>CM050216.1:1267500-2467500 GCA_027475355.1 Coilia nasus | reverse complement strand
GCCAAGATATGGACTTTTGAAGAATTTTAAGCTACGTGTTAAATGTTCATTGACATGTAACTTCGAAATAGTTTATCTTAAGATAAATCCTTTGATAACTTTTTGTCAGCATTGTCTGTAGATGACATATACCAAATTTGGTGAGATTCACATGAACGGCCTATGACGAGTTCGTTCAAATTAGTTTTCGCAATGTTAAAATTTCACAGAAATTGTTTTCGTTGGAAGTGGGCGTCGACCAGTGCTTTCAATGCATGAGGGTCAATAGATTTCACGATAAAAAAAAAGTTGTTGTAAACATTAGCATTCTCTAGATAATAGGCAAAATTACATTTTCTACAATTACAGCGCCCCCTATGGACCAAATTTTATGGCATGTGCTGTGATGTTAGAGGTCTTTGTGGTGATCATGCATGACTTATTTTGTGCAGTTCCCACCTTCTCGGTCCAAGATATTGGCAACTCAAAATACCAATTTTTGCATTTACCCTTATCACTAGGTGGCGCTATGCTTCAAGTGAGTGTTTATGGGCTGGGCCGATACGCCTCTGTAACACTGACAAACTAACACAAAATCGTTGTCTTGGGCAAAATTGTTGACGAATTATTTAAGAAAAACTGTTTTTTGACACCTAGCTTCGCCAATAAACATCGCCCCCTATGACGAAATGTCACAAAATTGAGTACACATGAAAAGAAAGCTGTTTAGAGATGGCATGTCAACTTTGACTAAATTTGAGCAATTAAAAGCCAAGATATGGACTTTTGAAGAATTTTAAGCTACGTGTTAAATGTTCATTGACGTGTAACTTTGAAACAGTTTATCTCAAGATAAATCCTTTGATAACTTTTTGTCAGCATTGTCTGTAGATGAAATATACCAAATTTGGTGAGATTCACATGAATGGCCTATGACGAGTTCGCTCAGATTCGTTTTCGCAATGTTAAAATTTCACGGAAATTGTTTTCGTTGGAAGTGGGCGTCGACCTGTGCTTTCAATGCGTGAGGGTCAATAGATTTCACGATAAAAAAAAAGTTGTTGTAAACGTTAGCATTCTCTAGATAATAGGCAAAATCACATTTTCTACAATTACAGCGCCCCCTATGGACCAAATTGTATGGCATGTGCTGTGATGTTAGAGGTCTTTGTGGTGATCGTGCATGACGTATTTTGTGCAGTTCCCACCTTCTCGGTCCAAGATATTAGCAACTCAAAATCCCAATTTTTGCATTTACCCTTATCACTAGGTGGCGCTATGCTTCAAGTGAGTGTTTATGGCCTGGGTCGATACGTCTCTGTAACACCGACATATCACAAAAATTTCATGTCGTTGGGTGAAACGTTCATTGAGTTATTCAGCAGAAACTTTTGCCGGTCTCCCCCTCTTTGACGGACACTGGCACAGCGGGGGGGTGGCCCTTGGGGGCTAAAAGCTTCTATTCGCTGAAGAAGTTCTAGGGCTACATGCCTACAAAGATTAATTTCCCCTTACTTCCAGTGTCCCGAAAACCGTCAACCGAAAAGTCGCGGCAACACTATAATGACCGCTTTCGCTAGCTTCGCTAGCGGCGGTCATAATGATATGAACTTGAAATATTTATATCCATGGGTAGTGAGTGTTCCAAATTGTCCTATGGTGAGGACTGCTAAAAGAGTTGCCTTCTCAGCAGTGGCAGTTCTACATCAAATTTACCAGGGGGGCCAAGGTGGGGCCTGTGTTTTTAGGAGGGCAGATACAGGGTAGGCCATAATTACATGGACACATTTTAAATGTCATTATCTTGGATTATGCATATAACAGTACCAAATGAATTTATTACAAAACTGATGAGTTTCACATCTAAGATTTTGCTAGTTTGTCCAAGTATTTGTTGTTGGTGATCCTTATAACGCTGTGCACTCCTAAAAAAACTGCATATGAGACATGTTTCGATTAGGGGCAGTTCTGATGGTAATTCAGGGAGCAGGACGATTTCAGAGAATGTCGTTTGCGTGGTCCTCTCACCCCGGGTGTGTACACTACAACAGAACATTCGTCGGGCCCAACGTAAACAAAGGAAAATTCTGTGTCTCAGAGCAGTAAACATGGCTGATTTCAGGCTTGCATCTCTGTTGATTTATGGATTAAACGGGATAAATCCTAAAATTGTGTGGTTAGTGTTCCTATTTATTGTGAGTTTCCAGCAGTATTAGCCCATTTATGTCTAATATTTTTTATAACATAAGATGTCCTGAGTGACGTTAGGACCGCAGGATTAGTAGGCTAAAGTTAGCCAAGTAAACATGCTTTAAGATGGTCATTGTCTGAGGAAATAGTTGTGCACCACATAGCAAGTAGTTAAATGCTTTATCATGGAAACGGCCAAAACAAGCTCTACTACAACTACCAGTTTGATAGACTGTAAGCTTTCCTCCTCTGCGTTCAGACAAAAAGCTACTAAAGCTGCAAAAACGCCAGAAGTAATTCACTTTGAATGGAAACGAGCGACAAAAGCTACGAAAGCTACAAAAGCGACGAGCGACAAAACTTGAGAGACTAGAAAAAGATAAAAAAACATTTAACTTGATGCAAAGAGCTATGACTAGCCCTGTAACGATATGCGTATCAAAACCGAAATCGCGATACGCAGAGCCACGAACCTGTCTCGCTGAGTAAGAAGGCAGAATCGCGACACCCCCTTTCATACTCCATCCTTCAGTAGAGATCCAGCCACATGATATGAGCGGATAGTGCTATTTTTATTTGACATTAGTCGTCTATTTTAAAATACGTGGGCCTAAACCACAAAACTTAGATTTTTTTTTTTGCCTACCTGCAAGCATCCTCCACTGCGTGCCATTGACAACCTTTCAGTCATGTGACTGCAAAAAGTTTCTCTCTCGCAACAACGTGGATGAGACGGATTGTGACAGGCAGCAAACAATGGCTAGTTAAGGTAGTTCTGATTGTCCAGGTTGTCTAGAGAGTAGTAGAGTACAACTTTTTCATTAAAGATTATCGTTGTTCATTTGTTCTCACTTGTTTTCTGTTGTTTTTATTGTAGTCTTGACATAATTATCTCTGGTAGTGTGATTTTGTTGTTTGACACCTTTTCTGTTGTTTAGTTCCAATAGCTTGGTGGCTAGCTTAGCCACTTAGCACTTCGCTTAGCTTAGTTTTTCAACCATCTTTTCCAAAATGTCTGTTGGTCCATTAGTGTATTAGATTTTTAGTCCCAAAGACTACACTTTCAAATAAGCCAGTTGCTGCCTCTGGTAGCCCAATTGCATGCAGCCTCTTTTGCCTGTGTCACAACCTGCTGGCTCAGGCAAGAGGACATAAGGGAGACCACATGCAAAAATCAACGTTTGAACAAGGTTTATTTAAGAATAAGACAAAACAGTGTAGTGCAAATCAGTAAAGTGTAAGGAGAAACAAACATGTGGTGTCAGTCAGCTCTGTACAAACCAAACGCAAAACCAAAGGGCTGGGAGGAAGGGAGCACCCCATCAAAGGAGGGAGGACTCCCTTTATCCCCGTGTTCCTAATGGGCCGGTAATTCGCCCATCACCTGCACCTGCACAGCATGCACCTGCAGAAGACACCCTGCACAGCAAACAGAGTATAGGGACCTGGCAAGGTCGTAACATCCCCCCCCTCTTAAGACAGAACCCACCCACAGTGGGCTTCTGTTATACACTTTCCCCAACAAGATTCAAACTACAAAAAAGGAAGAGAAAAAAATAATCAGAACATTTAAAAAAAAACTCCACCACCACTCTGGCACAATACAAAATCACACTGAACTAGATAATAGAAGTCAAGCCACAAACCCTCACACTACTCTCTGTCTCCATCTCTGTCCTCCTCCATCCCTCAGCAAACCCCGGCGCCTGGGAAGCAAATTAAGACAGACAAAAACATCTAGAGAGGAGAGCACTAGAAAGGACATGGGCCATCACTGTACATCGCTCGGCGCACGCGACAACGCGTCTGCCAACACATTGTCTGCGCCTCGAATGTGGCGAATTTGTAGATGGTACGGTTGCAAAAACAATGCCCAGCGCATTAACCTCTGATTAGGATTCTGCAAAGAATGTAAGAAAGTAAGCGGGTTATGGTCAGAATAAACCCCGACTGGATGAACACCGCCCCCCACATACACTTCAAAATGTTGCAAAGCCCAAACTAAAGCCAGAGCTTCTTTTTCAATGGTGGAATAATTATACTGGTAACTATTAAACTTTCGTGAAAAAAAACAAACTGGACGATCAACACCACCTTCATCTGTCTGCAAGAGCACAGCCCCAGCCCCTACCTGGCTTGCATCTACCTGGATCTTAAACGGTAGCTCAAGCTTAGGCGCAGCCAGGACTGGTGCTGTGCTCAACAGTAGCTTCGCATTCTCAAACGCTTCTTGACATTCCCGTAACCAAACAAACGGAACACTCGTTTTCAACAAATGGGTAAGAGGAGCAACAACAGAAGAAAAATTCAAATAAAAACTCCTATAATACCCAATCATGCCTAAAAAACGCATGAGCTCTTTTTTAGTTTTGGGCGGACGAAAACCATCTATGGCCTGCACCTTAGCACGTACTGGGCGAACCTGCCCCTGTCCCACTACCTTCCCCAAATAGACCACGGTGGCCCGGGCAAACTCACACTTAGCCAAGTGACCAGCCTCTGAAACAGGTCAGCTATTATTTGGAGGTGCTCCTCCCATATCTTAGAATGGACAATTGCGTCATCCAGGTACACAGAACACCCATTTAGCCCTGAGATTACCTTACTCATCAGGCGCTGAAATGTAGCTGGACCATTCCGCAACCCAAAACTCGCGATATGCATAAAGTCCAGATGGAATGACAAAGGCGGATATCTCTTTAGCACGCTCCGTCAGAGGAATTTGATAATAGCCCTTGAGGAGGTCAAACTTACTAACATATTTCGCTGCCCCTACACAGTCCACACAGTCATCAATACAGGGTAGTGGAAAGGAGTCAGGCTTCGTTACCTTGTTGACTTTTCGGTAATCGGTGCAGAACCTATATGTGCCGTCCGGTTTCAGAACCAACAGGCACGGTGACGCCCAACTGGAAGTAGAAGGCTCCGCTAAACCACTATCAAGCAGGTACTGGACCTCTGCTTCCAGAAACTTTTGCTTGACCAGCGGAACTCTATAAAAACGTTGTTTAACCCTTTGATGCAGTGGGGCATTTTGGGTAATTTCCGCCTATATTTGACCTTGAACTTTAGGCTCTAATATCTCTGGTTCTACACATTCCATAATGATGACCCATGACTTAAAATGAAGAAGACACTTGGGCCATCAATTCAGACTTTCAAGTGTTTTATTATAGTCATTATTGATTCATTTGTGCAGTTGGAAAGACAGAATTTTTTCTAATAAAATTCAAAAACGCCTAAAATATTTGTTGAATTTGCAGTGTGGAAATGGTTATAAGTGTCACAGGAACCTAAAAAAAGCTTTGTATGGTTCACCCACATCCTGGTAACAAGTGTACAAAATTTGAAGCAGATAGGCAAAGGTTTACAAGTTTTATACACAAAATACATTTGGTGTACATAGGCGTTTCCAAATATGTCTTCTAACCTATCCAAAATCACCAAATACAAAATAAAATGTTTATTACTAAATATGAAGTATATTTACTTTTTTCTTACCTTCTGACCAACAGTCAACCATGCTGAGTTATTTTCAAGGAGCTACTATGTATTTTCTTGGAATAATTTTAGTGGTGGCCTATACTCTCTCCAAATTGCACCCGAAACCTTTCCAAATAAGCAAAACAAAATGTCTATTACTAAATGTAAAGTATATTTACTTTTTTCTTCCCTTCTGAACAACAACCAACCATGCTAAGTTAATTTCGAGGAACTACTATGTACCAATGTCCTCATACTTACAGTATCAGATTACTAGGCATTTGCATCTTTACATCAGGCTGTGTAAGTCAAATACAAAGTATGTAGATAAGCATAAATGATCCCTTTCACTCACTACACTGTACATTTGAGCTTTTTTTCCTCAGGGAGGCCCGAACTACTGAGGCATTTGACACCTCTGACGAGGAGAAGATTGCCGTGTGTATCGAATGAAGTATATATGGGCGTGCGGCGCTGTGACGTCACTTTTGCGCGCGCACTTCTGCATGCGGCGAGTATACACCTAGCTTTAGACATAGACACAGTCCAGCCTTTCCTCAAATGCCTCCTCCTCATAAGAATCTATACTTGCCGGATCGCTCTTTGACAAGATTTCCTCCTTGGCCGCCGTGAAATCAGGGTCAAAGAGCAACTCAAGCACTTTAGAACATAGATATGCTTTAGAACAGGTAAATCGCTCTATTTTGACACTTGCGCGACAATACCAATTAGCCGACAACACGTATGTTAGTGTGTAGTGATAGTAAATGCGTGACGCATGAAAACATGCCCCCCGTGCAAACTGGATACGCATGAACCAATCACGTCTCTGGTTACTTCAAAGTAGGGCAACCCATATACCGTTTTAAACCTAAGAGTGTCTACTATTGGACCAAAAAGGTGTCAATCACACCAATACGACTGGTTTGAAAGATTCACCACATTTTGCCTGCTTGCCCCAAACACGGAAGTGACTCTGGTGTGCGTGCTGCACATCAAAACGACGATCAAACGTGGAAAATAATGAAATTTAGTGAACAAAACAAGTTTGGCCGTGTAAAGGACATATAAGGCTTTTCTTGTGTATCGATGGATTTGAGATTTTACGTTTTTTTTTTAATCGCTACGAGATCGGAAGAATCACCTTCATTTCTAAAGGAAAGGAATAGCCATTATTCGTCATGACTTCAGTAAGCTCAAAACATATAAAAATGCAAAAGGTTGAATGTCCCCGTCGAGTGATTTAATCTTTTGGATATAAAATGATTTTAGATGGCAAAAAAAAAATTGTTTGGTCACTTAAACAGGTAAAAAGTGACAATTGGCTTGACGAGGCAGGACCATTTTTTACAAGTCAACCAAACGTCTCATTTTCTACCTCTTTGTTTTTCTAGACAACCGTAACACATACGAATGTAAAATCCCATCTGCTTGTAGAAAAATAACTACACATCATGTGAAAAATAAAATTATAATCGAAAGATTAACATTTTTTTGATGAGGTTTATTTCATTTAGACTTTTTGTTCTTCCAAGTAGCATAATCGCGGAGGCGCGACCGGAGGGGGCGCTGCTGAGTCAAAGGGTTAATCGGTGTCGGATTCACAAGTTCAACGTCATGCGTAAGCACATTAGTACACGAAGGTGTGTCTGAAAACAAATTAGGAAAAGACAAAATTAAAGATTTAAGTTCACTCTTTTGATTTACAGGCAGATGACTCAATAAAGTGTCAAGGTTTTTTAACATTTCGGAGTTTTTAAGACGAGGTAACAACAGACAATCATCAGGGCCCGTATCCTCATCAGCTAACAGCTGATGAGAACATTGCACCCTGGTCGCAGTCAACGCAGCAGAACTATTAGACTCGGAAGGAAAATATGGTTTTAACAGGTTGACGTGACACAACTGAGATTTTCTACGATCTGGTGTGGCTACCAAATAATCCACATCGGTGACCCGTCGGACCACAGAATAGGGACCAGCAAACTTCGCCAGAAAAGGCGAACCAACAATGGGCAACAAAGCCAACACCAGATCACCTGGACTAAAATACCGAGCCTCAGCTCGCCGGTCAAACCACCTCTTCATCTTTCCCTGCGCGTTAGCAAGGTTTTTATTTGCCAACTTCCAAGCCAAAAACAGTCTACGTCGGAAACCCATAACAAAATCAATTAAATTAACAGGAGGTTTTACATCATCAAGGTCATCCTTCAAAACAGACAAAGGGCCTTGGACTTTATGCGCAAAAACGAGTTCGTTGGGACTGAACCCCGTGCTGTCCTGGGTAACCTCACAGGCAGCCAGTAACAGCCACGGAAGCCCCTCTTCCCAATCGCGACCCAGTTCCACACAGTATGCGCGCAGCAAAGATTTAAGTGTAGCGTGAAAACGCTCCAGCGCGCCTTGAGACTGGTGATGATAGGCACTACTCATGCTATGTTTCACTTTTAACTGTTGTAAAATTTCAGCAAACATCTTTGACGTAAAGTTGCTACCACGGTCACTCTGAATGACACGCGGAATACCAAATACAGAAACAAACTGCGAGAGTGCCTTTACAATGGACTTCGTGTTTATGCTCCTTAACGGGTATGCAGCAGGATACCGAGTTGCTTGACACATTACAGTTAGAACATACAGACACCCAGACTTAGACTGAGGTAACGGGCCCACACAGTCGATCAAAAGACGTTCAAATGGCTGGCCCATAACCGAAATGGGACACAGCGGTGCTGGCTTCAATGACTGATTTGGCTTTCCAGCCACTTGGCACACATGACACGTTTTAATAAAGGACGACACGTCTCTCTTCATGCGAGGCCAATAGAAATGTTGCAACAGTCGCATATAGGTTTTCTTTATGCCAAAATGACCAGCCATGTCTCCATGCGCTGTCTGCAAAACACACTGTCTAAACTTTTTTGGTATGACCACCTGCAATACAGCATCCTCCAACTCAGTACTATAAGGTAAGTATTTCCTTACCAGCAACCCGTCAAGAACAAAGTACCCCCCTTCCACACACTGCATCTTTTCCCCCGGCAAAGCCCCAGCCAACGCTTCACCCAGCTCTTCATCCTCTTTTTGAGCTAGAATTACTTCACTGCGGGACAACGAAGCTGGAAGGCTATGCAGTTGCGGCAAAACAGTAGACTTATTTATTGCTTGTGCTCGGCTTTTTGCACGAGTCACCGCGCAAGCCGTAAACACATCAGGAAACTGGGAAACACAAGCATCAACATTTTGAACATCACTAAAAACTTCACTACACACTACAGGTGGCGAGGGAACATCAGGCCATACACGATCCCCAGCTAGATTGTTACCGAGTATAACCTCAAACCCCTCTACTGGTAAAGATGGACGGACAGCAACCAATGCTTCACCCTGCACCAGATCAGAATGAAACTCAACCTGGTGCAGCGGAACAGATAAAGTCTGCATCCCAATTCCCCTTATCAGGACACATTTACCTGTGCTACACTCAGGCGAAAAGGGCAATGCAAACTCCACTACAAAAGTCTCCGATGCGCCAGTATCGCGCAACATTCTCACTGGCTTTTTTTCTGAGCTACCCAATAGCGAAATATACCCAGTGGTGATAAAAGGACCATAACCCTCGCTAGCCTGCAGCGGATCTTGTTCAGAGCAGCAGGGCTCCTCACCGAGACACTCGGGCACCTCACAGACCGAGAGCCCTTTAGGCACTGTACCTACTGATAGAGTCTCTGATTCTACCACTTTAACTGCAGAGTTCAATTTGTTAACAGGGGCAACACACACTACCGATCTAGGTGGATTAGACCTATTTTTATTTTTACTCCGAAGAGCAGGGCAGTCCCTCTTCCAATGACCACTTTGCAAACAATAGTTACATTTCTCTTGGTCTACACTGGAACCAGGAGGACGATCTTGCCTGACCGCAGAATGACTGAAACTAACAAATGATCGATTTTCTTCCCGACTGTGTGTGTACTGATCTCTACTTTTACCCCTATGTGTCAGTATGAACTCATCAGCGAGCACCGTGGCCTCCGCAGCGGTTGTTACTTTGTGCTCGTTGATAAAAACAGCAATTCGCTCAGGTACAACGTTCTTAAATTGTTCCAGGATAATCAGATCACACAAAGCTTCAAAAGTAGCAACATTTACAGAAACACACCAACGATTAAAGAAGGCAGTGAGGTCTCTCGCCACTTCCGAAAACGTCTGACGCTCACCTTTTCGCCAATTCCTAAATCGCTGTCTGTAAAACTCCGGAACCTGCTCAAATGCCCGTAAGACAGCCTCTTTAACACTTTTATATTTCTTGCGCTCTGACACACTCAATGCAATAAAGCCTCCTGAGCCTTACCGGTGAACACACTCTGTAACAGCAAAGTGCGCACCGAGTCGCTCCAATTGCGCTCTTCAGCAATACCCTCAAATAAAGAAAAGAAAATATCCGGATCGCGGTCATTAAATTTGGGCAAAAACTTAAGCATACTGGACAGACTTTCTTCAACGGTTGCACCCACAAACGACCGTGAAGAATCCCCACCCCCAGCAAGTTTACCCTCCGCGATCAATCTTAGGTGTTCAAGCTGCATACTATTTTCCCTCTCTACTTCACGATCACGCAGTTTTAAACGCTCATACTCCAATTGACGTTCCTTTTCTCTTTCGGCTGCTTCAAAACGCCTTAACTCAAGCACCTTTTCGTGTCCCACAGCCTCAAAACGTCGCTGTTCCATTTGAAGATTTAATTGCTCTTTTTGTTGCTCAAAACTAAACACTGATTTCACTTCCTCATTAGGCCTACTAGGAGTAGAAGACGCAGTGGCACTTGCAGGAATCAAAGATAAAACCTCCAAGTCAGCCAACCGCGACTTCACCCGTTCTTTCAATTGTTGTTTTCTCAAATCTTTAGGAAGATCGCCTACAAACTCATAATGTTCTGCTATTTTCCACAACTGATCTTTAGTTAACATGTCTAAAAACTCCACAGATGGAGCCGCCAAAAAATCTTGCGCCCACTCCATTTTTGCCAAAAGAGAAAATTATATCGAAAAACTGAAAAAATGCCACAGTTACCAGATGGCTTACACAATGCCCAGTGTGCAACTACAGTCAATCAGCTACAGGCAACCCCAGTTACATACAAACACATACACAGAGAAGAGCTGCCCCGCATCTATCTCAACACAAAAATGCCCTAATTATTTCCACTGCTAGTCTTCAGTGCGCCCTCATGCAATTGAGTTACCAGGGTAACCCCAGCGCGTTCGACGCACCAAACACAACAAGCTAAAATAAAAAAGGCAAAGAAACAAACAGCGATAAGCGCTCTACACCTGTGCGGGGGTTAACTTATGCTCTGGTAGGTCTAACCTACCCCCCAACCCCCACCTGCAACTGATTCACCTGTAGCACACGACAGGCAACCCCCGCAGCCAGCCAAAACTGCGAAGGCTCAATGGAACTCCCTTTTCTCCACAGCAACAGAACATACAAAAAGAAACCAAATTTCAAAATATCCAAAATGAAACCAAAAATCAAATTCAACGCGGGTCTCCCCCCCAAAACTAAATCTATCGCTGAATCAGGCGAGTTACACCCGTCAGCAGCAATCAAATGGCACATATATCAATACAAAAAACGAACTATCCCACAAACTATTTACAACAAAAACAGCGTCTTACCAAATGGGATCAAATTGTAGGACGAGCCCCCATATGTCACAACCTGCTGGCTCAGGCAAGAGGACATAAGGGAGACCACACGCAAAAATCTAAGTTTGAACAAGGTTTATTTAAGAATAAGAAAAAACAGTGTAGTGCAAATCAGTAAAGTGTAAGGAGAAACAAACATGTGGTGTCAGTCAGCTCTGTACAAACCAAATGCAAAACCAAAGGGCTGGGAGGAAGGGAGCACCCCATCAAAAGAGGGAGGACTCCCTTTATCCCCGTGTTCCTAATGGGCCGGTAATTAGCCCATCACCTGCACCTGCACAGCATGCACCTGCAGAAGACACCCTGCACAGCATGCACCTGCAGAAGACACCCTGCACAGCAAACAGAGTATAGGGACCTGGCAAGGTCGTAACACCTGAATATAGAGTGATTTGGACTTGTTTGTAAATATGGTTCATTTCATTAAAGCTTGCGGTCTACAAGCAAAGTCCGTCTAGGCCTCTCTGAGTAGGTTGCCGAGGTAACAGAAAACAAAATGAGTCACTGCGGCCCTAACCTAACCCTGCAAAGACAACACCTAAGGCAAAGGGTATTTATTATCTGTTTGTAATATTTACCTGAGTATGGTTGATTCATTACTTTTAGAAATGGAAATACAAAATTATGTGTATGGCACCCAACCTATATGCCATCATAGGCCCCGTCCACACGACAACGTTCCTGGATTTTTTTCTTGCCGGGTTAAAAAAAAAGTCGCGTCCACACGACATCGGAGCAGTAAATATTTCCGTCCACACGGGAACGTTTTCATTGCGTTTTCATTGCAGAAGGTGCGCTGTACCAGCTTGAGGGGCATGATCCGAAGCCAATGATTCACTTTAAACATGTAATGTATGTTGATTTTAGCAATGTGGGTTCTAGTTTAGATGGGTCGGATGCAGCGACAGTTGCCCTATTTAAAAAGAATAACGTGAAAAGCGTTTGTTGGGCTGAACTAGCGATGTATACAAAAACATCCTGTAGTTCAATGTTAGAAGGTAGAAACAATTGCATTACACATAGCCTACACTGCAGACGATTTTACCCCAAAATATCCCACAACAACCTGTTTGTAAAAGTTTGACGCTGTTGTGAGATGTCACGTCGTTAAATTGACCCATTTAAGCGATACGGAGCAGAACATGAAAAAATAGAAGGAGCTGCAAATAAACTTTTGACAACTGCGCAATTATTCGCTTAAAACATGCCATATGTTAGCAATGCGTGTTGTTGACTGAGGGGAGCTGAAAGCAGCGACAGTTGCTCTTTAATTAATTAAGAATAATGAAAGCCTACAAGAAGTATTTGTTATAGCCTTTGTTACGAGCCATACAGACAGTTTAATGGCAAAGGATAGAAACAATTGCACAACAGCCAGCCTACAGTACAAGCTAATCAAATCACAATTTATTCGACAGCAACCA
Organism: Coilia nasus; assembly: GCA_027475355.1. NCBI lineage: Eukaryota > Metazoa > Chordata > Actinopteri > Clupeiformes > Engraulidae > Coilia > Coilia nasus. Next base: position 2,454,713 of record CM050216.1, on the reverse strand, counting down.
GTTTGGAAAAGTTTGAAGTTGTTTATATATGTGCAGCGCAAGGTGAATGGGCGACGACGTCATCGTTTTCAAAAGGTTGCGTTTTGCCTGTCTACACGAAAACGAAACGGCGGCGTTGTCAGACTTTCTCACTTTGGAACCCGTTCTCAAAAGTTATCGTTTTCGGTCACCCAAAACGCCGGCGCCGTGTGGACGGAAGGCCAAAACGCAAACAAACTTTACCGTTTTCACCCGAAAACGTTGTCGTGTGGACGGGCCCATAGTGTCATTGTTATTATTATTGGAGGAAATGGAATTTATGCATAACAGTAAACACAATTAGGTATTAAATATACATAATGGCGATTGTATTGAAAACAGAAAACATTACGAAACAATAAACATTACAATGTGCACCATACACACCATATGAACAATATGAACAATTTTGGCATGTTTGACATGTTTACTGTGGCGTGTGCTCACTTTTGTGTGTATACAAAAATGATTGTGTCAAGTTATTTTCAGAGGGCAGAAATCTATACTGCTGCACAAACTTTACACTGACTCAAAAACATATCCATCAAGTTTCATTTGTGTAGCATTTTCCCTTGAAAAGATATAACATATTGGTGTCACCCGTGTGAGATACTGCATGTAGCAGAGGTGGTTTATCTCTCCCCTCCTCTCCTTCACTTGGTGTTGTGTCCATGGAATGACACCACAACAACCCATTTGTTTTGTTGCGCTGTTGGAAAACATAAAAGAAAATATTGCATATAAGCGTAAACAAGATGGCCTAATGGTTAGTGACAAGTTCAAATCCTGTTTTTATGGGTTTATGTTTTTTTTTATGGGCACCTCAAGGTGATTAATGTGTCCTCCATCCCTGACAACATCTTTATCATGAAGCAAAGTTGCACTAGTTGAGTAACCTTCCTGGCATGTGATTCAAATACAGCTTAATTTTTAACTTGAAAGGTCAAGTTTTCCTCCCAAGTTCCAGGTAAAGACTGGTGGCCTCAGTTTGCTTAGGGCCCGTCCACACGACAACGTTTTCAGGTCAAAACGGTAAAGTTTGTTTGCGTTTTGGCCTTCCGTCCACACGGCGCCTGCATTTTGGGTGACCGAAAACAATACTTTTTGAGAACGGGTTCCAAAGTGAGAAAGTCTGACAACGCCGCCATTTTGTTCTCGTGTGGACAGGCAAAACGCATCCTTTTGAAAACGATGACGTCGTCGCCCATTCACCTTGCGCTGCACATATAACAACAACTTCAAAGTTTTACAAACTGGTTGCTGTCGAATAAATTGTGATTTGATTAGCTTGTACTGTAGGCTGGCTGCTGTGCAATTGTTTCTATCCTTTGCCATTAACTGTCTTTATGGCTAGTAGGCTATAACAAATACTTCTTGTAGGCTTTCATTATTCTTAATTAATTAAAGAGCAACTGTCGCTGCTTTCAGCTCCCCTCAGTAGCAACACGCATTGCTAAAATCAACATATGACATGTTTTAAGCAAATAATTGCGCAGTTGTCTCAAGTTTATTTGCAGCTCCTTCTATTTTTTCATGTTCTGCTCCCTATCGCTTAAATGGGTCAATTTAACAACGTGACATCTCACAACAGCGTCAAACTTTTACAAACAGGTTGTTGTGGGATACTTTGGGGTAAAAATCGTCTGCAGTGTAGGCTATGTGTAATGCAACTGTTTCTACCTTCTGACATTGAACTACAGGATGTTTTTTGTATACATCGCTAGTTCAGCCCAACAAACACGTTATGCTTTTTAAATAGGGCAACTGTCGCCCAACCCATGTAAACTAGAACGCACATTGCTAAAATCAACATACATTACATGTTTAAAGTGAATCATTGCGCTTCTGATCATGCCCCTCAAGCTGGGACAGCACACCTTCTGCAATGAAAACGCAATGAAAACGTTCCCGTGTGGACGTAAATATTTACTGCTCCGTTGTCGTGTGGACGCGACTTTTTTTTTTACCCGCAAAGAAAAAAATCCAGGAACGTTGTCGTGTGGACGGGGCCTTAGTCATCACTTTTATTTAGTCATCCGTTTCTCAGCTTTGTGGGAGAACATGAACCACTAATACCTTTTTACTTATCTTCAGTGATGTGGCGAGTTGGAAATGTATATGATGTATTCATACTTCGTTATATGTGTAAACATGATATAACACAACGCTGTGGTACATTTGTTTAATTTCTTTAGGCATTAATGCACAAATAGTTGAACCGCGATGAGAGCTGAGTCAGTAACAGCTAAGCTACAACAAATAGCCTACTCAATTTACAGTATAATACACTATGGTCTAAACATCTAAACATGGTGGAGAAATTAAATGTATTTATGTGCAAAACGTGCTTAAATAATACATAATTAAGACATGATTATTTGTAAAATTATTAGATGAAAAAAGTGCTAGGAAACGTATTTAATTAAGCATAATTAATTAATGTTACGACAGCAAATACTAAATACTCTCTGACGCCATATACAAGTGATTAGAGGAACATGGCTTGCTAAGCACCTAGTTAGCTAGCACTACGCCAATTTATTTCGTTATACCACAAAAACAAACGATTATGACGTGTATGAAAGACACATCAACAACTTTCCAATACTTGTGTAATTCCAGACTTGTCACGCGACAGGGAGTATTGTTTGTTAATGTAGTGACTCAACATCGCCCCTTGTGTTCACTGTCTGTATAGGCGGTGTGCTGTGAGGACAAGCGACACTGCTGCCCAGAAAACACTAAGTGTGATCTAGAACATTCCAAATGTGTGTCTAGAATACTGGGCTCCACTCCCATGTGGAGGAAGTTCCCTGCTCGCAGGAGAGCACACACACCAGGTAGACACACACAAACACATACACACACACACACACACACACAATTTTACCACTGAGCACAGTGTTATATGTACAGGCAGTCATATATGTACACGCAGTCATATATGTACACATATATGTGGCAGTCATATATGTCCATTTACAGTTGCTTAACTTGTGATGGTAGTGGGCCTCAGTGTGTTTGTGTGTGTGTGTGTGCGAGACAGAGAGCAAGCACGTGTGAGTCTGTGTTTGTGTGTCTATTTGTCTGTCTTTTGCTCGCCCTTCCCTCTTCTTTTTTTTCTTGCTCCTTCTCTCTGCTCTCAAGTCAACATTGACTGTATATCACTGTGAGCTGCCAGAGCTATAAAGAGAGTGTGTAAGTGTGTCTGTGTTGTGCGGTATGTGCATCCACCACTCAGCACACACAACCTAACTTTACATCACACGCACACACACACACCAGATGTCATCGGAGTGCCGCCATTCTCCATCCTCCACTGCCTCCACAGCACCTCATGCCCCCCTCACCCCTTCTCCTCAGACTCCGCAAAGACCCCCCCCCCCCCCACACACACACACCGTCCTCACATCCTCCCCCAGACACACACACAGTGAGTGTGCAGTACATAGCCTGTGTCATGCCACCCCCCCCTAGACACAGCCCTCACTACCAACCCCCACCGACACAGCAAGTAGCATACAACCTTGCTCCCCGCCTCATGTCCTCCTTGCAGCCTCCCCCCCCCCCACCCAGGAGAGAGCTCTTGTGTGCCCCATGCCCCTTCACCCTCCTCTCCTCACACACAGCATGTGTTATGCCCTGCCCACAGCACACACAGCACACAGCCCTCAGGGCTCTGTGTTTGTCCAAACCCACCTCAGTGCTGTCAGCTGCACACGCAGTGCCACCCCCCACCCCACACACAGCCCGTCATCTGCCACCACAGCCAGTCCTCCCTCCCAACCATAACTGCACTTTATGCACTTTATCCCACCTCCCCATCACATCACCCTTTCTACCTCTGCCCTTCATATAGTAGTCATCATCCCAACTGCATTCTTCGCACTTTACTCCCTACTCCCCATGCAGTCTACACAATCAACAGTTTCACTGCAAGTCCTACTACTCAGTATGTCTATGCATGTGACAAATAAATATCCTTGTATCCTTGTATGTACATAGGTGTATGTTGAGGCCTGTGTATGTTTATCCCTGTCTGACGGTGTGCCTCTGTGTAGATGCGAGTGTGGGGCATTCTATCACCTGTCCAGATGGAAGGTGCTCCTGTCCTGATGGCACTACCTGCTGTCTGATGAAGACTGGAGACTATGGCTGCTGCCTTTACCCTAGTGTAAGTGTGTATGTATCTTAACATCAATATTTGTGTAATGTTTATTGTGAGTAAAACTTAAAAGCAGTATTTAAAGAGAAAGGCACTTGCAACATTTCAAAAAGAAACGGCACAGTTGTTTTAACGAGTTCTGTGTGTGCGCGCGAGTGTGTTTTTGCTTGTGTGTAACATGACTACATATCTGTATGTGTGTTCTGTGTGTCTGTTTTGCATAATGCACATTTGTTATTGTGCACACTTGATTGACCCTGTGCGTGTTACTGTGTCTGTGTGTGTGTGTGTATTAGGCTGTGTGTTGCAGTGACCAGCTCCACTGTTGCCCCAACAACACCATCTGTGACCTGGAGCACAAGACATGCAAGTCCTTAAACACAGACACACATATTCCTATGGCTCTCAAACTACCTGCCCTGCTCATTGGCAAGGATACCTCCAGAGATGGTAAGACAGACAGAAGACTTTTATGACTTACTTACACAGCTATTTTGGCTCAGTTGTGTTGGCATTGGTGTAACTGATGGCTAATAATAACAATGTTAGTACTACTACTACTACTACTACTTTTAGTAATAGTTAAAATACTACTAATAATAGTAATACTAACTGTGTATATGTGTAACGTGTGTAACGTTGTGCTCATAAGTTCACATACCCTTGTTTGACAATAAATGCCTTTAGCCAACCACTAACCATGAGTAAAAACACAAGTTTTTGTGTCATCATTCATATTGTCTGAATTTCTACTACTATTACTACCAGTAATGATAATCATAGTGTGTGTGTGTGTAGTGATCTGCCCTGATAAAATCTCCACCTGTCCGGATGAGACCACCTGCTGTGCCCTTGGCAGTGGTAGCTACGCCTGCTGTCCTATGCCAAAGGTAAGCAAGCATTTTCGTTTGTGTGTGTGTGTGTGTCTGTGTTCAAGGGAATGATTTTGGTTGTGTTTGTTTATAGGTTTCCACTGAGATCACATAGATAGTCTGCCTGTGTGTGTCAGTATAGTTTTCTTGCTCATATTGGGTGGGTTTCATGGTTCCAAGGTTGAGGAGTTTAGGTGCTTACATGTTTCAGAACAGGACAGTTTTCCATGTCTTCTAGGTCCATCTCAAATTACAAAAGTTGAAAAATTGTCATTAATTTTGAAATAATTGAGTCTTGCATCTTCCAAGCTACATAGGAGACAAATCATTCTTCTTGTTTTAGTGGTAAGTTCAAAAGACAGCATCTATGATGGTATAGGGATGCAATAGTACCTTGATTATGGTGTGCTTATGACCCTCTGGAACGTGGTGCTGCTTTCTGATTGGTTGCTAGGCATCCAGACAAGAAAGACAGCCCTTTTTTTTATACAAAATCATATTGTCAGTTAACATAATTAACTGTGAAATGTCCTTCTTTGTTTTTTTTTAGTATTACTCAACTTTTCCTGCCTTTTATTGACACTGTCCCACCTTTTTTTAAACACGTTGATGGCCTACAATTTAAAATGACCATAAATATCCCATACAACAACAAATAATTCCAGTTTCAATAACGGCTATGTTGTCCTTGGACTATTCACAAACACATATATTGCTTGTATGATTTGAGAATTATAGCATTTATTTTTTATTTCCATTTAACAAAACATCCCAACTTAATCGAAATTGGGGTTGTATTTAAACAGCCTTTAAATATTACACTTTTAAAATTACAACATGCAAAAGCCTAGCATATAATTTTAAAGGACAGATAGGAGGACTTGGATAGAAGCATCTACATGTATTTTTTTTAGAAATTCCCAACAGATGGGAAAGCCCTGTGTATGACTGTCATTGCAGATTGTAAGCTATGTGACAAAAATGCTGACGCAAGATGTAGCCCAATGTCTACACTACTCATTAAAATTCACGACACCTGGTTAACCAAGTTAAAGCAACACTAAGTAGTTTTCATCTTCGGTCAAGTTGGAAGCAGAATTGTCTCTCATTCAAACTACAGAGACACTCCTTTTCCCCCAACTTGCTTAGTGTGGTTATAGCTCATGGAGGACACCAAAGCAAATTCAGAAGTGCCTTTTACCCAGTTACAAGACAATTATTTTAAGGTTGAAAAAAAACTACTTGTGCGTAATGGCACCATAACATTTCAATATGTTATGTTTGGTAAAATATAATAAGGCAACGATTAATCAATAAATATTAATTGTGCACTTTTTTTGTTTGCTTTTGAAAAAAAATGCATCAGGCAGCGGCTCAGTTATCCTTTCATAATCAGCAATGTTTGCAGTTCGAGTTGCAGTTCGAACATGTGTGTGTATTCTGAAGTACCGTCTCTCTGTAGATGTAGATGTAGAGTGGTGTACACTCTAGGTGTTCAATTTGTGTGTACTTATAATTAATGCCTATTAGTAGATGGTGTTACTCTTCTAACTCTTATAGTGTGCGAGTAAGTTTTTCCTTTGTATGCAAAATTTAATATCTGTGTGTAAGCAGTGTGCAGTTCTGATCACCTACACTGAGTGTGTGTGTGTGTGTGAGCGTTAGGAGTGTTTGAGTGGAAACTCCTAATTGAATGTCTATGTGCAGGCGGTGTGTTGTATGGATCACCTGCACTGCTGTCCAGAGGGCACCACCTGTGACCTCACCCACAGCACCTGTGTGTCAGCCAATGGGCGCATTACCTGGTCAACCAAAATTCCTGCTCTTACCCAGCCACAAGTCAGAGGTGAGTGTCAGTTTATGGTCACACCATACAAACACACAACAGCAACACACTCCCACTCCCAGACATAAGACAAACCATCCCACAGACTGCTTTAACACACACTACATGTGACATAAACATACAGATGTACACAGACGTTCACACTAAGCTTAGGTGGTATTTTGAAAATACCATATACCGGGGTATTTTCAAATACTGAAGGTATCATTTTTAATACCCTGTCGTCCTACAGGTCAAAATAAATGCTGAATTAGTTTTCCAACATCAGAGTGGTAGAGAAGCAGTTTCATATTACATATTAAAAATTTTAATAAAGAAACAACACTCAGGGTGTCCGTGAGATAAAGTAAAAAAGGTAGTAAATAAAATCTGCCAAAATTAAGGCCCTTGAAAGGTTGTAAGAGGTGACAACCCCATTTTGACTTGGTAGCAAACTTTTCATCACCACTTCAATATTATTATTAATTTTTCTATTTGTGCTAAATATTTGGGTCTACGTGTTTAAGCGAACCTTTAAAAATATATATAATATACGAGTTCGAGTTGATAGCCTGTCAGAGCATCAGAGTGGCGCTGACAGCATTTTCCACCTTTTGTCTATGCTTTTACCTCAGTTGATTCAGGTAGATCTAATGTGTGTTGATCTTTGCTTTCATTTCTTAGCTTGTCTGGTTGGATTGGATGCTGTAACTGTAATGTTTGCTGCTGTCTAATGTTTGCGTTTATAACATTTGTTTAAAACATTTGTTAAATTTCTGTGTCTTTCCTTAGCTGCTTCGGTCCCCTGTAATGATTCAGTAGCATGCCCTGATGGGAGCACCTGCTGCAAAATCGCATCAGGCGCCTGGGCATGCTGCCCTCTAGAGGAGGTAAGGCTCATTGCATATGTTATCCATCATCCACCTTCTCAATACCAGTAGTTTCTCACTCTTTGGGGCCGATTCTCCCCTGCACGTAAGGGCACGTAAGTGAAAAAAAGCGTGCAACTGCGCCCACGCAGATTCTACTGTTGACTGTCAGTCATTAACGCGGGAATCAGTCACGCGCTTCGGGAGGAGCAACCCCAAAATTAGGGACTGTCGCATGTAAATGAACCCTGCGCATATTCTACCCTCCACTTAAGTGGTTTTCTCTTTACGTGCCTCAAAGGGCTGTAGTAAGGTCCAGCGCCACTATAAGGCGAAATGAAATACTGCGTTTGATGTCGGCAAGTCCTATAATGTCAACATTTGTTTTGCCACATTTAACATACCAAAGTGCGGAGTCAGTAATTTGGTTGTTGATTTTTATTCTTTAAAGGACAACGTTTGTTATAGCCATGACATTATTTTAAAAAATATCATGTGATATCACGAAAGAACCTGTTCTCCAATTAGATGAATTACAAACAAACGACAATTAACTCATTTGATGCCAATGACGCGAAAATGCGTCTTTTACGATAGTAACGCCCAGTGCCAATGACGCGTTATCGAGTCAATTGCGTTTTTTTACAGGGGAGGTGGGGTAATCATCTGATCTAGCTTGTGTACAAAAATCTAAGTTGTAATCACAAGGGAACCCATTCTGTGGGTAGTACCAGTATCAGTGTGATATGTGATCATCTAACATTGTCTCAAAGAAGAGACACTGGACCTGGCTTGCTCAATTGCTCGCAGTTTTGCACACTGCTAGCTTGATCAAAATAAATCCTGTCAGCACGTATGTTGAAGCTACTGTTTTCTTAGCAACATCTCACGTTTAGCTTCTGCAAGCCACCAATAGATTAATTTCACTTTAGGTAATGCATAATGAGCAGCCTGTCGCGCTGTTTCATAGATAGCTACACCTGCACTTGACTGACCCGTCTGCGCCGACAGCAAGTCACTGACGACCCAGCTCTCTACATTTGGTAAAGCGCACGGATTCACTGCACTCTCCCAACATCATAATTTTCTGTGCTATCATTCTCATGTGTTAATCTAGTTGTTCTGTGTGCGGATCCTGTGGAATACGATGTTATTTTGCTCTGAAGGCGTTGTATATTTGGTTCGGTTTCGGTTTGCCTATCCCCTCTCTGAGCCAAGTTCCCACACTAAAATGTTACAATGTTTTATATCGTGTTTGGTGACGTTCAGAAATATTACATTTATTACCGATACTAGATGTATGGACCGGTATTTTAGATCGTGTTTATAGGTATTCTCTGCTGTACACACACATGCATACACACGCGCGCACACACAGGGGGAGAGCTAGAAGCACTACAGTTACAGTATAACATAGTGTGCTGTACATAAATAGCTGCTAAATAATGTTGCCAGCGTTATTTTTGGTGCAGTATACAATCATAACTTTTCATAATGTTTGAGATGTCTCTGAAGCAAAAACAATTGTAATCAAAGACATTTTCTGCTTGAAATGTTGCTCGTTACAAAAAGCCGTTTTTCTCAGTATTTTGGTCAGAAATCAGCATTTTTAGTTACACCCACCCATGTTCTCCAGACAATTGCTAAGGAATGGAAAGAGGTACAAACACAATTTTTTTTCTGATGATAAAGGAAAGTCTGGAGTTTCTTTTGGTATGTTTTTTGTTGACACAGACATAGAACTCAATTTTCTGTGGGTCTTGAAAAAACACTGAAATGTTCAAAAAATCCTGGCACTGGGACGTGACCAACTTTGAAAATGGCTGGCACTGAATGAGTTAATGAATGAATGATTTTTTTAATTACGTAATTGGTGTGAGTGTAAATATGACCAACATGCTCTCATAATCAGAAACCAAAATGCTATCCTTGTACCTGCTCGCATTCCTGCGTCAATGGGGGAGAGAATGTCAAAGAAAGTCAAAGACGCGGTCACATTAATAGGCCTAGAATAAACATCCTGGGTGTCACTGACATGAAGTGCATTCAGTGGTTTCGCCTGGACCGTTTTGCAACACCTTTGCACATTTGCAACACCTACAATACATCACACAACCTCAAGTGAATGTGACAGCCAAATTAAAGTGGATGAAACAGGCCTCAGTCATGGATATGTTTGTTGCTGTTCGGTTGGAAAGTGACAGCGTTCGGGCTAGGAATTGCTTGTTTGTCATGACATTCAGTTGGACACGAAACATCGGAGTGATTTCTGTTCTCAAATGTGAGCATTGTAACAGAGGTCAAATAATATAAGCTGTACCATTTGAGTAGCCTGGTAAACCAGCCCCTCGTACTTCATTTCATTTTGTACAGAGGGTCTGGAACAGAGACCGTCAGAAACGATTTGTTGGAGGTGTGGACTCTGCTGAAGTTTAAAAAAAGTGCCTCTGCCTTTACCCAATCGCTAACGCCTGGTTGTCACATTATGCAATTAGCCTACAGATGTTGTCATTTCAGAATGCTCATGTCACTCACGCAATCCGTGATTCATGCAGTCCGTGAAATGTCAGTACCACTGCAGCCGCTAGGGGCAGCATAGGAACACAGATGTTTACGCTGAAGTAAAGATCTTACTTCCAAGGTAGACCCACCCACGGCAAAACTTGCAGTATTTAGTTAACTGTAAACGTGCCATTATCTCGTAATCCTGCGGTTCAATTGCAGTGAAATTAAATCGATGTGCAGAAATAGTGACAATACAGCTGTCAAAGTGTTTAAAAAGCAAAGCCACGTCATCTTGTTTTTCTTGTTAAAACCGTATGCCATGACTTCAAAGTTTAACAATCTGAACAGCAGTATTATAGTCATTTCTACAAACCGATTGACTTTCGCTGAGTTTGCACAGCACAACTGTAATATATTTGCAAGTTGGCCATGAAATGGAACATTTACCACGGTAACACTGGGAATGTTTCGTTTGTGACACAAACAAGAGGTAGTGAAATCGATATATGAGCACTTCCTTGTAAAAGTTTGGGATTCATAAGAATATAATTTCCTCCAAATTTACACCCATTCTTCTCTGTTGAATTACTCTACATTGTAGCATTGCATTGAATTACTCTACATTGTTACCAAACAAAACAGCGGAATCGGGGCTTTACAATGTGACTGCCCGCTTATTTATGCGCTGAAGTATCGGCAAGATATATATATTTTTTTTAATTAGCCAAAATCTCTCATATTAGAGCTCTGCACAGGCATTAGTCTCGTTGAAATCGGGCACATAACTGCTTGGCCACACAGAGAACAGGTCGGAGGGAGGTGTTAACGTGGAAGATGAACTACGGGTGGCCATCTCCAAAATTAAACATATGTGGACCTGCTTTGCTTCGCGCACAGCGCTCATCCATCACATAGAGTTTTTTCTGCATACATAACTTTATAACTGTCCCACGTTACTTGCTTGTTCGTAATATGTCCGTACATGCTCAGCATTTTACATAAGTTATGATGGGGTGCTGCTTATTTGTTTTCGGTCGTAAGTTTGGTAATGAAATACACTAGTTCAGAGATTGTGTTCAGTTTTGTTTTTGCTCTACTGCCTTAAAACAGCAGTATGGCAAAAACACCTAAAACAGACACATTATTAAAGTGGGAGAGAGAGAGAGCGCGATAGAGATCAAGAACGCTTGTGCGACAATGGTTGCAGGGGTCGGTCGCAGATCAGCAGAGCTAAAACTGGGGGTCGCGGTCTGAAAAGTGGAAACCTCTGAATTAGGCTATAATCGCCTGTGCCACCACCACGATGTTATATCACACCCCGCCTTGTTCAGCTCACCAAAAGTCTTGGAGTAAATAAGTGTCATGGCTTTGTCGCTTTGTGTGTGTGTCTGCGAACATGCATGTGTGTGTGAAACTACTGCTTGTCTGATGTCCTCATCAACTGACGGCTTCATAGACTCACCCACCCCCACCCGTCCATTCCCCAACACACGCACACACACACACCTCGCTACAGAAAAAAAACTCTCTTCTTTTGTTTTCTCTTGTCGCCATCAGCCCCGACCCCCCTTTCTGGATGTGGAGTAGCCTTTAATTTAAAGGTCTTGGATTGGCGCTGGTCTGCAGTTTGACACTGTTGTGACATCAGTTTACAGCTAAGTTCACTGCGTATAAATAAGCTACGAGTACCGTTTATAAGTGATACAACATAGTGCAGGTTAAGTCATGACCTGGTGTGCAGTACAGTACGTCATTAAGAGTAATTTGGAAATGCCCTTTTGAACTAGTTTCTTTAACCATATTTATCGAGCAATTCGTTAATAACCAGGCCAGTGCCTTCGCCGCTTTGATTGGTTTTGTAAGTGGCTACGTTAAATCGGTTTGTAATATTCTCCGAGCTCCGGGCTGTTGTGTCACGGGGTGACGGACGAGAGGTCTCTCTGCCGAGTAACGGTGGAATGCCGTTGCTTTCAGTCACGGATTACTGACCTGTTATACCAATAGAATAAGCAACATTCTCTGTATGTTTCGTATTTGGCTGGTAACATTTAAATTGCCCACCCTGATGCTCTGGATTAAATAACTCCTTGTCAAATTAATTGAAACAAACAAATGACTAGGCTGCCAACACGAAATCAACATTTCTCAGTGTCTCCTTAACTTGCCTTGTGCATTGTAATGGTGTTCTCCGCAGCATTGTGTTTTAAAGGCAGAGCTCCCAAGTGCCACCTGGTGGGTGTTTGGGTACATTACAGAAAAGGCTGCGTGAATCCCGTTTCACGCCACGAGACTCACGCGGGAAACCGAGCAAACTGAAATGACAACATCTGTACCTACGCACTACAATTCAAATGTAGCACATAAGGTCAACATCATGGCTAACGTACACCCTCTGTTCGCTGATTGGATCGGTCTTGCTGGCACTTGCTAAATGACCCTCAAGAGATTCCGGTCCAGACCCTCTGTACAAAATGAAGTAAAGTACGAGGGGCGGGTTTACCAGGCTACCGTTTGAGTGCCTAGAAAGTAGGCTACTCCTTACTTTCTGACTTTTCAGCAATGTTGCGCTTTACAACGAATATAGCTATTGTTTCTTTCATTATCGCGGCCTGTATATTTTGTGAAACCTCAAGATCATTTGCACCACTTGTTTGCTTGCATATTCAAATTTAAAGTTCCGTTTCTGTTTCCCACGGACTGCCACTGTTTTCATATGAGTAGTCAGAAAGTCCATGTCTCATGTTTTCTTGGTAGCCGTAATCCTTGAACTTGGCACTGATGCTGCTTCCATTTTACATATATCACGCCAATGTTGACTTGCGCGCTGTATTTTGGAGTTAAGTGCTAGGGGAGTGGCAGAGGTTCAGAGCGGAGAATCCGCGCAAGACAAAAGTGCTTCAAAAGTGCATGCGTAAAAAAAAACTTGCGCGCCAATGGGAGAATCGGGCCCTTAGTCTCTGTCTTTCGGTCACTCTGTCTTTTTCTTTTCTCTCTCTCCCTCTTGCGCTCTCTCATTTTTTTCTCATTTTATCCTTTGTCAGTACCTTCCCCTACCTCTGAGTCTTTCTATTTCTTCCACTAGTGCCTTTCTACATCCCCCACCCCAGTCCTTCCTCTCTTGCTGTCTCATTGTATCTGTCTATCTATCTCTCTTTTTGTGTGTCTCTGTTGGCTGTCTTCGCATCCCCCACTGTTTTTCCCCTTCTCTTCCCCTATCAGCCAGGGCTGCTGATTCAGTATGTCAGAAAAAGATTTATACATATCAAACTGATATATGCAGTACCGTGCAAAAGTTTTAGGCAGGTGTGAAAAAATGCTATAAACTAGAAATGCCTTCAAAAATATTATTATTTTCATCAGTCAACAAAATGCAATGAATGAACAAAAGAGAAATCTAAATCAAATCAATATTTGGTGTGACCACCCATTGCCTTCAAAAAAGCATCAATTCTCCTAGGTATACTTGCATACAGTTTTTGAAGGAACTCGGCTGGTAGGCTGGTCCAAACATGTTGAACCACAGATCTTCTGTGGATGTAGGCATCCTCACATATACAACCAATTTGGTATAATTGGTGGATCATACACCTAACTATAATCCTGTAAAATCCCTGATCTTGTGTGTACCCCTTTGTGTGAATTGATGCTGGTTTGAAGGCATCTGCCTAAAACTTTTGTCAAAAAACAACTTATTCCCATCAAGTCCTTTCAGCCTTGTGGGATGAAACAAACATGCAGATGGCAAAAAAGATACAGCCCTGTGCAAACGTTTTAGGCAGACATGTATTTCTTTTTCTCTATTTATTTATTGTCAGTCCTTTTTACATTTATTTCTCCTACATTTACATTTATGCCTACATTTATGACTCCATTTCTGCGTTGGTATGCAAATGAGGTGGGCTGTCTCGCAAGGCGTTACCCTCTCACCCATTGGTTGATCGAGATTTTGTAGGCTAACATGGGTAGATTCTAATACTTCCACAGAAAAAGACAACAGAGAGTTGCTTTGGTCATTGACCGTAGTTGTTTTATTGCAGATTTTGTAATGGATATTACTTGGAATACAGTTGCAAGGGAGCTTCAACGCTTGGCTGACATGGCTGAAAACGCGGTTCCAGATTTCATGCTTTTCCGAGTAGAGTCAGAGATAGAAAGTTCAACTTGTAGCTTGTGATAAACTTGATGCTGATGGGCTGTTGTTAAATACTACCAATCATAGGTGATGTGAAAATCACTATGCCATATGAAAATATTTTTTCTAAATGGACAAAAGGAATTTCTGACAACAATGTTCAATACAAATACAGTAAGAGTTTGCATGTCAAGTTTGACCAAATTAGGGCAATAACAAACCAAGATATGGACTGTCAAACAATTTTGATTGACATGAAACTTTGACATGGTTCATTTTAAGATATATCTTTGATACATTTTTCTCAGCATTGTCTGCAGATGACGTATACGAAATTTGGTGAGATTCACATAAATGCCCTATGACGACTTTGTTTAAATTGATCATGTGCTCAATCGCATATAACGTGTGCAAACGCATATAATGCTGTTTTCACATAAGGCAAGCCTATACCCATGCAAAACTCAACACTGTGCAGGATATTGTGATATCATAATTAAAGATAACATTCAGATTTCTCTGTGTTACAGAAACAGGTTTCCTCATTACTTTTTAGTTTATATATGTTTGGGGCTCAATTATAGACTGTGTGATAACCAGTGGATAATGATTAATTTAATAGTGTTGCAGGTGTTCCAAGCAATAGGGAAACAAACATGTATACAGTGCATCCGAAAAGTATTCACAGCACTTCACTTTTTCCACATTTTGTCATGTTACAGCCTCATTCCAAATCGTACTAAATTAACTTACCTCTTACCTCAACATTCTGCACACAATGCCCCATTATGACAATGTGGGGAAAAACTTTTTTTTTTTTTTTTTGACATTTTTTGAATTTATTAAAAATAGAAAACTAAGGAATCACATTTACATAAGTATTCACAGCCTTTGCCATGAAGCTCAAAATTGAGCTCCGGTGCATCCTTTTTCCACTGATCATCCTTGAGATGTTTCTACAGCTTAATTGGAGTCCACCTGCGGTAAAATCAGTTGATTGGACACGATTTGGAAAGGCACACACCTGTCTATATAAGGTCCCACAGTTGACTGTGCATGTCAGAGCACAAACACCACGCATGAAGTCAAAGGAATTGTCTGTAGACCTGCGAGACAAAATTGTCTTGAGGCACAGATCTGGGGAAGGATACAGAAAAAAATCTGCTTCTTTGAAGGTCCCAATGAGCACAGTGGCCTCCATTATTTGTAAATGGAAGACGTTTGCAACCACAAGGACTCTTCCTACAGCTGGTCGGCCGTCTAAACTGAGCGATCGGGGCAGAAGGGCCTTAGTCAGGGTGGTGATCAAGAACCCGATGGTCACTCTGTCAGAGCTCCAGCGTTCCACAGTGGAGAGAGTAGAGCCTTCCAGACAACCCAGACAACCATCTCTGCAGCAATCAACCAATCAGGCCTGTATTGTAGAGTGGCCAGACGAAAGCCACTCCTTAGTAAAAGGAACATGGCAGCCCCGTCTGGAATTTGCCAAAAGGCACCTGAATGACTCTCAGACCATGAGAAACAAAATTCTCTGGTCTGATGACACAAAGATTGAACTTTCTGGTGTGAATGCCAGACGTCATGTTTGGAGGAAACCAGGCACCGCTCATCACCAGGCAAATACCATCCCTACAGTGAAGAATGGTGGTGGCAGCATCATGCTATGGGGATTTTTTTCAGCAGCAGGAACTGGCAGACTATTCAGGATAGAAGGAAAAATTAATGCAACAATATACAGAGATATCCTGGATGAAAACCTGCTCCAGAGCGCTCTTGACCTCAGACTGGGGCGAAGGTTCATTTTTCAGCGGGACAGCGACCCCAAGCACACAGCCAAGATGTCAAAGGATTGGCTTCAGAAGCAAACTATTATACAAACAGTGCAGTCACTAAAGTGTACAAAACAAAACCCTGTCCAAAACAAAACAATTGTGCAAAAGAAACCCTGTGCACCCGAATTGCAATTACACTCAATAAATGCACTCAATAAACATGATTTTAAAATATATATAAAAATAGACCAATAGACCAAAAAATAGAACAATATGCAACACACAACAGGCAACACACAATATGAAACACAACACTGTTTATAAATTATGTAGAGTGTGGCACTCGTTGTACACTAAAAAGCACAGGGCTACCATGAAGAATACTCAGAGGTGGTCTTCATTGAGCAGTGCACACGCCGTCGCCTTCCGGCGGTGGTGTCTTGCATAAAGTGATGCAGTTTATGTGCTGCTCCAGGGGGAGCAAGAGAGGGTGATGGTGGAGGGGCTGTAGACAGAGAACCTGCTGCCTTCAGTTCCGACACCAGGGCCTCACGAAACCCCTTCTGAGTCAGAGGTGTCTCTTCCTTCTCCATGGCCAGCTCACAGTGAAAAATAAAGGCATTGGCGATCGCTATATCCAGAAAATGGTAGAAGAAGGACCTGTGCCACTTCTGGCTCTTGTGTAGTGTATTATAGTAGCCGATCATGGCAAACACAAGTGGCCCCTCATGGATCCAACGGATGGTTCGCCTTGGAGACTGGTTTGTGAGCCCACCTGGATGGCCACTGGGATAGCCAAGGCGTTGTTCCCTGATGGTGCCACAGGCCCATACCTTCTTAGCCAGGAGGTCCTTGAACAGGGCAGGGCTGGTATAGAAATTGTCCACAAAGAGCTTATAGCTCTGCCCTCGCACTTCAGTGTCCACTAAGTGCATTAATGAGTCATAACTCAGCTCCTTGCTAATAAGCATGCCTTTTCCCTCATATGCAAAGAAGTCCCATGTGTATCCATTTGCAGAATCTGCCAGCACAAAAAGTTTGTAGCCCCACTTTGTGGGCTTATCCTTCGTGTACTGGCGGAGGGCAATCCGGGCCTTTACCATTCTTTCATCCACAGCAATGTTTTGGCAGGGATGAAAGTTAGCTTTGCATGCTGCCCGGATGTCATCATACAATGGCTGAATTTTGCATAGCCGGTTGTAGCCAGATGTGCCCCTTTTCCTGTCATTCGCAGCATCATCGTCAGGGGAGCTGAGGTGGAGCATGCAGGAAATGGCAGTGAACTTCTTGCCAGATATCACAGATGGAGGGAAGGGAAAACCTACTCCAGTAGTCCCGGATCTGTTTGGATTTAACCAACCCCATGTACACCACCACTGCGATGTAGGAGTACAAGTCCTGCAATGTTGTTTTCTGCCATGCGGAAGGATGGGTTTTTCCCCCATAAAGGTTGGAGTTGTTTACTATTGTTTGTAGGGTTGTATTCAAGATAAACAGCAGAAAGAGCTGCAGTACAGAGTACTACACCCCACTCAGAACTTGAGGTCCAGGAACTCGAGCAGGCTTGAATACTGGCTGCTCGGGTTTGATGTCCTCCACATCAGTCCCTTGCCATGGCTCAGCACTTTGTCCAGGCTCCTCACTTTGGTTCCTTCCCCTTCCTCTGCCTCGTCCTCTGCCTCTGTTCACTTTCCTCTTTGGTTTTAGGGGAGGCTGTGTAGAGGTAGATGCCTGCTCCTCTTCATCTCCCTCTTCCACCGCCTCCTCCCCCTCCCCCTCCTCAAAAGCGGCCTGTGTGCTCTCCTCTGGCAACCAATCTGGATCAGCGTCTGGTGATCTTGATGTAAAATATGAAATTGCAAAACATTATTAGTTTATACAACACTCTCCAGTACTCTCTCACATCACAGTATGATGAGTTCACACTCTCACACACACACGCATGTGTGTGCATACAAACATTCAACTATTACACACACAGACTACCGTGGATGCGTGCGCAATGCAACATGCTCCACCTTTGCAAACTCTCTAGTGCACACGTGACTTACATCTTTCATACAGTAGTATAATCATTGTTTTTTGCCAATGTGCATAAAAACCATACTGATCTCCAGGTCAGGATCTACTGCTTCGAGAAAATCCTCTGCATCCTGTGAGACCAGGCTTTCCAAGTCGGATTCCTCATCACTGGACTCCAAAATCCACTTTGCTGCCTCCTGTGCAGTAAATTTCCCTTTACTTGGCAAGCTACTTGCCTTCTTGCTCACCTTTTTACTTGTCTTTTTAGTTGCCATGTTGCAACACTTGGCTTCTTCAATAATCCTCGTGCACTCTGAAGCTCTCCTTTCGCCTAAAACTTTACGCACGCGAGTTACGCACGGCAATAACTTTCGACAACCAAACTTGATAATGTGGTGTCATATATCGTTCGAAAGCCCTGCCTATTGGCTATCAGAATAGGAGGCTCTTGTCACTGGAAATTTCCATAGTCTCGAAGTGCTGTCAGTCAAACCACAGGAGTTCAAACTCACGTAGTCGGTGCTCATTGGCTTTTAAGCTGGCTATCTCCCCACCCCATGCATCAATTGGCTCGTGGATGGTCTTGATTGAGGCAGAACAGCTTGAAGAACAGCACTGTATGCGTACCAACACTTTCATTTGAAGCGTAATATGAAGTTTTATTCAGGTTTTCGAGTTGGGCTAGTTACCCGGAAGTCACAAGACATGACGATTATAACAGAAATACATTGTTGACACTTCATGGCTTTGCATAAAAATCTTGTGCAGTAATATGGTCGCTGTGGATAAAGAGAAGGCTCTGAAGTTACGAACTGTAGGCATTTTGTCAGCTTATACTGCAGTTCGGTGGCATACCAAGAACATCAGGTCAGTTTTAGCACTGTAAATAACCTTTGTTCTTCGAGAATGGGCTTAAATGAATCCTGACAATCTAAGCTTTCCAACAGTATGTGGCATTACCATATTTGTTTTTATCTGAGCACTAAAACAATGAAAGACCTGGGTGCCCCCTCCACCTCCCCCACTTCCGTACCTTATATGGTACAGCGTGCATCATGAGGTTAAGCAAAGGCTGTATGTAAATGTGATTTCTCAACAGGATCACAACGACATTGCAGGGCAAGGTTTTCTTGATGCCACTCGCAGTGAGGCTTCAGTTGCACGGGCTGTGTGGCTGACCTATCGTAGTGCGTGTTGCTTGGTATGATGGTTGCATTTCGTTTATTTTTCTAGTCTTTGCCTCAAGGCAGTTCTGCTCAAAGTGACCATGCTTAGTTTCTTCACGTTTCCACTTTTGGCACTGGCAACTGTCTCATTGCAGATAAAAACTGGTTTTGTGCTCTTGGCAGGCAGTACAAATGCATATTTGTCTGTCCACTCCATCTTAAATTCACGATGTTTGTAAACCACCTTTCATTTTTTTCAAGCTTGGAGCACACCATAATTTTTGCTTGCTAAAGAAACCATTCGCAAATCAGTGTGACCCAAATGGAGCAATAGACAAACAGACTCTCGCAGACCTGCCATTTGCGGCTACAATGAGTTGTCATAGTGTTATACCTCGGCTTCCTTCAATTTCACATTGTGATGCGCTCTTTAGAACGGTGATTATTTTTTTATATACGCACACCTATGAAGTACTCCTTGCTTTCCGACTGTATCACGTTTATGTATCAATGCGCCAAGTTCGTGGTAAACTGTAAATAAACAGTAAAGATGTGACGGCTTTAACAAATGACAAGCAGGTGGAAGAACACAGAGTTGCAACATGTTATATACCTCTGAGATCGTCTTTTAATACCGTCACACTGCATTTGGACTCTTTACTAACGTGATTTTGTTAAGCGAGGCTTAACAGAACTTTGGAATAGCTAGCTTGACAACCAAAGGCATGGAACTAATGACTGGATCTTGGCCATAGCAACCTCCAGTTTGGAATTAGCAACGGCAGTTTGTTTGTGTAAGTTATGAAAAGACACACCTTGTGGCGGATGGAAGTAGTTCTACAAATAAGTTTGTTTTAACGATTTGTAACCACCTCAAACGTGCATTAACTTTCTGACATACAAACACCGCGTCGTCCATTATCCCTTACCTAATAGATCGCTTGTGGGTTGGTAAAGTAATCATCACGAAGAGATGTTTGCTAAAAGATGTGCAGCCTCTTTAGTAGCCGATAGCTGATAGCCCTAGTTAGTAGCTTAGCTTTATAGCTGCCCAGCCAATCGCTCCTCTCCCATCATATCTCCGCCAATCTGTAGTAGTTCTGATTATTTTCATTTTTTGGCCACAGATAGTAAGCAAAGACCCCTCAGCGTTAGCCTGGCTATCGCGACTTGTCAATGCTCTGCGAGCATTGGTCTGGCCAAGCTGTGTTGTAAACCCATTTCTCAGAAGGCGGGCTTAACCCGCCTCTTTCAAATGCCTCCGTTTGCTACTGGACGAAGCTTCAATCAATCACACCCCTCTGCCCTCTGACGTATACCCAGCGAAGCTGCTTGATCCAAACAAAAAGTAGTAGTAGCCTGTAGTCATATAGAAATGGCGTTAAATGATTTTTGTCGGACTTGTGAGGTGAACATGAGAATGGCTGGTGTTGGCAATTTAATATTGATAATATTCGAACAACGAATCAGTGCGATCAAAGGCGAAATAACCACAACAACAGCGACTTCGACTTGGCTACCAGCGGGGCTAACTGCTAAATTAAACTTTTACCGAAGCCGGTCGGTAGCATTGCGAAAACGTCCTTTCCCGCAACAAATGATTCAAGGGCTGTCCTTTGCTGTATTTTCAGAGAGAACTTCCCTTTGAATTCGTCCAAAACAGCAGCTACAGCTGCATTGAAATCTTGCGTTTGCTCCACGTTTGCCATGTTGACAGGGACTGAGATAGATTTCCGGTCGCCCAACTACCGCGTCATTACCATTTTGAAATGCTCGATTTTCATTGGCCCCATATTCCTGCCGGAGCAGAAACGGTGTAGATAGGCAGCTTGGCCAGACTGACTTGCTCGCGAAATGAAAATGCAGCGTCATAGGCAGCATGGGCACACCCAGGCTACCTCAGCGTAGAATATAGGATCAAATGTGCCAAACTTCTATTATATATAGACCGTAAACTACACATGCATACAACATAAACGTAAGCACTCCAGCAGTGTTGTGTGTGACAGTAATGATTAAGTACAAGTTGGCCTCTATAAAGCACCTTGGGACTAAAACGTTATGATCTACACAAAGACAATGCAGCCTGTTGCAGCAGCTTCAATCTAATTTTAGGAAGAAACGTCAGGCAGAACCGTGGCCCCCAGGGGCTGGGAGAGTTGAAGTCTCTGTGTAATTATGTGTCTGCCTAAACAAACATTTACAAATACATATTTCTTGTGACCAGGTGTTGGTGGGTGGCAAGGATGCAAACGGAGGAAATCAGTTACCACCGAACACTGGAGAAAGTTTTATTGATATTTTATTGAGCCAAGATCAGTCAATAAAAGATCAGTAAAGCTTTCTCCAATTTACTGTGATTACTCTTGGTACAGAGTAAATTGTAGATGATATATCTTTACCAAAGACATAAACAAATGATTAAACAAAATTGAACTTTTTGGATTTTGTTGTTTTTCCCCCACCATCAGGCTGTGTGCTGCCCTGATCACATCCACTGTTGCCCCCAGGGCACGGTTTGTAACCTCAGGGCCAGCACCTGCGATGACTCGAATGACCCTTTGACCTCTGTGCCCTGGCTCAAGAAGACCTCGGTGTTCCCCCTGGAGACACGGCCGACCAACACCAAGTGTGACGAGTCCTCGTCCTGCCCGGATGATTACACCTGCTGCCAGAAGGCCAGCGGGGGCTGGGGATGCTGTCCACTGCCTGAGGTGTGTGGGCACACAGACTCGAGTGTGGGCACACACACATGCACCGTAATGCAGATACACATATAAATACACAATAAATGTTAAGATGAAGGATGAAGCCATTTGATAGATAACTCAGACATTGAGATGTTTCTGTCAGATGGGAGGTTGTGATGTTTTGTGTTGCTACTTGACACTTCTCTCATCAGGCTGTGTGCTGCGAGGACAAGATGCACTGCTGTCCCAAAGGCACCATCTGCAACCTGGTGGCAAGCACCTGTGACAGCGCCACTGGGGCTGTGCCCATGCTCCGGAAGGTGCCCGCCCTGACCACTGGTTCCATGCTTGAGAGGCGGGTAGCGTCCTATGTGCTCATGTGTGACACCACCACCAGCTGCCCAGACCACAACACCTGCTGCTTCATGCACAAAACGGGAAAGTGGGGCTGCTGCCCACTCCATCAGGTCAGACAGGAAGTTATGTCGGGGAGATGAAATGGTTGGGGAAATGCTGCTGTTTGTTGTCAGACTGTTGGTAGTTCTTAGTTCAGTTTTTTTCTGTGCTCAATTCCTGCTCTCCTCTTTACTGTCTCCACTTTACTGTGCATATTATCTGTCCTTGCCCTCCATACACATACATTTAACACCATCTTTACAACACTAACTTCCCTATCAATAACCATTATCAATTCCCTCTCTTGACTACTATCCCTCTTTCATATGTTTCCTTTTTTATTTTTTCATTCTCTTTTATCTCCTCATAATGTTCCTGTCTTTGTCATATCCCCCCACCCCCGCTACCCCCCAGGCGGTCTGCTGCAGTACTGGTGATCACTGCTGTCCGAGTGGTTTTACCTGTGATGCAAAGCGAACATCCTGCGCCTTAGGTCACCACGAGATCCCCTGGTACAGGAAGCATGAGGCCATGGTCAGGCAGGGGTCACAGTCAAAGATCACAGAGGACGTGATGGACGTGAAGTGCGATGACACAAGCAGCTGTGCAGCAGGCTCCACATGCTGTAGACTACCCACAGGGGAGTGGGGCTGCTGTCCACTTGTTAAGGTCAGTAGGTCATAGGACACACACACACACACACACACACACACACACATACACACATGCACGTGCACATGTGTCTGTTGTGTTTCTATTCAGAGTTGTACCTGGTACTTGCTCTTGCAAGGTTCTAAGCAGGCTAAGGCAATACTAAAATGTGACATGCCCTGATTGCCGGCCACTGATTGGAAAGAAAACAACTATTTAACCCCATGCACCTACTTTCTTTTGGCTACTGACTAGCTATGGTAGCCAACGTAAGGTTTTGAACTGATAATTGTTAATTTAGAAAGTAAATCAGTGATAAAGTGATAAAGAAAATCAGTTGAAAGTGATTCCATTTGTCATTGTGATCACACTGCACACAATGAAATTTAACTCCTGCATTTAACAAATCACACGTGAGCTGGGGAGCAGTGTGTGGGGACAGTGCTCATGGCACAGGGAGAATGCAGGAGAGAGCTGCTCTTTCACCCCCCCCACCACCTGTCAGTGTGGGGATTTGAACCTGTGTCCCAAATCCAACTCCGCTAGCGCAGACGACTGCCCAGTTGATGTCTGAAATGTGTTAAAAAGTTATTATGTGCTAGCTCATTAGCACATATTAGCCGCATAAGTACCTACAACATAGCTAGCTAGTAATATAATAATATTAATATAATAATAATAATATGCAGGGGTGTAATATAATAATATATGTATACAAGTCAATGCCAATGGCCGAATGAGTGAATCACTGACATCACTGACACAGCAGTGAACAGTAATACAGCTTACCTTACAGCTTACCCCAAATAAAGGGTTAGCTTACAATCAGATGCAAGGTGATACTCCCAA
Organism: Coilia nasus; assembly: GCA_027475355.1. Classification (NCBI taxonomy): domain Eukaryota; kingdom Metazoa; phylum Chordata; class Actinopteri; order Clupeiformes; family Engraulidae; genus Coilia; species Coilia nasus. Next base: position 2,430,781 of record CM050216.1, on the reverse strand, counting down.
ATAGACTGGAACTGCATATTCGCTACTTATATAGAGGTGAATTACATGCTGTTGTGTTGATCGTTACACCCTGTAGTATGAACAGCTCCCACCCAAAGGAACTCTGTATGCAAACACCATATGTGTATGTTCAGATCTCTTTGATAAGTATTTGCAATATTGCTAAAAAAAATGTAATGTCGAAAGACAGTTTATGTCAAAAGTGCATATGTAGCTTACACCTAAAGACCTACACCTTGTGCTGTTGTAATGTGTTACATGTTGTACAGTCATGTTCTGCACATAGGCCTATTTTAGGTAATGCATGTACACTTTTTGGTGCAAGACTGCCTTTCCATAAGCTACTACTATACGGCAGTTTCAACTCACCTCATTCCACCCACCTCATTTACACTGAGGAGATACCACTTGTAATGGGAAACAAACTGGCACCAAAGCAGGTAGAGTAGGGTAAAGGAGAGGGTAGAGTAGTGGCAATACAATGCCGTTGGAAAGCGGCTTAACACACTTCTCTCCTTGCCCCTCTGCAGGCTGTGTGCTGCGATGATCATGAGCACTGTTGTCCACAGGGCTACACCTGTAAGTTGCAGTCTGGCACCTGCGTGAAGCCTTCAGGTGGGGACACACCAGTTCCATTCTCACCGCTGTCTGAACTCCAGCAGCCTTCTCAGGATGTCCAGTGTGACCAGGAGACACACTGCAAGACAGACCAGACCTGCTGCAGAACTTCTGACAGCAGCTGGGCTTGCTGCCCTTATAAGACGGTACGGCCCTGACATCACTGCTTACTGCAGTGGGCCACCATCTCACATTCTCTCTCTTACAGTGGGGGCCTGTAGGCTTGGGGGCCTCTCTGGCTCAGCTGCTCTGCACTCTGTACTGAGCTTAGCCATGTGTAGCATCTCATCTCATACCACAAATCTAATATATGCAGAGATAATCATGGTCTACGGGGTAGAGTGGTACATTGATCCTCTGTCTCTCTTATTTAAGAAGCTTTATTTGCAAGATACGACATTTGCATCGCAAAACATTTTTAATGCTACCGTGTACAATAAACATATTTAAATATTTACAGTGGGTACGGAAAGTATTCAGACCTTCTTAAATGTTTTACTCTTTGTTGCATTGCAGCCATTTGCTAAAGTCATTTAAGTTGATTTTTCCTTGTCAGTATACACACAGCACCCCACGTTGACAGAAAAAACACAAATGTAGACATTTTTGCAAACTCATTAATGGAAAGTTCAAAATGCAACAGGCTAGCATAGTTTTGTTCCTCTGCAAACATACCAACTCGTTATGTTTTAACATACCCAAAGTTCATTTTACACTGGAGTATCCCTTCAAAAAAAAAGCTGAAATATTTCATGGCCATAACTATTCAGACACTTTGCTGTGACACTCGTATATTAAACTTAGGTGCTGTCCATTTCTTCTGATCATCCTTCAGATGGTTCTACACCTTCAATGGACTCCAGCTGTGTTTAATTAAATTGATTGGAGTTGATTAGGAAGGCACTTGTCCATATAAGATCTTGCACCTCACAGTGCATGTCAGAGCAAATGACAATCAGGAGGTCGAAGGAACTGCCCGAAGAGCTCAGAGACAGGATTGTGGAAAGACAGATCTGGCCATGGCTCCAAAAGAATTTCTGCTGCACTTAAAGTTCTTAAGTGGCCTCCATAAACCTTAAATGGATAAAGTTTGGGACAACCAGAACTCTTCCATCTGGGCAAATGATGGAAGCTCCAGAGGATAAGCTCCAGAGATGCAGTGGGGAGATGGGAGAAAGTTCTAGGAAGTCAACCATCACTGCACCTCTCCACCAATCCAGGCTTTATGGCAGAGTGACTCGACTGAAGCCTCTCCTCAGTGCAAGACACATAAAAGCCTGCATAGAGTTGGCCAAAAACACATTTCTCAGACTATGGGAAATAAGATTCTCTCGTCTGATAAGACCAAACTTAATTTTGGCCTTAATTCTAAGCGGTATGTGTGGAGAAAACCATTGGTCTGTTCCGAAGTCCATACTTCCTGCACTTCCTGCACTTTGTTTGGGTACGTAGAACGTTCCGATTACGATTGTGGCGAAAATAAGTGTACTGAAAGGACCCGGATGCTGCCCTCATAACGGTCAAAACGGTGAGTGTGGAACAATGTACACTTTTCGCACTGAACGGCCGCCATCTCACCTACGTAGCTGCGGAAGTGACAAAGCCAGACAGACCAAACTGAAGAAGAAACGAGGAGATAACATTGCTGACGACTTTCCAGGAACCTTGCAGTAGTGTATTCATTTTGCAATGAGTTAAAGATGTCTCGTCCACCGTTCAAAGTTGGCGGGTAATGACACGCGGCGGCAGTCTCCATTGGAAATTCCAGTAAGTGCACCACGGAGTATGGAATATGGAACAACACTTTCCTGCTGAAATCTGTGTACTTAGTAAGTGCAGACAGTGCACTGTGGTTAAGTGTACCCATGGAAGCATGGATATAGGAACAGACGGCAGGTACTGCTCATCACTTATCAGTGGAACTACTCTGCTGGGGCTCATCACAAAGGATGATGGCACAGCCCAAGGCCGATAGGAAGGCACTAACAGTTTTCAGTAGAGCTGGCGATGTGGGAAAAAATGATATGAAATGATATGGTTTATATATTTTTCCATATTATTGAATTTGATTTTTATTAAGTTTTTTTTCTGATACTGCCAGATTGAGTGCATCTGGACTGAAACCTAACAAAACCAGGTATTAGCTCAGCAACATTAACATGGCGTTTTAAGCAAATAAAACACAGGTGCAGATGTCATGTAGCTCAAGGCACAGGTAAACTGTGCATGCTTTGACCAACTTAAAATCACTGCAAATCATACATTATTTTGGGGTATCGTGCCTATGTTGGAGGCAGTGCAGAAATTTGCTGGGAATTTAAAGTTAATTTCTAAGAATAGCTAGTGGATAAACTTGTATAGCCTACCGTTTGATTCTGTAAGTTTTTGTTTAGAATGGTTGGTATGGTTATGTGTGATAGGGCTGCACGATATTTGAAAAATGTGTGATAGGCGGTAATATTGCTGAGTGTTGCAATGACGATATGTTTTGAAATAAATAAACTATTTAAATATAGTTTTATCTATCAGTAATATTTCAGCTAAATCTTCACCACTAGGCCGTAGCCAGTGCGCAGGCTATAGGGTGAATATCAAGTGCAGTAAGCAAAACAAATAGATTCAGGAACAGCTTCCTCCCATGGCAGCCTCTGTATGTAGGCCATTTATTGTGTCATTGTTTACATTTCTTTTTATGCTTTTTCACTTTTCCCCTACACCTTAGTGTATTTGCTGTTTTAATTTTGTTAAATAGGCAACTGTGCAATGATAATGAAGGTCTTGAATTATCTGCCCAATACAATCCCAGCAGTAAAGCCTGGTGGTGCCAGCATCATGCTGTGAGGTTGTTTTTTTAACAGGATGGAACAGGTACAGGATGACTGGTTGCGAATGTGCAGAAGATACCCTTGAAGACCTTTTTTAGAGTGTTCAGGACCTCAAACTCGGCGAAAGGTTCACCTTCCAACAAGACAATGACCCTAAGGACACAGAACATGGCTAAAATAACATAACACAGAACATGTCTGAACTAAAATAACAAACAAGTGGCTTAGGAACAACTCCATAAGTGTTTGTTGAAAGGTCTCATTGAATTTTTTTTTTTCTTCATTCATTTTGACTGTGGTCTGTAGTATTAATGAATGCCCTGAGAGACGGTTTTAGTAAAAAAATGCTGTAGTGCTCCTGTTACAAGCTGTTCTAGTTTGGTGGAGGAGACGGAGCAGGGAGAATGACACGTTCTGGGCTATGCTAGTCACAGGCTACAATCATTCAATGCACAAAATAGAAGACTTAAACATTCTAGCAAGCACACATACTTACCTATATTTCACTAAGTGAATGTGTGCTGCAAACAGGTAATCAGAACTGTGGCATGGCTTTTTCTATTTGATAAACTTACGTCACTTTGTTTGACTTTTCCTTATTTGCTCGTTGTTCCGCCTATTTTTTTTTTTCATTGACTAATGGAAGCAATCGGGGTAGAAGAACATTTCCACGTGCAGCATGCATATGACCTGTCATATTTAAAAAAGAGCAAGTACTAAATGGTTTCTCGCGGAATGAGACCTCTGAATGCCCCAGCCAGAATCCTGACTTAAACCCAATGGAGCATCTCTGCTGATCAGCCATTTTCAGGTCTCTCCAATGTTCACCATCCAACCTGACAGAGCTGGAGAAGATTTGCAAGGAAGAATGACGGGGGATCCCAACATCCAGGTGTGGAAAACTTGTTGCATCATTCCCAAGAAGACTTGTGGCTGTATTAACCCAAAAGGGTGCTTCTGCTCAATACTGAGCAAAGGATCTTAAAACTTGTGACCTTGTGATATGAGTGTTTGTTTTGTAATAAATTTGCAAAATGTCTACAATTATGTGTTTCTCTGTCAATATAGGGTGCTGTGCGTACATTAATGAGGAGAAAAAAGAACTTGCAGTAAATGTTTTGAGCAAATAGCTGCAATGTAACAGTCGAAAATTCTTGGGGGTCTGATAACTTTCCGTACCGACTTACCATATACATGTGATTAACAAGAATCTTTGTGTCTGCGTACTGTGCACCTCTTTGTAGGTGTTGTGGATATATGGATGGCCTTGGTAATATGGATGGTCTCTTCCTCCTCTCTTCCCTGTCCACTCTGATCATACAGGCGGTGTGCTGTTCTGACATGAAGAACTGTTGCCCCATGGGATACACCTGCAATGCCAAGGCCCAGGCCTGCACTAAGGGCTCTCACCTCACCTGGTGGGACAGTGTGTTCACAGAGAAATCTAGAGACTGACAGCACAGACAGACAGACAGACACGCACATGTATAAAACACACACACACAAACACGCACACAAATGCTTACACAGAGTAGTCTCCAAAGTCTGTGAAAATACGAACACTGGTGAGCCATGTGTAGAAACACAAAACACACACACACCACACACCTTGCTGAACTGACATGCACTCCAGTCCAGTGTTGTTGTGTCTGAAACCCCTGGATCTGAAGGGACCTATCATCTCTTTCTCTCTATCTTTCTCTCTCCCTCTCTTCCTCCCCTTCCCTCTGCTTTTATAAAGTCAATGATTTCTACTCGAGCACTCATTTCATTTTACTTAACCTCAGACTGACTCCTGTGAGGGCAGAATGTGTAACAGATACTTTATTTTCAGAGCCTGCCCCCACTGTGTTGCTGCTTGCAGCATCTGCTCGTATGTCCTGTATAGATGATGTCAAACAGAAAATAAAGTCCAGAACATCAGGATTATGCATATAGTATGCAAATATTATGCATAATATATATTATGCCTGAAATGTCATGTTAAGTAAAATTTGTTGGGGAGCATAATACTGGTGTTGTGGACCATATCTTCTGTTTGAGTTAACTGGTGTTGTCCTGCACTCAGACTGTGTAGACAGATATGTGTGCTTATGGCCACTACATTTACTGTCATGATGTCTTTCATCTGATACAGTTACTATGAAGGATCATGTTGTTCTTAACTTATGCTGAAATGGGGAACAAGGGTATCTGTATTTGTGTGTGTCTAGATACCATTAACTGCTGTGTCCTATTCCTGGTGATTTTCAGGATGACGCAATTTCTGTTGTCCCAGTCTTTAGTACAGAGAGCCAAAAGGACATGAATGTAACCTAGGTCCCTCTGCTCTAAGAGAGTGCTCGAGTCGGGGAGCAGGGCACTGAGAGAAAGTCGATACCTGGTCAGCTTATTCCCTTATGTGCTGTTAGTGGGGTTAAGTTGCCACCTGTTCATCTGTTTTGATGTGGGGTTGCTTAATTCCTAGTCTGTTTAAGTTTGGGATGTTTGTGTGGTAAATAGGTAAACCTCTAAACAGTTTATTGGGATGGAGGAGGCATTGGTGTTGTAGAATGGTTATCTGGTAAGCTTATTGTGTGCCTAAATCTCACCTTAAACCAGCACAGATTAACAGTGGATAAATCTCTGACTGAGAGACCATTGGAGAATAGCAAAGTTTCCGAAGGATACTGAACAGTTAGAAGTTAAATCAGATTTCCAAGTTTAACACATTTGCAAAGATCTCCAAGGTTGTCCATGATTAGAGACATACAGCCAGCCTGGATGTGTGCCCATGGGTCTGATTGTCTTTGTTGATATTTGCTAGATAGGGCTATTGGGCCCGCTATAACCCATCTTCCCTTCATGTCTGAATGAGGTATACACCCTCCAGAGTCCCTGTGATTCACATGTTTCTTCAATCAGGCATCATTTGGTTATCCTATATGGTTTGTCATAGTCATGTCCCATTTACATCCTTTATACTTGGCACCATCAACCAATCAAGTGCTTTCATCTTATAGTGTTACTGATGATTTAATCAAACCACAGTAGTTTTTATTCAGCTGTTTAGTCATGAGGTCTCACATCTTAGATAAGTCCCATGTGCCACAGCTGCTACCTGTGCCGTGGTCTGATTGAGAGACAGAGGCAAACATCCCTGAACATTTTTAGTTTTGCTTTAAATTCGCTGTGAATTTTAGTGGGCACAAACGTGGCTGAACATTAAACTCTCTTTGAGCTTGGTGTCAATGGTTGCAAACAACATGACAGTGATCTGAAGAGGTGCTGTAGTTCTTTTTGGACAGAGCAAAGGACACCTAACTAAGTGTTGCCATTTGAAGTGAAACAATTTGGAATGCTCACTCAAAAACATTTGAATTAAAAGGTGCCATCGAAGCACATTTTCTTTAAATTTTTGCATTCGTTACCTGACATTGAGCTCACCTCTGCTTTTCCACACAGTCCCAGGAAAAGACAAGCATGATCCTCAGAGTGGTAGTCTTGCAGCAATCACATATCTACAGTATACCCGGTGATGTTCATACAGTTCATACAGGCCATTAAAGAGTCTACACCACCTGGTTCAAGTTTGTTTAAAAGCAAAATCAAATTTACTTATGCTTGTGTGCATTTTTTATTATTTACATTTGAGCCCGTGTCATCACAGTCAGAAGGACTGTAAATGTTTTTATAAAAAAATGCAGCAGATGTGATTGAACAGTGTGGAAGAATTTCTTGTGAGAAGCTGGCTATGCTTGTTGTCTAGATGTTTTTTTTTCTTCACTTGAAGTGATTTTAATTATTTGTTTAGAATTGATTGGGTGAAATTTGTTTATGATTATAAAGCAAAGACTTAAGGAAACAATAAAATTGAGCAAAAACATTCTTCTTCTTGTTCATTTCTGCAGTGTCTAGTTTGACGTTTGAGGAAATGTATGTTATGCAAGTAAATGTAATTCTGTTACCTTAAGCAGACTGGTGCTGGGTGGGTGAATGCATTAGACAGTCAACAGGACTAGCTCACAGCTCACACCCTTATTAGCTCAGTTATCTGCTGGCCCCAGAGGCCGATATGTTCACGTGTACTAGAGTATACCTCTCGGAAGGTGAGGTAGCCATGGTAATCCCGTGATATTCCTTATGCATCAAGTAGTGGAGATGAGTGTTATGATGTTGAACATGTGGTGGTGTCCAAAGTTTCATCCCATGTACTTTTTAGCGTGACGATATATACTTTATATGCTACACCACATTGTTTACTGTTTTTACCCACGGTGACTGTGTTTTGTAGATACCATGATGGTGTCAAGAGACAATCTTTTCCACGTAAATTCTGGGATCTGAGTCATGCTCTTGGCCCCTTTCCTCAGAGGTGGTTCAGTGATACTGGCTTCCAGAAGGTGCTGTGCTCTTTGCACACTCAGAGTTGGAGGGAATTATTGGCCAAGGATAGTGCCACACTTCAGGAATATAAACATTTAGAGGTGCCAGAAAGCTTATAAAGAAAAAAAGATGAGCATGTGTATTTATTCCATCTACAGCAGCATGGCAAATTATGCTGTTGCTGATTTCAGAGAAACTGTGTTAACTGTTTTCCTGACTTGAGCTTTAATATGCGCACATCTATTAGACAACAAAGCTGGATTCTTCATACAAGGCTCTGAAGCCCATAGAAAACCTGAAAATGTCATGGAATTTTAAAAGGCCATTTTCCAGGCCTGTAAAAAGTCATGAAATTTAGTCATTTTGTCATACTAGGAAATTGGGCAGGAGGTCCATGATTACACCTCTTAAACATGACTGCAACTAATACACACAGTGGTTGTAGCGGTGGGAAAAAACACAATTAGGCACCCATTTCATAGACACAATACAAAATTTTGTGTAACAGTATGTATTATACTACAGCATACAGTATCATTTCATCCATCGCATGCCTGTGCTCATTAGTGGGGTGGGTGCAGCCACTTCCTCTCTCTGGAATGGGCCAGGCCGGATTCCCAAGTGGGGGTAAGAGAGCCACCATTGAGGGCTAACAATTCCTGTGGTCTAGAATAAATTATCCCATGTCTCCCTGCATATTATGGGATGTGTTGCTGATTTCAGGAAAGGGAGTGGAGGTCAGAGGGGATGTCCATTGTGACGTTGGGGATGTAGCTGACGCTGGTATTCCATGCCCCAATAATGTATATAAATAACATAATCCATACAGCTGTTCATTCTGTTAACATCCCGTCATTTATCCTTATATAGAATCCTCCTTCACATCGTCATGGAAGGGGTTTGTGTGTGTGTGTGTGTTTGAGCGGGTGAGAGAGTGTGGTATTTGAATCTGTGTGAGTGGGTTCATTCTACATGTCCGTTTGTTTTTGTTTGTGTATGTCTGTGTCCAAGCACAGGCGTTTTTTGGGAAAGGGGGTCCGATCTGTCACCCCGTGCCAGCCAATCAGAATCTGCTGTCACACATTCCCGGGCCTCCTGTGTTTCAAGAGGGTTAATGTTTCACAGCGTGAGAGAATATCTGTGTGTGGGTGTGGGTGGTTGGATGTGTGTTATTACACACATTTCTGTGTCTGAAAGTCTGTCTACTAAATAAGCCAAATGTGCCATGAGCCAACATTTTTGTTAATATTTGGAGCTTTTATGTCTTTGTTTGTGTGTGTCTTTGTGTGTTCATACATATTCTTAATCCATGCACTTACACAGACCACACACACAAATAATGTGAGCCATTATGTGATCTTCCCTAATTATTTTTATTATTATACATGGTTTAAAGGTATGGCCATCATATTTCAGTCTCTGTCTTCCTGCTATTAATGTAAGGCATATGGTAACTCTGAAGTCTGTGACGCAATTAAAACAGCTTTTTTAGATATGTAGTGCTATGAGTTCTCTCAGCAGTATAAAATACAATATATATATATATGTATGATATGGTTGAATCAGGCATTACTAAATTTTGAGAAAAACAATCTTAATATGTATATAATTCTTAACCTTACTGCATATATTACATGTAAGATTCAAATATGTAGTGCCATGTACAGTAGTTATGCAATTTGTACCTGTTGGCATGGCAAATTGCCAAGAACCTCAGTGGTGGCATATTGTTTTTTGCCATATGTTCTGATACACATGCCCACTAGTGTGAGTATTTTTAGATAAAGGCCTCTGTTGAGTAACAGAAAAGCAAATTAAAAGCATTTCTTTTTAAAAACAAACATTGATCATTCCGCATGGAGGAAATGAGGTTGTTGGATTTCCATGACACAGCAACTTGTGTGAAGAGGGCTTTCTTGGTCATGTCTAGTATTAATGAATGCCCTGTGAGCCGGTTGTGGTGAAAAAAAAAATGCTTTAGTGCTGCTGTTACAGGCTGTTCTAGTTTGGTAGAGGAAATGGAGCAGGGAGAATGACAGGTTCTCAGCTATGCTAGTCACTATAGAGGGCCAAAAATGACATAATTAAAAATAAATACGTATGTAAAAATATGTAGCATAAATAAATAAAATGACAAAAAAAATGGGAAAGAAATTATTTTCATTTACTGCTGCATTTATTTACATTTACATTAATTCCATAATTTATTTATTTTTCATTTTCTGTTTCTATTTATTTACAGATATTTTTCCCTGTAATATTTTCTACATACTGTTTTATATGCCCTGCATTTCTTTCTGGCATATTTATTTATTGTCACTCCTTTTTACATTTCTTCATCCTACATTTACATTTATGCCTACATTTCTGCCTCAGTATGCAAATGATTGGGCATCACCCTCTCGCCCATTGGTTTTTAAGCAGACTAACGCAGGTTGGTAGATACTGGCCAGAGACGATTTTGATACTGGCAGCCTGGCTGGCCAACAGAAGCTATTTAGCAAGATAGCCTACATCTAACGGCAGTCTTGCACAGAAGTGCTTCAGCATTGCGAACTGCAGGGTCTAGATAACATTTAAGTGTTGTAATATCGTTCTACAAATGCAAGAAGTGTACTATTACAAGCTTTTGACCGTATATGTTAGCCAGCTTGCTAGTAGTTAGCTAGTCGTAAGCTAACTTTGCTAACTTAAAACTTCGAGTGATTAAATGGCAATCTAGAGTAGCCTGCTTGTCTTAAATCAGTTCATGTTACATCTAAACAACAATCCGTGATGGCACCATCACTTTTGGTCACCCAGAGACTTCAAATCACTTTCACGTTTCACTTCACAGTGCTGCGCTGGAGAGCTTGAACACCGCCCTCACAAAAGCTCCTGTACTGAAGTTTTACGACCACAGACTCCCACTGACCATACAAGCAGACTCGTTGAAAGATGGACTGGGAGCAAGCAGGACGCCCTCTCTGCTATGCTTCCAGAGCACTCACTGAATCGGAACAAAGGTACGCACAGATAGAGAAGGAGTTACTGGCAATAGTCTTCGCCACAAAGAAGTTCCATCAGTACATCTACGGCAAGACAGTAGCAGTGCAGTCAGACCACAAGCCACTCGAGATCTTAGTGAAAAAACAACTCTGTAAAGCATCGGCTCGACTGCAGAGAATGCTGCTACAACTGCAAAGGTATAATCACCTATACCCCTGGTAAACACATGTACATTGCAGACACACTGTCTCGCACAACAGACAACAGAGAGGCAGATGACATTGACGACCTGTGCAATGAGAAGGTTGTGCACGCCCTGCAAGCCACGGACGTCCTGAGCACAGAGACACTCAACCAGCTGAGAGAGGCTACGGCAGCAGATCCCGTGCTGCAGACTCTGCGTGAGACGCTGGACAAGGGCTGGCCGAGAAAGAGACGCAGCGTAGACAACAACCTGCACAGCTACTGGCCGATGCGACACAACATCAGCACAGAGAACGTAATCATGATGGTGAGTGACAAAATCATCATTCCCAACAGCTTCAAGCAAGTCATCCTCGAGAAGCAACACATAGCTCACCAAGGCATCCAGCGTACAAAGGCCAAAGCAAGAAGGGTCCTCTACTGGCCTGGAATGACGCGTGACATCGAGCTCATGATAGAGAAGTGTGGACCATGCCAGCAGCTGCAGCCACAACAGCAGAAGGAACCTCTCATCGCACACGACATTTCCAAGCTGCCTTGGACGAAGGTAGGCACAGACATCTTCGAACTGAGAGGTCAATTCTATCTTTTGCTTGTAGATTACCTGACAAAGTACCCAGAAGTGTTGAACATCCCAGACAAATCGGCACACACGGTGATACAGAAGATGAAGTCTGTCTTCGCCAGACACGGTATCCCGAAACAAATTGTTAGTGACAATGTACCATTTGGCAGCTATGAGATGAAAACATTCGCTGCAGCATGGGGGTTCACACTCACATTGTAGCCCAGGCTACCCACAGTCAAATGGACTTGCAAAAAGGACTGTTAAGACTGTGAAACATGCCCTGAAAAAAGCACTACAAACAGGCACAGATCCACATCTTGTGCTACTGTCGCTGAGAAAAACACCAGTGACAGGCCTGAACGAATCACCTGCTCAGATGTTGATGGGAAGGGTCCTGAGAAGCAGTCTTCCCTGCTCCAGTGCTGTGTTACAGCAATCCACCTCACAGCACACACACACGACTACAGTGCCTGCAGTCCCGCCAGCAGCACTACTACGACCGCCACACCAAACCACTTCCAAAGCTGGTTCAAGGTTCCACGGTGCACATGCGCACACGGCGTGGATGGGAGCCTGCTGTAGTACTACACAAGCGAGCTGAGCCACGGTCTTACGCCGTGCAGACACCGACAGGACAGATCTTCAGGAGGAACAGGCGTCATCTACAGAAGATCCACCAGAGTCTGTTCAGACACACAGACCCTGGACATTCAGAGGACACGCCACCCCAGCGACTGCCAGCTGACCCGCCATCGCAAGATCATCCGGCTGAAGCAGACGACTCCTCTGTGCGCCACACCAGAAGCGGTAGAGCAGTGGTGCGCCCTACCCGGTTCAAGGATTTCGTGATGGAGGTATCAAAAGAATAACATTTCAGTCTTACACGTGTGTCCCAATCAATCAAAAAAAAAGAAGAAGAAGACAAAAGAAAGAAAAGAAATAAATGAATGAAAAAAAAAGAATGAAAAAATATATTTAAAAAAAAAAACAGACACATGTATTACACTGAATGTTTCTACAGATGTATTTACAGTGAATGATTTGACATTGTTGTGTTATTATTGTATGTCTTTGATGTTTAGCTTACAGGATGCATGGAAATATTTTAATTGCCTGGTAAGGTACACTGTAGACTGATGAATGTTTGAAATGAATTACCATTGTTTACAGTATAAAATGTTTGTAATTATTTCCACAGGTAATGGACATTTACAATAACACAAACTGAATTACACTGAGTATTTGAATGAGTGTAATTTAGAAGTGTTGGTGGATGCAGTTGACACTGGATGTGTACGATTTAGAAGTATGGTTTTAAATGAACTGCCATGTTCTCAGCTTGAAAAAGGGGGATGTGGTGGATTTAGAATAGGCACTCAGTGCTCTTTTAAGTTGCCTAGCAACAATGTGTTGTCTGTGATTGATTACTGGTGTCTGTCTGTATGTTCGAGGATTTGAAGTTCAGTAAAGCCAGAGAGAGGACGTTAAATTCTGTTCTCCGGTCGTTTTTATTATTATTAAAGTGTTACTCAGCTGAATTCACTCGGGTGTAAGTTCCAACATTAGAGAACATAACTAAACTTTTTTTCTAAGACTGAGAGACTTTTAGGTGATTCCGATGCCGTTTCGCAGACTTTTGGCCCGAGGTCGTTTTTTCTGAGACCTGATGCAGTTTGGTCTGAAGATGGCAAAGGTTTTTCTGAGACTGAGTGTCTTTTAGGCGACTCTGATACCATTTCTCCCGTGACCTAATGCCTTTTCGTTTGAGTCCGAGATCTGAGGATGTCTGAAAATGAACACCGTAGGCGTGGCCACGTGGGGGCCAAGGGGGGCCATGGCCACCACTGATCAGAGGATGGCCACCCCGCTGGCCTCCCCTACGGACCCACCCTTTGCCTACTTGAAATTAATATTTTGCACTCACAATGAAAGCTTACTAGCCCGACAGATAGTTAAACAAAGTCAGCCAACAATAAGAAGTCAATTTTCCTAATTTGGTTTTTAGTGAAAGCGAAGCACAATAAAACACGAAATACAAATGAGCATCTGTCATTCAACGGTTAGCATAAGGCTAGCTTAACATTAGAAAGTCCATAGGCAGGCTAACCGCTAGTACTGTAACTTACAGATATGAATTCTCTGCGTCTTAAAAAGAAACTCCTTTAATGCAACTCTTTCCAGTCTAAGAAGGCAACTACCTAACTACGGCAAGCCTAGAAGGACAAAGTTCACTACAATTCTTGAAGGGAAAAGGTTATTTGTGATACGTGGGGAATAAAAAAAAAACATGATAGAAACATGCCAGTCATCTGTGGAGTCTGCAGAGTTAATCTCGATGAGAAATTGTATAGTCAACAGATATGGATATATGACAATTTCTAAAGCATCGTAACAGTAGGCTACCCCTGCTGCTAATGTAATATGCTAAACTTAACATTTTCAGGTTAACTCCCCCACGTTTTGGTTCACGATATAATCATGCAATTGACTCAACAGGATACCAATGCTAAGTTCATCTTTAGACACGTATCCACTGGCAGTCTCAGTCTAGCCTGGTAATCCCGCCCCTTGTACTTCATTTCATTTCGTGCAGAGGGTCTGGAACAGAGACTGTCAGAAACGATTTTCTGGAGGTGTGGACTCTGCTGAAGTTTTTAAAAAGTGCCTCTGCCTTTACCCAATCGCTAACGCCTGGTCGTCACGTATGCAATTAGCCTACCTACGCACTACAATTCAAATGTAGCACACAAGGTCAACGTCACAGCTAACAAACACCCCCTCTGTTCGCTGATTGGATCGATGTTTCTGGAACATCGCAAATGTACCTCAAGAGATTCCGGTCCAAACCCTCTGCACGAAATGAAATGAAGTACAAGGGGTGGGTTTACCAGGCTAGTCTTGGTCTACTTCTTCATTTAGAAGTTGCTAAACATACGTCTTATTTCTGAGGTTATTTTTTTCCAAATTTTCTTCGGCATGGCATGCAGTGCATCAAACGACCTGATATTTCCATTCATAAGAAATATCATAGCAAAACACCTTATTAACCCTCCTGTTGTGTTCGTTTCATGTTTACTATTTTTGTGTTCTGGTCAAAAATGACCGCTTCCCCATTGAGGTGTTACAAAATCCAGTGTAACACATAATTCTCATCCAATTTTGTGATTGACCTATTTATCAACTTTTATAACTTTTAAAATATTATCAATTTTGATCTTTATTTTGTTATTTCTGGCCTGCAAGCCTCATTGACTTAAGGTCTTCCAAACGACTTTTAGTAAACAAAAAAAACATAATATATAGAATATTCTGATCAAAACAAATACTCAAATGAAACCTACTGTGCTGCTAATGTGACCTTTATATGCCCTATATATATCAAAGAGATTTGTTTTGAAATCATTTATTTATGATTGAATTTTATTGAATTTCAGAACAAAATAACATCTGGCCTCTTCTGGCAGTTGTGAGGGCTCTTTATTGTGGTGAGCTTTAGGGCCTTCACCCCAGAAGAATCCCTTTACTCAAAGAGCGGTACATCACAGACAGACCAAAGTTGACCCGTGAACATTTGAAAGGTAAAGATGAGTTCTGGAAGTCTGTGCTTTGGTGTGATGTGACTAAACTGGAACTATTTGGTCCAGTTGGATTTTGCTTACATTTGGCAAAGAAAGGTGGCCTTCAACCCAGAGAACACAGTTCACAAAGTTAAACATGGAGGTGAAGCATCATGCTGGGGGGCTGTTTTGCAGCCTCAGGCACAGGAAGTTTTGTTTGGGTGCATAACATGAAAAAAGAAAATTCTGTTGACATTTTGAGGGATAAATCTGCTCCTAGTCTTAAGTCATTGCTGGGTCTTTCAACAATGACCCAAAGCATACATCATAATTGGTCCAATAGTTCCTCAAGGATACCAAAACCAAGGTCCTGGAGTGTCCAGTACAGAACCCAGACCTCAGTCCTATTGAGAATCTGTGGTGGGTGTTCAAAGTGAATGTCCATGCTCAAAAGCCATGCAATTTGGACCAGCTGGAACAATTTGCAATGGAAGAATAGGATAAAAAACCATCAGGAGACCTGTGCAAACCTGGTAAAGAACTACTCTAAGAGGTTGTTGTCAGTTGTGGCTGAGAAAGGGTAAACTATTCACTATTAATGGCCAGGGGCTAATAATTTTGAACATATCATATTTTTGCCCTTTCTTGTTTCAACTCGGTGTATTGGTAAAATATCCTAATAAAACGTACTGGACATTTTGTCTTTGTTATTTTGGAAACAAATACACAATAAACAGTTGTGGTTAATGGTCATTTCCATGGAGAAATCAAGGGTTTTGTCTAATTTCATAAGGGGGGGGGGTAATAATTTTGGGCTCAACTGTATATAAGTGTGCATGTGTGTTAGTGTGTGTGAATGTATAGTATTTGTACGTATATGTATGTTTGTATTTGAGGGTTTGGGTTCATGTAAATGAATGCATATGTGTTTGTGACTGGTTGTCTGGTTGCTTTTGCCCAGATATGCCCACTGATGGACACGTCACATGTACGATATGGCAAAAAAGCAGCAGGCTGCTGGCTAACTGTTTTGCTAACTGGGTGTGTGTACATGAGTGTATTGTCTTAGTCTATAAGTGTGTACATGAGTGTTGATGTGGGTGTGTATGTGTAAATGTAAGTATTTGTCTTTCTGAACAACAGGAATTTGCTGGAATCCATTTTATTTACTTTTGAATAGAATTTTTTGATTTCACCCATTCATTTCTTATAGCTGGTCATTTTTGACCGGAACACCACAGGTGTACAAAAGTTAAACAGAATTAAATAGAAAATTTTATACAAATCATCCAAAATTGTTTTGTGAGTTCACATGCCCTATGTGAACAAAGTTATGGAGCCTCATGACAGTCTCATTAAAGGAAAAATATTTTTTATAAAAAATACAATCAAAACGGTCACTTTTGACCGGAACACAACAGGAGGGTTAAGCAGTAGGTGCATGTTAAGGCATAACTATGACAGAAGCACACAGGAAACCATTTTATTTCCACAGTTGAGTTGTGTATGATACCATGCCATTGAACTGTTTTTATCAGCCAAATATGTGATATCAGCTTTGTCGTAAATTATTTCTTTAGCCTGACAGCAGCAGTTAATCACCATCAATATCACAAATACTTTTAACCAATTTTAACTTTAGCAAGTGCGAAAATACATGGAATTTGACACTGTTTTTTTAAATAGTTTTCTAATCATCTGCGCTTTTTGCTCCATGAAAAAAGAGGTCAAAAGAGGTCTTACGGTGTGCGATGCATATGGAGAAAATACTGGACATTTCCAGAATACAGGAAATCAAATCTAGCTAATAAAAAAAATTCCGGGGGAGGACCCCACGGAAAAAACTACATTGATCAAAACATGGCCACCCCTTCAGTAATGCTGGCCACCCTTTTGCCACCCCATGTAAAATAGTCTGGCTACGCCCCTGGGTTTAAACATTCTAAACAAACACACATACTTACCTATACTTCGCTAAGTGAATCTGTGCTGCAAACAGACTCCTCAGGTAATCACAACTGTGGCATGGCTTTTTCTGTTTGACAAACTTATGTCACTTTGTTTGACTTTTCCTTATTTGCTCGTTGTTCCGCCTATTTTTTTTCATTGACTAATGGAAGCAATCGGGGTAGAAGAACATTTCCACGTGCAGCATGCATATGCAACTCAGAGTGGAATGAGACCTTTAAAATCAATAGCCACAGTTAAATTATTAATGGTCAAAATTAAATCAGAATCAGTTTTTCATTGACCAAGCAATTTGACTGGCAGAAGTTAGCTGTCTATACATGCAACATATAGGCATGTAGTATTATACATATATACAATATACAATACAATAAATACAATACAATAGACAAATAGAAAGATGTAGACTTGTTCTGCACGATAAAGATAACAATATACACATAGGCACATAATGTAGGCAATAATACCCAGATGGTGTCAGCGTGAGACACAGGTGTAGACGTCTGCTTAATGCTTTATTGTTATTGGCCTTCTTATGTTATGTTTTACTAAATCTGCATGCAACAAATGAGATAAACTGCTGACTGCAGTTGTAATTACTGACCTGCAGTAAAAAACATTTGGCTACTTGCGAGTTTAGTCAACAACAGCACAGCAATCTGCCATGGACCAGCAACCCGTCTCTAACTAAATCTGGGAAGCTATCTTCATTAATGACCTTCCTTTTTTGTGCTTAGATTGTTCACTAATATATCTAAGATACAGAACAATCTTCAATCTGACTTCGATAGAGTTCATCAGTGGTTCCTTCTGCTTAATAAGAAAAAGTCATACTGTATGTTTTTCACAACAAGATCAGATACTATGAATCAAACAAACTTGGCAGTGGAGTTCTTAGATGGCACCCCTCTTGGTAGTGGAGATGAATAGAAATATCTGGGCTTCTGGCTTAACTCTCAACTCTCCTTCAAAACTTCCAAACTTTATTGTAAAGAAGCTCAATCACAATTAGGATGGTGTACCACTCCAGTAACCGTTTTACACAGCAGATCAGGTCAAGAATTGTGAAGCAATTATTATTTCCATTTATAGACTATGCTGATGCAATATATCAGAACACCACTGAGACCAATCTCAAGCCCCTGAATGTTCCTTTTAACAGTATTTGTATATTTGTGTTAAGATGCCCCTATAGGGCATAACCCACAAACAATGTATAAATGAATTATTGGAAGAAAAATTCACTGAACTTATTAACACCCGCAACCTCCTCAATGGCCACCAATCACTTGATGAAATGGTGGCTGGCTTCAATAGCAACTTAAAAGAATTTTTAGACAAAGTTGCTCCTTTAAAAGCAAAACCCAGCTCACAAGTTAAAACCTCACCATGGATAAATGATTCAATAAGACAGAAAAAAGGCAATGGAGAGCAGCAGAACGAGCATAGAGAAAATCTAAATTAGAAGTCAATCGTATAATCCTAAAAGAACGTATTATCACCTACAACAATGCAATATGCGCGGAAAGAAGGACTTATTTATCAAAAATTGTCGCAGACCATCACAACAGCACAAGAGTATTATTCTCCACAATCGAAAAGCGCTAAATCCTGCGCCAGTAATATGCTTAGTCTAGCCACCACATCAAAGTGTGAAGAGTTTGTGGAATTCTTCACAAACAAAATACTAGCCATTACAGCAGAAATCACTCACGACCCTAAATACCTCCATAATGCCCCCAGCAGGGAACCACCGACCCTACAGAATTTTAGCGCCTTTACAGAAGACGAACTCTATAATCTGGTTAAACAAAGCAAGCAGTCAACATGCAGCCTTGACCCCATTCCCACATTTCTTATGAAAAACAATTTCAACTATGTCTCCACACCTTTATTACATATCATTAACACCTCCATTCTCACAGGTGTTTTCCCAAGCACCTTTAAAATTTAAAAAAACAAACCTGGACTATAACACTCTAAATAACTATAGACTGATCTCCAACCTCCCATTTATAAGCAAAATACTTGAAAAGGCTGTTTTTAAACAGCTCAACCAATTCATTAATAAAAACGACATTTTAGAAAAATTCCAATCAGGTTTTAGAGCAAATCACAGTACAGAGACTGCCCTAACCAAAATAGTAAATTACCTCAGACTCAGTAAAGCCACAAACAAAGTCTCTGCCCTGGTCCTCTTAGACCTAAGTGGTGCCTTTGACACAATCGACCACAACATACTACTACATCGGCTCAAAACTTGGGTGGGCCTTTCAGGCCATGTACTAAAATGGCTTGAGTCATACATCACCGGAAGACAATTCTATATTAGTATATGAGATCATGTATCCAAAAACCATGACGTACCCTTCGGTGTTGCTCAAGGCAGCTACCTTGGCCCCTTCCTTTTTTTCATTATCTACGCTACCATTGGGCAACATTATCAAAAAAATATTATAGACTTTCATATTTATGCAGATGATACACAACTTTATATCTCAGTTGAGCCAAACAAAACCACAGCTCTACACTTTTTAACCTCCTGTTTGTCAGCTGTCACGCATTGGATGAGCAATAACTTTCTAAAATTAAACGAAAACAAATTTGAACTACTGCTTATTGGCCCTAAAGATAAACGTGAAGCTCTCCTCCCCAGTCTAGGTAACCTAACTAGCCTAGGTGTCATCCTTGACTCTGACCTAAGCCTCAAACTTCACATCAACAAAGTTACTAAAACAGCATACTTCCATCTAAGAAATATTGCAAAAGTTTGCCCCTTCTTGACCCAGCCAGATGCTGAAAAACTGGTTCACGCATTTATCACAAGTAGATTGGACTACTGCAACGCCTTATTCACAGGCCTCCCAAAAAATCAATTGAAAAACTACAGCTTATACAGCTCAAAATTTGGCTGCAAGATTACTAACAAAAACAAGAAAGATAGAGCACATTACTCCTGTACTGGCTGAACTGCACTGGCTACCCATATCTTACAGAATTGACTTCAAATGCTATTAGTATTCAAAGCTGTAAATGGTCTTGACGCATGCTGTATTACTGACACATTATCCTCTTACACCGCTGCACGAACCCTTAGATCCGCTGATGCTGGTCTCCTGAGGTTTCTAGACGCACCACCCAAAAGAGTCAGCAAATCAGCCTTCTCATACTACGCCCCAAAGAGATGGAATGCCCTACCACAGCACATCAGAGAAGCAGAATCCATCGACGCCTTCAACACAACAACTAAAGACCTACCTGTTCAACCTTGACTATACCTAACTGCTCGAATCAAAGTCCCTTCAGACAGACTTCCCTGCTCAGATCAAAGGTCAGACCCTTCAAAGTTCCTTCAGACAATCAGAGACTTCCCGTTACCAGCCCCGGCAGATAGGCTCCCCTGGGGGACGTGGTTCTGCCTGAGGTGTCTTCCTAGAAAAACAGGGAGTTTTCCTCAATGATACCTGAGGTTTCTTCCTTGAATTCACACAAATCAGAGTTTTTCTCACCCCTGTTGCTCCCTGGGGACACTAACAACTCGACTGTATCTAAATGAACTTGTTCTAGCGCCTTTGGTTTGCAAGGACTGTTTACCCGTGTTCATGCAAGAGCCCGCATCAACGGGGCATTGCGTTGTTGTGACATTGCATTATTGCGTCATGCAAGAGCCCACATTAATGGGGCATTGTGTCATTACGTCATTTCGTTATTGTGTTCGTCTGCTCCGGCGCCACTGGACTGCAAGAAATGTTGTCTTGTGGTGACCTTGCCAAACTGTAAAGCACTTTGAGCTGCATCTTGTATGTATGAGTTGTGCTATGCAAGTAAAGATTATTATTATTATTATTATTATTATTATTATTATTATAGAACATTTAAGTCTACAAAAATAAACCTTCCCCTTTTTTCAAACCACATTTACATTACTAATGGGTCCCATTGTTCTATTTTGCAATGGTATTGGATGGCAGAATGGGTAAATAGGCCCACTTATCTTGCCATAAAGTCATTGGACTTGAGAACCTGCCTCAGTGTACAGCAGCTTGTTTTGGACAAGTTAAATCAAGCATCAAGTAAGTAAAATGTTTGAAAAAAAAAACTGTGATAATTGATATTTGTAGATCATGATTATTTCGGGACACCATTGAATATACTGATATTGTGATATTTTTAGCTTGTTTTGTCCATGTTGTAATTTTACAATGTTGGGTCAAAGGAGTAGCACAAATTTAGCCTGCACCTTGAACCCCATATTGATGTATTTTACAGTTCTGTGATTTTAGATTAAAATAAAATGTTTTGCATTACATTAGTAATTAAATTACACATTTAAATTACAAAAAAGAGTAATTGTGTATTTTAAGTTAGAAAGAATTCTGTACCATAATTTGAAAAATACTACTTTATAGTACTGCTTGGTTGCCCTTGTCTGAAATGTCATTTAATTACTAATGTAATTAATGTACATTTTATTTTAATCTAAAATCAATTAGAAAAAGAGAGCAATTGTGTATTTTAAGATAGAAGAATTCTGTAGCATCATTTAAAAAAAATACTATAGTGGTGCTTGTTTGCCCAGCTGCTTCTGATCTTGAATTACAATGAGGTGATAATTTTTTGGGAGGTGGGAGTGTAAGTCTGGAATGTGAAATTTAAAGAATTTGGGAGTATGGAAGTACCAGTAAAGTGGAGAATGGGAATGGAAAGTACCCAACCACCACCATACTGCTGATGCTCCCATTCCAAAAGAAACAGTGAATCCACCAGCCCAGACCATGCCCCGTGACCAGTATCACTGGCTGAAGAAGGATTTCATCAGTTCTTGCACTGATTTTTCTGGCCAGGATGTCACTAATGGTTTCCCCTCCCTCTGCACATTACTGGAGTGCTTTCAGAACTTTGTGACAGAGGACATGTTCTAGGCTCTGGCTGACAACACCAATCAGTAAGGTTTTCAGAAGGAAGGGACAACCTTAAAAAACAACAAAAAGGAAATAGAGCAAATGATTGGCATATATCTCCGAAGATGGGTATTGTGCAAATGGCTGGAATTCTCATGTACTGGGAAGAAGACATACAGTCCTGTCTCAGATGTCATGTCACGCAACAGATTCCAGTCTCTGTTGACATCATTACACTTTGTCAACAATCTAACTTGTGTCTAAGACTGAAAAAAACTCAGACCATGGATTGATGCTTTCAGAGAGTGGTGCCTACAGGTGGTCCCAGAAGAACACCTCTCGATGAAATGATGATTCCTTTCAGGGGAAAATTCAGCAGCATCAAACAATACATGCATGGCAAGCCAAACCCATGGGGGTTCAAGTTGTGGGTTAGGACAGGAATCTCTGGTATGTTTTGTGATTTTGATGTATACCAAAGCAGTGGGAATGGAAGACAGGCAAGATCTGAACTTGGACTGTCCGAGGATGTTGTGATGAAGCTTGCCTCCACACTTCTACATGGTCAAAACCACAAGACCTACACAGACAACTATTTCACCAGTGTCCCGTTGTTAGGTTGCGTGAGTGTGGAATTCATTACACAGGAACAGCCAGAAAAGTATGCCTTCCCAACTGTAACCTCGACGATGAGAAAAGCTTGAAGAAAAAGGGAAGAGGGGGTTTTGATGTTAGAGTGGAGGCGAACCACAACGTTTGTGCTGTGACATGGTACAACACCAGGTTACACTTGTGTCATCCTTTACTGGCAGAGAACCAGTGGAGAAGATTCCAAGCTGGGACAAAACTGCCAAAAGATTTGTTGAAGGTGAGAGGCAGCCTATAACAAATACATGGGCGGAGTGGATTTGTTGGACTCGTTTGCAGCAAAATACACATTTCGCCTGTATGTGTGAGGGAATGTGTATGTTGTATTGTCATGCATTGTATTTTTGTATTGTCTTTTGTATTGTCCAGTCTTACTCGGTACCCTCTCAAAAATGAGATGCTACATCTCAAAAGGTATTCCTCTCACAATAAACTTGAACTTAATATACATATAGCACACAATGTACAAGTGGGACAAAATATATGAGTAGGACATACCATACAAAACAAGTACACAAGGAGCAGAGATGTAAAGTGCACCTAGCAGTGCAATGTAGTGTGCAAGATACATTGTAATGATATTGTGTCCAAAGGTACTTAGGGATGTTAAGTATACGTATTTGAGCAGACAGAGAAGTGAATAAATGGTCAAAGTGAGGATGGCCCAACTTATCAGCTGTTCAGGAGGGTGATGGCAGTGAGGAAGAAGCTGTTCCTCGTGGGGGCCGGGGGGGGGGCATGGCTACCACTGGTCAGAGCGGTGTAGAAAGATAGTGGTGACCATATTTTGAGATTTGACCGATTTTAAGATTTTTAATTGGTCACCAGGCAACTGCACAGGCGCGGAGTGACGTACGGTCACGTCGGCCAACGAACCCAAATACTATAAATTGAGTGGTAGACGCTCAATCACAAATCATACAGCGTACGATAATTTTCTTAATAAGTATTTTTTTACCATTATAGCTGCAATCACTTACTGGATGGGGACAGCATGACTGTGGCAGCACGTACAGCTTGTTATCGGAACAGTACGGTAAATTTTCTCTCGTGCGACAGAAACTCACTAGCCGTCGCATGATTCGTAGGGCCACCTGGGCAGGTACATGATGCTCGGATGCTGCGTAGTGCGTACATCCCCCTTTTACCAGTCTTGGGAGGACAAAATGATGGACGGCAAGCTTTTAGGTGACAGTGCTTATTGCGCCACTGCCTTTCCTTTCATCATGTTGCCAAAACGCGACAACGGCGCACTGACTGAACAAGACCTTGGCAGAAACAACCAGATAAGTCGTGGCAGAGTAGTGGTGGAGCAGGCATTTGGGCGGATGAAATGTAGGTGGAGGAGGGTCAGAGACCTACAGAACGTCCGTCTGGATATCCTGATAATGATCGTCATGTCTGCATGTGTTCTACACAATCTGTGTCAAGAGACAGAGGTGTGTGAGGAGCACCCACAAGGCTGCCCTAGACAGGGCGACGACGACAATGATTAGAGCTTCTTTGTTTTTTATTTATTTACGTATTTAATATTTATTTATTTATTAATTAATTATTTAATTATTCAGTAAAGGATGGGTGAAAAGTAACCAGCTGTGTCTTTGTCTTTCAATCAGAAATGTCTAAAGTACAAGACTTTTTCATGAATACTAACCACCATCAAATCCTACATATTCATTATGGCTGGTAAAATGGTCATACTAGTAAAATGTGTTAGTTACTGTGTAAATATTCATGAAAAGATCAAATGCTATTACCGATATACAACTCTGCATTTCAATAAGCAAACAGTACAACTTAAATTAATACCAATAAAAATATATTTAATGCAGCATGAAAAAGGGCTGTAATGAACATTAAATATAATTATAATATAATAAATACATATGAATATGAAATAGATACACATATAAATAAATAAACACAAATAAATAAATACACATATAAATATTAAATATAATTAGTACATAAACATGAAAGAGATGCTGGAACAAATGAAGGCCTCCCAACAGTCATAGCCTAAAAAAATTAAAAAGTACAAAATGTTTACTGTTTGGCTAAAAAACCTTTAACAATGGCCTCAAATGATTGTTGGGAGGTCTTCATTTGATCCAGCATCTCTTGATGCCGACGTTCATTTGAAGCCTCTCCCTCCCGCATAAAAGCTAAGAATTCTCCGTCCTCCGAACGCCGGCGTCTAGAGGTGATAGGAGGAGGACTCACGGCGCATGCATTTTTTTCCAGAAGGTCTGGTCTCCTGACATCTAAACCCCCTAGGTGGCCAACAACAGGGTAGTCAATGTCGTGATGACCACCCAGGAGCTCCTCCATCTCATTAAAATACTGGAAACGCATCGCTGATCGTCCAGTCCCTCTGTTGTTGTCCTTAACCTTCTTGTACGCTTCTTCCAGGGTCCCCCATTTACGGGCCACCTTCTCCAGATCAAAGTGTTCGTGGAAATGACCCCCCAGCTTTTCGGCCATCTCCTTCCACATCACCTTTTTTGATCCTTTTCCCATTCTAATTCTTGCATTTAATAATAATATAATAATAATAATAATAATAAAACTTTACTTGTATAGCACAGTTCATACATGCAATATGCAACTCAAAGTGCTTCACAGTTTAGCAGGGTTGTTACAAGACAACATTTCTTGCGGTTTAGTGGTGTCGGAGCAGATAAATACAGTAGCAGAACACAGGTAGGCAGTCCTTGTAGGCCCTAGTCAGCAATCTTAGTAGTCCAGTGGCGCTAGAGCTATGCAACTCCCTGTTAAAGTGGGCTCTTATGTGAACATAGGTCGGCAGTCTTTGCAGACCAGTGCAGACCAGTGGCACTAGACGAGGAAAGTTCATTTAGGCGCAGTCGGTTGTTAGTGTCCCCAGGGAGCAACAGGGGTGAGGAAAAACTCCCTGTTTGTATGATTTGCGTGAATTCAGGAAGAAACCTCAGGAATCAGTGAGTAAAACTCCCTATTTTTCTAGGAAGAAACCTCAGGCAGAACCACGTCTCCCAGGGAAGCCCATCTGCCGGGGCTGGTAACGGGAAGTCTGTGACTATTTGAAGGGCCTTTGGTCTAGGCGGAGGAGTCTGGCTGAAGGGACTTTGGTCTGAGTAGTTAGGTGTAGGCTTGATTGAATAGGTAGGTCTTTAGTTGTCGCTTGAAGATGTCGACGGATTCTGCTTCTCTGATGTGCTGTGGTAGGGCATTCCATCTCCTTGGGGCATAGTATGAGAAGGCCGATTCCCCAATCCTTTTGGATGGTGTGTCTGGAATCCTCAGGAGACCGGCATCAGCGGATCTAAGGGCTCGTGCAGGGGTATAAGAGGATACTGAGTCAGCAATATAGCATGGGGCAAGGCCATTTACAGCTTTAAATACCAGTAGTAGTACTTTGAAGTCAATTCTATAAGATACAGGTAGCCAGTGTAGTTCAGCCAGTACAGGAGTAATATGCTCCATCTTTCTTGTTTTTGTTAGTAATCTTGCAGCCGAGTTTTGAATAAGCTGTAGTTTTTCTTTTTTTTCTTTTTTTGATATTATCTTTTTATTGAGAAAGGCAAATTTCCATCACATACATTGATTACAATCTGTCATTAAAGGACGTGGATAAAGATGATTACATTAAGTCTGCTTGTTTCAGTCCGTATTGCCCTTCTGCCGTTTCCTTTTTCAGACAGTGACTTTTTTGAAAATGACATAAGAACAGAACTGAACAGAACTAGGGAGCACACCGTTTAAAATAATACATATACACAGAAAAAAAAAGAAAGGAGGGTTGGTTTGTACCAAACTCAAAGGGAGTCATATGAAGTCAGGTCTAATAGGTTTTACATACTCAGTCCATTTGGTCCAAATCTTATAAAACTTTTCTTTTTCAACTCTGAGGGAGAAGGATATCTTCTCCATCACATAAATCCCATACACAATATCAATCCATTCATCAATAGTGGGTGGTTCGGTTTTTAACCATTTTCTTGTAATCACTTTCTTACTGGCTGCCAGTAGCATGTTCAATAATTTCCTGTCATTAGTATCCCATGTTTCATACTGTATATTACCCAAATACAAAGTTTCACAGTCAAATGGGATGTTTACATGAAATATATTTGTTATATGATTGTGAACCTCTTCCCAGTAAGATTTTGTTGCCTGGCAATCCCAAAAAATATGAAAATGGTCGGCCCCAGTAGTTCCACACAATCTCCAACACGCATCTCCCTTGCCCTGATAGCGTGTCTGAATGGGTGTGATAAAAAATCTTGTTATATTTTTCCAACAGAACTCTCTCCACAAGTTTGACCCAGTCGAGACCCATTGTAGCTGGCAAATGTTCTCCCAGCTTTCCTGTGTGATCGTTACTTTTACTTCCTTTTCCCACTTCTTCTTTATGTATTCTGTGTTCTCTTGTTTAGATAACTGTATAGCTTTATACAATCTGGAGATAATTTTATTGCCTGATTCAATTGATGATAAGAATACTTCCATGAACCCCAATCCACTTTTTCCTAGCACGTCTTTAAGATTTTTGTTAAAATAATCTCTCACTTGCAGGTACCTGAAAAAGTAATCTTTTCCCAGACCATGATCTTTCTTGTAGGGCTTCAAAACTCCGAAATACCCCTTTATGCATAAATGAATAATATGTCGTTAAACCTTTTGTGGCCCATGTCCTAAATCTACCATCAATTCTATTTGGTTTAAAGTCTGAGTCATACGCACTCCATCTCATAATTTTAGACACATCCCTTAGATTGCAAATTTTAACAATTTCCTGCCAGGGCTTCAGAAAACTACCTGTTATAAAGTCTTCTGGGATAGTCTGTTTTTCTTGTAATTTATTATCACTTAATAGGGCTGTTATTGGGATTCCCTTTATCGTTGCGCCTTCAATTTCCTTCCATACTGCAGAATATGATGTTGAACACAAACAGACTAATGGTCTCAGTTGGGCCACAAGGTAGTAATGCCTTAAGCAAGGGAGGCCCATTCCACCTTTATCTTTTCTTAACTGCAACGTCTTGAATTTAATTCTGGCCCGTTTCCCTTGCCACAGATACCTCGCTATTAGTCTGTCCCATTCTAAGAACTGTTTAGATGGTATTTCAACTGGTAAACACTGGAAAAGGTATAACATCCGAGGGAGAATATTCATCCTGATTGATTCTATCCGAGAGTTTAGACTCAAAAAGGGCATAACATTCCATCTTTGCATGTCTGATTTTATTTTTGAATTTAACGGGCCATAATTAATGTCATACAATCCAGAGAAATCCCTAGGCAACAAGACTCCTAAATATTTAATGGACCCGGCATCCCATTTCCAATTGTACAAGGTCCTAATTGAGGGTGGGGGTTCATAATTGAATGTCAGAACTTGAGTTTTGCTGATATTAATTTTATAGCCAGAGATGGAACCAAATTCTTCTAACAATTTCATCAATTTTGGTAATGTCTGTGTAGGTTGCGTTAAGCTTATCAATAAATCGTCAGCAAACAGGGCCAGTTTTTGCTCCCCGGATGTCATTGTTACCCCTTGTATGTCTGATCTTTGCCTAATCAATTGACTTATTGGTTCTATAAACAGGGCGAAGAGGAGTGGTGACACACAACACCCTTGTCTCGTTCCTCTTTCCAGAATAAATGAATTGGTTAAATCACCATTGATTTTAATTCTAGCTGTTGGTTTATAGTATAGTGCTGCAACTATGTCAATTATAGTTGTGTGAAAGCCAAACTTTGAAAGAACTTTATATAAAAAAGACCACCGTACTGAATCAAATGCTTTCTCTGCATCCAAACTTAATATCAGTGCTTCTACTTTATGGTGCGTGATTTGTCTCATAACGTGTAATGTTTTCCTAATATTGTCTTGAGTCTGTCTTTGTCGGATAAAGCCAGTCTGGTCCTCATGTATTAGTCCTGGTAGTATATGTTCTATTCTTTTAGTTAAAATAGAGGTAAATAATTTATAGTCATTATTTAGGAGACTTACCGGGCGATAGCTTCCACACTCCAATGTGTCTTTCCCCTCTTTGGGTATAACTGAAATCATTGCCTCCCTCCATGATGGGGGGGTAGTTTTGTTTTTCAAAACCCAGTTGAATGTTTTTAATAATGTCGGAATTAATTGATCTTGCATTGTTTTGTACCATTCTGTGGTAAAGCCATCTGTCCCCGGAGACTTCCCCCCTTTCATTCTCCTGATTGCTGATTGAATTTCTTCTTTTGTTATTTTAGATATTAATTTTTCATTTTGTTCATCAGTAACCTTTGGGAGGTTTATCTGGGCCAGGAAGGTATCAATCTGGTTGTCGTTGCCTGTCTGTGGTTGGGAATATAATGCTTTATAGTAGTTTTGAAAGCATTGTTTAATATCCTCTGGGCGGGTATTTATTTCTTTTGTTACAGAATTTCTTATTTTATGTATTGTTCTGTCTGCTTGTTGTTTTCTTAACTTATATGACAGAAGTTTCAGGGATTTCCCACCTACTTCATAGTATTGTTGCTTTGTGAAAAGGAGGTTTTTCTGAATTTTCTGAGTATTTATCTCATCTATTTCTTTTTTTAATGTGTTAATTTTCTGTTTATCGCCATCTTGTGGAGATTTTGCGTGTTCGTTCTGTAGTCTCTTCAAGTCCTCTTCTAATTTTTTAAGTTTTTGTTCTCTACTTTTTTTCTCAAATGAAGAAATGGCTATTATTCTACCTCTGATCACCGCTTTCAGTGCATCCCAGAGAATAGGTGGAGTCACTTCTCCATTATCATTATTTTCCAGATACATGGTGATTTCAGTTTTCAAGGCATTTGTAGTAACTGGATTATTTAAAATATTTGAATTTAGTCTCCAGAGAGTGGACTTCCTCTTACTATTCAACTGAACTGTCATATAAATTGGACCGTGGTCTGAAATAGTACTCGGTCCCATTTCACAATTATCCACCCTAGAAAGGTCCCCTTTACGCATGAAGAAATAATCTATGCGCGAGTAGACATTGTGGGTAGACGAGTAATGAGAGTAGTCCCGACTCGTGGGGTTTATCTCTCTCCATACGTCCACAATCCCGACTTCACGCATCCAGATATTTAACCTTTTGCTAGTATTTTTTGCGTCAGATTTCCCATTTGATGAGTCAATTTTCGGGTTTAGGCGGATGTTGAAATCTCCGCCACATATTAAAATCCCTCGACTTTTTGTTGTCATTATATCAACTATATCTTTATACAAGGACCAGTCACTGCCCGGAGGGACATACACGTTAAAGAGACTCACTACAATTCCTTCTATTTTACCTATAACCATAACAAATCTACCTTCCTTGTCCTTATACTCTGATATATGTTCGTAGTTTACAGCATTAGATATCAGAGTGGCCACTCCTCTACGTCTTCCCGATCCATATGATGAAAAATAAACAAGTTTGAATCCTGATCTATTCAATATAGCATGTTCGGGGTCGTTGAGGTGTGATTCCTGTAAGAAGGCCACTTGGATGTTATCCCTCTTCAATTTTGATAATATCTTCCCCCTCTTAATTGGATTGAGCATTCCATTTATATTAAAAGACGCTATTTTTAAAGACCTGTTTTGCATCTATGTGATTCCCCCCACCCCCACCCCCCCATCTCACTCAAAAAAATGGTGTGCTTCCGCATCCCCGCAAGAACCGGCAGGGAAATATAAACTAACCTATTAATAAACATCAAACTGAACAATAATTGTCCGTGTGACTTCCTATGTGGGGGCCTGAAAACTTGACCCTGTTGAGCCTCCTGAGGCGGCTCGTAAGGAAAAGTCTCCCTCCTCTGTCTGGGGGGAGAGGTCCTTACCTGCGACAGTCGCATAGCGAGGAAGGAAAGAAAAAAAAAAAAGGGGAGGGGGGTAACGTCCGAAATAAAAAGTCAGTCCCAAACGAACCAGTCCAATGTATTTCTCCACCACTAACAGTCATAATACAAAACAAGGGGTTTAGCAATTAGATCCGCTATCCTCGGATTTGGCTGAGGCCTTTAATTCCCGGAGGGGTCCTGTGGTGGTCTCCGGAAGGCTCGGAGCTTCTCCTTGTAGCCTGGGTCCCGCCCGGTTTCGGTTGCGCCCTTCCTCGCTCGTCTGTTCACTCTCTTCCAGGAAAGCCGTTGCACCTGCTCCATGAGCGTCTCCGGTGGTTTGGTGATCGTCACGGCGTAGCCTCTTTTCAGTAGGTCTTCAGTTGCCTCCTCTATATTATCGTAGGTTTTGGTTCCATCGTCGTGTTTCACGCGCAGCCTGGCAGGGAAGAGGGTCTGGAACTGAACTTTGCTGTCCTTCAGCGCTTTTCGGATCTCTGAGTATTCTCTTCGTTTTTTGATTATTAGAGGCGGATAGTCGTGATCCAGGTTAATGCGATTTTCATGCCAGGTAAATCCCTTCCCCTGCCATGCCTTGCGAAGTAATGTATCTTTTGTTTTAAAACTTAAAAACTTAATAACAATGGAGCGTGGTGGTGCGTCCTCTGGCGGTTGTGGTCCTACTGATCGATGAGCTCTCTCAATCTGCAGGTCAGGCACGTCGTCAGTTAGCTCGAGACCCTCACGAAGTAAATTTTCCACAAACGTGACCATCGATGTTGATTCTTTCTCGGATCCCTCCGGCACCCCATAGATCCTTATATTCTCACGTCTGGAACGGCTTTCTAAATCCAACAATTTATCCTCTAGATTGTTGTGCAGCTTTAACATAGCCGATATAACTTCTTCTGTGTTTTTGATCCTCTCCTCCGCCTTCTCAATTCGCTCCTCGGCCTCATTCAATCTGTTGTTCACCTTCACTATTTCTTCTGTTATTGTCTCTAATTGTCCCTTAGTTTCTTGTCGAAACCCTCGTATTTCTTGCAGGATCTGATCCAAGTCAGCCATTTCTCCGTCTCGTTGTTAATTTAGGCCCGTTAGCTGTCGATGTGGCTGCACCTCGTCCTTCTTACCCACTCGTCTTCGTACGACTTTAACTGCTCAAAGTGGCAATAAAGTTATTCTCCCCCTTCTCTGTATTATTTATATAACGATTTACTATGTCTGCATGGGGAAATTTCTATAATTGCTCTGGTTCGAACCGGGAGCTCGCTTGCTATGCGACCATCTTGATGGTGTTCCGACCGGAAGTCCAAGCTGTAGTTTTTCAATTGATTTTTTTGGGAGGCCTGTAAACAGGGCATTGCAGTAGTCTAATCTACTTGTAATAAATGCGTGAACAAGTTTTTCAGCGTCTGGCTTGGTCAAGAAGGGGCGAACTTTTGCTATATTTCTTAGATGGAAGTATGCTGCTTTAGTAACTTTGTTGATGTGTGGTTTAAGGCTTAGGTCAGAGTCAAGGATGACACCCAGGCTAGTTACCTGTTCTCTGACATATTGGTTTAGGTTGCCTAGACTGGGGAGGAGAGCTTCCCGTTTGTCTTTAGGGCCAATAAGTAGTAGTTCAGTTTTGCTTTCGTTTAATTTTAGAAAGTTATTGCTCATCCAATGCGTGACAGCTGACAAACAGGAGGTTAAAGACTGTAGGGCTGTGGTTTTGTTTGGCTCAACTGAGATATAAAGTTGTGTATCATCGGCATAACTATGAAAGTCTATATTATGTTTTTTGATAATGTTGCCCAGCGGTAGCATGTATAATGAGAAAAGGAGGGGGCCAAGACAGCTGCCTTGAGCAACACCGAATGGTACATCATGATTTTTAGATATATGATCTCCTAAACTAATATAGAATTGTCTTCCGGTGATGTATGACTCAAGCCACTGTGCGAGTTACGGGGGTACTCGGGGGATCCCAGATCCCCCGGAACAGGAAGGAGATCCCCTGAAAAGACGATTTGGAAAATATAGGGGGATCTCTTAAATGTTGCTTATTGTTCATTTTTATTGACATAACAATCATTCAAAACAGGGGATTTTTTATTTAATTAAAAAATGCCCCGTTTTCAATACCAATGTCTGAGTTGTTGTAGCCTACCCTACCAATGTCGTGTATTAAAATGTAACGAAGTGGAGAGTTTTCCCACGAGTTCTAGCAATATTTCTGTGATTGTCCCTCTTTCCCACGTTTGCTTTGCTACAATGTTTGTTGTGGGTGTGGCAACAGGGTGAGAAAGTACTTGTTTTAATTTAAATCATTCAGATGCATCTTGACCACGTTAGTGCAAGTTCCGCAGTCATCATGTCTAAAAGAAAACAAGGTACCCTTTGTGGTCGATTCTGCAATAAGGTAGGCTAAGCCCACGGGTTTACTATATTATTATTAAATAGTGCGCTTGAAAAGTTCATATCGTGCATAATGCATATCATCTTTTGCATTTACTTTTCATGATGAAGAGTGTGAAAAATGGTATTTGAATGCAGATATGCCAAAACGACAGTGAGTGCACTTTCAAGATGAAGAGTTGGGTGATGCATCACCTAATCTCGGACTTTATATGGTCCGTGTGTGGGTGATGCTGTCCCCTGATGACGCGATGCGTATGCTTCTGTGGTTGTGCATCAGTGCTCGACGACAGCGATACCCCCCCCCCTTCCCCCGCGTGTGTAAAGCAGCTCGTTTGTAAGCACCCATCTAACCCCCCCCCACCCCCCCCCCCCACCCCCCGCCGCAGGGATCCCCCGGAAACCTCGGCATGGTTCGCACACTGACTCAAGCCATTTTAGTACATGGCCTGAGAGGCCCACCCAAGTTTTGAGACGATGTAGTAGTATGTTGTGATCAATTGTGTCAAAGGCGGCACTTAGGTCCAAGAGGACTAGGGCAGAGACTTTGTTTGTGGCTGTGCTGAGTCTGAGGTCGTTTACTATTTTGGTTAAAGCAGTCTCTGTACTATGATTTGCTCTAAAGCCTGATTGGAATTTTTCTAGGATGTCGTTTTCATTAAGGAATTGGTTGAGCTGTACGAAGACAGCCTTTTCAAGTATTTTGCTTATAAATGGGAGGTTGGAGATTGGTCTATAGTTATTTAGTGTGTTGTAGTCCAGATTTGGTTTCTTTAGCAATGGCTTCACTACAGCAGTTTTAAAGGCGCTTGGGAAAATACCTGTGAGAATGGAGGTGTTAATGATCTGTAATAGGGGTGTGGAGATATAGTTAAAATTATTTTTCATAAGGAAAGTGGGAATAGGGAACAAGGCTGCATGTTGACCGCTTGCTATGTTTAATAAGTTTATAGAGATCGTCTTCCGTAATGGCGCTAAAAGTCTGTAGGGTCGGTGGTTCCTTACTAGGAGCATCCTGTAGGTAGTTAGGGTCTCGAATGATTTCTGCTCTAATAGCTAGTATTTTGTTTGTGAAGAATTCTGCGAACTCTTCGCATTTTGGAGTGGTGGCTAGACTAAGCATATCACAGACTGGTGCAGGATTTAGTACTTTTTCAATTGTAGAGAATAATACTCGTATGTTGTTGTGATGGTCTGTGATAATTTTTGATAGATAGTTTTTTCTTTCTGTGCGTATTGCATTGTTATAGGTAATAATATGTTCTTTAAGGATTATACGATTGACTTCTAATTTAGATTTTCTCCATGCTCGTTCTGCTGCTCTACATTGCCTTTTTTCTCTCTTACTGACTCATTTATCCATGGTGAGGTTTTAACTCGTGAGCTGTGTTTTATTTTTAGAGGAGCAACCTCGTCTAAAATTTCCTTTAGGTTGCTATTAAAGCCAGCCACCATTTCATCGAGCGATTGGTGGCCATTGAGGAGGTCACGGGAGCTAATAAGTTCGGTGATTTTTTGTTGCGCTGATTCATTTATGCATCGTTTGTGGGTTGCACCGGTCTCGATATTGCTATGTATAGTAAATGGGAATTCAAATAAGACGCAGTAATGGTCGGAGATGGCTATATCCGACACGGAAATGTTGTTCATGTTTGCGGGTTGCGATATTACTAGGTCGAGCGTGTTTCCTAGTTGATGGGTAGCTTCTGTTACGTACTGATATAACCCAAAGCCGTCCAAGGTGTTCAGCAGGTCTTTGCCATTTGAGTCACCGCTTTTATTAACATGAATGTTAAAATCTCCCGTGATAATTATTCTGTCGTAGTTTGTAAGTACCGCTGACACGAGGGTGGAGAAGTCAGATAAAAAGGTTGGTGAACTTTTTGGCGGTCTGTATAGCGTGATAAGGAGTAAGCTGTGATCGGTCTGAACTTTAATTGCTAGGTAGCCTACTCAAATGACGTGAACGTGCCTACATTTTTCTCGTTACAGCTGAGTTTATTGGAGAAGATGACAGCTATACCGCCACCCCTTTTATTGTTTCTTATCGATTGATAGAATTTATAGTTAGGGGGACAGGTTTCAATAAGGGTGGCAGCCCCTTCTTCTTTTAACCAGGTCTCCACAAGGAACATAAGGTGTAATTTATTTTCCGAGATGTAATCATTTATAAAGAAACTCATTGGTGAGGGACCTTACATTAAGGACAGCAGCTTTTATGACGGTTTTAGTCTTATTTACCCGGCGCCCGAGTTGGATATTAATTAGATTGTTAGGCAACCTGTGGTTCTATGCTTACGTTTCCTATGGTGGGTTATAAGGGGAGGAATTTGGTGGAGCAAATTATCTGACTGAGCCAAGCACACTGTATTCCGAGCACTGGTGGTAAGGGGGAAACATATATCATCATCTCGGACTAAGTTGCTATTGAGATGTGCTGGCTTGGAGCTTACTTGTCAGTGTGGCGTGTAATGGGCTTCCAGAGCTAGCTCCAGGTTGCTAGCTAGCAGGCTCGCCCCAGCCCTGTTCAGGTGTCGTCCGTCACGGGCGAACAGGCTGCGTCTTCTCCAGAAGCTCCCGAAGTTGTCCACGAAAGGGACCCTCTCGCGCCTGCAGTGCCCCATCAGCCACACGTGGAGCTGGTGGATACGGGAGAACTGCATATCTGAGAAGCAAGCAGATGGGATAGGGCCTGAGACGATACATTTTTTTGCCAGTAGCGAGTATGGTTTGAATTAGAGAGGTAAAATCGGACTTAAGTTTTTCGGATTGCTGGAGCCTGATGTCGTTCGACCCGACGTGGACCACGATTGCAGAGGCGGTCGGGTGCTGCTCCACCACCTCGGGCACCCTGGTCTGGACGTCCTCCACACGGGCTCCGGGCAGGCACCACGTCTCGCTCCTCGGTAGGATCACATGGCGAACCATGGAGGACCCTACGAGGACCGCGACTGGTCGGGTGGAGGACGGGGGGTGGCGGGGTCTCTCTCGGGCGACTCGTCTCGGAGCAGGCGGCTTCGGAGGCAGAGCAGTCGGTCTCGACTGCTCCGCCGAGCGATGCTGTGGGGGAAGAGGAATAGCGTGAGCAGGGTCAGCTACGTTACTATCGGCTAACACCGAGTACCGGTTTGAAAGATTGAAAGGAGGTGGAGAGACTTTGGGGCCTCACCTCCATCCTCCTCCAGTCTCTGCCGCATCAGATCAATCAGGAAGAGAGTTTGGTCTTTTGTAAAAACCTCGTTGCGTGGTACAGCCTCCGATGTCTGCATTTCTTCATCCCCCGCCATCTCCTGCTCACTAGGTCCTTCCACTCCTGCACACAAATGACATGGCACACAGGCTATGAAATACTGTACCTGGTAACAAGAACAGAGTGTGTGTGTGTGTGTGTGTGTGTGTGTGACAACACATTACAGGTATGTTAGTAACTGGCTGCTCATTTGTTGTTTAGTAGAGCTAAAGCTGAAGGGATTTACTTTATCTGTTTTTGTATACTAGGGGCTGTAATGTAGTGTTGATTTTCATTACAATGCAATGCTTTCGACTGTGTGTATTTCATTCTGAGGGACACCATGCTTTAGGCATCTAGGTTATAATTAATATTACGTTAATATTCATTATGTTAAAAATTAAAACATAACAGCTCCGTCATGACATAATTCAGACATCTGACTCAATTACTTGACCATGAGCCTTGATCTTGAGACCCTCATCGATATACAAGGACAAGGTGTCATCCGCTCGCTGATAAAGGTTTGACCTTATGGGCTCCTTCAGCTCCTGGTCCCAAAATAAGTTAGCACTCGCATCTGCAAACACTGAAATTGAAGCAAATCTAAGTTACTGTAGGCCTTTAATTTTTTTTTTCAATCGCATGCCGCGATCATAAAAAGTAACCTTACGCCGGGTGTCCACTAGCAAGCGAAGCGAACTCCGCACCGCAGAACCCCTATTCATTTCTATGGGACGCGACCGGCCGTTAATTCCGCTTCTGCAAAGAATTGTGGGTAGGCGGCGCGGCCAACTCGAGGGGTGGGGCGCGACCAAAAGTTCAGCCATGCCGAACTGTATGCAAATGAACGCGTCCAACACGGGGCGGCTAGCCAATAGCAGATCAACAGTGTATAAAGCAGGTATGACGTAGGACAATGATTACAGTACATTTCACGGTCAACTCACTGTCAAAATGAATGACGAGAGGTTGATTATTGTCGTTTTTCTCACCCCTGCTTGTATGACCGCACCCTTACATTAGATTCATATTTCTAGTCTTCTAGTCTGTAAATAAGATACAAGAAATATTCCCGCCCTTCCATGACATTCGCGGACCTGATCAGAACTACACACCCCCAAGCGTCCGAAGGGGAGGGGGGGATGCGGAGAGACGGAATTCGCTTCGCTTGCTAGTGGACACGGAACCGACAGGAACTATTGAGGCTCACATAAACCACGTGACCACTGTGGCGGCGAGATCAAAGCGTGTCGCAACTCTTCTACTCTCTACAGTTCTGTCACTGGTCAGAGGATGACCACCCCGCTGGCCCCCCCTACGGACCCACCCTTTGCCTACTTAATTGTTGACTCAACAAGATACCAAGGCTAAGTTAATCTTTAGACACGTAGGTGCATGTTAAGGCATAACTAAGACAGAAGCACATAGGAAACCATTTGTTTAGCTTGATAGCAACAGTCAATCGCCATCAATATCACAAATGCTTTTAACCAATTTTAACTTTAGCAAGTGCTAAAATACATGGAATTTGACAATACGGGAAATCAAATCTAGCTAATTAAAAAAAAAAAATCCGGCGGAGGACCCCCGGACCCCCCAACTACATTGGTCACAACATGGCCACCCCTTCTATAACGCTGGCCACCCTATGTAAAAAAAGTCTGGCTACGCCCCTGTTCCTGTGTCTTGTTGTTTTGGTATGCAGGGATCTGTAGCATTTGGCAGAAGGAAGGAGTTCAAAGATAGTGTGTGCAGGATGACAGGGGTGTTTATTGATTTTGTCTGATTGATTGATTTAATGATTTTGACTGAATGATTTTGTACAAATCCTGGAGGGAGGGTAGAGGGACACCAATGATATTCTCAGCTATACGAATTGTACATTGTACCCTGTGTTTGTCCTGTTTTGTGGCAGCTTGTGATGGATGATCAGAGGATGGATTCAATGACAGCAGTACAGAAGGTGACTAACATCTCTTGGCCATGCTTCCGCAGTTGCCGTAAAAAGTACATCCTCTGCTTAGCCTTTCTGAGGATGGT
This sequence comes from Coilia nasus, assembly GCA_027475355.1. Lineage (NCBI taxonomy): Eukaryota > Metazoa > Chordata > Actinopteri > Clupeiformes > Engraulidae > Coilia > Coilia nasus. Next base: position 2,392,634 of record CM050216.1, on the reverse strand, counting down.
GCTGATGTTGTATTCCAACTTCAGATCCTAGGAGATGATGGATGCCCGAAACTTGAATGAGTCCACATTTGGCACGTTGTGTATTGTGTTTGTGTGTTTGTGTGTGTGGTTGGGGCAGCAGTGTGGGGTGCTTCCTAAAGTCCACAACCACCTCCATAGTCTTTATAGCTCTAGGTTGTGTTGACTGCACCAGAGCACCAGCTTATCAACCTCTTCTCGATATGCAGACTTGCCGAAATGTCACCATCCTGAATAAGCTTAACGACAGTGGTCACCTGCCGTTGTTATGTAAATAAGGATGTAAATAGGATTTATGCCTTGGTCATACATGATAGGATTGTAATGGCTTTTTACTTGAATCAATTAATAATTACATTTAATATAGTAACAATAATAATTTAAGATAATTTACCTTACCATGTTGTTTAAATAAATTTTGCCAAATTTCACACATCCCTAAGTGCATAACGACACTACTATGCTCCTTCAATTTATTTAATCAATTACATCAATTTATTTAATTTATTTAAAGGTATTTCATTTAATATAATTTATAGAGGTAATTGATGAAGGATCCATTCTCAAACTCCGTCAATGGCTGCAGTGAGTGGTGATGCTGCAGGGCAGGGGAAGGTGAGTGAGGCTCAGTGCAGTGTGGTGAAGGTGAGGGCTAATGCTGCTGGAGTTGAGATTAGGGCTGGGTATCATCGAGGACATGGCGATTCGATACGATTTTCGATACAGGTCTCACAATACGATGCGATTTTCGACACAGTGGAATTCGATTTGATTGCGATATCGATACATATTAATTTATAATTATTACTCAATGTCATTCACTCAACAGGCAAGTATTATTTTTATGTTCAATTTATTGAACAGGAAAAAAAAGTGCATTTTTTCAATGCTTTTTACTGAACATGTCACAGAAGAGGTGCCAAGTCTCACTAGGTACCTGTAGTCAACTTATAAAAACTATTTGTGCAAAAGTGCCAATATGGCAAATGTACATTTGTACTGAACAAAGTATATTTACTACATTTTGGTTTAGAATAAATAGTGCATTTCTCTGTGCAGTAGCTACTGGGGGGTGTATCGATATTAATAGCCAGAATATCGATATTATATCGTTTTTAAAAACATCGATATATATCGCTGTATCGATTTTTTTTTAGCACAGCAGTAGTTGAGAATGAGAGGTATTTATAGAGAGGCAACATTGAGGCCACGTGGTCTATAAAGACAACCCTTAAGGAGATGCATCTGACCAAGGAGGTGAGGACAGATTGTTTTGGCTCCTGACTTTCATAAGTGAAAGTGTGTGTGAGTGTGTGTGTGTGAGAGAGAGAGAGGGACAGAGAAAGGGAGGGATGACTAGTAGAGGAGGGGTAGCAAAGTAGGAAAGGAGGAATGGGGGAGGAACAGGAAGTATGGAGACAGCATGTGTTGGTGTGTTGGCATGGAAAGACATGTTTGTATGCTGAGGGAGAGAGAGAAAGAAAGAACTCATATTGAGAGGGAAGGGGTAGAATGACATCTGTAAATGTAGATATGAGAGGAGAAGGGGATACAGTGTGTGTGCTTATGTTGTATGGTGTGTGTGTGTGCGTGTGTGTGTGTGTGTGTGTGTAATAGAGGAGGCCATAAGGCATGTGTGTGAATGTAGAGAGAGAGAGAGAGAGAAAAACTGTGACAGCTGTACAGATCAGTGAGAGCAGGAGGCTGCTAGCATGCCCAAGCATACGTGCCAAATCTCCACTGGCTATTTATAACACCCTCCTCTTCAGATCCTTAACACCAGCCAACTTCACACTCACCCAGACCCGGTAGGCAGACCAACTGCATGGAAAAAGGTGCGTGCTGTATGTGTTTGTGTGTACCTGTTGTTCCCATTTACCTGTGTCTACCTGTGGTGTTAGCTACCTGTTGATGTACCTGCTTGTGTGTGTGCGTGTGTGTGACATTTGTAAGATGAATGGGAATTAATAGCCAGCTTTGTAAAAGTGGCTAGCACTATATAAATGTTCTAGTGTGCCTTTGGAAAGGGAAAATGTGTTCTGATTCGGTGCCTGGAGAATATACAGATCAACATTTCTTGATTTCAGCAGGTGTTGTTAATTATTTTGACTGCATATAAGTAACTGTGCAACAAAGTAATGTTGCTGTGATTTTGTGGAAATCTGTGCCAGATGTGGGACATTATTTGTAGTATATAAAAGAAATCTAGGCTATGTGACACTGAAGCTGTCATTTCTGAAGTTTAGCAAGTGTGGGATTCTTTGAATACTCTGGTTGGATCTCTGAGAGGGGCTGTACATTTACCATACATTTACTCTATGCCTCTCTTAATCATAGTTATTGACAGTGTAGTAATTTTTTATATGTAGCTAACTAGTCATATGGGAATTACAACTGTATGGTGGTATCTGCTGTGTATGTCTTCAATGCATGGGCACACAGGTGTAGAATGTTTACATCCCTCACTTACACATTGTAGTTGAACAAATTACAGTAGTAGGACTTTTTTTGAAGACTTTCTGTGAAGATTTCTGAATTAATACTAGCTTGATCACTGGTGTATAGCAGTTATAGTCTCTCTGACAATGTCCAGCATAGATGTAGTCTGACACATAACCTGAATATAAATGCTGAAAGTTACTGTATCTCCTGTTGTCATACCTAGGCAGTGGAATGGCCATACCCACCATGTTTAATTCCAGTACCAGGATCCTAGTGGGCAGGGGAGGCTGCATCCTGTCCTCACCAGAGGAGGAGGCTCATGTCCGGGCCACAGAGAAGGACCCAGACCCCCCCATGGTCACTGGCATGGATGAGCCTCTCACTGAGGAGGAACCTTACTGTGAATCGATTATTGCTCAAGAGGAGGGTAAGAGGGCACAAATGGGGTAACTAGCTTACAGAGAAGCCCACTGGGATATGTTTACATATGTTACAAGAATGCTCTGTCCCACCTGCGGGATGGGAATGTTGGACATTCTAAAGAACATTTGGGTCCATCCAAAAAACGTGATGTAATGTGGAATTTTAGAAATTTTGTAGAACGTTTTCTTTTTTAGGAATGTTCAAAAATGATACCCTAAAGGTGTGTGTGTGTGTGTGTGTGTGTGTGTGTGTGTCTGTGTGTGTGTGTGTGTGTGTGTGTGTGTGTTAGTGTGTGTGTATGTGTGTGCATGTGCGTGCGTGTGTGTGTGTGTGTGTGTGTGTGTGTGCACCTGTGCTTTTCTCAGGGGATGAGTCAGAAGAGTTCAGCCCCAAATGCACCGATTTCTACCTGAGCAAAACGACTCACACCACCAGGTAAACACACAAAGACACACATTCCTATACACCCACTGGTGTTAGACAGCATGCACAAAACAAAAACGATTTTGTTTATTTCACATTCTTATTGTAAACGCCCTCACAGGTACACACACATACACCGAGCCAATATACAGATAATTTAAATATCTGGTCACCATAAAACAATGTTTGAGGGATGTGTTTGTTTTATAATGTATTCTGTTATCCTACTGTATACAGTTGTCCCTGATATATGTAAATAATGTACAGCTATTGTTGTCTGTGGTGGTGATTACCAGGCATTTTGCGAGGGGTTGTTTGGGTCAAAATGAAGACCTGTCTGAGACTCAGGATGATGAGTGTGTCTGGATCCCCACCCGCTGCCAGCGGAGGCGAAAGAGACAAAGGAAGAAGACTGATCTCTCCAGGGACAGGTGGAATGAGAGATGTAGAGAAGGTGGAGGAATAGACAGGGAAAGGGAGGACATGAGAGGCAGGAGGAGGAGGAGAATCCCATCTGAGCCATGCGAGGTGGTTAGCAGCAGCGATGAGGGCTCACACACCTTCAAAGGGCAACACAGGTGGAGCACAGATCAGTGGAGGCCAAGCCCAGGGAGGAGACACCATTTCCAGCCTCACCGACTTACTCCACCCCCAGGCTTCGTGCAACACAAGGCCCCACTTTGGGACTCCCCCAGCCTCGACAGCCTTGGCAGTCTTCTCTCACATAGCCCAGATACAAGGCCCAGCAGTGACTTTTTCTATGGCCACGTACAGGAGGACTTTGGTTCCTGGTACCACAGCACCCAAGCCCAGAGAGGTTCCCGGTCCTCCTATTACTCTTCAGGGTGGTGTCACACACCATCCCTCTCAGGCACACCGGACTCCTCTCGCAGCTACCCTAGCTGTGATCACAACTCTGACTCATTTACAGTGATCTCTGGTGACTCACAGCCCCGCTGTTTGTGTCCAGGTTTCCACAGCAACGCTATTTCCGGTTCCTCTGCCACCTGCAGCGAGGCAAGGGGCAGCGCAGCCATCTTCAGCTTGAACAACGGTGACTCGGACTCAGAATGCTTCCATGCCAAGCTGGCCCCTGGGGCTGCCCTGCGAACTAGCAGTAGCGTAGAGGATGGGACTACATCTGAGTCATGTTGCACCATCACCAGGAGCTTCAGTGGCATAGATGACAGTGCATCCATCCTCTCCTGTCCCTGTGGAGGATGGAGGACCAACCAAATGAAGGACTACTGCATCGAGATCTCCTCCTCATCTCTGCACAGCAGCACTGAGCCCACCTACACATCTACCTCATCCTCATGCACAGTGACCCGGAGCTTTGAGTCTCTGTGCTCACAAGACAGGGACCCTCATGCCCTCTGTGGATCTGTCAGAAAACACTCAGATCCCTCCACTGACTTATACACAAGCTCTAGTTGCAGCACTGGCAAGCTAAAAGGGGACTCCGACTCCTCTTTAATGGTGAGGGGCAGCTCTGACTCCCTCTGTAACACTGACTCTGATTCCTCCTATGTGTGTATGGATGGGGGGAAGGGGGCCTGCCTAGATGCTGGGATGTATACAGACTCCAGGTGCAGTAGCAGTGAGTCTGTGTTCCGCTCCGACTCCTCCTGTAACACGGTACGGCGGAGCTTTGACTCCCTGTGCGTAAAAAACAACTCTGACTCAGTGTACGTGTGCATGAACGGAAGGAAAAGCTCCAATGGGTCAGACAGTAGTACACAAACAGCCGGGGATTCGGATTCATCACTGTACAGTGTCGAGAGCAGCCTTGACTTGCCCTATTTAAGCGAGAGGGATGGTGCTGTCTGCACCTGTCCTCAGGTAGAGACTGAAGGCTCGGAGACTAGCTTGGAGGTGTACCCCAACCTCTACTGCAGCGAGACGGACAATGGGCTCACCTCTGTGGTGTCCTCTGCTGCCGCCTCTGAGGTCTCTGTGTGCGACTCGATGTGCGAGTGCGGGGGCGATTCGGACTCTCTCAGCACTTCAGCTGTTGCCGAGTGTGGCTCTGTCTCCATTGACAACGGCGAGAGGAGTGTTTCGGGATCCACTCCTGGCACCAGTAACTTTGGGAACTCCTTAGAGTCTTTGTGTCAGGCTCTGTCAGACTCCTCCCCCTCATCACCTGGCAATGCTCAGGTGAGACAGAACTTGGACACCTTCACTAGGACCCTGGCCACGGAGATAGAGCTGGACTCGCCGGCTCACCTGGCTACCCAACTGGAGCGGGTTCTGAAGGACCTGCGAGGTGTGGTGACCCAGTCAGATCGGCGCCTGGTGTCTCCGTTTTTCAGGGAGCTTGTAAGAGAGACTGGGGAGGATGGAGAGAGAGAGAAAACGAGTGTCAACGAGGGATTTCTCTTTCATCCCCAGAAGGTAAAACACTAACAGAAGAAAACTACTTTAACCCAGTTTTCCTCAGTTTTTTCAGTTTTCCCTTTTCTTTCGTTTCCAACATTACATGACTATTATTATTACTATACATTTCTTCAATTTGGAGTTAATTTCATGTATATGTTGTGAAGAAGTAGGCCTTCTGCTTAAAGTACATTTTTCCAATATATGTGAAAGATCTCCTGTTACTAATGTTGTCTTTGATTGAATAGTTGTATGTCTGGAACTCTTCCAGCTTCTCCAGCCCAGAAATCTTGAGTACAGAGAGGGCCACCAGTACTCTCTCCTCCACCACATTCAGAATGGCTCGTATGGTGATGTCTTCAGTGCAGTTGACCTCAACACAGGGTTCAAGTGTGCTGCCAAAAAGGTCGGTCTATAACTCATGTTCTGTGGTGCTTAGTACAGGCCAATTATACTATTTACAGCAGTATGTAATGTGCAGTATGAAGGAATAATGAAAGGAATGATAATAATCTTGTACATAACATTTTTAATGTTAACACATTTCTTTTTGTATTCCTTAGTTATTTTGTGTTCTTAGAACTCTATCAGAATGAGAGCTTTGTATTTTGTATTTTATAATAGACGGTTTCCTAAGTACTGCCAATACATGTGTCTCTGCCTTAAGAGGTGAGGTGTGATCTGGATGAGGTGTGCCTTAAGCGATGTTATCTATGTATTGTATATTGGAACAGTCCCAGTCTTTGAATTAACATACAGATGTTGTTTGGCACCCTGTGATCTTATTAGAAAGAAGCCCACTGTATTGGAATTGACATACAACTGTGTAGTGCATAGTCATTTAGGGCTGGTACCACTGGGTACACCCACTCTCTGTGTAGGACACAGAGCTTAGAATATCCATTGTTTAGTTAGAGAAAGACATGGGGAGAGGCATAGAGATAGGTATGGAAGGCCCATGATAGCTAGACCTCTGCCTTCCGGCAGTGATACTGGCTACATTTTACTCAAACTATGTCTCTCTCTTCATTGATGCATCATTGTTAAGAAAACCTTGTTTCTGATTTTACAACAACCATTCTAACTGAGTCTCTAAATGTACCTGTGGTATAAAAATTACCATTAAGTATGAAAGATTAATGTAACATAGACCTGATGCAGGCTCGTTACAGGTTCTGAGAATAGAATAGTTTTTTTATTCAGTCTGACTTAGTTGCCGAGACAAATGGAAAGCACCTTCATGTGGTTTGCTTTGCTGTTGCCCTTAGGTGCCTCTGTGTAGTTTTAGCTGGGAGGAGGTGGGCACGTGGAGTGGCCTTAGTTCTCCTCGTGTACTCCAGCTGTTTGGGGCAGTGAGGGAGGGGCCCAACATCATCCTCTTCATGGACCTCAAGACCGGTGAGTTCTACTGAATAGTGAGAGAGAGAGGAAAGAGGAAATGTAAAGTAAAGAGACAGGAGAGAAGATAGGTAGTGGTCAGTGGAGAGGTACATGTTAGAGAGAAGAGAAAGAGCGAAATAAGGAGAGAAGAAGGGAGCAGAAGGACAGAGAAGGCATGGAGCAGTGTAGTGGGCAGAGGAGAGATGAAAGTTGAGGGGTGTAGAGGCTTCATCCACGTGTTCTTCCTGTACTGAGCTCAGATTGTAGTTTGTTGTCTGATCTGTACGAAAGCCTGTCAGCCTTTCCTATGGCTTATGCTGTTTTCATTTTTTCTTTATGCTTTTTTTCTTGTTTGAGATATTCTCTTGTCCCCCCTGCTTTCCTCAGTTGCTACCCTGTCTTTCTCTCTCTCTGTCCTCTCTTTCTACATTATGTGCACCCCCCCCCCCCCCCCTCCTGGTGTCTCTCTGCCCTCTCTCTTCCCATAATGTTCTTCTCTCTCTCCTCTCTCCATCTATTACCCTCTCCCTTGCCTTTCTCGTCATGTCTTTCAGGTTCTCTGGCCCAGCTGCTGCGCTCCCAGGCTACTCTTCCTGAGGACCTGGCTCTGCACTACCACATCCAGGTGCTTGAGGCCCTGGAGCACCTACACAGGAGACGTGTGCTACATCTGGATGTCAAAGGTGAGCGCCACAGGAACAGACAGTTCTTTGCTAGTCCTTTCTAATCTTAGACTCCAGTGTTGTAATAAAGGTTAATGCATATAGATACCATTTACAGACCTTTTACTGGCCTATTTGTGATGAATAATGTTAAGGATTGTAATAGATCACCGACTTTTTTTTTAACAATGTGCATATAGTTTACCCACCTTTCTGTTTACCACTGCACCATTAACAGACATGCAAGGCTGAGAGTCTCTGCCTATCTTGCCCTCTGACTTATCTTAGGATATGCGGTTGTTTATTTCTAATCAGTTTGTTATTGACTGTGCGCCTGTTTTGTTAGATATACAGTATGCCTAATTCAGTTTTCATGTCCCAGGGCTATACAAAATTGAGATTAGAATTAAGATTGATCCTTGAAATTCAGTTTCAGATTTTACATCATATTTTGAACTGAGGTAGCAAACAGGATGAGTAATTATTGAATATTAATTCTAGACTGCGCTTTTATGTGCAATGGTTAACATACTGTTCTTAGGTAGAGTTGGAGTTAGAGTTAGAGAGAATTGTCTGACAGAAGCTTTGACTGCCTGTCTCTTTGAGACTGGATCTGGGATTTGCTGTCTCTCCAACCCTGAATTTTTGATTGGCTGTCTCTCTGATGCTGTGATTGGCTGTTTGTGTATAGTGGACAATGTGCTGCTATCTGAGGATGGCCGAGACTGCTTTCTCTGCGACTTTGGCCTTTCTGAGATGCTGGATGCCAACGGACAGACACCCAAAGCATTCCGTGGTGATTAAAATACACACACACAGACACACACACTAACACATACATACACACACACAAATACACAATCATACAATCACACACACGCACACACACACAGGTACACACAGACACACAGGCACAGACACACACACATAAACGTCTGCATGATTTCACATCCTATGAAGCTGCAGAGTCAGCAAAATAGGTGGGTGCAGGAGGTATGTGTGCCTTACAGGGCCCTGCCACAGGCCCTAAATTTAGCCGCTCTAAAATGGGCCGTGTTGTGTTTTGTTGTGTTGTGTGGTGCGTGTTGCATCTCCAAGGATACGGCCTGCGGGGCACGGAGAGTCACATGGCCCCCGAGGTGGCGAAGGGGGACGTGCGCGGGGCCAAGGCGGACGTCTGGAGCAGCTGCTGCATGCTTCTGCACATGCTCAATGGCTGCCACCCCTGGACCAGATACTATGCACACCCACTCTGTCTCACGGTCAGTCTGTACACACACATACACACACACACACACACACACGCACACACACATCCAGAATAGCAAGTAAAATCTGGACTAGATGATTTACAGACACACTCTTTATATAGGTGCCTTCAATGTTCTCTACATATCTGTTAGCTTATTATGTCCTCCTTTTGTAAGTCCCTTTGGATAAAAGCGTCTGCTAAGTGTAATGTAATGTAATGTAATATAATGTAACACTCTCATTCAACACACACTCCCTCTCTCTCTCACACACACACACACACACACACAAACAGAGGCACATCCACTCTGTCTCACTGTTCGAACACATACTCTCATTCAACACACATAGTCCCTCTCTTTCTCTGTCTCTTTCTCACTCTCTCTTACACACACACACACACAAACACCCACGTATGGCACACAGATAGGCATGCAGAGCCTGGACATTATACTACACACACCTATTTTGTCTCCTGTAAGGTCATAAAACACACTCAGAAAACATAAGTATAGAACACGGTATCAGTTTGTGGTTTTATCCTGTGCATGCTGCTACAGATAGTAAGCGAGGAGCCTCCACTACAGGAGGTCCCTGGCAGTTGCCACCCGCTGACAGTGCAGGTGTTTAGGGCAGGCCTCGTCAAGGACCCCGGGGACAGAGCATCCACCTCAGAGCTCAAAGACAAGAGCAGGGATGCCTTGCGAGCAGGTAACATGCCACACACCAGTGTCACCTGTTTACAGACCTGTGCCACCGTGTTCCCTTTTCATGGGTGTGTGTGCCTGGACGGATGAACAAGACGAATGAACGGATGGGAAATTAACTAATTTGGAGAAATCTGTGTGTAAACTGATTTTTCTTTCACAACAACCAAATGAAGTAGACACAAAAAAAGGTGCTGTGATTTGCAAGTTGATGTTTCTGCATTTCTTCAATTTCTTTTCACTTTGTGTGTGTGTGTCTGTCTGTCTCTTTGTAGTGGGTGGACTAACCAGTGCCATATCCAATCAGTCACCTATCAGTCACCAACCAATCGACCCCTCTGGTGAGACTAAAAGTCCTCCAACCCCAGATAGCCTGCCTGCCTCCTCCCCGGCAGCACCGTCCCCTCGCTGTGACATCACTGCTTGTTTCCGGGACAGCCCCAAGCCTCTGGTGCACTGGCTGAGCAGCTGGAGGGAGAGAGCCCAGGAGGAGGACGACAACGATAGTGAGGATGGGGAGAGAGATTCAGACGAGGAGGAGGAGCAGGAAGAATGGAGCGATGCAGAGCGGAGGACAGAGAAGTGTGAGGAAGAGGAGAGCGAGGAAGAGGAGGGCAGCGATCTGGAGAGTTTGCGTGAGAAGGGGAGTGACTGGATGGAGGAAGAGGAGGAGTGGGAACCCTTCCATCGGCTGCAGATCCTCTACGGGCCCAAACATCACACACACACCCAGCACATGCTCATGGAGCTGGCAGAGACAGATGGGGACAGCAGACCTCACAGGAAAGGTGAGAGAGAGAGTGCATCCGTGTGTGTGTGTGCTTGTCTGCTATAGTGCGTATTTACTATTTGTGAGTGCTTTGGTTATGCGTCATGTGGTCATTTGGTCATGTGCTCTACACAGTATCTTTGGACATGTACTCCTCTTTGACATGTATGTGTATGTATGTCTGTATCCATGGTGGAAAGTTGTTGAGAAGTGATTACAAATTGGGCAGCAATTAACTTTATTGTATCGTGTCTTTAATGTACCCCTACTCTACATTAACATTATATATGTCTGACTCATTGATTTTGCTAGGCCTAGGTCTGGACAGCATGTTCCTGCCAGCCTACTCACCTCGACCACATAACCGTGCCTTTATCTCACTCAACACTCCAGAACACCAGCTCGATTCCTCAGAAAAGGTGACAAAACGCAATTCAATTTTTATAGAAAGGTCGTTATTTCATTCTGGATTTTTTTATCACAGGTGTTGGGTGATGAGATGGTGAGAAGACTGAACTTAGACTTGAATGTTGCATACACATTCTGACACTGATGAAATAATGATCTGAGTGAATCTGATGCATTTGGGATTATGTTCTTTTTATTCCCCTAGGAGTCAGATGATTGGTCAGATGACCTGAGCTCAGGAGTGTTCTCCTCCTATAATAGCCAGACTGACAGAGAGAGCTTCAATGTTGATTGGCTGGTTTCCACCAACCAGCCACCATCCTGTTGCATTGAAGGTTTGTGTGTTTGCTCAAGACAGCATTTAAAAGGGGAAGTGGTTTGTGAGCACTAGATATTGGAAGCTGCCCTCTCCCTTTTCCCTTCCTATTTTCCTTAAAAATATTTAATTTCACCCATAAACATGTCAGTGCCTCCATCATGATGGTCCATTTGTCATGCTTTGTGACCAAGTATGTCAAAGTATTCAGTCATGTTGCCAATATAAAATTATATCTTGGATTTGTGTCTTATTTTTGAAAATGTACTATTGTATCTTTTTCACTTGCTGCAATTTTACACAAATCCAGATTATTGTACTGTTGCCATTAGAGGGGTTTGATCTAGTTGTTTGTAAACTCTGTCAGGATTTGGGGTGGATATCTGGATTGAAGATTTCAGTGGAGAAAGCTTCAGGATCCGAGAGAGGCCGCAGGTGAAGTTAAGCCACGTTGCCATGGGAATCAGTGACCAGGTAACTGTACTATACTAAATATACTTGATATCATACCTACATGTCTATGGTATATATATAACTGTCACTACGACCTACTATTTTATTGTTTTGTGTGTCACATTCTCCTTGTGTGTGTGTGTGTGTGTGTATCTGTGTTTTAATCTCTAGATCTCTGAGCGAACATTTAGTCTTGCCACCCTGGATGGAAAGCTGGCTTGTCCCGATGAAGAGGTCCAGGCGTCAGGCACGTGGCTACAGTGTGTTCCTGCAGCAGACGATTGCCCTAAATGGACCTGGAGGATCAGAGATGGGAAACTAGAGGAGAGGAGATGAAATGAGCTCGATCAGTCAATCCACCAATGCATTAATCAGTACAAACTAAACAACAAACCAACCAATGAAAGAACTTGCAGTAGATACTGTAGGTATCAAAGACCTTCTGAAAAGTATCACTAAACCCGAGCAAGTTAAACAACAAGTTACTATTTGGTGAGGCAGACATCAAAGTGGATTTGATTTCTGTCTTGCTTGGCACTGTCAACACAGAGAAATGTGTGACAAGGCATACAGTTTCAAACTTTATATTTAAGTCTATTAAACTGTAGTAACTTTAAATTGGAAGGTGTGATTTGTTCAATACTGTTTGATTGATAAAAATATATGTAAAAATATTTTGCACGAATGTATACAAATATTAAAATGTAACTAGATTTGGGATATAAAAGATGGAAACATCTAAACCTTACTTTTGTACACCAGCTTCTTGAATTTAATGAGCTAAAATCATTTGAACAATTAGTAGAAGATTTTAATGAACCTAAAGCAAACTTTTTTAGATATCTGCAAATCAGAAGTTTTCTGACAAAACATCCTGGGCCTCCTTTCCCGATAACGATGGATCTTAGCCTTAAGAGCAACGTAAACGATTGATCCCACGAACGTTCTTACAGTCCTTACGGACCGTTTCTCGAACATAATTATCGTACGTGAACGCGCGTGCCCTGCTCTTAAGATGGTTCTTAGAGCTGAAAGTTGGTGCTATTAAGTGACGTAGGAGCTTTCTTTTGAACTTCATTGGGCATACAGTAAAGTTGGCTTCAATGCAAGAAAATACATTTTTAAAAGATAAACAAAACTTGTAACGTTTGCTTATCTCTCATCTATAATTTATCTCATTCAAGTGTAAGCAAAAAAGATCTCCGACCAGTCTGAGGACACAAACAAAAATATATTTGATTTAAATAGTCTATGTAGGACACTGTATTCAGATGTTTTTGTTACATGTTTTCTGCACACGTCCAAAATAAGCCTACTTACTGTGACTCCTTGTGCGGCTGTGCTAAAGGCGCTGGATATAGGGTAGGCTATTTGAAGGCATCGGGGGACAAGGGAAGTAAAAACAGTATGCCTACAGAAAATGAGGACTGTCTTTGATATATTTTAAGATTGCAGCAGTGTGATAAGGCGAATTAAGCCGTACAGTATAGGCCTACTGTCATTGTGATTTTCAACAGGTTCAAGGCCAAACTATCTCTGCTGTTTTTAAATACTGCCCGTCAACAATGTCTTCGCCACTCCCTTTTTGTTATGCCCATGGAACTGTCATGTTCCAAGCTTTTTGTTTTGACGGACTTTATATTGCTTCTGGGTTATATTTTTCTTAGTTGCCTCGAAGCGCTCCCGTTCATGTAATGCCCATACAAATCACATGTAGGATCACCGTTTCATTATGCCCAATCTTACTATCAAATATTTAATATAATAGTTGACATATGTGGCTGCAATCATATTGATTAGATTCCAGGCCCTTGCGTAATTTAGGCTACTTCTTTATTTCGCCTGCTGTGTCAGCTACATGATGTCATGGTAGTTATATGGTAGTTGCATGATAGTTACAAGAATAATGTCTTATGACAACATCTTCAGGCACACGTAGCCTATATTTCACTTCACACGTAGCCTATATTTCACTTCACATCCTCTGGGTGTCTCCACTGTGCCACGCCAGTTAAGATCAATCTTAGTGCTCTACGAGTGCTCTGGACCACACGTAGTTACGTGTGATCCCACGATGGTTCTTGGTCAAGGAAGGTTTCGGGAAACGGTCCGTAAACTCTACGATGGTGCTAAGTGTGAAGTTGAGTACTACTTAGGCTTAAGTACTACTTAACATCGCTCGTAGTGCTTTCGTGAAACGAGACCCTGACTGGGACAAGATAAAGACACCTGACACTAGTATAGAGCGGTAATTGATTAATATCCAACAGGGAGCAAATGTATGAAAATCAATCTCTACCTTATACAAAATATTTTCCAGCATGGAACAAGCAAACACCCTCCATGTCAAAGAAAGATGGGAGAAGGAGCTAGGTATGCCAATCATGGCAGACATTTGGGAGACTATCTCCTTGCAAATACATAAGGTAACCAATGCCAATATTTGGCGAGAATTTCAATGGAAAGTGAAAACAGCCCACATCCTCTCTAAATTCGATCCAAATCAGTCAGGGGCTTGCTGGAGATCATGCGGAGAACACTCTGCAGATCACCTTCAAATAGGAGATGTCCTGCCCTAAGTGAGTTTTGGGAAAATTCTGGGGGCAGTTCAGGAAGAGGGGATGAGCAAAAAGATAATTTATTTATTACATATACTTCTCATTGCAGCCAAGAAGTCCATAACCCTTAGTTGGCTTAAGGTGGATCCTCCAACATATAAAACATGGATAGATATAGTTAAGAAAATATACATAATGGAGAAGATAACCTTTAAACTGAGACTACAGGAGGCACAATTTCTTGAATGATGGACACCATGGTTGGACACAATGGAAGGGGAGAATTATTCTTGCTGATGATAGGGTTTCTGGTTGGGACTATACTTCATACATAGCTCTGACAGTAAGTCGGTACATAGTTATATTTGACCTGCTGGATATAAAGAACTGATGGTGACGGGTGCTTTGTTTTGTTGTATTGTTTAGTTTTGTTCCCTTTTTCTATGTTGGTTTGTTTTTGTTTTATTTGTTAGTTTTTTTGGGTATGTTGGTTGCTGTGTGGAGATGTGGTATTTGTTCAGTATCAAAAGTTACAAGAAGGACTTATTGTGAATGCTGTAATCCATCCAATAAAAATGAAGTTGCAAAAAAAAAGCAAATATTAAAATGTGTTGTGTAGTTTTTTGCTATTTTCAAATGGATGCAAAGATCACTCTCTTATATGATTGTTTATCTAAAACAAAATTACAGTATATTAATGTGTATAATTAATATGTAAAACGAAATATTATGTTTAAAACATGTAGACACTATAAAGATCTCAGCAGTAGTTTCGCAGCAAATTGAACAGACTGAAATTTCTGCTATGCTTTATGATTTTTAACATTTTCTGTAGAAAATCATAACCACCTCTCAGGAAATTAATATTGTAGCATATAAAACATGTAACATATAAAACACATGTAACATATCAAATTATACAAAAGAAACCTATTTGTATGTCTCCGCTCCACACACTTTCATTCTGATTTTGCAGTTTGTGCTTCCTCTGCCAGCTGCTTGCTGTACTGACTTCTGAAAAATCCAACCTAAAAGAAAAATGTTTTCACTTTTTAATGTCCTTTGTGTAAATATAAATAAACAACCATATATTTGGCTGGAGTGTGTTTCTGTGCTTGGCTAGATATAAAACCACTGATTAAAATAACTGTGACTGGTTGATTCATTGGTAAAGTTCCCACCTTGACAAGCACAGCTGTTATGACAACCAATAGGAGTAGCCCACCAACTGTTCCACCAATAATCTCCTTAGTTAGATCTGGCTGCTCATACACCTACACAAGAGTGTCTACCTACAGGAAGCACACATACATTCACATACATTCACTACATGGCTAAACCACGCACAATGTTTTATCACTGGCACATTCAGTGACATTCCAAACAACTTTTTCTGCCTTCATCTGTTAAGAAGATAGTTAGCGATGCTAACTCAGAGCTGATAACACCCGAGAAGACTCACCAGCCACCTACGGGTACAGAAATTTCCACCACTCTCACTCCCCAAAGTGCATAAACAAAAATGACAGTTGAAAAAAAAAAAAACATGTAGAAAGTACATATGTTTCCCCCAGCCATCTCTTTTTCTTTTCTCCTTGTCCCTTTCAGAGCTGCTTAACATAGGTGTACAATTAAATATACTATACATAAATTCATTTTGGTGTCTGAATTGGATATTTGACAGATTGGTCTGGCTGATGTACAATGTCAGATACATACAATTTTGGGCAGTGTTATAGTGATATTTTTTCTTCAATAACTTCATCCTCGAGATCTAGAATTAAAAATGTATGTATTTGCCCAGTTACCACAATGACAGGTGGTTGCCGTGAGGACTCTGAGGAGTAGAACATGTATTTGTTGTTGTCATACTCCAATGTGGCTGAGCTGACCAGGTGAAACAAAGCTAAACACAGCACAGTCTGAGAGAAACAGAGAAAGGAGTGGAGAACATGAAAATGTTTCTTCATCAAACTCCATCAAACTGATATTTCTTTGACAAGTCTCCAGTCAAAATTGGACCCAAACGCAGACTCAGAAACAGGGTAGATTTATTCAGTCTCTGACACAAAAAAGCTTTCAGGAAAATAAGGAGGGGAAAGGAACGCAGAGAGCACCCAAACTTCAAAAATACAAAAATGCAGAAAAACAAAAAGGCATCAAAAAACACAACTAAATCCACAAGGCAGGGGGTCAAAAAACTCAACAAAATCCAAAAGCAGGTAAGGAAAAACAGGGCAAAACACTTAAAAAAGCCAAGAGAAACTCACGGAACACAGCAGGGTAACCAGAAAACAATCAGAGACAGAACACACAAACCATGAGGATTAAATACAGCAGGAAGGGGAGCAGGAGTACCCAGCCCAGGGCAGCTGCTGACTCCAGGTGGATGGGTTCTGGGAAGCCAGGCAGCGCAGGACAGTCACCAAGAGCTGGTTAGCTCGCTCTGTCTGGCCATTAGACTGCGGGTGAAAACCAGAATAGAGACAAACAGAGGCACCAAGCATCTTGCAGAAGGCCTGCCAGAATCTAGATGTGAACTGGGGACTCCTGTCAGAGACCACCTCCACAGGAAGTCCATGCAGCTTGAAAACATGGGTGATCATCAAATTGGCAGTCTCTTTGGCAGACGGTAGTTTTGGCAGAGGGATGAAGTGGACCGACTTGGAAAACCGGTCCACCACGGTTAAAATGAGGCAGGTGAACCAGTCTCAAAGTCAAGGGCAATATGGGACCAGGGTCTCTTGGTAATGGATAGGGATTGCAACAGACCTGACGGGGGGTGGGTAGACCTCTTGCTCTGGGCACAAACTGGACAGGAGGAGACGAATCTGTGGACATCCTTCCCCAAGGAGGGCCACCAGAAACGTCGCCTGATGAACGATAGGGTACGCCTGGCTCCAGGATGGCAGGAGAGGCGGGAAGAGTGGCCCCACTGCAACACCTGCAAACGAACAGAGACTGGCACAAACAAACAATTAGCAGGACATTGGCTGGGAGTAGACCCAGGGGGTTGAGCACTGCATACTAGGGACTCAATGTCCAGTATTGTCCAGCACCAACAAGGCAGCGTTCCGGGAGAATGGTAGTGGGGGCAGAGGGACCCTCTGAACTACTGAATATTCGGGAGAGGGCATCAGGCTTGCCATTCTTTGACCCAGGGCGATAGGAGAGGGTGAAGTTGAATCTTGAAAAGAAAAGGGACCAGCGTGCCTGGCGGGAATTCAAGCGTTTGGCAGAGCGCTAATATTCCAAGTGTTTATGGTCAGTCCAGACCAGGAATGGTATTGCCATTCCCTACAACCAGTGGCTCCACTCCTCCAAGGCCAGCTTCACAGCCAAGAGCTCCCGATCACCGATGTCATAGTTGCCCTCTGCTGGAGAGAGGGGATGGGAAAAAAAGGCACATGGGTGCACCTTGTGGTCTTCAGTGGATTGCTGGGAGAGGACGGCCCCCACACCCACATCCGGGGCATCCACCTTCACAATGAACTGTTTGTTGGGGTCGGGTTGCATGAGGATGGCGGCAGAGGTGAAACGAGCCTTCAGGGTCTGAAAGGCCTCTTCTGCAGGAGAGGACCACTGGAAACTAACAGCTGAGGACGTGAGAGCAGTCAGGGGGACAGCCAGAGTGATTTAGTTTCAAATTAAAGCGTTTGTAAAAGTTGGCAAAGCCAAGGAACCGCTGTAGCTCCTTGCGTGTAGATGGCCTGGGCCACTCTACCACTGCACGCACCTTGCTGGAGTCCATCTGCAGGGTTCCAGCAGAGACAATGAAGCCCAAGAAGGAGATGGTGTCACGGTGGAACTCACATTTCTCTGCTTTCACGAAGAGCCGGTTCTCCAGGAGACGTTGCAGGACTTTCCCAGGCGTGAGAGATGTGCTCTGGCAGGGACTTAGAAAAAAATGAGGATGTCATCTAAAAAGACAAAAACAAACCTATTCAACATGTCCCTAAGGACATCATTAACCAGGGCTTGAAAAACAGCAGGCGCATTGGTTAATCCAAATGGGAGGACAAGATACTCATAGTGGCCAGATGGTGTATTGAAAGCAGTTTTCTATTCGTGTCCTTCTCTGACACGGACCAAGTGGTAGGCATTGCGGAGATCCAATTTGCTGAATACTGTAGCCCCTTGTAGCATCTCAAACGCGGCAGACATGACAGGAAGGGGGTAACGGTTCCGAACCATAATCTCATTTAACCCCCGATAGTTAATGCAGGGACGAAGGGAGCCGTCCTTCTTGCCAACGAAAAAGAAGCCAGCACCTGCTGGTGAGGAGGAGGGGTGAATTATGCCTGCTGCTAATGACTCAGAGATGTATTTGTTCATGGCCTTGATCTCAGGCTGAGAGAGGGAGTATAGGTGGCCTCTAGGGGGAGACGTGCCAGGTAGGAGGTCTATGGCACAGTCATAGGGTCAGTGTGGGGGTAGGGATGTGGCTCGGGACTTTTAAATCCAGGGAATCGGGAGGGACAGCAGACAGGTCAGGAAACTCTTCTAGGGGCTCTGAGCTATGGGGCTCGAAGGACGTAGCGGAACGCAGGCACTGGGGGTGGCAGAATGGACTCCACCCAATGATTTTGTTATTCGCCCAGTCAATGAGGGGATTATGTTTGACCAGCCAGGGATTGCCTAGGAAAAGGGGAGCTTGAGGGGAATCGATAAGACAAAAAGCTATTGACTCTTTGTGATTACCTGACAGTGAGAGACTAAGGGCTCATTTCCACCGCCTTGACCGTGTTCAGCGCGTAGCCGTGTTCAGCGCGTGGCCGTATTCTGAGCGTATGGCCATTTCCACCGGCCATCTCTGCGTATTCAGCGAGGGAGCGGGAATTCAGCTGCCAGCCCCCTCTTTAAATGCACTTGGCCAATGCCTTTAAGTGCACATAGCCATGTTTCCCTATCTCTCACTTTAGTAAACAGAATATGTGTTTCTCTGGTTTTATTTCCTTATGTTAAACGTTGCAGAAAGCATAACTGCACAAATAGTAGCCTACAACTTGGCACTTCGATAAGACGAAGGGAATATTTGACATTGTTCTAAATCATATAGGCTGATTGTTGTCAAAGCCTTTATTCACTCCCGGTACAAAAAAGCGAACTTAATTTTAACCCCTTCCATAATGATAAAGTCTGCCTCTTTGGCAACAGCCACTTTTTCCTACCTCGGACAAATAAATGTATTTCAACCAGAAAGACTTTGAGTATATGGTAACACAATAATAATTTATTTGATTACATGTAATGATATGGCACAACAAACTTTGGCGTAGGTCCTGTCCTTTGTCCTGATCAATAAAACGTGAAAACTGAATAGATGCTGACTGTAGTAATGGCAGGGCATAATAGTAATACCCCCTGACAAAAGGACAAGGACCCACTGGTGGTGATCAAAAGGTAGACAATGAACTTCCAGAAACATATGATGCATAACGAACATTGAACACGATACATAATGCGTTGAAAAGGGAAACAGAGGATTCCAAGAGCACAACTCTGGGTCCCCCCGGAGCACCGGGGCAAGGAAAAACTCCCTAAATATTCTTAATGAGGAAGAAACCTTGGGCAGAACCACGACTCTAGGGGGAAAGCCTAACTGCCTGAGGCTGAACTGGTGCTCAATGAGCTGATAGAGTCCAGGTTGTCGCTCAGGTGACAGGAAATCCAACATCCGGGAACAAAGCAGTGTCACCCCAATGTATGTGGCAGAGAATTGAACTGTTCATGGAGGGGCTGTAGCTGGAATCCCGAGTGAGTATAGGGAGGGATTCGGAAGGATAAGGAGGAGACCAGAAATCCGAGGTCGATCAGTGGAGATGCCGAGGTAGAGGAGACATCGGGGGGCCAGTGAAGAGGCAGACGTAGAAGAGACATCAAAAGATCGATCAAGAGGCATGGCGGATTAGACATCATCGTCAGGACCCACTGGACACGGACAGGACCCTTGGATGGATGCTGGGGTGGGAGGAGGGCGAACAGCGGAATACACCTGTGAGCAGCAAAGCAGGTAGGTAAGATGACGTATTTAAAGACAGATGTTACGTGCTGATTGGACGACAGCTAACTGATGACGCGCATTACGTCTTCCTGGTAGAACTTCACGCTACGCTTACATTTCAACCAGAAAGACTTTGAGTATATGGTAACACAATAATAATTTATTTGATTACATGTAATGATATGGCACAACAAACTTTGGCGTAGGTCCTGTCCTTTGTCCTGATCAATAAAACGTGAAAACTGAATAGATGCTGACTGTAGTAATGGCAGGGCATAATAGTAATACCCCCAAAATAAAGAGATATAGTTGTGATACTTACGTAAGTCAATTCAACACTACCCCCCAAAAATAAAAATAAGACCTACCGAGCCGTGAAGAGATACCCACCAACACTTTAGTTGTCGCCGTCTGCAAATAAGCATAATTATGCCAAAAACACTGAAAAAATGAATCATGCAAGCAATTGAAATCCTGGACATCGGTGACAGTATGAGTATAAAGGCAGAAAAGAGCCCAGAGACAAATACCTTTGGTATAGGTGCAGACAAAACATTACAGAACATTACAGGACAATACAAGTCATTACACTGAAACAGAAGAGGAGGCCACCACACGGGCTTGAAAACAAATGCTTCAGAGTTCGGCACATACATAACATCACAGTGCATGTCATCACACTTAGAAATGAAAACGACAGCCTCCACGATAGGAGAGAAATGCTACCTCCACGATAGGAGGGGGACGCAACCTCCACGATAGGAGGATGACGCTACCTCCACGATAGGAGGGGGACGCTACCTCCACGATAGGAGGGGGACGCTACCTCCACGATAGGAGGGGGACGCTACCTCCACGATAGGAGGGGGACGCTACCTCCACGATAGGAGGGGGACGCTACCTCCACGATAGGAGGGGGACGCTACCTCCACGATAGGAGGGGGACGCTACCTCCACGATAGGAGGGGGACGCTACCTCCACGATAGGAGGGGGACGCTACCTCCACGATAGGAGGATGACGCTACCTCCACGATAGGAGGAAGACGCTACCTCCACGATAGGAGGGGGACGCTACCTCCACGATAGGAGGGGGACGCTACCTCCACGATAGGAGGGGGACGCTACCTCCACGATAGGAGGGGGACGCTACCTCCACGATAGGAGGGGGACGCTACCTCCACGATGGAGGGGGACGCTACTTCCACGATAGGAGGGGGACGTTACACATTACACATAAACAGAAACCAATGCATCGACAAACAGCTCGATAACGAATGTCTCAAGGTTCAACACAGACATGACATAACAGTACGTTTCAATGCACAAAGCGAACAGTAAGGATGCTTCCACCAGACCAGTGACGGATGCCCAAGTAAGGGAGCAGATAGTGACGGATGTCTCCGAGAATGGCAGAGAATACAGATAAGACACTGACAAGGCCACACAGCCGTTATAATACAGTACATTTCATTTACAATACATGACACATAGCAAATAGTGACAGAGTCCTCCTATTGTTAACAGAGACAATGGCGAATGTTACAACACCAGGAACTATGATCACGTCAACAGAAACCAGGAAAAGTGACGAGACGACCACCACCAGATGTCGCAGCTTACTTTGAATTCTGGCGTCCTGCCGCTGCCGTAGCAGCGCTGATGCAAAACGAATGGCCGGTATAGACAGAGGGAGACAACCCACGACTCCCTACCACCATTGATAAATGCATTCTGAAGTGACTTTGGCAACTCGAGTGTCGGCGCAGACGATGAAGGACGCCTTGAGTAGTGCGGAGATGACAGATGAGACACAGTCCATGGTAGATGCTTCAGGTCTCAGCACAGACATAGTACAGTTATTTTACAATACATTGCACATAGCAAACAACGACAGATTCCTCCAATAGGAACAGACAGTGACAGATGTCGCAGGTAACACCATGAGCAGTGGCGATATGAAAAGTGAAGAAAACGACCACCACCATGACGTCGAAGCTTACCTTGAATTCTGGGGAGTGCCATTTGACTGACTGAACGACACGATCATCGAACCTGATGTAATATTCAAAAGCTGAGGACTCTCTCTCCAGCCTTTGAACTGACAGCAGCAGCGCCAATATGAACGAATGGCTTGTATAGACAGAGGCGGGCGAAAACTTTTTAGCACTGCTGAATTTTTTGCAAATGAAGAGCGGTGTTTGCTGCACAATACATTACAGATCGCAAACAATGACGATTCCTCCAGTAGGAACACAGACATTGAGATGTCACAGGTAACACCATGAACAGTGACGATATGAAAAGTGACGAAAGCGACCACCACCAGACGTTGAAGCTTACCTTGAATTCCGGAGTGTGCCATTTGAATGACTAAACGACATCATCATCGGACCTGATGTAACATTCAAAAGCTGAGGACGACCATCTCCCCAGCCTTTGAATTGACTTCGGAGGTATACAGCGTTCTGCTACTGCTGCTGTAGCACCAGCGCCAATACAAAACGAATGGTTTGTATAGACCGAGAGGCGAGCGAAAAATTGAGCTCTGCTGAACTCTACGTAAATAAAGAGCAGTGTTTGCTGATCAATACATTACACATAGCAAACAATGACGGATTCCTCCAGTAGTAACACAGACATTGAGAGATTTCACAGGCAACACCGTGAACAGTGACGATATGAAAAGTGACGAAAACGACCACCACCGAACGTTAAAGCTTACCTTGAATTCTGGGGAGTGCCATTGAAATGACTGAACGACACGATCATCGGACCTGATGTAATATTCAAAAGCTGAGGACAACCATCTCCCCAGCCTTTAAATTAACAGCCGCAGCGCCAATACAAAACAAATGGCTTGTATAAACAGAGAGGCGGGCTAGGTGGGCAAAACGTTTAGCTCTGCTGAACTTTATGCAAATGAGGAGCGGTGTTTGCTGAGCGGTAACCAATGACTTTTCGGTCGGAAGGCAGCAGGTGGAGAGATAAACATTTCAAAAGAATCGTACATGAACTTTGAAACAGTGCCGTTGGTAACATTATATTGACATGCCAGAAAAACAAACATCTTTAGCCTTTTAAACTTCATATCTCTTTGACTGACGTTCAGAACACTCCCACTCAACGCGGAGCAAGCGGAGAGAAAGCGGTACATTTCGCTTGCATGTATTCGGGGCGTTACGCGGCGGTTGTCACAGCTCCAAACCCGAAAGGAGTGGCCCAAATAATCGGATCAGGATAGGCAACACGCAAGATGACAGATCAATCCTTACGGGGAGCAACATACATGACCTATGAATAGGCTCTCACGGAGAGCGACGAGCATCACGCACAGATCGGCTCCTACAAAGAGCAACACATGATGCAGAGTTCAGCTCGCTGAGAGCGACACACGAAAAACGGCCTGCAGAAGCAACACACAAGACTCACAAAATGACTGTTAATCACTCTCTTGCCAATTCCGTGGAAAACACTGGGAAATCTAGGAAAAATCCTTTACCAGCACCATTTCAAAAAGGCTACTCAGGGTTGGACAGCCAAGAGTGGACATGCTACACCTCTGTTAAGATTACGAAGATATAATGGCCAAACCACTGTTAAACTACCGCACCTGGGACAATTAGCTTGCAGAGATAAAATAAATCAGTCAGTTAACAATGCTGCATGCATGAGTCATTAAATGAGTAGCTGCTACCTCAATACAGAATGGAACCTGAGCGAAAAGTTTGTGATATACTGTAATGCCCAATAAATAACCCATCAACCTAGTCAATAAGGGCTAAAACATGGCATCCAGTGCAAAGATTGCATTGGAAAATGAAAGGGAAAATTACTGCAATAGCCCCATAAACACCACATTAAGCAGCTGCGAATGAAAATGCTTAATAAATGCTACACTGAATTGTCGGGGAGTAAATAATTGGTTTCCATCAGTATGCAGAGAAAATTGCAAACTTTTAATACAACATTCCCATCATTTAGCTATCAGCTTACCGAACTGGCAGCAGAACAAAATGCTTGTGCACACGGGGAAGTACGGTTGACCTTGAAACAAAAGAACGACATCGGTCCATCCCACTAACTGAAATGATCCGTCCGCAACGGAACAGTCACGTCAAGCACGATAGCTTCGGGGCAAACAGATTGGGCCTATTACGTGGATCATAGGTAACCGTTGGTGGTGCAGTTACAGCTTGCAAAGGTTGAACAGATTAACCAACAAAAATAAAACCCACGAGACACCATCTATGTAAACATGTCTCTCTGCAGATGAATTTAGACCTCATATTAGTGTGCCGATAGCAGTGTCCCAGCTAGCAAACGAAAGCATCAGGACTTCTACCGGGTAGAAACTAGCCCCCATAGGACTAGACTATGGTCAGATGATTTATAGGAAGCTAACCTGGAAAACGTAGGCTACAGGTTAGAACGAAATACACCCACATGACAACTTTCACACTCCAACATGTTTGTACGAGCTTACTTTAAACAAATACGTAAACGAGTAATCCGTGTTAGACTGATATGCCCATTTTGACTGATAGGAAGCTAACCGGAGCTAAGTTGCATATTAGCAACTATATGAGGTAGCCTGCGATAACAGGGCAGTACAAACGAATTTAGCCGTCGACGTATGTATCCCAAGCAACGATCAGTTATGTGAGAAGAAAACTTCGAAACCAGACGCTGAAAATACATTTGGTATCCCTCTACACAAGCAGACCTCGTCGAGTAGAAGCATGGCAGTATATTAGCTAATGAAACCTGCAAAGTAGCACTGACGAGACAGGTAGGACGACGGCTAACGAAACATGAGCCAATCGCTAGCAAACACTGTTAGCTGCTCAACATGTTAGCATAGTTATCATCATTTATCAGGCTGCCAAAACATACGAGCACCACGATGAATGTGCTAACTATCCCAATTAACCCACTGAGGACGAGAAAATTGCGCGTACCATTGAGGAGGTACGAACTACGGACGCATAATACACATGTACGGTAAACAACATAAAAAGGTGCACGACCCATCATTCATATCTACTTCAACGGAATGATATCGTCAGATGGAATGAAATGAAAACCAAGGTTAGGTACAATTGGCACGGCTCCGGGGAAGGGAGACCTGAACCGGAACAGACTGGAACTCGGGAGAAAATCCAAAATAGCCGGGCGACTTGGGGCTTGATAGGAAATGTTGGCGTTGGCCATCAGGCAGCGAGTGGAGAAAATCCTTTAGGAGCAGTACGGGCAGATGCGAGCAGGAAGAAGCGGACTGGTATTATATCCTCATGGAATCAGATACGTCTGATGTTGCGCGAGGGGAAAATGCGTCGAACAGCGGAATACACCTGTGAGCAGCAAAGCAGGTAGGTAAGATGACGTATTTAAAGACAGATGTTACGTGCTGATTGGACGACAGCTAACTGATGACGCGCATTACGTCTTCCTGGTAGAACTTCACGCTACGCTTACATTTATTAAATGTAGTGACGTATGGACCTCAACTTTGCCCAGTGGCTTACTGCCGTTAGATTTATTTAACCAAATAGGAAACACTGAATGACAAGAACGAGGTTTTTATAGCTCGAGTCGTCGACAGAAGACCGATTGAGGCTCTTCTTGCATTGAGAATACTCCGAAGAAAATCGTGCTTCTTCCTATTAAGAACATAAAAGCTCCACTATTATATCTACAACATGTTTGACTGGACAGCGTGACAACTTCACAGGTATTTCAGTTTCTGTGTTTATGTAGGCTAGTCAATGCCCTTGTACTGCAGATCTGATATGATGGCCAATATTTATAACTTTCCAGCGTTTGTTTCATGCAGTTGTAATCGAGTGGTAATATTTTGCAGACAGTCGCTAGGTTTTTGAGGTATTCCCTGTGTCAATACATGCATTGATAGCACAGTTGACATGAATTGCATTGGCCTCAATGGGATTGTGGCTGAATACGCGCAGAATACGCGCAGAAAAATAGACTCGGTTTCTATTCTCTAGCTGCAGTCCGTATTCTGAGCGTAGTCTACGCTCAGAACACGGTGGCGGTGGGAATGGTCTCATCCGCTAACGTGCATTCTAAATGAATACGGACAGAATACGGACAGAATACGGCCACGCGCTGAACACGCAGAGAGTGCGGTGGAAATGGGCCCTAAGAGGGGAGGTGGTGTGGGAAACCTCCTCGAGAAGTGCTCCATTCAGGGCTCTTGCTACTAGGGGCGTCTGAATAGGAGACGTGGGGATGTCCAACTGGGAGGCTAGGGAGGCGTCAATGAAGCTCTCATCTGCTTCAGAGTCGATCAGCACCTGGAAGGTTCTCCTCGCCTACTTTTAGCGGGCAGACTGCAGCTAGGTGGCCCAGTTGCAGACAGGAGCCAGTGCGGATTCTCCTCTGCTTCTCCGCTGGTGACAGCCAAACATTCTTCCATGTCTTATTAGAATCAAACCAAAATGTCAGCACGATATCTTGTTTAAATCCTGAGATATGGCTCTTCATATATGGATAGACGTGTCCTTAAAAAATGCTAAAAAT
Organism: Coilia nasus; assembly: GCA_027475355.1. Lineage (NCBI taxonomy): Eukaryota > Metazoa > Chordata > Actinopteri > Clupeiformes > Engraulidae > Coilia > Coilia nasus. The sequence continues at coordinate 2,365,900 of CM050216.1, read as the reverse complement.
TTCAGTATTTCATAAGCACCACTTTTTTATACCCCTTTATATCCCTCCCCTCTCCACATTCTTTTCTAAAACAGTCTGAACTTAGAAACAATAAAAACTATCTTGGCTAAAGGAGGTGATGGTTTGATTTTTATGAACCTCTTGGATAGACGATATGGGGCATAAACACATTTTTTCTGTTGAAGGGATTAGAGCGCCATCCTGTAAATGGGCTACAACTGTCAGGGAATGAAGTCCAGGGACTCAAGGGGTTCAAAGGTAATTGTAACTGGGGTTATACTTTTCACAGTGCTCTCCCTTTAGTATCTCATCTGTTACATTTCTAGCCTTGTATGACTTGATCCACCTGACCATTGAGACCCCTGAAATTATGGGCCTTTTTCCTTTTTTTCTAACTTCAGACATGTTCTGAAGGGATATTAAATGAGACAAGTTGGATTTACCACTTTTACGTGGTCTTCAAAGTGGCATATGTTTGCAATAAAAAAGAAACGTTGGGTTTGCATTTCCTCTTCTCCTTAAAAAAAGCAATGAAATTGGTATTTTTACGAAAAAACTTGGTTTTGGCCGAGGCTCGATTTTGAGGACTCGTAGCTTGAAAGTGAAGTAACCATCTCATTTTTTTTTCATCAAGTAATGGGCTATGAATATTTAAAGTTTAGAAAATGTGAGTGCACTGCATTCATGATCATATGAGAACAAAAAAATTGTGGAAAGAACTGTAATTCCAATATGATATTAGACAATTACACAGGGTGCTGGCCTAGTGTTCACATTTTTTTCAAAGAATGTGGTTGTGTTAAGAGGGGAGAGGGGTATAAAAAGTGTTGCTTATGAAATACTGGATTTTTTTGCATTTTTTTAGGACACGTCTATCCATATTTGAAGAGCCATATCTCACAAAGATATCAAGCTGAAATTTTGGTTTAATTCTAATAAGACATGGAATAATGTTCGGCAAAAAAAGCAGAAGAAAATTAAGGACCATAGTGTCGGACGTGTTTCAACTGATATGGAATTGCCCTATAGTAAAAGGCTAGGAAAATCCAGTTGGTGGAAATATCTTAAAATGAGGATTGTTTTTATCCATTTCCACTCAATGAATACTGATTACTGAATACTGAGAACTGGGCAATTAGAATGGAGAAGAATAAACATTCTAAAAAATGTCTGACCGCAACTACCTTGACATGTAAAGGGGTAACATACGACGAGGTGTGCATTATACGGTTTTAAGTCAACAAGGTGGAGCCTATGAACTCCCACGCCTCGGAGGATGTTACCCCACTTATGACCCCGTTAATGCCACTCAATAATTTAGAATGTATTTAAAATAATGTTCAATTAGAGGGTTAAGACTCAGTTTCGATACAATGTGGCCTAAAATTTGTAATGTTAGGTAGAGCGCTACGCAGCCCTCAGTCACTGGCCAAATTGGTTGTCAAAGTTACCTCTCATTTGGTAAGGTGATTGCTACTGCTCATGTTATGTTAGCTAGCTTAGATTGAGCAACACATCACATGCAATACTTATTCCAAAATGTTCATTTATTTGTTATTTTTGGTTTACTATTTTTTCAAGTGAATGGAAATTGAACTCTAGGAGGGGGAATTTCTTACCTGTGGGCAGCGGCGTCGCACAATCATGGTCCAGTTATAAAGCTTTCTCTGCGTCTTTCCTCTCGTCTCCTACCGACGTTAACGGCTGTCGTTTTTGGCACCGATCATACACTGACTCCCTTTTTTCTTTATATGTGTACTCGTTCCAAGGAAAAAGGCTAGGGACAGACTCAAACGGTTTCAAGCGGCGAACAGTGATCCCCAAGACGTAATCCTCTGGTGTGAAGTGTCTGCTGCAGACATGAGTACTCCCCCTTTTAATTGAAAAAGTCGGTCCTTCATCCAGCCGAATAGCTTTAACCCATTTTCGTCTTACTTCTTCGTTAGCAGGGAAGGAGCGGAAAGACAAATAAGGCTGCTTTTGGGCATTACAAGATACGCTACAACAACTCTTGCTCGATGCTTGTGTAACCAATTTTAACAGTATATAAAACTGAATTACAGTGTAATAATAAGTTAGGTAGAAATCGGGACCAGAATCAGAAGATGCAAAATTCGACAGGAGCCACTGTGCTGAGCAACAATAATGAGACAGACACAAGAATAACAGTTGAGTAGCCACTCTTATAATTTTTTAACAATTAATAAAGAAGTCTGTATGGCTTGTACAGAGTATGAGATAAGTTGAACAGTTTGAAAAAAATAAAGAAAAAGTAGTGTGCACACTTGAGAAAAAAATATCCATTGGGGCCCTTAAAAAATAGAAATAGTTGTAGGTATGTTTGTTGTGTAGTTATTGCTGTGAACCTGATTCCAAGGATCCTCGTATTATGATGTAGGTGTTTAATGTGTGTGTGAGTGAGTGCGTGTACGTGGATATCTTCTCTGTGCTGGACTTTCTTCAGGGTACTTGGCTCGCCATCGGTTTCAGCAAGAAGCTTGTTGGGGACCACAATCGTCCTTAACAAAAAACCTGACCTACAGACAGGGTCAGAAAGTCTACCTTCAACACCACTCATTTTCAGATGCATCATTCAGGATATCTAATGTCAAAACATGTACATCTTTACATCATATTCTGACATGAACCTTCATCTCTATTCAGATTTCAAATCTCAGTTGTACAACATTCAATCTTAAGTGCATTATGTATGAGAACTAAGTATTGAAGTGCTCACATATGTACTTGCTGTTCAAGTGAACAGTGCTTCAGGATACTTGTGTAAATAACCATTAAACAAACAAAAAATATTACTCATTTTACCCATAACAGAACCATGTGCAAGTAATATTACAGTAACACCCATTCTGAGTTAAGGCTTAGAGGTATTGCAGAAGTGTGCTTCATTTACTCCTACACTATAGGCCTATTCATGAAAGAGCAATGCACCAAAAATTACCCTCTAGTTACCTTAAATTCAGCTGAGTAACATAAACGTATTCACATTCAAATTGCATAGCACAAATAAAACATTACATTCATTACAACATATGAAAATAATCTCTCCCCTCTTTAAATTGGGACTAGGAGAATAAACGCTTTCCCTTCGAATATATACACACATAAATCGACAACCACACTGTAGATATGTTCAGAAACATTGCACCATTATTCACCTCAGTTCACTCATAACGTTAACATCACGACTGTGTTCTTTCAGCACATGGAAAACAAAGAAGCGATACCACAGAGTAGCTAAAATGGCACATTTCTCACCGTTGCTCTGTATATATCAAGGCGAAGCACGCCGTTTCAAATCTCGTAGCAGCTCTAGAGATGACGGGCAAATAGTTAGCCGACGTAACTGTTCCTCCTGTGTTCTGTCACACGGTTCCAGACCTCCAGTGGATATGCTACGACTCTCTTTTGCTCTCTTATCAAAGTAAACTAGAGTTTTCTCCTATTTTACCCTCCGCTCTAACATGTAGCTGCCCTCGCTTCTCTGACTGAAACTGCAAAAGGACGAGAAGAAAACCGTGCTTGCTCTTCGTTTCCGCGGCGACAGGCTGAACGTGGCCTGCGTACCCTCTGATTGGCTGTTAAGACTAGGCACCCTCACGTGGGGCTATGTGAATTGTGTGGTGCATTCAGTTTCAACAGGACAACTAATAATGTGTCGATGTGAACAAATAACATAAAATAAACAGTTATTAAAGTTAGTAAATTGTCTTTTTTAGTGTATTCAGTTAAATGTGTGTTTTTTTTCTCACCTGGCTACACTTGCGCCATCTTTCTTGTTTACCTGGTTACCGGCATCGACATATGTTTATATGTCTATGGTTACCGGTGTACCAGCTTGACTGGTGCTGCAGTTTAACTGGTGATTTATTCATGTTTCGCTGAATATTCATCACGCCCCTGCCAGGCTACAACTAGCCTCCGCCCCCGGATCTCCATATGCATGAAGCCTGTGCCTGAGACAACGGTAGAAAGTTTTGCCGAATAAAGAGTATTTCGGCAATAAAAGTGTCAAATGACTACACTAGTCTCATCCACACACAATAAAAACATGCTGCATGAACAGTAACAAAATTCACACACATTTAAAAGTGGTTTACGGGAGGGAGTTCGAACCAAAGAGTTCACGACAGCCATTGGTGCTAGTTTGAGTTCCATCCTACTACGCCACGAATCGCTGGAATTGTCGTCTTTCTGACTGGTACATATCTAACACTGACCTCATTTGACACCAGTTAACATAGGTGAAAACATAAACGCCCATGTTAACTGGTGATATCACAAGTAAATAAGCAAACGCTGCTCATTCAAGCCTTGACAACAGCTCATTCTTTCAGAACAATGAAAATCGAATGAACGACTACTCCAGTCTTATCCACACACAATAAGAAATACATGCTGCATAAACAGTAACAGAATTAACATGAAATCAGAATAAATGTTCCGAAGAAGATTCGAACTAGAAACACAAAGCTACCACGCAGTTTACTATGTGGGACCTGTTCGTTCCTGCTGCGCCACGAGCTGCCGACAAAGCCGCATATCTCACTATAATATACTGCAATACTGACTTCAATTGACACAAGTATACTGTGAAAATAGCCCTTTTCACAAACTGTCATGAATATTGTTATACTGAAATACTCTTTGTATTTCTTTTGCATTATAAGACCTTGGTAAAAGTGTCCTTCTTGCTGATGAATGCAAACAAACCTAAATGGTGTTGGCCGTTTGTCAAATTTAAACTCAAAATGAACATCACCCAAACTACATGAAAAGACTACTTTCTTGCACCCCGATAATGAGATGTACTCAGGCAGACACTGAATGCCCGTGCTGAATTGCTGTGTTGTAGAGTTTTAAAGGTGTACTTCCACGAGAAACCGTTTAGTACTTGCTCTTTTGAAATATGATAGGTCACCCCGAGTTGCATATGCATGCTGCATATCAAAATGTTTTTCTATCCCCGTTTTCTATATCAGTCAAAAGAAGACAATAGGCGGAAAAACGACCCAATGCTAAAAGTGCCTCCGGCGTGACGTAGACGCGGAGATACATATAAGAGAAACTGACCGAATGGGCTTTAATTAAATAATGTTAGCCTGTTTGACTGACTGGCATAAGATTAGCAGGCTAGTTGAATGACTGAACTGCATTTAGCCGGGCACTTGCAGTGTTTTGTCATGCAAATATTACCATTCTGAAACGTTCATTGACAAACGGTCAGGAAGCGACTGTGCTTGTGCCATCTCTCCTTCCTCTTCGGATTCAGGATCAAACACATACAGCTGTATCTCCGTAGACATTCTGTGTGCAGTTTTAGCGCTGTCAAGTTGACTTGGCCCTTTACCACTCTGCTATCAAGTTGACTGTGGGGCAAAGGAAGCTGCAGGGAGCGTGCCTCTGGTGAAATCGTGTCGTTCTCCCCGCCCCACCCCCTCTACCAAACTAAAACAGCCTGAAACAGAAGCACTAGAAATTTTTTTTTATTAACACTAGCGCACAGGGCAATTATTAATACTAGAGAACACTGCAAAATTAATGAAAACACGATGGAAGTACACCTTTAAAGCCTACATATTGTAGGATTTCGGAATATGCTTGGAGGAAAATGTCCTGCATGCCAGGTTCTTCGGCGTGTAGTGGTGTTCGTTGGAATTCCCCAGTGTACACAAGGTGTTTGCTCGTCTACATGGCCTTAAACGTTTAGTTTTGTGCTAATAACCAAGGTTCGTTAGGCCTGCATATGGGAAGAATGAACCTTGGATTCACAGCACTTGCTATATGTTGGCTTGCATATCACCAGTTAACATGGTTGTATATAGTATGTTAACTTGTGTCAAATGACGTCATCATTGCTATATATATTAGTGACACAGACACTAATGGTGGGTGGTTGTGGTACAGCGCGATATCCAGTGGCTCAGCATTACTGATGAGTCAGTGTACTGTTTGTGACTGTGGTTCGAATCCTCTGGGACACCCAGACAATGTCATCTTGGGTTGGCAATTATTCTCTTTTGTTTCTTATTTTGTGTGGATGAGACTGACGAGGACGTCAGTGGAACATTCACTAGCACAGTCGCAAACCATTGGTTTTTTCTAAGATCCAATGTCGGATGACTGCTCCTCAGTTTACAGCAGAATTGTCTGTCAACATGCATGAATACAGTAGACATGACGTACGTGTCGGGTTGATACAACCGACAGATGAATACACCAACCCATACAAGTTGCGTCGTGGGCATTCCTATAGTTTATTGTTCATAAAAAATAGTTATAGCCTTCACAACAACGAGCCAACGTGTTTTGATTTGAAGGCTTGGATTCGCAGCGTTTGCTGATGTTAACTTGTGAACGCCCATGTTAACCTGTGATATCACCAGTTAACATGGGCGTTTATGTTTTCGCCTATGTTAACTTGTGTTACAATATGTACCTGTCAGAAGGACGACAGACTCGGCGATTCGTGGCGTAATAGGATGGGACTCGAGCTAGCACCAATGTTGGCTCTAGTGATCTCATTTCTTTGGTTCGAACCCTGTCCGTAAAACAATTTTAAATGTGTGTGAATTTTGTTACTTTTCATGCAGCACGTTTTTATTGGGTGTGGATGAGACTGGTGTAGTCATTCATTGGACTTTCATTGCCGAAATACTCTTTATTCGGCGGGCCTGTCTTCCGTTGTTTCAGGCACAGGCTTCATGCATATGGAGATCCGGGGGCGGAGGCTAGTTGTAGCCTGGGCAAGGGCGTGATGAATATTCAGCGAAACATGAATAAATCACCAGTTAAACTGCAGCACCAGTCAAGCTGGTACACCGGCATACCAGGGAGGAAATAAGTTTCCACAGCAATTGCGTATTTCCGGTGCAAAATACGGAAGTTGTGAGAAAGGTCTATTGAGGTTGTTAAGTGTATTGAGTCTATTGAGGTATTAAAAAACAAGAAGAAAGATCTCTCCTCTGAGCTGTGACAGGTGTAAATTGAGCGACAGTGTTTGTAATTTCAAGAAACAACTTGCCGAGTAGCCGAAAAGCTACTCACCTGGACCAACTGCCATTTTTGTACAGTTGGAATGTCAAGCAATAGAAGTCTCAAGTATTATAATAACCCTAACCCGCACTGCTACCCCCTACACAGCCCGTCATCTGCCACCACAGCCAGTCCTCCCTCCCAACCATAACTGCACTTTATCCCACCCCTTTTTCTACCTCTGCCATTCTTATGGTAGTCATCCCCCCAACTCCATGTGTTGATGGCATCGTCTGTGGAGCGATTTGGGCGGTACGCAAACTGCATTGGGTCCAGTGTGGCTGGTAGTTGTGACTTGATGTGTCTCATTACCAGCCTTTCGAAGCACTTCATGATGGTAGATGTCAGTGCAACTGGGCGGTAGTCGTTGAGACAAGTCACTGTGGGTTTCTTCGGGATGGGGATGATGGTGGTGGTCTTGAAGCAGGTGGGGACGACGGTAGTGGCCAGGGAGATGTTGAAGACGTCTGTGAGGACGTTTGTCAGTTGGTCGGCACACTCCGTCAGCACATGGCCTCGTATGCCGTCCGGCCCAGCAGCTTTCCATGGGTTGACTCTGAATAGGGTCTTCCTCACTTCAGAGGTGGACAGACACAGCACTAGGTCGTTAGGGGGAGGGGTGTTCTTTCTCGCCACTGAGTCGTTCTGTTCCTCAAACCTTGAAAAGAACTGATTTAGCGCCTGAGGCAGGGAGTCATCACCGCCACAGGAGAGGGGGGCAGGCCTGTAGTTGATAATGGCTTGAATGCCCTGCCATAGACGCCGTGTGCCATTTGTGTCTGTAATGTGGTTGTAGATTCTCTGAGCATGAGAGCGCTTTGCTGTTTTAATGGCCCGGGACAGCTCAGCTCTTGCTTTCCTCAGGGCTTCCTCCTCCCCAGCCCTGTAGGCAGCATCCCTGGCTTTCAATAGCGCCCTCACCTCTGCAGTCATCCATGGTTTCTGGTTGGGGCGTGTGGTGATGCTTTTGGAGACAGGCACATCCTCTGTGCACTTGCTGATGTAGCCGGTCACAGTTGAGGTGTATTCCTCCAGATCAATGGTGGCGTTGTAGGTGGCTGCCTGCTTGAAAATGTCCCAGTCAGTGCGCTCAAAACAGTCCTGGAGGGCCACCATTGCTTCCCTTCGACTTGGTCTGATACGTTTGACCAGGGGCTGATATGCAGGAATTAGCATAACTGTTGAGTGGTCTGAGTGTCCTAGGTGGGGGAGGGGCTCAGCTCGGTAAGCACCCTTGATGTTGGTGTAAACACAGTCCAGTATGTTTTTCCCTCTTGTAGGAAAATCCACATTTTGATGGAATTTTGGCAGGACCTTCTTTAGATTGGCGTGGGTGAAGTCGCCGGCAACAATAAACAGTGCATCTGGGTGTTCATTTTGTAGTTTACTGATGGCTTCGTAGAGATCTGTTAGCGCATTGTTGCTAGCGCTAGCGCTTGGTGGAATGTAAACAACTGTTATGAACTCGGACGTAAATTCTCGTGGAATGTAGAAAGGTCGGCATCTGACAGTCCACTAGCGGCGAACAGAAGTTGGAAACGAGCACCGCATTCCTGCACCATTCATTGTTAACGTAAATGCATAGCCCACCTCCCCTGGTTTTACCTGACAGTGTAGCATTCCTGTCGGCTCGGAAGGCTAGCAGTCCTGGTAGCTGGAAAGCGGAGTCCGGTACACTGTCGTTGAGCCATGTTTCCACAAACACAAAAACATTACAGTCCCTGTGTATCCTCTGAGCATCCCGGTGTAGTTGGATGTAGTCCAGTTTGTTGTCTAAAGAGCAGACATTCGATAACAGGACGGAAGGGACAGGTAGCCGGCTGGTGTTAGCTTTCCATCTAGCTCGGATCCCTGCCCTCTTACCACTCTTCCGGGTTCTTGCACACCGCTTTGCAACATTGCATTGCAAAACATTGCATATTTTCGGGACTATGGATGTCATTCATGCTAATAGATATCCCATGATATGTTTGTCGCTCAATTCTTGACAGTGATATAATGAGACTAGACTTGTTGGTGTTGCGTGGAATAACCATAAGCCATATTTACTTAAAATCAATCAACCAACCAGTTGGTGGAATTTCCATTGCGTACATATTATTAACACCTTGGATGTATGAGAACAGCCAATCATCAACATGTATCCAAAAAATGAGAATATTAAAGCAAGCACAAAAGGTGGCACTAATCAATAGGGTGACAATGGCAGTGTTGGCGTTGTAGGAGGACATCGCGAATGGTCGTATTAGGGCCCATTTCCACCGCATTCTCTGCGTGTTCAGCGCGTGGCCGTATTCTGTCCGTATTCGTTTAGAATGCACGTTAATAGATTAGACCATTTCCACCGCTGGCGTGTTCTGAGCGTATTCTGTCCCTATACAAACCTATTGTATACGCCCACGCGCTGAACACGCCTACGCGGCTGAACAAGGCGGTGGAAATGAGCCCTAAGGGCCCATTTCCACCGCACTCTCTGCGTGTTCAGCGCGTGGCCGTATTCTGTCCGTATTCTGTCCGTATTGATTTAGAATGCACATTAGCGGATGAGACCATTCCCACCGCCACCGTGTTCTGAGCGTATTCTGAGCGTAGAAACCGACTCTATTTTTCTGTGCGTATTCTGCGCGTATTCGGCCAAAATCCCATTGAAGCCAATGCAATTCATGTCAACTGTGCTATCAATGCATGTATTGACACAGGGAATACCTCAAAAACCTAGCGACTGTCTGCAAAATATTACCACTCGATTACAACTGCATGAAACAAACGCTGGAAAGTTATAAATATTGGCCATCATATCAGATCTGCAGTACAAGGGCATTGAAGAGCCTTCATAAACACAGAAACTGAAATACCTGTGAAGTTGTCACGCTGTCCAGTCAAACATGTTGTAGATATAATAGTGGAGCTTTTATGTTCTTAATAGGAAGAAGCACGATTTTCTTCGGAGTATTCTCAATGCAAGAAGAGCCTCAATCGGTCTTCTGTCGACGACTCGAGCTATAAAAATAGTAACCTTGTTCTTGTCATTCAGTGTTTCCAATTTGGTTAAATAAATCTAACGTCAATAAGCCCCTGGGCAAAATTGAGGTCCATACGTCACTACATTTAATAAATACATTTATTTATCCGAGGTAGGAAAAAGTGGCTGTTGCCAAAGAGGCAGACTTTATCATAACTTTATGGAAGGGGTTAAAAATAAGTTTGCTTTTTTGTACCGGGAGTGAATAAAGGCTTTGACAACAATCAGCCTACATGATTTAGAACATATTCCGTTCGTCTTATCGAAGTGCCAAGTTGTAGGCTACTATTTGTGCAGTTATGCTTTCTAAACAACGCTTAACATAAGGAAATAAAACCAGAGAAACACATGTTGTGTTTTCTAAAGTGAGAGATAGGGAAACATGGCTATGTGCACCTAAAGACATTGGCCAAGTGCATTTAAAGAGGGGGCTGGCAGCTGAATTCCCGCTCCCGCGCTGAATACGCAGAGATGGCCGGTGGAAATGCTCATACGCTCAGAATACGGCCACACGCTGAACACGGTCAAGGCGGTGGAAATGAGCCCTAAGGGCCCATTTCCACCGCACTCTCTGCGTGTTCAGCGCGTGGCCGTATTCTGTCCGTATTCATTTAGAATGCACGTTAGCAGATGAGACCATTCCCACCGCAAGCGTGTTCTGAGCGTATTCTGTCCCCATACAAACCTATTGTATACGCCCACGCGCTGAACACGGCTACGCGCTGAACGAGGCGGTGGAAATGAGCCCTAAGGGCCCATTTCCACCGCACTCTCTGCGTGTTCAGCGCGTGGCCGTATTCTGTCCGTATTCTGTCCGTATTCATTTAGAATGCACGTTAGCGGATGAGACCATTCCCACCGCCACCGTGTTCTGAGCGTATTCTGAGCGTAGACTACCCAGATAGCAAAGGGACGTCGAATCACCGTCGATTGTTGGTCAAAAGGGTCAGATTCCGTCGTTGGTCTGTAAATCGACGTCGAATTGGAGCCATGAACAGTCGATTTCTCGACCGTCGGAGAAGGTCGAATATAAGCCGTCGAATCGACGTGGGTAAAGGTTGATCTAACGACCGTCGGAGAAGGTCGAATATAAGCGGTAGAATCAACGTGGGCAAAGGTTGATCTCACGACTGGTCTGGACGCCGAACAGTCAGCCAATCAGACTGCATCGCAGCCGCTTCCACGTCTGATAAGTGTACTCACTATCCTCGCTAGTCCGTGTTCACATCACTTGAATAAAACACTAGGCTTATCAAGTTCTCTCACTAGTACCGAATGCACTGTGAATGCACCTTTAACCTGCTTACACAAACACATATTGCATATGAGGCAGAGGCTACAGAACATTTCCATCTAACACCAACTGACTCAGAGACAGTTCCTTTCGAAGAGCTGTCACCATACGGAACTCAAGCTTACACACCTCTGGCAATGTCACCTCCTCCACCACCACATGCTGCTAAGATCTAGGAACTGGACTCCATCAAGATCTCTCACTGCACTGTAAATGTCCTATTACTGCATCTCACCAAGTATTATATTGACAGACAGTAGGCCCACTGTCTATATTTGCACTGCCACATCATAGCCGTCTTGTACTCTTTTCACCATCATACCATGCAGTCTGTTTTTAGTTGCCTACCACTGATAATTGCTGCAAACACCATTTCTACTTGTTACCAGTCACTTAGGCACTTCATTCTGTGTATTGTTTACCTCAGCCAGTGTTCCATTGCACAAGCCTTAAGCAGAGTCAATGTACAGTTCATTTATTACTGTTAGGTGTTTTATACTTCCACTTAACTTTATAGTTTGTTTAATCATATATGTGCTTTATGGTGAAGCTTTAAATCGCATTGTACTTTGTATGACAATAAAGGCATTCTATTCTATAATTACAAATAGGCCTGCACTTGGATTTGACCATAATTGCAATGCTGCAAATGCCATGAGTCAGTAGCCTACCGATACATTAGCAAGCTGAATGGATCAGATAAACCAAATATTTAAATTACCATATATCAAAGACTTTTGGTATGTGTGTGCAAGGTCAATAGGCCATCTTGCTATGTTAACTGAACCTAATACGACTTGGCCAGATGCTTAAATTGTGATTTGTTCTCATGACTTTACAAAATAAAAACATACAGACAAGTGGTAGGATGTAGCCTTGGTGAACTCAAACACATTAGGCATTGATTATTCTGTATTACATTATTTATACAGGCACATTAAGACAACTAAGCATAAGGATAGAAATGATTATATAACAGTGGCATATAAAACCATACTGGTAGATTAAACATGGTAAATAAAAGTTCATTACATTCACATGGCTTGCATACAACATTCTGATAGAAGTGTCACACAAAAAATTTGACAACCCTCCCATTTTATGAAAATGTCAAATTCAGCATTAAATCATTGCAATTTCCAGTCATGTGACCTATTAGCGTCTCAGTGGAACAAAGTGCAGCTAGACTTGAAAACTACTTTACTGTGCTCGAATCTCATGTCAACTGAGTGAAAGAGGTCAGAACGTTTTTGAGGGGAATGTAGCCTGTCCAATGGAGGTTGGGGATTGCAACCCACGAACTGCACCGATCGTCCTCGTGGAGCTTGCTACTGCAACCATCACTGACCACTGCAGTCCAAAGACAGGAGTTCCAGATCATTTGCTGAAGAGGAAACAGAAATCAAGGTCAGACATATTACATTACAAAAAAAGAATTTGAAATGCATTTCCATATTGTACATGTTCTCATAAGCGTATTATTATTATCATCATCATCATTATCATCATCATCATTGTATCGTCGTCATTGCATATCCCTGTGCTTTCAATTTGGAGTCTTCAACTATAATAGCAGTGAGCAGTGAGGTACATGTCAGTGTTGGCTGTGTGCATGAAAACCATAAACTAACATTCCCACTAACTTCCCACCCCATACACTAAGGCCCAATCCCAAAATATTCTACATGATATACAGTGTGAATGTTGCAAGCTGTGTGCCCAAGCCAATATGCTTGCACACAAATTTTATATATGTATGGACAAAGTAGAGAAATCACCGCACACTGATGGGACTTAGATTTGCTGTTCTTTTTTAATAACAATAACAAGGACAACAATAATAAAAAAAAAAAAACACAGGCAAATCTAAGTTCTACCAGTGTACGGTGATTCACCATTTACAATCATGTAGCTTTTTCAAAAAAGGTTTGTCATGACCTATAATGCAAATTAACAAAGATGGCGGCCTCCATTTGTTTACAAATTGCGTAAGAACGCCCCCCGCATTCAGCTCGTGCCATAAACAGTTTAAATACAGTTGCCGAGTGACAGTGTGCTTCGTTGGTGACTGACAGTAGTGGTGTCGAGCGTAGAAAGAGCTTATATTTAGAGAGAGAGAGATAGATTTTGTAGCTTTTTGTAAATATTATAGTGTAGTTGATTCGTGTATATAGTGTAGTGTATATTATTAGTTTAAGAGTAGTTGTAGTTTTAGAGTAGTTTTTTATCTTGTTAGTATAGGTTTATATTTTATTGTTAGTGTTAGTGTAATAGTGTTTCATATATTGTTAGTATAGGTTTGTATATATATATTATTGTTAGTGTTAGTGTAATAGTGATCTATTGTTTTGTAGTTGTAGGTGCCCATTTTCAACACTTTAAAGGTAAGACAACATTGACTGTCATAAATTAGAATAATATTGTTTTTTTTTTACTTTATTTATGTAGTAGAATCATGTACAGTGTTTTAATACCTTTCAAAACAAAAACTTCTTCTTAATACTAAATCATCACATTTACAATAAACATCCCCATATGTCCATTTCCTTTCACATGTACACTTATGTACTACCATAAAACTTTTTTTTTTTTTTTTTTTTTTAGCTTAATGAAGGGAAAAAAAAAGAAAACACAAACAGAGGAAAGAAAAGAAAAAAAAAGAAAAAAAAAAACACGGAAATAAATAACTGAACTGGCATATCTGCACGTACATAAGCTGTGTGTGCTACGTATATGCATCATGTATATGGGTATGTAAGGTGTATGTACTTTTGAATGTAATATATAGTAATTGGATCATTGTGGTAACTTATGTCTTATATTTACTTTCAAAGTAGAAATACATTTTATTACACAGGTTATTTGGGTATAGCTTTTTCCATTTCTCAGACTTATTTCTGGAAGCATATTTTTTTTTTTCCATATCCAGCACCTTCTCTATTGTGTTGTTCCATAGTCTTATTTCTGGTTTTTTGGATTGTTTCCATATTCTAGTAATCTGTTTTAATGCTGTTAGTCTTAAAATATTAAAAAGTTTATAGTGCGTTCTTTTTATTAAATGTGCTATGTCAATGCCTAATAGGTGTATTAAAGCTATAGGTTCCTTTAGCCCCAAAATGTATGTGATGGCTCGCCTCACATCTTCCCAAAATTGTTTAATTAAAGGGCATGAGAAAAACATATGTGTATGGTTGCCTGTCTCCCCACAGCCTCTCCAGCATTTTTTTTCTTCTCTTAAGAGATGAGCGCACTGATTTGGTACCATAAAGAACCTTTGGTTTATCTTCCAGCCAAACTCCCTCCAGTACTTTGTTTGTGTTATTTTAAAGTTCTCTTTCCAGGATTCTCTCCAGTCGGTATCTGAAATATTTATAGACATTTCATTCTCCCATTTTTCTTTTGCATTATACAGCATATTTTTCATTTTTTGTAATGTTTTATAAGCCCCTGCTAAACTGCCTCCACTTACACTTTTGCTTCTATTATCTAACAAAAAGTTTAAAACTTTATTGGTTTCCTTTTCAATATTTTGTTGCATGTAACTCCTTACCTGTAAATATTTGAAGAAATGTTTTTGTGGTAGCTTATATCTACTTGCTACAGTTTCAAAAGTATAAATTATGTTTTTTTCAAAAAGTTGTGCATATAGTGTTAATCCTGACTTTGCCCAATGTTCCAGTATGTTGTCCGTCTGTGCTTTAAAGTCCGGGTCATACATCATTTGTCTTAATTTCACACTCTCACTGTGAATTTTTAAATGCTTGCATAAACCTCTCCAGCTCTTTATTGTGTTATTAATACAGAAATTTTGTAAATATTGTCTTTGTGTCTCTGCTCTAAGGAAGGGCAATGAACCAATCATCCCATTTGTCAATTCTTTCTCAATGTTAATCCATTTTATATCAGATTCTCCTCCCATCCATTTCATTATCGTCAGAATCTGTGTTGCAAAGTAGTAATTTTGTAAATGTGGAACCCCTAAACCTCCTTCTTCTTTCGGTTGAGATAATATCTGAAGTTTAATCCTATGCTTTTTACCATTCCATATAAAATCAGCCAACTTTTTATTCCATATGCTGAAAAATGTTGGCGGTAGTGAGATTGGTAATGCTTGGAATAAAAAGAGTATCTGTGGAAGCACCATCATTTTAATAGTCTCCACCCTATTGTATATCCCCTCTGGTATTAATTTCCATCTGTTTATGTCCTTACTTATCTTCAATTCTAAGGTCTTATAATTATTTTCATATAAATCATTCAAATCCTGACTGATACTTATGCCCAAATATTTTATCTCTTTGGAGTCCCATTTTATATCGTACTGCTGCTTTAATAATTGGTTCATTTCCATTCCAATAGTTAGAGCCTCACATTTACTTTTATTAATTTTGTATCCTGCTATTTTGCTATATTCTTCTATCTCTCCCATCAAATGTTGTAATGAACTTTCTGGGGAGGTCAGATAGAGTATAATGTCGTCGGCAAATAGTGCTAGTTTATGTTTTTCCTCTCCTATTTTAATCCCTTTAATATTCTTATTTTGTCTTATAGCTAATGCCAGAATTTCAATATAAATTGTGAAAAGAAGTGGGGAGAGGGGGTCTCCTTGTCTTGTCCCTTTTTGAATTAAAAACCGTCTTGATAGTGTACCATTTGTCTTGACTACTGAGACAGGTGTTTTATATATAGCTTTAATCCATCGACAGAATTTTTCCTCTAAACCAAAGCTCAACATTGCTTCAAACATAAAGGGCCAAAGGGCTAAATCAAAAGCTTTTTCTGCATCTAGAGTCAACATAAGAAGTTCTTCATTTTCCTTTTTATTTACATAATCAATTATGTCTAGTGTTCTTCTTATATTGTCTGTTAGAAGACGACCTGGGATAAAGCCACATTGATCCAAATTTATAATGTTTGGGATAATCCGTTTTAATCTATTTGCTAAAATTGATGTTATTATTTTGTGATCTGTATTTAATAGGGATATTGGTCTATAAGATGCACAATCTCTTGGATCTTTCCCTTCTTTATGGATTAAAGTAATAATTGATGATGACCATGTTGATGCCCACCTTCCTGTATCTAGTGCATGATTATATGCTTGTACCAGTAGAGGACTAAGTTGATCTTTAAATGTTTTATAAAATTCATTCGTGAAACCATCATCTCCTGGTGATTTCCCTTGTTTTAAGCCTTGTATTACTTCCTTTACCTCTTCCAGTGTAATGGGTATTGTTAACATGTTATTGTTAGCTAATGTTACTTTTGGTATTTCAAGTTTTTTTAAGTAGTTCTGAATATGTTCTTTATCTCTTTCCTTATCTGATTTATATAGATCTTCATAATACTTAGCAAATTGTTCTGCGATCTCATCTTTGTCCATTATCACTTTGTTTTGGTCAGTATATAATTGTGTTATGTGTGCCCTCTTTTGTTGTTTCTTCAGTTTGTAGGCCAATACTTTCAACGCTTTTGGTCCACCATCATACTGTTCCTGTTGTGTAAATTTCATTAATTTCTCAATCTCCATCATACGTAATGTATTTATTTTTTTCCGTTTTCCTTCCAGTGCTATCTTATCCTCTTTATTCTTTGTTCTACTATGTTGCAACTCTAAACATTTTATTTCATATAGTAATTGTTTTTCAAGCGCAAATTTCGATCTATTTCTTGCCGAGGAGTAAGATATTATTATTCCTCTTAACACGGCTTTAATTGTTTCCCATAAAATAATTGGATCTGTATCCGGTATATTATTTATGTCCATATACAGTTGTATTTCCCTTTTCAGTTTTTCTATAAATGCAGTTTCTTCTAAAAGTGAGTTGTTAAATGTCCACAAAGACCTGCCCTTCTTGTCACAAAGATTTAAAATCAAAGAAATAGCAGCATGGTCGGATAAATTAATAGAGCTAATCTGGCATGATTTAACTAAAGTAGCATTATCTTTATACATAAAAACATAATCTAATCTATTGTATATGGAATGTCTCCCTGAATAGCAGGTGTACTCCTTTTTACCTGGGTGTAATTCTCTCCATATATCAATTAGTCCTAATTCTAGGCATGCTTTCCTTAATATGTCTGCATTCTTTTCTGCTTTATGTACCTTAGTACTTGTTGAATCTAATTTATTATTCATTACCAGATTTAAGTCTCCTGCCATTATAACTATTCCTTTTGCTTTTGTCACTAACATGTCAAGTAACCTAGTCATTAACTCTGTACTCGTATCTGGTGGATAGTATACCAGTGTTTTCCCCAGAAATAAAAAGAAGGGTTTAAATTTTGATGTAACGATGACGCGGTGGCACGGTAGCTAGGAGGATTGGTGGGCATGCACCCTGGGGAATTTATTTTTTTCTAGAGCTAAAATGGTGCATTCTAGGAAGATCTTAAGCTAAATTTTGGTCCCAGAAGGCTGGTGGAAACATAACACTTTTAATAAAATGTTGCATTTTTTGGCACAAATAGAACAAAAAACTTGTTGCACTTGGTGAGTTGAAAGAGCCAAAACTCCCAGGTGGGAAGGCTAATTTATTGTCACACAAGAAATACTGCAAGCACTATATAATGTCACATGAATTTGACTAGGCTGTCACTAAAATGTCTAAACTAAATGTTGAGCCTCCTGTTTTTCTGGGCCGCCCACTTGTCTGCTGCAGCCTCCAACCACATCTCTCGGACAGGTGGACCCTCGATGCTAATGAGCACCACACTAAATATCTCCCTGTATGGCCACATGAAAGCTGAATTGGTACCACAGATCTTAGATTCTGCAGATAAATATATTTCAGTGTAGTGTAGTATTATCTAGAATAATGTCTGATGACAACAAATTCTTATTTCAGTGTTCATGTAACAAGCTAACGAACTAGCTCATTGAAATGATTGGTAATGTGGTAATGCTAACAGTTATCGACTCACCTTGAATTTAACACGCTGCAATAACCTTACAACTTTATATTACTTTCTCCACTTCAACTAACATCAGTATTAGTAGGCTATTTAGGTGGGTGTTGGTGAGTAAAGTGGCAGCTTTCAGTTTAAAACATTATGTTAGCGTAGTTCGCTAGCGTTAGCGCGCTAACAACACCATACAGGCTGCAGCCTGGTCTGAAATGAAGCTAATTTTCTGGAAATCCAAACAGTAACAACGTACACTATTAGGCTTGAAATAATCACAAATAATTGCGGATTGTGACACCTTGTTAAAAAGAACCATCAACAAATCCAGAAAGACGTAAGGACTAATTTATTAGTTAAATTCCACGAGTGTCCTATGACCTATTCAATGAAACAGTCTTGACTCTGCTCTACATAAAGGAGGATTTGCCTTTCACGCTCTCTCTCACTGTCTTTCAGCAGCTAGATGATCCGATCGCATTCTGTACACTGTGGAGAAAGTTTTCTTGCTACATGAGCATGTCCCAAGGAGAGCGTTCTCCTTCCTTCTTGTGTAGCATTTACAGTCAAAGTCAGAGGTTTGCGTTAAAGATCTTAGATTCTACAATACTCTCTGATACAGCTGACTGGCGGAAAAAAAACAAAGGAGCACTGTAATCGGCATGTGATTGGCCAGTTTCGCCAGTATAGTAGTTTACACACCCACCACGGAAGTTTCCTAAAAACGCAGCCTACATTTGACTACATTGGGGCTTCTTGTTTGGGGAAAATCCCGGGGGGAATGTTTTTGTGCATGATTTTTAAGCGTATCGGCATTTTATGAAAGCGTCTCGGCAAAACTTGATGCGTATCGGCGAAAAAAGAAGCGTATCGGTGCCGATATGCTTAGACGCTTTGGGGAAAACACTGGTATACGTTAAAAAAAGAAAATGGTCTCCCTTCTATTTTCCCTACTACCATAACATATCGTCCGTCTTTGTCTACATAACAGTCTTCCATTTCAAAAGCTATTTGTCTTTTAATTAATATTGCTACTCCCCTTTGCTTTGTGTTATATGAACTAAAATAAACTTCACTGTTTGTTATTTTCTTCAATTTCTCATATTCTTCTTTCTCTAAATGTGTTTCTTGTAAATAAACTACATCCGCCTTTTCTTTTCTCATTTCTAATATAATCTTCTTTCTCTTAATAACATTATGCATTCCATTCACATTCAGTGATATAATTTTTAGATCTGTCATGATGTAATCAATTAAATGAAAGTGCTCTTTGCAAATACTAACATGTGAGTGTAAGAGTGTGTAGTTTCTGCATATAAAGATGTAGACCTACGTAAGCCAGTAAAATGAAAATAAAGATAAAAAATTATGTAACCAAAAATAAATAAACACATACAATAGACAAGGACACAACGAATAAACATAGACTCACATAGAGCGATCCGGTTCCATCTGTACCCCCTCCATATAGGGTGGTATCTCATGGTGAGTGATGTTATGGGTATCCTTAGGATCTGGGTGTTCGCCAACGGTATCAGCAAACTCATTCCCAATTTTTTTCAGCTTTTTAACCCCCCCCCCCCAACCCCGCAAGGCTTGATAAGTTAGCCTAGTTTTCCCATACACTACATACCTATGAGAGGCAATCAAAGGCAATCAAAAAAATTGTCTCCCTCTTACTTTGATCTACTCTTAAGTTGATAAAGGATTAATTGAAAAAAAAAACCTCAATGCTGTGTTAAGAAGAAAGATGTCTGTTAAGCAGACCTGTGATTTCTAAATTTCATCTTAAATTAAGCAATCAGTAAACTAATTAAGTATCCATCAATATTTAACAATATTATTAACAATAATAGCATTATAAATAATACCCCTCCCTATAATATCAGTAACATAAGTTGATTGAAGTAAAAATAGAACAGCCAAGTAGAAATACTCACTTCACATAACATGTTTTCTATATCTCTTCTTTATCAAACACAAAAGTTCATTTTTTCTCATGATGAAAAGACCGATATGCTAATAGGGGAAAGAGAGAGAGAGAGAAAAAAAATAATAATAAAAAAATAGAAATAAATAATAGATAGACATTTCCAGTATAATATTGTTAAGTTAGCAACTGTTATTGCCCCTTCGCAGGCCAGTTTAATTGCTTCCGCTAACCGCAAAGACAGTAGGCCTACCGCTTCAAATACAAAGTATGATTATTAAATAAATAATAATAACACATTTTTATTAAAATAACAAATTTTGTTGAGCTATACAATATATAATATAATAATATAAGATAACCATAAGCCATTAATTATCAGTAAGTATCCAACTGTGTAACTAACGGCATTTGGAACCAATTAGCTGACGTTATCTCACGCGCAACCAAGTGACTCCTACGTTAAAAAAAAACTATAAGGTTAGCCCATTGCTAAACTAGTCCACACGATAAGAAATCTTAAGCCATTTAAAAAAAGGGCCACTTCTCTACGGACGTAAACCCAATGGCATGTCGGTCCATTTCGCATACTGTACAAAATAGTCAGCAAATACAAAATAATTTATTCTAACTTTGCACGGACACCGTCTTTGGCGAACACACACACGCCAGTCCTTCTGAAAAGTATGACGCGCAAGCCCAGCTACAGTTAAAACTAACTAGACTTAAAAAAGGGCCAATTCGCTACGGACATCAACCCGACGACATGTCGGTCCATTCTGCATATTGTACAAAATAGTCACCACATGAATATTAACAGTTAACACAAACGGAAAATATTTTTGCCGCCACCTTACCACCACATTCCTAGGTCCTCTTGCCCTGTGTCTGTCTGCCTGGTCACTCAGGCGCACACCTTTCAGGCAAATCTTCGTCTTCTTTTGATATATAGCGACTCACAGTGTGTATACCGCCACCTACTGTAGAGGAGTGTGTGAAGTAGTCTTGACACATAAATGAGTGAACAACAACCACACGGTTAGTCAACATCAGAGCATGTGAGCGGAGCTGAGCGGCCAGAATTTCAGCTCCTCGCTCACGCGAGTGTTCGCTCCCTCGCTCAAAGTTGAACCAGACAGCTCCGCTCTAACACTGCTCTCTGCTCACCTAAAATTTCATTCCGCTCCGGTGAAATAGCTCCACGCTCGCTCAAAAGAGAGAGCAATGCCTAACATTTTCCACCGAATTGCATCTGGGACACGCTGCCCGATGTGGCCTGAACTAACCCGCAGCGTTTTTGTTAGCCTGTTGATTGAAACCCTTTAAACTTCGTTTCCAAAAATCATGTAACAGATACAAATAATTTCATTGTGTGATCAACAACTCACATGTGTGTCCTCTTAATTAACCCTGTCATTTCATTTTTTTTTTTTTTACTTTGAGCGTAAGCAGTATTACGTTTTTTACGTTACCGTTTTAATGAAACACATGGAACAGCACGAATGTACTCCTTAATTATCATAATATAACTAGGCAAAAACTACAAAATGTGACATGTCAGACATGTATTTTGAGGAAATGTAGCCTATCCTATAATATAAAGAAGTCCCAGCAACCGCAGTATCAATCAAAAAATAGAACGTATTTATTTGAAACCAACACAAGTGTGAACATCCACGTTTTGAACCAAACTCCATCTCTCAACGATCTCTGTAGGCTAACCTTTGAAGGCACACGCGAGTCTGTGTAGACACGCCCCAGACTCGTGATGAGAGCGGTATCGGAGCGGAACTGGAGCGAAACAGAACCACCGCTCAGGCCTTTGGATTGAAACCCGCTCCGTGCTCCGACTATATTTCGCATGCTCCGCTTCCTGCTCGCTCCGTGCTCCGCTCCGCTCACATGCTCTGGTCAACATGGTTCTAGTACAAACAGCAAATCCTTTAAAAATACTGCACACTATGGTAAATACATTGACTGTTTTTTTTCTCTTTGTTTCCCTCATGTTCACCTCAATGGAACCTGAAGACCACTACCATCAGAGGTACTGCAGAAATTAAATTTGTTTAGTTTGCAACAACATGGCCTCTTACTGGTCGAAAAGGAGACGTGTTGTGAGGGCAACTGAAATGTCAGAAAGGCAGATAATATCTGACTTTGAGTCAGCTCTGGGTAATCCCGCTGCTCAAGTCGCTTCTTCAACTGCATCACCCCTACCTGCCTTAGCAATGTGTGTAGATGAGGATGGTGGGGATTCAGTTGCCTGGGGAAGGTGCAGTGATATGGAGTCTGACAGTAGTGGTACATCTTCAGAGGGTGACAGTGACAGTCATACTGTCAGAGACCCTTTTGAAGAGACAGGTCTTCCCCAAAAATTGAAACACTGGGCCTCAACATTTTCTGTGCCTTTGGTTGCGGTTACTGCTTTATTGGCCATTTTAAGAACTAGTCACCCTGAACTACCAAAGGACGCCAGAACATTATTGGGCACTAAGCCTACTGTACCACTACAAACTGTAGGTGGTGGTGGAGAATACTTCCATTTTGGATTGGCAAAGGGGATATTATCTAAATTGAGTACCATCCATCTACCTGACTCAATACAAACAATAAGAGTGCAATTTAACATTGATGGTCTCCCTGTCTTCAAGAGTTCAAAGCTTCAGTTTTGGCCCATTTTGTCACTCATTGACTGTGACTATACCAGAACACCATTTGTAGTTGGCATCTTTTGTGGCTCTGGAAAACCCTCCAGTGTGTCTGACTATCTAAGGCAGTTTGTGAATGATCTTTCTGACCTACTTAACAGTGGGGTGACATTTAGAGGTAGACTCCTGAGAGTGGCCATTTCATCATTCATTTGTGATGCTCCAGCACGAGCATTTGTGAAACAAATTAAATGCCACAACGGGTACTCAGGGTGTGACAAATGTCATCAGACTGGTATTTGGCACAAAAAAATGACCTATCCCGACACTGATGTTAGGCTAAGATCAGACGACGAGTTTGAAAAAATGGCAGATGAGGACCACCACACTAACACAAGTCCTCTCACAGGTCTAGTGAAAATGGTGTCTGCATTTCCCATCGACTATATACACTTATGTTGCCTTGGAGTCACAAAAAAGTTGATTAACTTTTGGATGAGGGGGAAAAACTCAACACGGCAGCCTACAAGAGCCATTAATGCCATGTCTGAAAAGTTAATACAGCTTCGGCCATACATTCCAAAAGAATTCGCTCGCAAACCCCGTGAACTAAATGAATTTGATAGGTGGAAGGCTTCAGAGCTGCGCCAATTTATGATTTACAGTGGGCCGTTAGTTCTGAGGGACACTCTTCCAAACGATCTATATGACAATTTTATGTTGTTTTCTGTGGCCATGTTTTTGCTGCTCACACCTAAAATCTCTGATACAATGGTTAGTTTTGCCCAAAGATTGCTGGTGGCTTTTGTTAAGCATTTTGGCCAGCTGTATGGTAGAGAGGAGATTGTGTTCAGCGTACATCAGACGATACACCTGGCAGACGAATACCGCCAGTTTGGTTCACTTGACAATATTTCATCGTTTCCATACGAAAACTATTTGGGTAAAATAAAAAAAATGCTACGCAAGCCATCTCAACCCTTACAACAGGTCGTTAAAAGACTTTCGGAGGAGCCTGTTTGTTTAGTTCCGCCACCACCAACACAACCAGTTTTGTCACAGCCACACCAGGAGGGCCCATTACCCCAAGACTATAGCTCTGGCCAGCAATTTAAAAAAATGTGTCTAAATGAGTTCTGTCTTGCTGTAAAGCAGGGCGATAATTGCGTTGTAATTAAAAATGAAATTGGAATAGTTGAAAATATACTGAAATATAATGATTCAGTCTTTGTAGTTTACAAGAAATTCCAGCACAGGGAATCATATTTCAATTATCCTTGCCCCTCCTCAAGCATTGGTTGCTACAGAGTCTTTGGCATAGACAGCTGTCTTAACGTTGAACCACTTGAAGTTGTCCAGGACAAATGTGTGTTGTTCCCGGATGGGGAGAACTTTGTTGCAATCCCTCTTCGTCACCACTCCTAAAATGGTACAAAAAAAGAGAGGAAAAACAAAAACAAAAACATATTTACTAGTGCAAGTAGAAAACTCTGGGTAGTTAAGAGTACTTCAGCTGGATGGCACTGACTATCCTTCCCACGGAGTACTTTTTTTAAATTTTGTTTTGTTATTTTGTCTCTTTTGTTTTAGAAGGTAATCCTGGGGAGGGGGCATGCTTCTGCCTAAATGTAACAGTAGGCTATGTTGGCCTGTTGCAGCATTTAGAATGTGAGCATTTGCCTCGAGCCCGGCAAGCCTTTGAAGACTAGGTGTAGGCAAAGGCAGTGTAAATGATAGGCCCCAGAGACCCTTTTAAATAAAAATTAACACTTAATTAACACTAAACACTATTTCCATGCATTTCAATCACATTACACAACTTTGGAGGTGCAGGCTACTAATCTGTAGTTTGAATTAAACAACTAACTTTTTTCATCCCTCTTGACACATTCCACAGATGGCACAGCTGTGGAAGGTTGTGGAGTTTGAGGACCGGAGTGCAGTGGTTGTGGCGTCCAGTTGGGTGGTGGACATTGCCGGGGAACTGTGCTGCTACTGGCCACCCTACGACGAGAGGAGAGCAGTAAAGGCGGCAATGAGTCACCTCCCCCCGGGACAAGGGTGGCGTGTCCACCGCAAAATTAGGGTCTTGTCAACCTGTGGTATGTAAGGCTGCATAGCCACTACATTAAATCAATGACAATTCTTCAACACTGCATAAAACAAATTTCATTAAGACTGCCTTCCCTTTCAGCCACCTATTTGAAAGCAAAATTTCAGTTGGACCGGTCGTTGGAGGCAGGCTGCCTTACGGCAGACTTGCAGTCTGAGGAAGAACTGACTGGGCACAGAAAAAGACGGTAAGAGTGGAAAAATTATATATACTGTATATGTGTGTGTGTGTGTTTAAATCACTGTTGAATGGGTGTTTGTCTCATTGAGGTCACGGTTTTAATTTTAAAGGCCAAATAAAAGGTACATGGGTGGTGACAGTGATGAGGAAGTGGGACCAGGACGCAAGAGGAGGAGTCCACCACCTGTCGACGCCACACAGCTGGACAGCGAGTGGCAATTCCCCTCTCTCAATGAAGGTGACTATCTGTACTTAAAACAACTTATAGGTCTTCAGCAGAACTTTTTTTTTTTTAAATAACAATATTTACCTTTTCAGAAACTCAGCCAGGCCTGTACCTGAACAGCCAGCCATTGATTAATCAAGGTAACTATGCATTTCCTTTTTCATGCAAGAGTGAAAGACAAACATATATGTAGATGACTTTCGATCAACTGACTACGCTTTTTTTTTCAGACTCACCCCAGACCCGTCCTCTCTTGCATGGTAAGTCAAATTGAAAACTTAGGACAGGATGTCTGTTAAATGCAAGTTAATTTCAACTTGTACTAATCTATCTTCTTATTATTTACTACCTTGATATTTTAGCCACACCTCTGCCATCCCAGAGGGACAACAATCAGTTGCTCCGTGGTGAGTTCACAACTATGAAATCACTGTTCATAAATCACCAATAATGTGAAATCAAAGTCCTAATGTTTTGTGTCACTTAACAGACATGGGTATCAGCACCGTCATTGCCCTCCTTGGCCAGCTGAGGGAGGAAAACAGGGCGCTGAAGGGGGAGGTGGGAAGGTTGGCGCAGGAAGTGAGGGCCATGAGGAGAGAGATGGGTCAGCAAGGGAACGAAACCCCCAAAACTACACCACAGTACCGACTTCCACTCTCCACCATGGAGGAGTTTTTGGCGGTGGAGGCCCTCTTAAAACAAGATGCCCAACAAAGGCAGCTTATGGTACTTATTTTATTGAGCATAGCACAAGTCTTACCTTCATTTCAAGGCATCTGCAACAGCTGTAAAAAGAAACAAAGATACTTACATTGTGAATAAATGAAACAGTGATAATAATAATAATAACAGCTGAATAATTTCTCATTATTTTCATGCTACACTTCGATCAGGTGTCCACACTAGCTCTCTGCGGAGGAAATGAGGCAGGGGTTGCAGTGAGGCGAATGCTGCGCCTACGAGTTCTCGCTATGTCCGCCAAAGTAAGCCCAAGTAAGCCCAAAGTAAGCCCACGGTAGCCAATCAGGTTTCTTCGGTGGGCTTACTTTTGCTCACAGTAGCCAATCAGGTTTCTTTGGCGGGCTTACTTTGGGCTTACTTTTGACCACTCACGTTCCTCCTTTGTGGCTTACTTTGCTACGTCACTTGGGCTTTCTTTTGACCAATCATGCTCCTTTTCCTCTTCCGTGGCACTATTTTCAAATTTAGCCGGCCGCTGCTGCAGTAAGCTAAGTCTTATATTCTTCGTTATTGTAAAGGTAATTATGAATGTAATTGTAAATGTACGATTGTCGATGACAAATGCAGGAAAAACGTTAACGTTACGATGAAAGAGTACTTTGAAAAAGTTTAAAATATCGCTTGATCGACGATAATTTTTTTAAGTTCTGTCTTGTTTATGGTAGCTCGAGTAGCTTAGGCTACTTCTAATGATCAGTTATGATAACTGTATATGATTAAATCTCATAAGGACGTTATACTGTATGTGTAGCATTAAAAGTTAGCCGTCGGACGGTCCGAGAGTTAATGACATTGACATAATGACATTACTGACATACTGACTTAATTCTTTGCTGACTTTGACTTCAAAAAATACCAGAAAATGCCGATGTTAATTCTGCTAGAAAGGAAAGGAAATAATCTACACAGAGAATAAGATGCGACCTTATTCAGATAGAAAGATGCTATCTGTGCACCCACATTTTCTTACCCATCTGGGGTGCACCTGTGCAGTGTAGGTAGAATAGAATAGAATAGAATAGAATAGAATAGAATAGAATGCCTTTATTGTCATTATACAAGTATAATGAGATTACAAGCTTCCCCATAATGTGCACACATAAATAAACAAGGAGAGATATGTACAATAAAACTACTAAGTACAAGGATTAACATAGACTGTACAATAACTAATATGAGCTACTGTCTGTAAAAAGTTGCATAGACTGTGCATGGACTTGTGCAAAGCCTGGAGGTAAACAGGCACATATCAGCAGCAGGTATGACAATAAAGTGACTGGTGTGACTGACAGCATAAATAGATGGAGGTATCAAGGCATTTTCACCCACCTATTCCAATATGTGCAGTAGGCAGCTAAAGAAACAGATGGACTGTCTTGATATTATAGTGCAATTAATAATTAACAGATAACAGTAGAACAAATAGAGTGCAGATAGCTGTAGTGTAGGAGGGGTGGATACAGCTGTTAGTACACAAGGCAGATCAGGAGAGGGGAGACAATCTCTGTTACAGTTGCACAATGAAATATACAGGTATCTTTAACATCACTACAGGTAACTGTCTTTTTTTCTTATTTTCATTCAGAAAATGTATGCATGTGTGGGAAATATGTTAACCCACATTTTTTTTAAACATCTGTAGTGCAGTATATAGAAGTGGTGGTTAACAGTAGGCCTAATAGTTTTACCTTTTGTGCTCAGGCTTTGCTGAGGAGGATGATGATACAAAATTACTCCTCTGCAAACCTTTACGGCATATCACTATGACAGGCAATACACCCTAATATTGTTTTGATGTCTGTTTGTTTGCTTCTTTTCTCTTTCCCTACATATTGCAGCCACTGTTTATGTAGAGGCCTTTGCGAGGATTCCTCCGGCGGCCAGCCTCGCTGCTCATCAGCCACCCGTCCGTCAGCCACCGGTCCATCCCTGAGCTGCTTCCACCGCCGCAGGAACAACCGGGGGTCGTTCATGGCCCCAGGCATGAGTTTGTCCTTCCTCCAAATCTGCTGGTGGGGCAGGCTCCTATTCTGGGCCCAGGCCGACGGCCCGCTGCTGCTGCTGCCACCAGGGAACGGCCTATTGCTCCTGCCCATCGCACCTGCCCATCGCACCTGCCCCTGTGTGTGTGTGTGTGTGTGTTTATTGCAATTATTTTATATCTTGTTTTTATTACATTTGATTGTACCAACATTTAAGACTCCTGTCTCCTGTGTATCTGCCCCACACTCTTTAAAGGCACATTATCATTTTATTAACAGAAAGAACTTGACTGTGGTCATTCTTGTGCACCAAGCAGCTGTACTCGCAGCAGCACCCAGCACCAGGACGTTTTTGGTGATCTGTTGAGAAAAGACAAAGATAAGGATAAAGACTGTTCATTATGTATTCACTCACAATTATGGATATAAACAGGAATATTATAAAATACAAGTCACTGAGGGGTATAGCTTTACAGCCAAAGCAATGTTCTTCATAGCACACACACAATATAGTAAGTATTAATCAATGAAATGACACGAGATTGCTACAGCATTGATTTTTGAAGACACACATTTTTATTGTTACATCATTAACAACAGCAATAGCAAACCACAAGCACAGATAAACATTACATGTCAGTGAGGGCACATAAGATTAAAGCCAAGGCTATGTTTTAATAATACACACACAAAATAGTTTTTATCATTTGCACAAAAAAGTTCGTGATGAACATTACATGCCATGAGGGACATTTAACATTAATGTTTTAATAATACATACAAAATAGTTCGTCACAATTGCACAAAAACGTTCGTGATAAACATTACATGTCAGTGGGGGCATATAAGATTAAAGCCAAGGCAATATTTTATTAATACACGCAATATAGTTCGTATTACAAAAGTTCGAGTAAATCGCCACGGGATTTCCGCTAGCGGCTAGTGCCGTTGTTGTCGTTGTTAGCGGTGCTAAATCTAGAGTACCAACCGACACAGCGCAGGTTCGAATCCAGCTAACAGCGTGACAAATGTTCAAAATTAAACTCGAAAACAACTCGAACTAGTCCATAATGCATAGAGACATCACCGGAACATTGTTGCCATAAACATATGCCCCCGTTATTACATTTTCGAGCACAGAGAAAAATGGCACCCTTGCTTCACTGTCTCACTAACTCTCTTTCTTCTCTGCGCTGGAAGCGTAAAGATTGGGCCCCTTCCTTTGCGCAGCCTCCTGCCCAATGATTTAGCCAGCAGATTCAACTGGGCAGGGAAGGGAAAAAAAGATGGCCTTTAAGGACACCAATCTACACGATGTCCTGTTTGGTAGGTTATGTTTGTACACAAAGCAGCACTATACAAAATAGCAGTTCGTGTGTGTGTGTGTGGTCTCTGAAAAATAAACATATACAGAATAAACAGTTAGGGTCTATACACATTATACATTATATAACTAGATTTTACACAATTGTGTAAGAGCAAATCTGTGCAGTCTAAATTATACACTAGAAAAATCAATGTACATCTGGGTACAAGATGCATGAAATGCAACCGTTGCAAAACACCTAATATGTCTGAACCCTTGAATGACTCAGCAGATAGTAATTGGTAGTAGCCTATACATGTCAGCCACATGAGGGAGATATAAGACCACAAATGTCAGCGCTGTATACGACAAACGTTAACGCAAGTACTCATGACATATTCCAAATTAAATATACTAGACAAAATACCACGCCATGAACAGCAAGACCATTGAATATATAGAAATTGAAGACAGAAATGATATACTTACATAGTCAATAACGCACACGTACACACAACAGAAGAAGCATGCTAAATAAACTACTGAACAAACTAACCTTTAACTCTGCATGCGGGCTTATTAATCATTCATAAATCTAATAATAATAATAATAATAATAATATAATAAAACTTTACTTGTATAGCACAGTTCATACATGCAATATGCAACTCAAAGTGCTTTACAGTTTGGCAGGGTTGTTGCAAGACAACATTTCTTGCGGTTCAGTGATGTCAGAGCAGATAAATACAGAAGCAGACTGACTCTTGCATGAACACAGGTAGGCAGTCCTTGTAGGCCCTAGTCAGCAATCTTTGTAGTCCAGTGGCGTTAGAGCTATGCAACGCTCTGTTAATGTGGGCTCTTATGTGAACATAGGTCGGCAGTCTTTGCGGGCCAGGGGCACTAGACGAGGAAAGTTCATTTAGGCGCAGTCGGTTGTTAGTGTCCCCAGGGAGCAACAGGGGTGAGGAAAAACTCCCTGTTTGTTTGATTTGCGTGAATTCAGGAAGAAACCTCAGGAATCAGTGAGTAAAACTCCCTGTTTTTCTAGGAAGAAACCTCAGGCAGAACCACGTCTCCCAGGGTAGCCCATCTGCCGGGGCTGGTAACGGGAAGTCGGTGACTGAGTAGTTAGGTGTAGGCTTGGTTGAATAGGTAGGTCTTTAGTTGTCGCTTGAAGATGTCGATGGATTCTGGTTCTCTGATGTGCTGTGGTAGGGCATTCCATCTCTTTGGGGCATAGTATGAAAAGGCCGATTCCCCGATCCTTTTGGGTGGTGCGTCTGGAATCCTCAGGAGACCGGCATCAGCGGATCTAAGGGCTCGTGCAGGGGTATAAGAGGATAATGCGTCAGCAATATAGCATGGGGCAAGGCCATTTACAGCTTTAAATACCAGTAGTAGTACTTTGAAGTCAATTCTATAGGATACAGGTAGCCAGTGTAGTTCAGCCAGTACAGGAGTAATATGTTCCATCTTTCTTGTTTTTGTTAGTAATCTTGCAGCCGAGTTTTGAATAAGCTGTAGTTTTTCAATTGATTTTTTTGGGAGGCCTGTAAACAAGGCATTGCAGTAGTCTAATCTACTTGTAATAAATGCGTGAACAAGTTTTTCAGCGTCTGGCTTGGTCAAGAAGGGGCGAACTTTTGCTATATTTCTTAGATGGAAGTATGCTGTTTTAGTCACTTTGTTGATGTGTGGTTTAAGGCTTAGGTCAGAGTCAAGGATGACACCTAGGCTAGTTACCTGTTCTCTGACATTGGTTTAGGTTGCCTAGACTGGGGAGGAGAGCTTCCCGTTTGTCTTTAGGGCCGATAAGTAGCAGTTCAGTTTTGTTTTCGTTTAACTTTAGAAAGTTATTGCTCATCCAATGCGTGACAGCTGACAAACAGGAGGTTAAAGACTGTAGAGCTGTGGTTTTGTTTGGCTCAACTGAGATATAAAGTTGTGTATCATCGGCATAACTATGAAAGTCTATATTATGTTTTTTGATAATGTTGCCCAGCGGTAGCATGTATAATGAGAAAAGCAGGGGGCCAAGGCAGCTGCCTTGAGCAACACCGAAGGGTACGTCGTGATTTTTAGATATATGATCTCCTAAACTAATATAGAATTGTCTTCCGGTGATGTATGACTCAAGCCATTTTAGTACATGGCCTGAGAGGCCCACCCAAGTTTTGAGACGATGTAGTAGTATGTTGTGATCAATTGTGTCAAAGGCGGCACTTAGGTCCAAGAGGACTAGGGCAGAGACTTTGTTTGTGGCTGTACTGAGTCTGAGGTCGTTTAATATTTTGGTTAGAGCAGTCTCTGTGCTATGATTTGCTCTAAAGCCTAATCTAATAGCTTAAGTCCCACTACACATTAAATACAATTAACATTTTCCGATATTTGCATTTCAGACATCTTAAAGAATCAAAACATAGGCTACATGGGTGCGCCAGACAGCCAACTGATACGGGAAAGCCTCCAGGTGTCACGTGCATGCACCTCGATGTCTGCCCCTGCCATAGCCAATAATTTTCTCTCACTTCTGATTTATTATTTTTGCAATTAATCTAACAGCCAAATTGTTCAAGTAGGCTAACTGTACGTGTACACCAGAAGCGACCAAAGCGACCAGAGCGGCGGAAGTCATTGTTTCTCTATGGAGGGTCGGCGACCAAAGCGACCAAAGCGAATTCGCCGGGGGCGAAGCGACCTGGGCGACCAGAGCGAATTTCAACGATTAAAAGTCATCTTATCTTATGGTAATGAGCTGTGACGCGGTTTGGCGAAAACCAATGACAATTCATAGAAAATTCATAGAACGCCGGCGTCCGACAATCCGGGGGGTATGTAGAAACACAGTAAAGTAAACTTTAGTTCCTGGTTCCTATGCAATGGCTACCGAAAAATTAATCGCTGCGGTGTCCGCCCACAAATTGTTGTATGACCCTACAGCATTTGCCTACAGGGACAACTTAAAAAAAAACGACGCTTGGGAGAAAGTGAGTGAGGTTGTGGGAGAGTGGAGCGGTGAGTTTGTTTGCACGATATTTTGATGAAAGGATTCTTGAATTTCGCGCCGCTAGTTGGCCGCCCGCCAACTTTTGTCCGTGCATTCCATGCATTCCATGCATTCCTTTGTTCTTCCACGCATTCTCCGTTGGTTAAAAAGCTTGTTTTTACTCTAAAAGTTGCGTGTACGTTGTGTATTTGAAACGTAGATCTCCGTCTGTCATGTTGGAAGAAAATTGTTGTGTTGTGGACTCTTGCTTTTCGATAGTCAAACTATGCGGTTTTCTATTGAAAATGATTACGGGATCCGTGCATTAGAAGGCTCTAAGCTCTAGCGCATTTCATTAGACGCGTGTAGTTTAGAAATCTCATTGTACTTGTATTAAGACAATAAATACTTTTATTTTATTCTATTCTAAAAACGGGATGTGTTCTTCACAAAAATGGGAATGTGAAAAATGTGTATGTATGTGTGTGCATGGCTATATTGGTGGTGTAGCACAAGATATATGTATGTGTGTATATAATATATAAAATATGGTGTGTGTGTGTTCTTCACAAAAAATGTTGATCTCCAATCCCCACGCTACCCCCTCCCCACCTCCCAACGATATATAGTTGTTGATACTGTTAATATTGCCTATGTTTATATTGCATTTGTTGTTTGTATCTGTTTGGTAGCGGATGAATGTAAGCGTAAGTGGAAGGGGCTGCGCGACACATTCAGGAAGGAGAGGAAGAAGGAGAGAGACAGGAGGAGGAGTGGAGCGGAGGGAGGTGTGGTGCGTCAGTGGCGCTATGCGCAGTTGATGGCATTTGTGGTCCCCTACATGGAGGACCGTAAAACGTCCTCCAACATGGAGGGGGAGGACAGTGATGAGGAGGTCATTCAGGGCCAGGAGGAGATGCAGGAGCAGCAGCAGGGTCAGGGGTTGCAGCAGCAGCAGCAGCAGGAGGAGGAGGAGGAGCAGCAGCCCAGGGAGAGGAAGAGGCAGCGGCTGGATAGGGCAAGGCGGGGGGTTGCTGAGGGTGAGGTGCAGGGTGAGATGCAGGAGAGGATGCTCCAGATAATGGAGGCTATTAGCCAGAGGCCTGTTCCTGCACCACCTCTTGAGGATGCGGATAGCCTCTTTTTTAAGAGTGTTCTGGAGGACTTCCGCACTTTGCCAGGCAGGACCAGGCAGGATCTTAAATTTGAGATCCACCGCCTCATTTATGAGGCCAAACAACGGCAAGAATGGAGTGACGTGGGTGGGTACACAAATATGTGAGGGGGGGTGTGTGTGTGTGTTTTATTTGTTAATTTTTATTTGTTCAATATAGGTTCATATACGTTCAATAAAAAACATTCTTGGAAATAATTCCTGCTGTTGTGTTATGACATAGACACATCCAGTTAAATTTGCAAAAAACGTGTTATTGTAGTTATACTGGCTCATGCTGATTATTACATTTTTTCTCAGTTGAGGAGGAAAACACTACAGTTGATCAAGTTAAATGGTTCAATGAAATTGGTAAATCTGGTTAGACCTGGTATCTATATATATATATTGGTAAATCTGGTTAGACCTGGTATCTATATATAAATATATATATATATATATATATATATATATATATATATATATATATATATATATATATACACATCCATGTGCAAGGCTATATATATATAAATACATACACACACATACACAGAGACACTTACCATGTAATTTCATGGTCATATTGTCATACGTGTCATGGAATCTGCCTTTAATACATTTGGTGGCTCTTAAAAGAACCGTTGTGATGCCAGGTGTCAAACAGCAGGCTGAAAGTTGACCGCGCCCTCATTCGTGAAGTACGACATGAATGTCTCCCTCACACGAATGGCCTCGCGAGTGGCGTTGTTGCTGCCTACCCTGGAGACCCGTTGGAGGCCAGGTGCGTCCTTTTCTGCAGCCGTAGGTAACGCCGTGTCTTCAGAGGTGGTGCGCCGAATGAAATTGTGCAGCACACAGGTAGCTTTAATACAGGCATCCACATTTGAGGGACTGATCTCAATGACTCCTCTGTACAAACGCCATTGTGATGTGAGAATACCAAAGGTATTCTCAACGACCAGCCTCGCATGGGATAGCCTGTAATTAAAGACCCTGTGGCTGCCACTCTGATGTCCAGGGAACGGCCTCAGGAGGTTGCGGCGCAAAGGGAACGCCTCATCGCCCACAAACGCAAAGGGCTGCGGCCCCAAATGCTCTGCTCCCGGCAGCAGATCGACAGGTGGCAGGCCCAGTTTCCCCATCTGGAGGTTCTTGCCGAACGTGGAATTGGCCAGCACGCACCCATCACTGGTCCTCCCATACGACCCCACGTCCACCACTCGGAAGCAGTACCTGTAGTCGACCACAGCCATCAGAACGACCGAGTACGAGCCCTTGTGGTTGTAAAACAAGGAGCCGGAGTTGTCCGGGGACTTAATGACGACGTGTTTGCCGTCAATGGAGCCGACACAATTAGGGAAATCCCATCGACTCCGGAACCCCTCCGCAATACTCCTCCAGTCCTCCATTGTCGGCGTCGGCATGTACTTGTCCACAAGTGCATCCCAGATGGCTCTGGTCACCTGGTTTACGATGTTGGCCACCGTCCTCACTCCCACACGGAAACTATTCGCAATCGTGCGGTAGGAATCACCTGTGGCCAAGAACCGCAGGCAGATATACAGGCGCTGATCCGGGGGTATCGGGAGACGGTAGTTGGTCCGCTGCATGGTTATCAGTGGCCCTACCATTGACAGCAAGCTGTCAAACTGCTCCACGCTCAACCTGAAGTAAGCCTGGAACATGGTCCCGTCCAGCCGCATCTCCTGCACCAGGCGAAACTCCCCGTACTGCACACGAGCCCGAAGAATGTCGTGCACCCACATCCTTCTCCTCCTCCTCCTCCTCCGGCGAGAGCTTTGAAGCTGTTGCTGCAGGAACAGCAAGCCAACGCACACAACGACGTCCTGGTCCTCCATGTCGAGATGATGATTAAATCGGGGCACCGTGTCTGAA
Organism: Coilia nasus; assembly: GCA_027475355.1. Taxonomy (NCBI): domain Eukaryota; kingdom Metazoa; phylum Chordata; class Actinopteri; order Clupeiformes; family Engraulidae; genus Coilia; species Coilia nasus. Next base: position 2,330,454 of record CM050216.1, on the reverse strand, counting down.
TTTATGGAACACACCTGCGTTCCATTAAGCGGGAGCGCATTTCATTTGCTGTGGACATGAGGATAAGAGCCAATGCTAAGGCTATAGTTTTAGGCGGGATATATGCAAGGACTAGTTAAAAAACAAAAAACAAAAATAAAATAAAAATTCCCCAGACTGCTGCAATGTAGCCTATGATGCAATTGTTCAGGCAATGCCATCACATTTTCAGTGTTTTGGCTATTTATCTCGACTTCGTCAAAGACGTTAGGCATAACCTAAAGACGATAGACCCCAAAGCCACTTTTCACTGCAGTTTGACAACTTTATTTCGGATTTTGTTTAATGATATATATATATACATAAGTTGTAATTAACACGTTGTTTCTTCGTTTCCTTGTCCTCCTTGTTTCCCCCTTTTTTTGCGCATGGCGGGGCCTTTAAAAAATCAAGATTCCAAATGTGACGTCACAAGCGAACCAAGCTACCAAGGCGAATTCAACAGCGAAGCTTCCTCTGCGACCTCAGCTACCTGGTCGCTTTGGTCGCTTCTGGTGTACACGTACAGTAAGAAGTCTGTGTCATGAACATGCACTACCCGGTGCCTACCGAACACAAGGAGTCGACAGAAAGCGTCGCATACTGAGAAGTCAGAACAGCTTCGGAGAAACGACAATTGGGCCTATTACCACGCCTTAAGGCTGGCAAATAACATGATAAAGTTGTCTACCACTCCATGCAAAACACATGTTTAAAAAGCACTGTAAGACTACTTACTCGTATCACACGGGGACATCTGCTTCTGTGTCTGTTAATCGCGTCTTCTGTCTGATGATCGACGGTCTTCGTCAAAGCCGAAAGACTGGGCTCTGGTCTTCGTGGGAAAGTGCCCTTCATTTACAACAAGTTTGAGTGCACGAGATGGGAGCGTATCTATGTTCCCCATAGACATACTATACATACTATAGTATGTCTATGATGTTCCCCGGGTCTTATGTTCCCCTGGTCCTATGTTCCCCGGTATCGGGTAACATAGGACCCTCTTTCCAAAAAAGTGTCCGATGTTCCCCGCTCAATCCAAATATACTGTGGCCACGCATAGGCGTTGCTTGTTGTTGTTGTTCTGTTTGTTCGCCACTGTTTCGTCACATGCCTACATTTTATTCAGACAATATGGGCCCTATTTTGCCGCGGCGCATTGTGTATTCGCGATATGCGCATGCTGTCATTGCTATTCTGTGCCAGCGCAACGTTCATTTTCAGGCAAAAAATCACATTGTCTAGATAGCAGATGACATTGCGCCGTGACGGCACAATGGCTACAAAGGTCCTTTTTTCGTCACTGGCGCATTGTTGGACAGCTATTTTAGAGGAACATAGGACCCGGGGAACATAGGGATGACCCCCACGAGATAGGTTCTTTTGCACGGCTCCTGTCCCCTTTTCGCCGTCTGGGAAAGACCATGCACAAGGGCAATTGCGTACAATAACATCACACATAGAATGGCATGCATTCTTGTGCACATTACTTGTGCACATTACTTTCTCATTTGTATTTGAACAAATTTCAAATGCTTTTGTCCGTTTTGACACCGTGCAAATGATTGTGTGTACAATGCGTTTTTCCGTAGGCCTACATTTTCAACTGATTTTGTAACATTTTCTATGCACAACCTCAAAGCAATCTAACAAAGATCACTGTGTAATATCACGATGTTTTCTTCTTTTTTCAGATGCTCTACAAAAACAGCTGCCCGGCAGCACACATGCTGTTTTCGGCGACAGTGTAAAAAAGTGGCTGAAGTACGCGTGCACCAGAGAGAGAGGGGGGAGTGAAGAGCATGGGGGTAGGTATTTTCACCATTTAGGAAACCATGCTATTCCAAATTACTTTCTTTATCAATGCTGCAAATTCAAATTTTGTGTTTGTGTTTGTGTTTCCATTTACAGATTGCTGCTGCCAGGGAGAAGTAGGCGAGATAAAATTAAATAAATTCAAAAATGTTTTCAAGAACGTGTTCAAATGTGTTCATTAATAATTAATGTTACAAGGTAATATTAGTTTGACACACGATGAGAGCTGCATTTTTATATCCTGTTGTATATAAAACAGGACGCTATAGCCAATATATATTCAATGGTCGACCAAAAATCAACGAGATAATTTTATGGTCGAATAAAGGCCGAAACGGGGTTGATTCGCCGTCGGCCACCATCCACTTTTCAACGTCATTTCAACGCAAACACGTATGAGCAAAACGCTGTTGAATCGACGCCGGTGGTCGACGATGATTCAACGGCATATGGTCGGAGAACATGCCGATGATTCCACGTCGAATCAACGTCCTTTTGGTATCTGGGTACGCTCAGAATAAGGACTGCAGCTAGAGAATAGAAACCGAGTCTATTTTTCTGAGCGTATTCTGCGCGTATTCAGCCACAATCCCATTGAGGCCAATGCAATTCATGTCAACTGTGCTATCAATGCATGTATTGACACAGGGAATACCTCAAAAACCTAGCGACTGTCTGCAAAATATTACCACTCGATTACAACTGCATGAAACAAACGCTGGAAAGTTATAAATATTGGCCATCATATCCCAGATAGCAAAATTGTTATGGCAGAGCTTTGGGCCAAAACTGGCTTGCCATTTTGGCAAGCTTCCGAATGGGTCTCAGGGCCAAAAATGGCACAAGAATGGCATGCCAAAATCAACCAAAAACAGCCAAAAATTGGCCACACCTCACCCAAAACCTATTTTGGATTTCCACACTACAGCCTTAAAGGCCCCAAAAACAATTCATAACCCCAATATTCAGCCAAAATGTACCCTTAATGCACCCAAAATGTAGCCATAAATGACCCTAAATGTTGCCATAATGTACCCATAATTCAGCCATAATGCTCCCATAAGTTACCCATATGTACCCATAATGGTGCCAAATGGATTGTCTCACTTATTATGTATTTAATTATTTATGTATTCATTTATTGTTTGTTTGTTTGTTTGGTTATAGTGTAGGTTTGCTGTGTGCTTAAATAATGATATTCTACTGTATTTAAGCATATGCATATGTCTCATAAAAAACAGAACAATTTCAAATCAATTTCATTCATTTATTTATAACAAGGGTGGGAGGGCTGGAAGGGTTGAAAGATCAGGTAGGCCGGGTGGGTTGGGGGATGGAATCGTGAGTGGCTCGAGGGCTGGGGGCTGGGTGGTTGGTAGGCAAGCTGGAGAGGGGCTGAACAGGTTCTCTTCTTCCTGCCTCCATCCCTGTCTCCAGCCCAGTAAAACCATTTCTTGATAGCTGATTCTATCAAGGCTTCAGACTCACTGGTGCAGAGAGGATTTTCCTAACTGCATCTAATAGTAAAGAATAAAAAAGACCAAACAAACAAACAGAATTACAAAATGCAAATGTAGCCGCTTTTGCAAAGATAGGGGATTAGACCAGAGAGAAAGAAAGTGTTGTTAAATGGTGAAACCAACCTATAACTACGCTTTTTAGAAGCGTACTCTGGAACGCCACCTTTCCATACCACCCTTAATCCGTCCCTGCTGAATTCTGACAAGTTTACATTTTATAGGCTAGTAATGTGCACTGTTCGCCACTGGTCGCTCTCCCCACTTCATTCCACAATCGATATTCTTTTGCAGCATGTTGCAAGTTTTTTTTAATTGGAGAACGTTGTTCAGGTTCGACACACTTCAAGAGCGTTCTAATCCTATTAAAACTGGCAGCAATAGTCGGGTTTTTCATGGACACTTTAAATCGGAATAGAAATGGAATAAGTGCTAGCAGCTTAATCAGAAAAGGTCAATAAATAAAATTCTAATCGGAATGTTGCAAAAGACAAGTGATGAGAGAGACCAGCGCAACATAACTTGGTGACGTCCTATAGGCCTACAACTCTGTTTCAGCCCAGTCCGAACCATTCAGCACTGACAAAATAAAAAACGGAGACGTCTGGAGATGAGAGTAGCTAATTTCATTTTCATTCATCAGTCAGCCAACAGTAAGCACAATTCGGACGGACTATGCATTAGGCCTATCTTGTTGACACGACTTTTGTATACTGTTTGTCTGCTAAGTTTCAAATTTGTCACTTCCCATTTTCTTTTATTGGGAGGTGTTTTCAGATTTTTGTGTTTTAACCCCTGTTGCGGTCTAACGGTAGGAACATCTGTAAATTGCCATGCAAAGAATCTACGGCACATCAGTTCACACCGAGAAACAGCTCATCAAAGGGTTCGCCATTACGAGGGTTCATCATTGTCACCCTCCAAGACAGATCAACATCAGTAACATGTCTGAAACTTTGATTACTCTGTTTTCTAAATTGGTCGTAGACGACAAAATTTGTGCTTTTGGAGCTCTTTTTGAAGCTCTTTAGCCAGCGTTTGAGCAAGTTTGACAAGTTGACAGTTTGAGCAAGGTGCCTGACGTTTCATGAAACCCCACTACATCGCGAAAAAACAGCCCGTTTCGTATGCCATCAACCTACTAATTACTAATGTGTTTTTTTGTTAATATTTAACCCTCCTTGCCAACCAAGGCTACAAGAGCTGCATAAAAACTACTAAATGGCTAGCCTTATTCACATCAAAGACACATCAAAGGGAACGTTACTGCTCAATACGTGATTTGACAATGTTCAACTTTTTTATAAGTAAACTGTGTAACTTCCGAGGTTGCGTCTACACTTTAACGAATTTAAATGTAAAAAAAGATCAAAGAAGACACATAATACATACCATAGTGGCGATCCTGCTGGTGGAGCTGGGGTGATAACGTTGGTGTCCCGATCAGTTTTGAAAACTCTCGCTGGGTCTCCGCGGTCTTCTCGTGAGTATTTTGGTTCAGTTTTGGTCAGCCAGATAGAGGCCAAAATGTACACGCATACGGTCCCGCCATATAACGTCCAGCAGGCTCTTGTCCCGCTTTTCGCCCATGTTCTGGCTGTCCAGAAACTTGCCAAAGGGTCGGCAGATGCTGTCCCCGCTCTTTATTGAATGCATTGGTTGGGCGCAAATATGCCATAATTTAGCCACACACTATTGCGCCTGCTTATTTATTATGGCTGGCCACGCTCATGCCAAAGGAAGCCAGTACGTTTTGGTCTGCCAAACTAACGCCAAACAAATGCAGACATGTGCCAAAAAGCTGCCAAAAAGTCTGCTATCTGGGATCAGATCTGCAGTACAAGGGCATTGACTAGCCTACATAAACACAGAAACTGAAATACCTGTGAAGTTGTCACGCTGTCCAGTCAAACATGTTGTAGATATAATAGTGGAGCTTTTATGTTCTTAATAGGAAGAAGCACGATTTTCTTCGGAGTATTCTCAATGCAAGAAGAGCCTCAATCGGTCTTCTGTCGACGACTCGAGCTATAAAAACCTCGTTCTTGTCATTCAGTGTTTCCTATTTGGTTAAATAAATCTAACGGCAGTAAGCCACTGGGCAAAGTTGAGGTCCATACGTCACTACATTTAATAAATACATTTATTTGTCCGAGGTAGGAAAAAGTGGCTGTTGCCAAAGAGGCAGACTTTATCATTATGGAAGGGGTTAAAAATAAGTTCGCTTTTTTGTACCGGGAGTGAATAAAGGCTTTGACAACAATCAGCCTATTTAGAACAATGTCAAATATTCCCTTCGTCTTATCAAAGTGCCAAGCTGTAGGCTACTATTTGTGCAGTTATGCTTTCTGCAACGTTTAACATAAGGAAATAAAACCAGAGAAACATATTCTGTTTACTAAAGTGAGAGATAGGGAAACATGGCTATGTGCACTTAAAGGCATTGGCCAAGTGCATTTAAAGAGGGGGCTGGCAGCTGAATTCCCGCTCCCTCGCTGAATACGCAGAGATGGCCGGTGGAAATGGCCATACGCTCAGAATATGGCCACGCGCTGAACACGGCTACGCGCTGAACACGGTCAAGGCGGTGGAAATGAGCCCTTGGGGCTCATTCACAAGCCAAGTAGGAAACACTGAATGACAAGAACGAGGTGGCTATTTTAGCTCGAGTGGCCGACAGCAGACTAGCGATTGATGCTTTTCTTGTATTGAGAATACTCCGAAGAAGAAATCTTCAGCAAAATCTCGCTTCTTCCTATTATACCTACAACATGTTTGACTGGACAGCGTGACTTTACAGGTATTTTACTTTCTGTGTTCACGTAGGCTGAGGACTGCACATGTAGTGCAGATCTGATATGACAAGGTCATTCTCGATAGCTTTCCAGCATTTGTTTCATGCAGTTGTAAGGGCTCATTTCCACCGCCTCGTTCAGCGCGTAGCCGTGTTCAGCGCGTGGGCGTATACAATAGGTTTGTATGGGGACAGATACGCTCAGAACACGCTTGCGGTGGGAATGGTCTCATCTGCTAACGTGCATTCTAAATGAATACGGACAGAATACGGCCACGCGCTGAACACGCAGAGAGTGCGGTGGAAATGGGCCCTAAGGGCTCATTCACACCAAACACTCTGCGTGTTCAGCGCGTGCCCGTATTCTGTCCGTATTCTGAGCGTATTCATTTAGAATGCACGTTAGCAGATTAGACCATTCCCACCGCAACCGTGCTCTGAGCGTATTCTGAGGGCTCATTTCCACCGCCTCGTTCAGCGCGTAGCCGTGTTCAGCGCGTGGGCGTATACAATAGGTTTGTATGGGGACAGAATACGCTCAGAACACGCTTGCGGTGGGAATTGTCTCATCTGCTAACGTGCATTCTAAATGAATACGGACAGAACAGAATACGGCCACGCGCTGAACACGCAGAGAGTGCGGTGGAAATGGGCCCTCAGGGCCATGTGGAAAGTGTTGTGGCAGGGTGAATGATGGGATACATACACAAAACGGCATAAAAAAAACATTTTTATGCATGTGTTCTGCGTAATTAGGGGTGCTGGACATCAAATTGTGTTTTATTTGTTGCATTGCTGTCTCTTGATTAGTTCAGTTTTTTCACCCACCAACTGAACTTGGTATGAAAAAAAGGAAAAGAGTGTTTAAAAAAAGACTGTTAAAAAAGAAAGGGGACTAATTGGTGTGGCTGTTTTTTACAAAGATGTGAATGTAAATGTAAACACAACCTCTAAACCTCTTTTTTTGTCTTTCCATAGGTGTCTTGAGTGAAATGACAGGCTATAACTACAACTGCAGCATTGTCTGTAAGTCAATAAACCTTTTTTTTGTTTTATTTCACCATAGTTTCATGCTCATCATGTGTTTATTATTGTAAATGTATGTATTATTATAAATGACACGCTATAACTACAACTGCAGCATTGTCTGTAAAGTCAATAAACCTTTTTTTTGTTTTATTTTACCATAGTTTCATGCTCATCATGTGTTTGTTATTATAAATGTATGTATTATTATAAATGACACGCTATAACTACAACTGCAGCATTGCCTGTAAAGTCAATAAACTTTTTTTTTGTTTTATTTTACCATAGTTTCATGCTCATCATGTGTTTGTTATTATAAATGTATGTATTATTATAAATGACATGCTATAACTACAACTGCAGCATTGCCTGTAAAGTCAATAAACTTTTGTTTTATTTCACCATAGTTTCATGCTCATCGTGTGTTTATTATTATAAATGTATTATTATAAATGATGGAATATCACGAATGATTACAACTACTGGTAGGTTACACCATAATTTGATAGATTTGATTAGATCGCAAGTGCTGACTTGGAATAAGAAATGACACAACACACTGTGACTGTAATTCAAGACACTTTAATAATAATAATAATAAAGAAATGTATAGTGCATATTTGTCATGAAAAGAAATCAGAAAGTGTGTGTGTGTGTGTGTGTGTGAATGAGTGTGAGAGAGAGACAGACTGCCACCAGGAGCAGTGGACAGACAGACAGAAGAGCTGTGGCATATGTGCAACAACAGATATTGGAACACACAAGAAATCAGGTGCTTTGTACAAGTGTACCACTGTTCATCAGTGACTTCAGTCAGAGGCCTGTGACTATGGGAGTTCGTCTACAGCCTTGATAAAGTCTTCAAAGGACTCGAAAGCCCTCCCAGAAACCCCCTTTGACGTGGACCTCTTGGTGGCCTCACAGTAAGTCTTTTTTTTTGTACTTTTTGTGGCCCTGTGTGGGTTGGCCACAGAGTCCACACAGGTACACTTTGGGCTCCTTCACATTGCCCCCAGACAGCTCTGATCTCCGCCTTTTGTAGATGGTGGACCTGGCTGGACACACCGGCTGGCTGGACTGTGGTGTTAGGGGAGCTTGAGGTCCACTGGCAGCAGCTGGGAGGAGTGACGGCAGGGGTCGCGGCGCAGCAGCTGGGAGGAGTGACGGCAGGGGTGGCGGCGCAGGCATTGCTGACGGCTGCTGTGTCGCCGAAGCTGCTGCACTGGCGGAGGCCTGGAGGAGCGCAGGGGGTGGCTGTGTTGGCGGCGGCAGCAGTGGCGCAGGTGGAGAGGAGGACTGCTGCGGTGCTGGTGGAAGCGGGGGTTTGGGCAAGATGGCGTAGGGCTTTCGGACACGCCTCTGCATGTCCCTCGTCTTCAGCGCTCTCGTCCCTGCCAAAGACGGGGTGATCTCGTACTGCACCTGAGGCCTGGCAGTGTGCGGCAGTTGGTCAGGCAGCTCTGGTGCAGGGGCTTGGCTGGTGGAGGCGATGCTCTGGTGGCGACGGAGGACACCCAGAGCTGGATCCGTGATGTTGGTGGCAGACAGGGCCTCCTGCCTCCTCAGAAAGTCGGAGATTGACCTGGAGTTTATTTTTAGGATGGGAATCCCCAACTTGCTGAGCACCGGGTCATCCACCGTCACCCTCTGCTGCATCCGCTGGTAGGCGCTGGTGATGAACGCCTTGAGCGGTGACCCCCGTGCCTTAACCTGGCATTCTGGATGGAGCCACAGCTGCTTGACCACGCAGTACATGAGGCGATTTTTCCTGGAGTCCACCAGGTGTGCCGCCGCATGCCTCTTGGTGAACTTCAGCCTCTGTACCAGTGCCGCCTCTGCCGGGTCTCCACACGTGCGGCCAAACAGAGCGTTGCCCCAGCGCAAGGAGTAGAGGCTGTCGAAGTGCTGTATGCTGCGGTCGTGCAGCTCCAGCTTGTTCCAGGCAGCGATGACCCTCTGCCTGGTGCGCTCGCTGAGGGCGAGCCTCCCCTCCTCCAAGCTGATGTCGACCAGGACCCGGCTCAGCTCCTCCACGTGCTCGTACCCGGGGAGACGGTGTGGGCCGCACACGTCCTCCACGGCCGGATCCAGCTCTGCAGCCACCTCTTGGTCGGTGAGGCGGATGTTGCGCCTCAGAGGGATGAGGTGGCGGTCGCTTTCACCCGCCGAGTCGTAGCCCACGTCCTCGTCCGACTCGTCCGAGTCACCCTCAGCAGCAGGGGCGGCGGCACCCTCCTCCCTCTCCTCCTCCTCGTCCTCGTCATCGGAAGCCTGGAGCACCTCCCGGGTGTGAGCGTAGTGGGTGGAAGCACTGAATTGCTCGGTGGTGGACTGAGCAAACAGGTACTCCAGGCCAATGCGCTCGTCGCCAGCGGGAACGGGACGCCTAAAATTCTCCTCCTCCACCTCCCCAAACAGCTCCTGGCACCGCTGATTGAGGCGATCCACCAGGGGAGACGTGTAAACCATGTGCCTCCTGCCCTGACGCCCTCTGACGCTCTCCGCCTCCCTGTCCGAGTTCCACCTCGCGATGCCAGCCAGCAGGTACACCTGGAAGGGCACAGCAGCACAGTGGGGTCCCGGGATCATCCTGGGCAGGAAGGCGTGGAAGCCCTCCAGGCTGGTGCTCCCCCTCACCGTGGTGTAGTACGGCAGCTGTACGCCGTTGCGGTTGACATGCTTGACCACGGTGTACATGTTACGGCCTGGAGGGTCCTGGATGCACTCCAGGTGCTTCTGCTGGTTGGCCCAGGTGGCGTCGATGTCGGCGTTGCTCTTGAAGAGGTGGATCTGGTTCTCGTCCATCCCCGCCGGCCCCTTCAGGATGTCGATGGCGCGCTGCACCCGCGCGTAGGTCTCCTGGGCCCCGACCGTCACCCTCCTGACATAATGAGTGAGCTCGTATTTTGTGACACGCGTCTCAATCAGCTCGCTGTCAGTCAGGCCCTCGTATCTGGTCGGGTGCCCGGCGCGGATGGCCCGCAGCAGTCGCGCCACGTCGTCATTGTTGTAGGCAAAGACAGCTGCCGACAAGGCCGACTTGAACACTTGATATTTGGGGTGGTGGTCCGTCCTGTTGGCCCGGTTGAAGCGGTGGATCCAGTGGAATATGTCAAGGCGGACCAACATGCCAGCGTTTGTCCACTCGCCGAACATCTGCTCCACGGACGACACCCCCAGCTGGCGACAGCAGCCACGGTCGACGTACATGAGCTCAGGAGCCGGCTCTCCCGCTCTCCTGTACCGCTCCACGAGTCCGTCAGCCATGGGCTTCAGCTTTTCCAGGGACTCCTCGCACGTCATCACAGACATCAGGATCTGCTGCTTTTCATTGGCCACATTTGTGCACCATTCTGCCGTGCCCTTGCCTTCCCCGGTAAGCTTCTTGCATATCTGATGGCACAAATAAGAAGAGGGGGGGGGTGTATAAATGTTGTGTATTGATGTTAAATAAATGCTTTTCTACATTGAGTATGTGTTGCTGTTATTATTATTATTAGTAGTAGTAGTACTATTGTTGTTATTACACATTTTGTGAGCACTGTTAAGATATTCACCTTCCTGGTGGAGTCATATTTAAGGACCTTCCCAAACACAGACATGATCTGCGTGCGGTAGTCCTCAATGTTCTCCGCCTCGGAAATGAGGTAGGCCTTCCTCAGCAGCCGGGGTTGGGGCAGCTTTCTCATTTTTGGAGGCTTCTGAAATTGGCCACTGAACATTCCTGCAAATGGGAGGAGAGACAGAGTGAAATTAGTGAGTGCCCAAGATAAAATGGTGGCATCTTGAGGCCAATTAACGACGTGGCAGGCACGATACTCAAAAGGATCTGATATTAGTATGTCTCTATTTTTAACCTTTAAAATAAACATGCTTAACAGATTTTTTTTTCTGCCTCTGTCACAGGTATGTAATGGACACAAGGGGAACTGTTATGATGATGAGTATAATAGGATGATGGTAAGTATACTATGTCTTGTGCATTACAGCTTTATAGATGAAGATGAAACCTGACTTACTCGTGACCTTCCCAGGCTGGTTGTACTGGATGAGGAGGGTGGTGTACAGGTCTTTCCTCTGCAGGTACTCCTCACAGTGGCTCTCCTGGACTTGCCTCCACACCTTGGCCATGGTGTTGCCCTCGGTGCGGTCCCTCATCAGGCGGATGATGGCTTTGTCCACTCCACGCCTGTATTACACACACACAAAAAACAAACAAACAAAGCCATGTTTTAGATATGCATTCATTCTGTTTTTTTTTTTTTTTAAGACTAACCAAAGTATTTTCTATGAGTGTAATGTGCATCATGCCAGATGCTCACCGTGGCGTCAAGACAGCAGGAAACACTGCTCTGTGACCGGGAGCCAGCTGATGAAGGATGTTCGCCTCCCACGACAGGTAGCGGCTGAGGGAATGCCCTTGCGACACCTTCGCAGCTTTCCGGCAGGCATCGCAGGCCAGTACCTCAGTCAGCATGAAGTACCAGCCGTTGATGTCACAGATGGGCCTGGCGGTGCTGGAGTAGCCACACCGGTACAGGAAAGCCTTTTCGTCTTCCTTGGCAGGGCAGTCGGGCTTGGTGCAGCGGACGCTGTAGCGCCACACGCCTACCGGCCGCCAGAAGAAGACGCGGTGCCGGAAGAAGCTGTCTGCCACAGGGACCGAGCTGCCTTCCACCACACCAGGCATCTCGGGAGGGCAGAACCACATCTTGTCGGACCGCAGCACCTTCCTCCACCTCTTCCTGCCATACTTATCAGTAAAGGGCTGTGCCTGCTGAAAGAGGCCCCTGTCGTCATCCTCCTTCAGCCACTTGATATCTTGTTTGGGCAGCCCGGTCTCCTCAGCCTCCCAGGATTTGTGCCATCCTTCGAAGGAAATCACATCCTCGCCACCAACTGCCTCCTGTGACTGGCTCTCTGTAAACAGAGAAACAATTTGATCATGTACACACTGTCAAACGGGACAATTTTCATTTTAGTAGCCCACCCACTGGATGTGACCTGCATCATCTGTGTGCATCATCTTGTGTTTCATAGGCAGACAGAGCTTCTGCAAGGACAGCGTCATCTTCCCAGCTGAACTCTGCTGAGCTGGCAGCGGTGGCTGATGGACGGGCGGAGGAGGAGGAGGAGGAGGAGGAAGGTGCTGTAGAAGAGATGGCCACTGGTGCTGGAGTGGCAGGGGATGGTTTTGGGGCAGCTGATTTTGACTTTCTTTTAGGCTTTGTGGTGGTGGTGGTGGGAGGCACTGAAGGAGCCTTTGGTGTGGTGGTGGATGCTGCTGCTTCTGTTGAAGGGGCCTTTGTGGTGGTGGCTGATGGACGAGCATTGCTGGTGGTGGAGGAAGACGCAGGACGAGGAGTAGGTGACGGAGGGGCCTTGCTGATGGTGGCAGAGGCTTTGGTGGCAGTTGAGAGTGCTGTTGCTACTGCTGCTGCTGACGCTGGGGCCTTGGTGGAGGAAGAGGCAGGACGAGAAGGAGGTGACGGAGGGGCCTTGCTGACGGTGGCAGTTGTTGGTGCTACTGCCGCTGCTGCTGACGATGGGGCCTTGCTGGAGACGGACACGGCTGAAGGAGTGGCTTCATCCTGCTGAGGTAGGTAGTGGGGATATTGTCATTTCAGTTGTGGTGATTACATAATTGTTATTGCATTATTACTGAATAAACACGTTCAGCTGCACACATACCTCCTTGTCCAGAATGTATTTCCTGAACCTCTTCAGGGACTTGGAGCTGATGTCGTCCTCCTTCATGATGAGCCACTGCTTGACGGAAGTGTACGCCTCCAGAGCCCTCTTCCGCTCAGAGTCGCTGCCCGCCTGAGGATCAGCATGGAGCGTCTTGTGCAGGCTGTACCATCGCCACATCTCCAGGTAGGGGAACGACTTGAACCTCCCCTGTCCGTAGATGGCCCTGTCTATGTTCACCTCCAGGTGGCAAGAGACCGGGGGGAAGAGCTGGGCATACCTGACAAACCGCTCTTTCAGCCATTCGTCATTTATGGCTTTTTTTTTCTCAGGGTGCCTCATCTCCTTCGTGTGCCGGTCAATGATGCTGAAATTACATATCAACAATGTTACATAGTACAAACAGTATTAATAAATACAACAACAACAAAAAAAAACACTATGCACAGGTGGATCAAATTTAGTGTACCACACTTACTATTTGCAGTAGCCGACATCATTCTCAACCAGCCACTTGAACGTTTGGCCGGTGTATTTGCCAAACGTGAACACCAGCTGACCCAGGACCTGTGCCTCAGTTGGAGTAGGCGTGATCAGCTGGCATTTCTTTTCAGCTGTAGATAGATAAGTAAGTGGGAACAAAAGCTAAGTTACCATGCGTAGACAGTAGTACTGGACAGTAGTAAGCACAGGATTGCACACACTATATCTGCACTCTTCTGTAAGAAAAAAAACAGAGGACTTCTTCTTCAAAATATTAATTCTGTCTTTGAAGTGTGAATGAAGTGACTGATTACATATTATAATTATAAACTTTCTCTGTTGGCTGACAAAATAATGAGATCTGGTCTTGTCCCAGGTGTGACAGGGGGTGGCTAGGTGGCAAATGGGATTAGGGTCACCTCCTTCCTGTAGACATGCTAATTTATTACCCATCGTTGTCTAACAATGGTGGTCCCGTCTGAGCTACCCTGCTTCCCCCATCCCCCAGTCTGGTGTCGATCTTGAATATACAAGTACTGTTGGGTGAGGGTGTCTTTTGTGTCTTTAGGTCAGACTTAAGGAACTGATTGTGTCCTTCAGTTTTTCAGACTTATGGATCAAATCAAATTCCTACACTTCCTACCTTCTTTGTAAGCCGTTTTTGGCTCTCTCAGCCTGCTGTCCACTGTCTCGCGCTTGCCCGTATGAGACTTCAGGTATTCCTTGGCCTCCTTGCTTAGCCCAAGCACACACTGCTGCCTGTCTTTGGGCACGCTTGTGTCCAGAAGGCACAACACAGGCATCAAAGGATCCATTCTCTGCTGGGAAGAGAAAAACAGTAAGCTTGTTTGATACAACAACACTATGTAAATAGAAATCACTCCATGCCCTAGGATTATATTATTATAACTATACTGCTATATAATAATGACTTGTGACAAAACCATGTAAATAGAAATCACTCCATGCCCTAGGATTATATTATTATAACTATACTATTATATAACAATGACTTATGACAAAACCATGTAAATAGAAATCACTCCATGCCCTAGGATTAAATTATTATAACTATACTACTATATAACAATGACTTATGACAAAACCATGTAAATAGAAATCAATTCATGCCCCGGGATTATATTATTACAACTATACTACTATATTAAACTGTAGACTCTCGACCAATCCGCCATCTTTACTACACAACCGGCATAAACTGTAGACTGTAGACAATGGCCCAATCGGCCATCTCTAACGCACAGACTGTAGACTCTCGACCAATCCGAGGCACCTCCAATACATCTCTATGAATAGGAAAACTGTAGACTCTCGACCAATCAGAGGCACCTCCAATACATCTCTATGAATAGGAAAACTGTAGACTCTCGACCAATCAGCAGTCGTTACTCCACGAACTGTAGACAATGGCCCAATCGGCCATCTCTAACGCACAGACTGTAGACTGTATACTCTCGAGCAATCAGCAGTCGTTACTTCACGAACTGTAGACAATGGCCCAATCGGAGGCGTCGACTGTCCACAGTTTATGCGAACAAAAGTACTAACCGACATCCATTAAATTAGGCTACACCGGCACTTGTAAAACCGGTTCTCCCTCTTCAGAATAAAAACTATATCATAGCCTACTAGTATCTATTTTTAAAACAAGAGAAAACATATTAGTTACGTTACTGACCTCGCCAGGACGTCAACACCCATAGATACAGTGTACAAATACATGTATTGAAATACTGTTAGGCTATACAGTCACTTGTATTTACGTCCGTGTAAACTTTCATATGCCTCTTAAGAATAAAAACAACAATGTCGTCGCCTACGACGCTACGTTTGAACCAAGTGAGAACATGAAGTTAGCAAACTCACCGCCAACACCGCTTGGCATTATTTTACACACCGCGATCGCACATAAACAGTCGATAAACATCATCCGCGGACATAATATCAAATTAACTGTAAAATAACTTACGTGGAATGAGGTAGGTTTCCGGATCTATAGCTTCAGACGCTTGCCGTTCAAACAAAACTAGCGAGTTACCACTTTGTTGTCAACAGGCCACTTGAAAACTTCTCCGTATCTGAAAATAAGCAGTCGTTCCTCACTTTGATTCGTTTTATCCGCGTATCTGAGGTAAAATCCACGCATCAGCTGTTCATAACTTCGCTCGCCGGAACACTTCCGCCCACCGCAGGCGGGGCAGCCATCCGATTGGCCCGAGGGGCTGTCGCTAGGCAGAGCTGTAGACAATCGCGGCCGGCGGTTGGCCAGAGACTGTAGACTCAGGGGGCTCCCCATTGGACGAGAGTCTACAGTCTACAGTTGCCGGTTGCACTTTGCCCGCCCAGACCTCTGCACATAGCCATGTTTCCCTATCTCTCACTTTAGTAAACACAATATGTGTTTCTCTGGTTTTATTTCCTTACTTTAAACGTTGTTTAGAAAGCAGCACTGCACCTAGTGCAACTTGACACTTTGATAAGGCCAGTGGAATATTTGACATCGTTCTAAATCATGTAGGCTGATCATTGTCTTTGACCTTTATTCACTCCCGGTACAAGAAAAGCGAACACGTTTTAATCCCTTCCATAAAGTTATGATAAACTCTACCTCTTTGCCAACAGTCACTTTGCCTACATCGGGTAATATTATGCTAAATGTAGTGACTTGGACCTCAGTTTTGCCTAGTGGCTTGTTGACTAGATTTATCAAACCAAGTAGGAAACACTGAATGACAAGAACGAGGTTACTATTTTTTTTATAGCTCGAGTGGTCGACAGAAGACCGATTGAGGCTCTTCTTTCATTAAGAATACTCCGACGAAGAAATCTAAAGCGATATCTTGCTTCTTCCTGTTAAGAACATAAAGCTCCACCACTATTACCTGTTTGACTGGACAGCGTGACAACTTCAAAGGTATTTCAGTTTGTGTGTTTATGCCCTTGTAGTGCAGATCTGATATGATAACCCCAATATTGATAGCTTTCCAGCGTCTGTTTCATGCAGTTGTAAGCGAGTGGTAATATTTTGCAGACAGTCGCTAGGTTTTTGAGGTATTCCCTGTGTCAATACAGGCATTGATAGCACAGTTTACATGAATTGTATAGCTGTGCCAATAGCTTTCAATAGGATTTTGGCTGAATACGCGCAGAACACGCGCAGAAAAATAGACTTGGTTTCTATTTTCTAGCTGCAGTCCGTATTCTGAGCGTAGTCCACGCTCAGAATACGCTCAGAACACGGTTGCGGTGGGAATGGTCTCATCTGCTAACGTGCATTCTAAATGAATACGCTCAGAATACGGCCACGCGCTGAATACGCAGACAGTTTGGTGTGAATGAGCCCTGAGCGTGGACTACGCTCAGAATACGGACTGCAGCTAGAAAATAGAAACCAAGTCTATTTTTCTGCGCGTATTCTGCGCATATTCAGCCAAAATCCCATTGAAAGCTATAGGCACAGCTATACAATTCATGCAAACTGTGCTATCAATGCCTGTATTGACACAGGGAATACCTCAAAAACCTAGCGACTGTCTGCAAAATATTACCACTCGCTTACAACTGCATGAAACAAACGCTGGAAAGCTATCAATATTGGGGTTATCAGATCTGCACTACAAGGGCATTGACTATCCTACATAAACACACAAACTGAAATACCGTTGAAGTTGTCACGCTGTCCAGTCAAACATGTTGTAGGTAATCATGGTGGAGCTTGTATGTTCTTAATAGGAAGAAGCAAGATATCGCTTTAGATTTCTTCGTCGGAGTCTTAATGCAAGAAGAGCCTCAATCGGTCTTCTGTTGACCGCTATAAAAAAAAATAGTAACCTCGTTCTTATCATTCAGTGTTTCCTACTTGGTTTGATAAATCTAGTCAACAAGCCACTAGGCAAAACTGAGGTCCATAAGTCACTACATTTAATAATTTATTTACCCGATGTAGGCAAAGTGACTGTTGGCAAAGAGGTAGAGTTTATCATAACTTTATGGAAGGGGTTAAAACGCGTTCGTTTTTCTTGTACCGGGAGTGAATAAAGGCTTTGACAATGATCAGCCTACATGATTTAGAACGATGTCAAATATTCCACTGGCCTTATCAAAGTAAGTTGCACTATAGGTGCAGTGTTGCTTTCTAAACAACGTTTAAAGTAAGGAAATAAAACCAGAGAAGCAATTATTGTGTTTACTAAAGTGAGAGATAGGAAAACATGGCTATGTGCACCTAAAGACATTGGCAAAGTGCATTTAAAGACGGGGCTTCCCGCTCCCGCGCTGAATACGCTGACATGTCCGGTGTGAATGGTCATACGCTCAGAATACGCCCACGCGCTGAATACGCTCAAGGCGGTGTGAATGAGGGCCCATTTCCACCGCACTCTCTGCGTGTTCAGCGCGTGGCCGTATTCTGTCCGTATTCATTTAGAATGCACGTTAGCAGATGAGACCATTCCCACCGCAAGCGTGTTCTGCGCGTATTCTGTCCCCATACAAACCTATTGTATACGCCCACGCGCTGAACACGGCTACGCACTGAACGAGGCGGTGGAAATGAGCCCTGAGCCCTTACGCCCAAAATACATGCAACAGGGATTCTTGAGATAAGGGACAAAATGGGGTTTTAATTTCTAAAAATAAAATGATGATTTTTCCAAAATGAATTTATATATTATAGTTGTCCCAGGTGTTGGCCTTTTAATGCTGTCGAAATACAATCTCCCAGGTTTAACATTTTTAACATTTTTGTCATGTTTGCTGGACAAGCCTGGGATTTTGTCAGCACCATAAGACACACAGAAACCTAAAAAATATGTATTTGGAATAAAATTATTGAAATTATTTTGACTATTGGAGATTATTTTAATCTCTGCTGATCTATCCACGTTTTCAAACTACTACTATTAAATAAAATAATTAAATTATTAAGCTATCAATTATTATTATTGGGGGAATATTCATTTACACATTTAGTTTTTAATCTAAAAACAAGACAATGCTATTCAGCAAAATAAAAAATACAAATTCATATAGGAAATGCAGTGCTTTTATTGAAATAATCTTAGCCAATATAATAAAATCTCTTTTTAAAACAAAAATGAACAGAAAACTCATCTTATGGAGTTGACGAGCTGTCGACGGAGTTGACACACATCTTATGGTGTTGACGTATTAGAAGAGAACAGGGTGTAACTTCATTTAACATGGCCATTTAACTTCAAAAACTCAAGATAAGAGTCCACTTTAATGTAAATCCTTTTTTTGCACTCACACCCACTTTAAAAACAGTAACTGGGCAGTAGACATCTTATCTCTTGAACAGTGCATTTAATCATACGGTCCATGGGGAAAGAACATTCAGTAATTCAGCCTTTGAATTGAAAAATCTCTGAAAATCTGAACTCTGAACTCATCCAATGTCATGGCATGAATTTAAAGACCTGGCAACAACCGGTTGAAAAGTTCTTCATCTATGAAGTCCATGACTTCTGGGGAGAGCTGATAGATTTCCCTGGAGCGGCTTGTGCGGACTGGTGATGATTGGTGTTTGACTATGACATCAGCAAATGGGACATAGCAGACATCCTGACTCCCTTGTTTCCTCTGGAAATGACTGCTTGGCCCATGAGGGTGAAAAAATTCCACTTGGACATCCCTGTGTTCTTGATCAGTTTTAAGCACTTTAGCCAGCCACCAATTGTAGTCATAGACCACAGAGAGCCAGTCTCCTGTGCTGATATCACTCGGCCCCACTGCTGACATTAAGCCCTCAGGTGCTCTGGATGGCTCCTTCTCCATAGCTTCCATCAACATCGCAAGAGGACTCTGAACAGGCCTATGCTCATCAGCATCCTGAGTGTGGTGATGTGCAACTGGATTAAAACAGCGGCAGATTTGTGGCTCATTACAAAAGCATGAAATATGCCTACAGTAGATCGTATTGCCCTGAGCTACAACTTGATGAACCTTTCTTGTTCCTGGGATGGATCGTAGGGACTTGGGGAGAACAGCATCGCAAGTCAGGAAATCATCATTGCTGACATAGTTTAGGTAGACTCCACTTAGCTTGCTGGACACAAGCTGGTGAAATGTTGTGCCATTCACAATGTCCAGTCCTCCAACAACAATTCTGTCAGCACACCGCTTCACTGTGGTACCATCTGGGGCACCCTTTCCATGAGAAGTAGGGAAGAAATTCCACGTTACATTCTTGAACCCCAGTTGAGGAGGGATGATGGAGAGGAGGAGAAAGTTCTTTTTATTTTTGTACTGTTTTCTCGGACCATCAGACCAAAAGTGGACGGTGTCAATGTGGGGGAATCTGGTATGTATGTTTTTCAGGACTTGATCCATGTAGGTCCATATAGCTGCTGCATCTTGGCGCTTGGACTCGGAAATTGTGCAAAATGCTTGTTTTTCTTGTTTGGTGTAAAACATGCCGGTATGGAGCGTTATCTGAGGGAGGTTTTGTCCATAGTGGCAAGACTGTACTTCGGAGCTGTATTTGCATTTCCAGGCTTCAGAGAAGTCAACATGTACAATCCCTGTTGTTTCATTGCAATTTTGAATAATGTTCCTGTACTCTTTTGATTGATTTTGAACTAGATGGACATGGGTGGTTGTTTCATTTCTTAATTTGTCTTGGTAGAGATCCATCAGCTCCGACAGAGTACCTGTCCGTTTCTGAAGTCGGGTGTGGAAGTGAACTCCATCCTCTGTCTGCTCTTTGACACGTTCCCACTGCTTCCATTCCACTTTTGCTTTACCTTCCTCTAAAGGCAGACTTGAAGATTTGTGAAGACATCTTGCACAGGTACGCAATAGACAAGATTCACTTGCTGGAGAACAACACACAAGCTGAAATGTCTCCTCAAGTTTGCTGGTTGACACAGCCTGGTAGGATTTCAGAACATCAAGCATCAGTTTGGCATTCTCGTGGTACTGGCACTGACAAGTTTTTCGATCTGAGGTTTTGGGTGCTGTTATATAGAAGGGACGTAGTGCACAGAAAGATGAATAGCTGAGACGAATACTTGGGTTTTGCTCAGTAAATGAATAGTGAAGATTCTGCATTGTGTCTCTCATAATCATCCTTTGACGTTTCACTTTTTTTCTTGTGATGGCGTCTTGCTTGTCTGTTGTGATTCTTGCATTGTTTTCAAAAAAGGTGTGAACCACTGAGGAGATCATCTGGATGTAATTGGGCTTTCTTTGAATTGGTGTTTTTTCTTTGAGTGTTTTGTAGCTGAAGCCAAACTCACGAACCTGATGCATCATACAATATTTTTTGAGGATTTTGCCAGACAAAGTGGTGTGTGGTGTGAGCTTGCCGCTTTTGTGAGTGTGATACACATTTTTGTGCAGTGCTTTACTCAAAACATGGTGGAAGAGTAGTTTTTTCTTGACTAAAGGGTTTCTGATTTTGCTTCCTTGAAGCATTGACTGTGTTTTGGTCCGAGGTGACTCTTCTGTGCTTTGACATGGATCTAACTTCCTGCGTTAAAATCTCTTCCTAAGCTTGTCCTTGTCTTTCTTCACCTTCTCCAGTTTGCCTTTAAGTGTCTTAATCTCTCTGTAATGTCTTTGTCTTGTTCTGTTTCTCAATCTTTCTCCAGCTAGTAGTTGCCTACTCCTGCTTGGTTGCTCAAAACTAATGTCTAAAGGACTGTCTGGTGGGGTGTTCAGACTCTGCTGTATCTCCTGTGCTTTCTTCCTACGCTCTCTTGATTCTCTCTGTGCTTCCTTCCAGAACTTCCTTCTCTTCCTTCTTTTTCTTCCATTCAGATCAGAGATGGTCTTTACTTTTCCATCTTGCACTCTGTGTGCCCACCTTTCCCTTTCCTTTCTCAGAAACTCCTCTTTTAACTCTGGCTGGCTGTTAAGTTTCTCCCTCCATTTTTTTGATACTCTGCATTCCTTCTCCTTCGCTCCTCTACTGAAAGCTTCCCCTTTGCCATTCTAGTCTCTAAACGGACAAATGGACAATGTTGTATTTAGTAAAGACCAAACATATATATATATATATATATATATAGAGAGAGAGAGACTAAAACATACATGTGTGTACTTGACTTACTTTCCTTATAGTAGAATGAAATCAGCATAATAATAATAAATATACCATAATCAATAAATATGATACAGTTCAAATAATGCAAAAGCTCTTATCTTTAAGTACCTTAAGTGGAAAACGTAAGGTCTATTGTATTGTAACTTACTTCTCACATAATGAACACACACGTGCACGCGCGCACACACGCACACACACACACGCACACACAGTACATACAGACTGAATTTAGTATTACAAAACAAATATAATTCAATGTGAAATACACAGAATATATATTATTAAAATATAAAATAAAACTAGAATGTTACATTTCAGTCCCATTTGTCAACACCATAAGTTAAGTGGTCAACTCCGTAAGACAAAATGTCTTACGGAGTTGACGTCTGATGGAGTCTTACGGAGTTGACGAAATCCATCTTGTTTTTCACCAGCTGCTTGTGGCCCCCAAAATAAAGTTAGATTAAACTTTTATTTCTGAATAAAATCACATAAACCTTGAATTTTATTGACCATGGTGTTGACACTCTATGGTTGTGACATAGTTGGTTTTGTAAAAGAAGAGAATAAAAGACGAATATGTGAAATATTAACTTACCAGAGAAGTGGCCTCATGGCATGTCCACCAAACAGGAAGCAGGAAAGGGGTCCTTAGAATGTGAGTTGTCCACTATAATGCCTGATTTTTTGCATTTTTAGAAAAATCTTATGGTGTTGACAGAAACTCCGGACACGATTTCAATCACGTAAAAAGTATAGAAATATATTTTTTAAATTGTTATTTTCTACACAGTTCGAATATTCATTTAGAATACATGACCACAGTAGCAATTTTGTTTGTTTTATTTTATTTTAAACATTTATTTAAGTATTGTGAAGTCATGAAACTTGCTTTCGGACAAGGGTATTTTTAGGTTCAGGCATCACACTATGCTATATAAAAAGAAATATATGCACATAAACACATTAATTCACATTTTGCAGTATAAATATGTTGTGGTTTTATTGTTTAATCTAATTATTTCACACCTTTAAAGCACATTTTAGCCATTACAATGAGTTTTATCTCCCGGACATGTTTTGTCCCTCATCTCAAGAATCCCTGGCAAGCGAAATGTACCGCTTTCTCTCCGCTTTGAGTGGGCGTGTACCGAACGTCAGTTGAAGAGATATGAAGTTTAAAAGGCTAAAGAATTCTGAATGGTAATGATTTTTTTGCTTCTGGCATGTCAATATAATGTTAACCACGGCACTGTTTCAAATTTTATGTACGTTCATTTTTAAATGTTTATCTCTCCACTTGCCGCCTTCCAACTGAAAACTCATTTGAAACGATGGCATTGGTTACCGCTTGGCAAACGCCGCTCCTCATTTGCATAAAGTTCAGCAGAGCTTAACTTTTTCGCCCGCCTCGCTAATCTACGTCACCACCTGCCGCCTCCCAACTGAAAAGAATGGAACGTTCCGCTTCGCCCGCTTGCATGTATTTTGAGCGTAAGGGCTCATTCACACCGCCTTGAGCGTATTCAGCGCGTGGGCGTATTCTGAGCGTATGACCATTCACACCGGACATGTCAGCGTATTCAGCGCGGGAGCGGGAAGCCCCGTCTTTAAATGCACTTGGCCAATGTCTTTAGGTGCACATAGCCATGTTTCCTTATCTCTCACTTTAGTAAACACAATAATTGCTTCTCTAGTTTTATTTCCTTACTTTAAACGTTGTTTAGAAAGCAGCACTGCACCTATAGTGCAACTTGACACTTTGATAAGGCCAGTGGAATATTTGACATCGTTCTAAATCATGTAGGCTGATCATTGTCAAAGCCTTTATTCACTCCCGGTACAAGAAAAACGAACGCGTTTTAACCCCTTCCATAAAGTTATGATAAACTCTACCTCTTTGCCAACAGTCACTTTGCCTACATCGGGTAAATAAATTATTAAATGTAGTGACTTATGGACCTCAGTTTTGCCTAGTGGCTTGTTGACTAGATTTATCAAACCAAGTAGGAAACACTGAATGACAAGAACGAGGTTACTATTTTTTTATAGCTCGAGTGGTCGACAGAAGACCGATTGAGGCTCTTCTTGCATTAAGACTCCGACGAAGAAATCTAAAGCGATATCTTGCTTCTTCCTATTAAGAACATAAAAGCTCCACCACTATTACCTACAACATGTTTGACTGTATAGCGTGACAACTTCAAAGGTATTTCAGTTTGTGTGTTTATGTAGGATAGTCAATGCCCTTGTAGTGCAGATCTGATATGATAACCCCACTATTGATAGCTTTCCAGCGTTTGTTTCATGCAGTTGTAAGCGAGTGGTAATATTTTGCAGACAGTCGCGGGGTTTTTGAGGTATTCCCTGTGTCAACACATGCATTGATAGCACAGTTGACATGAATTGTACAGCGGTGCCTATAGCTTTCAATGGGATTTTGGCTGAATACGCTCAGAATACGCGCAGAAAAATAGACTTGGTTTCTATTTTCTAGCTGCAGTCCGTATTCTGAGCGTATTCTACACTCAGAATACACTCAGAACACGGTGGCGGTGGGAATGGTCTCATCCGCTAACGTGCATTCTAAATGAATACGCTCAGAATACGCTCAGAATACGGCCACACGCTGAATACGCAGAGAGTTTGGTGTGAATGAGCCCTTAGGAGGGAACGGGTGTTCCATGACTATAATGATTTTTTTGGCTCATGTCATGTCAGTCATGGCTTATCAGCCGATTCAGATTCCCAAGATCTATTCTCTTGGAACTCTGTGCTAAGGCCCCATTTCCACCGCACTCTCTGCGTGTTCAGCGCGTGGCCGTATTCTGTCCGTATTCATTTAGAATGCACGTTAGCAGATGAGACCATTCCCAGCGCAAGCGGCTCATTTCCACCGCCTCGTTCAGCGCGTAGCCGTGTTCAGCGCGTGGGCGTATACAATAGGTTTGTATGGGGACAGAATACGCTCAGAACACGCTTGCGGTGGGAATGGTCTCATCTGCTAACGTGCATTCTAAATGAATACGGACAGAATACGGCCACGCACTGAACACGCAGAGAGTGCGGTGGAAATGGGCCCCTAGTTGAGCCTGGCCCGGGTTTGGAGAGGGAGACAGCGAGGAGTCACGCATTGCCAGTATCAATCCAAGTCCTAACTACGCTTCTGGCAACGGGATCATTCCAAAGGGAATTGGCTGACCGGTCAGGAAGGAGTCAGACAGCTCTGAGCCACACCGGCTGAGCCGCTGTTCTGAATGCCATCATCCGACTGTCAGCCAGGTATATAGAGTTTCCCTATAACATAGTCAACCAAGCAAACATTAAAGCGCAATTTGCAGCGATAGCCGGTTTTCCAAATGTACTCGGAGCGATCGACTGCACACATATTGCTATAAAGGCGCCATCTGAGGGGGAATATGCGTGCGTTAACAGGAAACATTTCCATTCAATAAACGTACAAATAATATGTGATGCCCAAATGCGCCTTACAAATATCGTAGCAAGGTGGCCTGGGGCAACCCATGACTCCTTCATCCTGACTAACAGCGTGGTTGGGAATAGGCTGGAAGCTGGCAGAGTGCGTAATGGGTGGCTACTTGGTAAGATATTTAACACCTAAAGTGAATGTAGGCCTACTGGAAAATATACACATGATGTATAGTTTATGCTGTAATTATTCCAATCACTCCTAGGAGACAGCGACTTTCTTTTTCACATCCACTTCTATGTCAGAACATTTTTTTTTTACATCAGCGGCTGTTTCTGACCCTAACGCACTTACTGCCTTTGCCACATTTGTCCAGGCAACTTGTTTTGTTTTGGTGCCGATTCCGGTGGAAAAGTCAACCAAACAAGATTTTGTGTCTGGCCTCCATTTCAGCACCTCCACTTCGCATGTCGAAAAGTTTTTTTTCCTTCTTTTCTCCATATCCATTCTCTCAACGGGGGCACTACTAGCCTGGCACAGTAGCCTGGCTATCGCGACTTGTCAATTCTCTGCGAGCATTGGTCTGGCCAAGCTGTGTTGTAAACCCATTTCTCAGAAGGCGGGCTTAACCCGCCTCTTTCAAATGCCTCTGTTTGCTACTGGACGAAGCTTCAATCAATCACACCCCTCTGCCCTCTGACGTATACCCCAGCAGAAGAAACTGCTTGATCCAAACAAAAAGTAGTAGTAGCCTGTAGTCATATAGAAATGGCGTTAAATGATTTTTGTCGGACTTGTGAGGTGAACATGAGAGTGGCTGGTGTTGGCCATTTAATATTGATATTCGAAAAACGAATCGGTGTGATCAAAGGCGAAATGTCCACAACAACAGCGTCCTCGCAAAGCCCAATGGACTTGGCTACCAGCGGGGCTAACTGATAAATTAAACTTTTACTAAAGCCGGTCGGTAGCATTGCAAAAACGCCCTTCCCCGCAACAAATGCTTCAAGGGCTGCCCTTTGCTCTATTTTCATATAGAACTTCCCTTTGAATTCATCCTAAACAGCAGCTACAGATGCATTGAAATCTTGCGTTTGCTCCACGTTCGCCATGTACACAGTGACTGAGATAGATTTCCGGTCGCTGAACTACCGCGTCATTGCCTTTTGAAATGCTCGATTTTCATTGGCCCCCTATCTGAGGACTGAGCAGAAATGGTTTAGATAGGCAGCTTGGCCAGACTGACTTGCTCGCGAAATGAAAATGCAGCGTCACAGGCAGTATGGGTGTGCCCAGGCTACTACTACAGGCCTATTTATACTAATTAGCATATTCAATGTGGAATACTTGAGGGAGGAGACACGGCGGAGAGTCGGGCTCATGCATGTGCGCTGAATTTCACGTTAATTGGGATGTACAAAGAGAATGTGCATGGAAACCTGCTTACGCACAGATTGATACTTCTAGATTTTTTTGTGCGTACGCATCTTTCCAGATTTTTCGCGTACGCACAGAATCAGTAGCAAATCCACGCAAGTGTTAGTACATGAGGCCCCTGGTCATCGACGGACCTTGCATAAACACATCCCACTGTGCATCAACAACCTTCCAGTACAGATTGTCCAGAGCACAAAGTTTCTGGGCATACACATAACTGACGACCTCTCATGGACTTTCAACACCACACACATCACAAAGAAAGCCCAGCAGCGTCTGTACTTTCTGAGAAGACTGTGTAAAGCCCATCTCCCAACCTCCATCCTCACAACTTTCTACAGAGGGACAATTGAGAGTATCCTAAGCGGCGCCATCACAGCGTGGTTTGGCAACTGCACCGCTGCAGACCGTAAGGCCCTGCAGCGGATTGTGAGGACAGCCGAAAAGATCACTGGAGTCTCTCTGCCCCCCCTCTCAGACATCTACAGCTCCCGCTGTCTGCGGAAAGCTAAGAACATTGTCAGAGACACTTCCCATCCCTCCCATGGACTATTCACCTTACTACTATCTGGTAGAAGGTTCCGCAGCATCACTGCCCGCACCTCCAGAATGGGGAAGAGCTTCTTCCCGCAGGCAGTCAGACTGCTGAATAGCCTGTAGTGCAATATCTTTGGACTGTAATTTCTTAGTAACTCAGGTTGCAAACCAGCGCGTCACAGCACACTGCACCTTTATGCCCCCCGCACTTTTCTGCTGCTATTACTTACATTTATTTAGAATAGTCTGTTGTTTACAAATCATACCACTAGCCTTGCTGCTATTATTTATATTTATGTAGAACAGTGTTCCGTTTACAAATCACACAAAGCCACAGTGCTCTGCTAAAAGCCATGCCCTGTCTAGAGTGTTTGTTCTAGGTCACCTGCAAATTTGACCTGCCTTGTTACAACTGTGTTGTATTGTTCACAACTGTGTTGTGCTGTATGTACAGATGTGTACAGGAGTGTGCACGCGTGCGTGTGTAGTTGTGCGTGTGAGTGCGTGTGTGAGAGAATCTGTGTAGTCCCTCAATAGTGTATGTAGGCACTATTATGCATACCTAGGACAAACACTTGTCCATACTGTGTTTTAACAGTTACGTGTACCACCAATTGTTCCCGGTGAAACGTTGTCTCGTCTCACTATGTACTGTGTATATGGCTGAAACGACAATAAAAACCTACTTGACTTGACTCCATTTTATGCACTTTACTCCCCACTCCCCTACCCACGCCTCCAGAGCTGCATGCGGCTCTTTAGCATTCCCCTAATGGCTCCCTGGAGCTTTTTCAAAAATGTGTGAAAATGGAAAAATAATGTTTTTTTTTGGGCTGAAACGGTATCAAAATGGACCAAAAATGGCCCTAGGGCAAAACCTGACACAAACATTCTTATGCTGTAAAAACGTATGTAATAAAAACCGAATTTCAGAATTGGCAAATAGCAGAATTGCGTCATAGCCTGCGACACACAGTGCAGCACGGTGACAGGCGGGTGGCTGTTGTAAACAAACGGGGGTCTGTGATGGGCCATGGATCCCAAAGGGAAAAAGAGAAAGATTGCTGGATTTAAGGAAGAATGGACAGAAACGTTTGCTTTCATTGAAGTTGTCAAATAAAACAAGAATAGCAATTTGGAGCGATATTTCCAGCTAAAACATGCTAAATTTGCAGCTGAGCACCCAGTTGGGAGTCTGAGAGAAAAAGTGCAATTGCAGTGCTTGTGGAGAAATTAGAGGACCGCAAAAACAGTTTGAAGAAGTGGATTGCATCTCCAAACTCTACTACTGCTGCAAGTTTTGTTGCAGCCTGGGAGATTAAAGTTACATCTTACATGCCCGATGTTGAGAAGCTGTCCAGTGATGTCCGAAAACAAAAGTCACATTGAACAGGTGAAAACACAATCCCGTCATAGGCGCATATTTAGTAACAAAGTGGCTGTTTTTATGAATGGATTTCTGATTGTCGTCAGTATATATTTAGAATGACAATTATTGTTTTATCACTCAGGTCCGAGGATGTATCGTGCGTGTCTGTTGCTGAGATAAGAGGGGGAAAAGAGAAGAGGATTTTGCTGCGTTTGACCCTTGCACTGACTTAAGCTACTTGGCATTTGCAGAACACTAAAGAGAAGAGGATAATGCACAGAAATGGAACTTTAACTGTCTTATTTTAATTTTATTAATTTCGGCTGTTCTACTGTGTTGTATTTTTTAAGCAAGTTGAATTTTAATTGCAGGCTATTTTATTACTCGTTTGCGATTGTAGCCTATTTATTTTTGTCTGACTGTTAGGAAGCGCTCGGCAGCACAGTGTACACAAGTACGGTCTACCCCAAAAAGGGGGGTATGCTTACCTAACACTGACGCTGCGTAAGGGGGAGAATTAAAAAGGATTGTTTTATTTTACTCATTTGCACTGACTTAGGCTACTTGCACTGTAAAAAAAAAAGTTGGTTCAACTTAAAAATGAAAAGTCAACCGATTTCACAGACTTTCTCAAGTTACTCTGCAAAACTTCATATTTCAAGTTAATGCCACAAGTGGTGAGAACACAAGACTTTAAGTCGGTGGGACTTGGTGATACAACTACTAGGAACTTCATACTTAAAGTTATTAGGACTTCAGCTGATACAAGAACTAAAAAATGTAAATAAGAGGGACTTCAGTTGGTACAATTAACATAAACGAGTCTATAGCAGCATGTCAATGCAACAAATGTTTATTTAACATTAATGCGGAAAAAAGAATACATACAATGTGTGCATTACTATTACGTTAAAGAAAAAGAAAAAGACTGGGCACTGGGAATCTATTTAAATTAAATTACATAAAAGGGCACATTGCCTTCTTATTTTTTTGTGTTAGTGAACATCACAAAGGCACAGGCACACCCTTGGCTGCTAACTTACAATTATTACATTAATTATTGAATATTATATGTAATAATCAAATATAAACAAATCAGCAACATATCCAACAACTGTCAAACATTTAAAGAGATTAAACTGCATAATTATACTTATAAACTGCACTGTAAGGTAACTAAAAAAGAGGGGAAAAATGGGGCACAGCCTTATTCCCTTGTCCTGATGTGTACTGTGCTAAAAAAATAAGATGATAATAAACAAAAATAGTTGGTTTGTGTTCACCTCACAGTAAAAGCGAAACAGGTGCCTTGAAACCCACACACCAACACTGGGAACATATTTAAGCAGAATAACTCAATGTATTAAAGCAGAATAACTCACATGAAGTCATTACAACTCACTGCTCAGAAAAAAGGTTGCTCTTTGCCCCATTTTACCCTTTACGATATCAGACGGGCAACACACACACACACATCAAACTCCATGCAGGCTCTTTTGCAGCCAAAAAAAAAACATGTCCACAGAGCTTAAGCAAAGGCACATGACATCCTTCTGGAAATAGGACAGCACTGTTTGACCCTTTGTGGATGCGAGGCACAAGCTCCGAATCATATAGCCCACGGGGCAAACAGAGGACTTGTGTTTTTAGTAGTTCTCTCTCATCAGTCTAAGAACAAGTAAGGAAGCCAGAGCAGTGGACAACACTCTCCTGTGTCATGGAAGTCCTTTTGCTTTCCTGAACGGCATGAACAGTTGGTTTAGCAACATTCCCAACATACAGTACTCCTGCTACAACACACATGGCTATTTTGTGGAGTGGCTTGGTGGTCCAACAGGAAAGGCTGGCACTGAGGTTTTTTGATTATTTTGTGGCAGACATGATGACAGAGGATTCTGGGCATATCCAGAATAAACAGCAACTGTACCACAGACAACTGTACTGAAAAAAATCCTTCACCCAATACCAAACCCTTTACCCAAACCCAACACTCTCTCACACACTGCCCACCTCTTAATAAACAGCATATGCTCCGCAGACAACATGAACATGCACACACACACACACACACACACACACACCGTCTCCTGATCAACAGCAAGTGCACTCCATACAACTCTGCTAAAAAGAAAGCCTACACCCAATACACACACATGCACACACACACACACGCATGCACACACAAACAAACACATACACACACAAACACCATCTCCTGATCAACAGCAAGTGCACTACAGACAACTCTAATGAAAAGAAACCCTACATCCCAACAGTCACACCCTCACACACTGTCTCTTTCTCTCGCTCACTCACACACACACACAGATACACACACACATTTAGAAAGCCATAGGGAAAGGGAAGGATGTTACATACACACAGGTACACATAGATACAATACAGCCTATCTTAAGAATTCGAAAATCTTGCGCATCAGAGAAAGTGCTCTGGCAAAGCAGTCCTGCGCATCAAGCTCCAGTAACATCTTCTGTATCACCTCAAATGTATACCTCAGTTCCTTCGGATATTCCATATTACAGGCATACAGGAGTCCGATGAGGTAACCGACAGCAGATGGCAAGTCTTTAATGTCTATCAGGACCACAGCTTCCTCTAAGATGATGGCGATGTTGAGGACATTTGGCAGAGACCTTCTTGCTGCCACACCATCATCTTCCAGTACAGAAAGGATGCTGATCTTCACGCCTTTGGTGTAAATCTCTTCAGCATCAGTGTCCTCAGAATTGAAGCAGGCAGACGGTGTGTAAAAAATGTCAGAAGTCAACTTTAGATTGGTCATATACCAGCAAGAAAAAATGGGATTTCAAAAATGGGATTTACCAAGCATTTCCGGAAAAGGCATCCAGAGCTTTCCTTAAGGACGAGAGGCAGTCCCTCCAAGGCAACACTTGTCCTAAGATCCATGATGTCTGCCACCTTAGTTTACAGTGTGTACATGAAGAGAAAAATGTTATACTATATATGTAATATTAGGGCTGGGCGATATGGCTGAAATCTGTATCACGATATAAGTGTTTAATATCGGACAATATCAATAATTATTGAAACATTGTGTGACCTATTTAAAATTAGTACCAGGAGGGGAAAAAACTAAATTTAAACATTTTTATTTTAAACTTAACCTTCGTCTGACAGGCAATAAGCATTCAGGCAAAAAGACTGTCAACACACGTTAAATGTTACGATCACAATAAAAACTGAACAATTATTAATAAGCTAATAAAGTGCTTATAGGCGGGTGCATTTATGAAAAAAAAACACCCAACCCTAACAAAATTCTAACAAAAGGTTTCTCAGCTGTTTTTTATAGTGTTGGGTGTCCTTAATAACATACTAAAAGTTTACCAAAGTTTGACCACTAGAAAGGTGTCATTTTCAAGATGGCGTCCAAGATGGGCAGGAAACCCTTAAAATAGTCTCTCTCTGTCATTATTTGACCCAGCCAAGTAATCTTGGTATGTAACTCCTATGCTTTTTGGGTCTATGAATCCATTGAACTTGTATAAAGTGCACTGATATGATTACATACTTATGAAATACATGATTTTAATGAAAATCCACTTTTCTGCAGACCACAGTCAAGCCTCGTTGCATTAAAATGAATTACACAGGGAATTTTACCAATAAATCTTTCTGGAGTTGTTGAGGGTTTTTAGAAACATGTATCACATTCCACAACAATTTGTGACCGTTCCAAGCCTAATAGTGTAAGTTGTTACTGTTTGGATTAGGAGAAAATGAAATTTATTTCAGATCAGGCAGCTACCACTTGTTATGCAGTTGTTAGCAAGCTAACGCTAGCGAGCTAGGCTAACATAATGCTTCAAATTGCCAGCTCACAATAAGGACACTTTTTTTAAGACTCAGAAACAGTGATTTGTTGGTATCATATGATTTTTGTTTGATACAGGAATCGATTAGGAATTGGAAGAATTGATAGGCAGAATCGACAATGGCATCTATATTGATAAAATCTTATCAATTCTCACCTCTACTGTGAACCCTCTAAAATGATCACACATTTCAATTTGAATAAGGTAATACATATGTAATGAAATGTAATGTAATGCCTAGATGTTTTTTAGTACTGTAGTAGTATAAAGGTAGCATTATACTAAACCCAACAAAAATAAATTCACAATTTTCAGCAATTCAGAAGATGGTGGAGGAGAATACTGACAGTTGATATCGCTTGCCTCATTAAATGTTGGCAGCACAGTGTATACCATTTTGATCAAACAAAATTGATCCTTATTAAACCACACTCCACCCCACCCCACCCCAGCCCTATTCCACAGAGTTATTTTCCTGCACAGGTGCTTTCCTGCCGTCTGGCAAAAGGAGGGGCTCTCCTGTTGCAAAGAATATGGTAGACATAGGGGGTGCAAGAGGCATGTGCAAGGAATATGGCAGACATATGGGACCAAGTGTTTGGGGAGTACTGTCCTTGGGCAGATTCCTAGTTTCTGGCAGCCTGGTGGTGTAGATTTCTAGCTTCCTATCAGCCTTGTGGGCGGGGGTTGTGGGTGGAGAGGGGAGAGAGAGGGTAGGTGGAGAGGGGAGAGAGTGTTCAGCATCCTGACGGCCTGGTGGATAAAGCTGTTGGTGAGTCTGGTGGTGCGGGAGCGGAGGCTCCTGTACCTCCTCCCAGAGGGCAAGAGGCTGAACAGATTGTGTGCGGGTGGCTTGCAACGTGAGTGCTTTGCGGGTGAGGCGGGTGGTGTATACAGTGGTATGAGAAAGTTTGGGCACCCCCTCTGAGGTTGTATAATAATGGACTCTGACTTCACACAAAATGATCTTGGTGGCATGTCCTTCATTTGCCCATAAGAGCCAAGTGTTAGCTTGATTTCCAAACACAGATTTTAAGTATTCATAGTATGCAATTGTATGAAATTAAATCAAATGTAAAAACTAGGCTGTGCAAAAATGTGGGAACCCTTGTCATTTTGTTGCTTTGATGGCCTGTAACTAATCATCACAAGATAATTGGACACACAAAGTTGGTTTGGTGAGCTCGTTAAGAATTGAACTTAATTGACAGGGGCATCCAATAATGACAAAAGGTATTTAAGGTGGCCAAATGCCAGTTCCATTCTGTTTGACTCTCCTCTGAAGAGCTGCAACATGGGAGCCTCAAAACAACTTTCTGATGACCTCAAAACCAAGATTATCCAGCATTATGGTTTAGGGGAAGGTTAGCTATCCAAAAGATTTCAGCTGTCAGTTTCCACTGTCAGGAACATTGTGAGGAAATGGAAGGCCACGGGCACAGTTCTTGTTCAGCCCAGAAGTGGTAGGCCAAGAAAAATTCCAAATAACAAAGGACGAAGGATGGTCAGAATGGTTAAAAACAACCCACAGACCACCTCCAAAGACTTGCAAGGATATCTGTCTGCAGATGGTGTCGCTGTGCATCAGTCAACAATACAGCGCAATTTGCACAAGGAAAGGCTGTACGGAAGAGTGATGCGGAAGAAGCCTTTTCTTCACAGTCGCCACAAACTGAGTCGCTTGAGGTATGTGAAAGAAGATTTGGACAAGCCAATATCATTTTGGAATAAGATACTCTGGACTTGTCACGGGGACCGGACAGACAGACAGAGAAACCCAAATGCGTAACCTCAAAACAGTTTATTAAAGGGTTGGGGGAAGTGGGAAAAAGTCAAAGGCTCCGGAGAGCAGGTAATTATCCACCAGCGGAGCGTCGAGACACCCAGGCAGGCGGCCAGGAGTAGACAACCGGCGGGCTGGAGAATCTGGGAAAACCAGGGACGGACCAGGGGCGAAACCAGGGGCAGGTGAGTCAGCCGGGCCGGGGTCGTTACCAGGGCAGTAGAGCAGAGCAGAGTCGAAGGCAGGCGGAGGTCGAGACCAGGGACAGGTGAGTCAGCCGGGCAGGAGTCGTTACCAGGGCAGAAGAGCAGAGCAGAGTCGAGGACGGGCAGGAGTCGTTCACCAGGGCAGCAGAGCAGAGCAGAGTCGAGGACGGGCAGGAGTCGTTACCAGGGCAGAAGAGCAGGCGGAGTCAGGCAGGCAGGAGTCGGTACCGGAGGACTGGAGATTCAGACAGACAGACAGGGGCGAACACAGGAACAGACGGAAGACGAGCAACACCGGGAATACACAGCCAAACAGACGCAGAGAAGTCAGGAGTCAAATAGCTTGCCGAGGGAATACACCGTGGTTCGCAGACGGACTGACAAAGAGTGAGTGAACGAGGCGAGTATAAGTAGGGAAAACCCCGGGAACTAAAATGAGCGTAAACGAGGAGTGCAGGTGAGAAGACTGATTAAATAACTGGTGATTGTCAAAAACCAGGAAGTGCAGGTGAGACGGATGATTACAGCGAGCGTGAAGCGAGAAGGACGAGTGAAACGAATAATCTAATGAGGGTCTAAACAAGGAAGTACAGGTGAGACGGATGATTACAG
Source organism: Coilia nasus (assembly GCA_027475355.1). Taxonomy (NCBI): domain Eukaryota; kingdom Metazoa; phylum Chordata; class Actinopteri; order Clupeiformes; family Engraulidae; genus Coilia; species Coilia nasus. The sequence continues at coordinate 2,295,790 of CM050216.1, read as the reverse complement.
CGAGCGTGAAGCGAGAAGGACGAGTGAAACGGATAATCTAATGAGTGTCTAATCAAGGAAGTACAGGTGCCGTGAACTAGCAGATAACCCGGGGAGTGAACCTAATAGACTAACAGGTGAGAAACAGTGACAAGGAAACATGAACATATCCAACGCCCAGCGTAACACCGTGACAGAACCCCCCCCCCAAGGGACGGCCCCAGAAGTCCCAAAAAACAAACAAAACAAAAACAGCGGGGAGGGAGGAGGAGAGGGAGGGGGAGAGGAGGAGAGGAGGAGGAGGAGGAGGAGGAAGAGGAGGAGGAGGAGGAAGAGGAGAAGGAGGAGGAGGAGGAGGAGAAGCATCAGAACTCCTCAGAGCGATCCGACAGCTGGGCGTCATCGTCCCGGACCACTCCAGCGACCCCGGCGGGAGGGAACGGAGCCGGGAGCCGAGGCGCCCGACCGGGCCGGGGAGGACCCCCGGGACGACCCCGACGGAGGGACGGCTGGTCAGGGTGGTCCCGGTGGAAGTCGGCGATAAGGGAACGGTCCAAGATCCTGCTGGCCGGGACCCACGACCTCTCCTCAGGACCGTATCCCTCCCAATCCACCAGGTAATGCATGCCACGGCCCCTCCGACGGGACTGGAGGAGGCGTCGCACCGTGTAAATGGGGTCACCATGCAGCAGACGCGGAGCGGGTGGCGGAGGCTCTGCAGGAGTACGGGGGCTCACTCTGACTGGCTTAATCCGAGACACGTGAAACGTGGGATGGACTCTTAGGGTGGTAGGGAGCCGCAGACGGACCGCCGTGGGACTGATGATCCGTTCCACCACAAAGGGACCCAGGAAGCGCGCTGCCAGTTTCCGGGACTCCACCCGGACAGGTAGGTCCTTGGTGGACAGCCATACCCTTTGTCCAACGCGATAAGCAGGAGCCGGAGTCCGGCGGCGGTTAGCCCCGGCTGAGTATGCGGCGACGGCTCTCCGGAGAGCCACCCGTGCCCGAGCCCAGGTCCTCCTGCAGCGACGGGCATTGGCAAGAGCAGAGGGACAGGATGCCTCTCCCTCCTGGCTGGGGAACAAGGGGGGTTGGTAGCCATACACACATTGGAAAGGAGACATCCCAGTAGCAGAACAGGTAAGGGAGTTGTGGGCATATTCAACCCACACCAGCCGACCAGCCCAGGAGAGGGGGTCCCGGGAGGCCACACAGCGCAGTGCCTTCTCCAGTTCCTGGTTAGCCCGTTCCGACTGCCCATTAGCCTGAGGGTGGAATCCAGAGGTGAGGCTGACCGTGGCCCCCAAAAGACGGCAGAACTCTCTCCAGAAAGTCGAGGTGAACTGGGGACCACGGTCGGAGACCACATCAGTGGGGATGCCATGGAGTCGGAAAACGTGCTGCTGGACTGCCTGCGCGGTTTCCTTTGCCGATGGGAGTTTGGGGAGAGGAACAAAATGGGCCATTTTGCTGAATCGATCCACTACTGTCAGGATGACAGTCTTCCCCTCCGAGGCAGGCAGTCCAGTAACGAAATCCAGGCTGATGTGGGACCAGGGACGAGAAGGAACGGGCAGAGGCTGGAGAAGGCCAGCGGGTGGTCGGTTGGACGTCTTGTTTCGATTACACACCGGGCAGGCTTGAACATACTCCCGGACCTCCCTCTCCAGATTGGGCCACCAGAAGCGCTGAGCGATGTGGAGGCTGGTGCGGGTAGCTCCGGGATGGCAAGCCAGGAGGGAGTCGTGCCCCCACTGCAGGACCTGGGCGCGGAGGACCTCGGGCACGAAGAGCCTTCCCTCGGGACAGGCGCTGGGACCGGGTTGATCCTGGAGGGCTCGCTGTACCTGTCCCTCTATGTCCCAGGCAAGCGCTGCCACGACCCGGGACTCTGGCAGGATGGAGGCTGGACCCTGGAGACGGTCGTCCTCCTTCTGGAATTGACGGGAGAGGGCGTCCGGCTTGAGGTTACGGGAACCTGGACGAAAAGACAGAGAGAAATTGAAACGTGAGAAAAACAGTGACCACCGGGCTTGCCGGGGATTGAGTCTCTTGGCAGATTTGATATATTCCAGATTTTTATGATCAGTCCAGACAAAAAACGGCACGGACGCCCCCTCCAACCAGTGTCGCCACTCCTCCAGGGCCAGTTTTATGGCGAGAAGTTCTCGGTCTCCGATATCGTAATTCCGTTCCGCAGGGGAAAGGCGACGGGAAAAGTAAGCACAGGGGTGTAACTTATTGTCTTCTGGGTGCTGCTGAGAAAGCACAGCCCCGACTCCTATATCCGACGCGTCCACCTCCACCACGAACTGTCTCTCTGGGTCCGGCACCTGGAGGATGGGGGCAGACGTGAAGCGAGTCTTAAGCTTGCGGAAGGCTTCATCCGCTGCGGTAGTCCACGAAAAGGAGTGTTTAGTGCTGGTGAGGGCCGTCAAGGGTGCTGCGACTGAGCTATAATTGCGGATAAACCGCCTGTAAAAATTAGCAAATCCTAAAAACTGCTGGAGCTGCTTGCGGTTCTCGGGAACTGGCCAGGAGGTGACAGCAGACACCTTGGCAGGGTCCATCTGAATGGCACCCTCTGCCACGATGTATCCCAGGAAGGCCACGGTCTTGGCGTGAAACTCGCACTTTTCAGCCTTCACAAAAAGCGAGTTCTCCAGGAGGCGACGGAGGACTAGTCTGACGTGCTGTTTATGTTCCTCCACACTCTTGGAAAATATCAAAATGTCGTCCAAATAAACAAACACAAACCTGTCCAACATATCTCTCAGCACGTCATTGACTAGTCCTTGGAAGACGGCAGGGGCATTAGTGAGTCCGAACGGCATAACCAGGTATTCATAGTGTCCGTTGGGGGTATTGAATGCCGTCTTCCACTCGTCGCCCTCCCGGATGCGAACAAGGTGGTAGGCGTTACGGAGGTCCAACTTCGTGAAGACCGTGGCCCCCTGGAGGGATTCAAATGCAGTAGCGAGCAGTGGCAGAGGGTACCTATTCTTAATAGTCAAGTCATTCAGTCCCCGGTAGTCGATGCAGGGGCGAAGGGAACCGTCCTTCTTCCCCACGAAAAAAAATCCTGCGCCTGCCGGTGAGGAAGAAGGACGGATGATGCCTGCCGCCAGGGAGTCCGAAATGTACTCCTCCATAGCCCGCCTCTCAGGACCAGAGAGGGAATACAGGCGACCGCGGGGAGGAGTAGCTCCAGACACCAGGTCAATGGCACAGTCATAAGGGCGATGCGGCGGCAGAGAGGTGGCCTTGGCCTTGCTAAACACCTCCTGCAGGTCGAGGTAACAATCCGGAACCCCGGAGATGTCAGGCGGTGTCATGGATGGAGCCGGCGGAGTAGAGGGGGCTGCAGACCGGAGACAGGACTGGTGACAATCTGCACCCCACTCAACAACAGTTCCAGTCCGCCAGTCGATACGGGGATTGTGAAGGCGGAGCCAGGGTAATCCAAGGACGATGGGTTCACTGGGAGACGAGAGGAGGTGAAAACGGATCCTCTCCCGGTGATTTCCTGAAGATAACAAGCCAACTGCCTCAGAAATGTGGGTTATCTGACCCAACAGATGACCGTCCAGGGCACGGGCGGGAACAGGAGACGGAAGACGGTGGAACTCTAGCCCCATCTGCTGGGCCAACGTGACATCCAAGATGTTGGCCTCCGAGCCAGAGTCGATGAGGGCAGTGAGTGAGCGAGACAGAGAGGGGAGCTGAAGAGCTACCCGCAGGAGAGGTCTATTTCCCCGGGGAGCACTCATGGAGGTCGAGCTCAACCGGACGTTCCCTACCTCCGGTGAGCTCGATCCTTTCACTGGGCACGCAGAGACGCGATGACCCTCTCCCCCGCAGTACAGGCATAGTCCCCCCGTCAGACGCCGCTGACGTTCAGCGAGAGAGAGGGACGTGCGATCGGCCTCCATGGGCTCCATAGAGTCCTGTCGGGTGCTGGCTAGGCGACTGAAGGACGAACTCCCCCCATCAGAGGAGCGGCGAGGAGGCTGGCTGGACCGGCCCTTCTCCCGGCGGCGCGCCTGAACTCGCTGATCTATGCGAATGGTGAGGGCGATAGCTTCGTCCAGAGTCGCCGGAGTCTCGTGGGCGACGAGCTCGTCCTTAATGTAATCAGCTAGGCTGTGAAGATAGGCGTCAACTAGCGCCTCTGTATTCCAGTGACTCTCACTGGCAATGGTGCGAAAGTCAATTGAGAAGTCCGCCACAGTTCTCTTCCCCTGCCGAATCTCCATCAGTTCGCGGGAAGCGTCAGCTGCACGGGTTCCAGCGCCAAACACTTTCTGTAGTTCCGCTGCAAACGCGTCAAAGGACCTGCAGGCCGGCGATTGACGCTGGTATTCAGCAGTTCCCCACAGCCTGGCCCGTCCAGTCAGAAGGTTTATGGCGAACGCTACCCGTGCCGCTTGCGAGGAAAAGTTCCGCGGCTGAAGGTCAAAAGTGAGCTGACAGTTCGTGATAAACGCGATTACCTCCTCTGGGTCCCCCCCAAACCGCTCCGGCAGCCCAATCCTGGGCTCAGGACCGCCTGCGGCAAGGGGAACGCTTGACAGTCTAGACGACGGGGCAGAGTGTCCAGCAGATGGAGCCATAGGATCACCGACTCCCGGGGAGGTGACGAAGGTGGAGATCTGGGCAAGCTGTTGAGCCTGTTTCGTCCCCTGCTGCTGGAGACGCCACACCAGCTGACGTATGTGCTCCGTGGTGCCCATCAGCGAGGCCACGTCGCCAGACACACGACCGAGCTCTCTCTCCGAAAGTTCAAGCCGTTGTAGGGCAGACGGCGGCTCAGGAGACTGGTTCAGGTCCATAGCGAGGTCCGCTGGGTCCATATTATGGTCAGTCCGTTCTGTCACGGGGACCGGACAGACAGACAGAGAAACCCAAATGCGTAACCTCAAAACAGTTTATTAAAGGGTTGGGGGAAGTGGGAAAAAGTCAAAGGCTCCGGAGAGCAGGTAATTATCCACCAGCGGAGCGTCGAGACACCCAGGCAGGCGGCCAGGAGTAGACAACCGGCGGGCTGGAGAATCTGGGAAAACCAGGGACGGACCAGGGGCGAAACCAGGGGCAGGTGAGTCAGCCGGGCCGGGGTCGTTACCAGGGCAGTAGAGCAGAGCAGAGTCGAAGGCAGGCGGAGGTCGAGACCAGGGACAGGTGAGTCAGCCGGGCAGGAGTCGTTACCAGGGCAGAAGAGCAGAGCAGAGTCGAGGACGGGCAGGAGTCGTTCACCAGGGCAGCAGAGCAGAGCAGAGTCGAGGACGGGCAGGAGTCGTTACCAGGGCAGAAGAGCAGGCGGAGTCAGGCAGGCAGGAGTCGGTACCGGAGGACTGGAGATTCAGACAGACAGACAGGGGCGAACACAGGAACAGACGGAAGACGAGCAACACCGGGAATACACAGCCAAACAGACGCAGAGAAGTCAGGAGTCAAATAGCTTGCCGAGGGAATACACCGTGGTTCGCAGACGGACTGACAAAGAGTGAGTGAACGAGGCGAGTATAAGTAGGGAAAACCCCGGGAACTAAAATGAGCGTAAACGAGGAGTGCAGGTGAGAAGACTGATTAAATAACTGGTGATTGTCAAAAACCAGGAAGTGCAGGTGAGACGGATGATTACAGCGAGCTTGAAGCGAGAAGGACGAGTGAAACGAATAATCTAATGAGGGTCTAAACAAGGAAGTACAGGTGAGACGGATGATTACAGCGAGCGTGAAGCGAGAAGGACGAGTGAAACGGATAATCTAATGAGTGTCTAATCAAGGAAGTACAGGTGCCGTGAACTAGCAGATAACCCGGGGAGTGAACCTAATAGACTAACAGGTGAGAAACAGTGACAAGGAAACATGAACATATCCAACGCCCAGCGTAACACCGTGACAGGACTGATGAAACAAAAATGTAATTGTTTGGTCACAACAAGAGACGATATGCATGGCGGCAAAAAAACACAGCATTCATAGAAAAACACCTGCTTCCCACAGTAAAATTTGGTGGAGGTTCCATCATGCTGTGGGGCTGAGTGGCCAGTGCTGGTACTGGAAATCTTGTTAAAATTGAGGATCGCATGGATTCCACTCAGTATCAGCAGATTCTTGACAATAATGTTCAAGAGTCTGTCACAAAGTTGAAGTTGCGCCGGGGATGGGTGTTTCAACAAGACAATGACCCCAAACATTGCTCAAAATCTACCCGAGCATTCATGCAGAGGAACAACTACAATGTTTTGGAATGGCCATCCCAGTCCACAGATTTGAATATCATCGAGAATCTGTGGGATGACTTGAAGCAGGCTGTCCATGCTCGGAATCCTTCAAACATCACTAAATTGCAGAGGTTTTGCCAGGAGGAATGGGCCAAAATACCTTCATCCAGGATCCAGACACTCATTGGTGGCTACAGAAAGCGTCTACACACTGAACAGCATTTGGTGCACACCAAACGTCCCATTCGAACCAAAAGTTATTAGTACGGTTTGTTTTCGTTGGTGTCAATGCAGTTGCGGTACTTTGGTGCACATCAAATCAACTGGTCCGAGACCGATAAAAATGGGTGGTCTCGGAGCGCTTAATCTGCCCTACTTTGGTACTGTTCCTCAGGTGTGAAAGCAACCAAGCCAAATTGGACGGAACAGTAAAATTTGGTGCATTATTATTATTGAAAGTGGCACGTTTTAGTCCGGTTCCGGTGGCGATGGTCTTCACGGACTATTTTGGTTAGTTTAGAACTATGCATATGTGAAAGCAATCCATAGCCATACCTGTTTGCTACAGTGTAACATTTTTCTGACTAGTGCGGACCAAAACAATCGAACTATAGGTCTGAAAGAAAATCATTACCACCAAATCATTTGTTACCCCAGAATGTCTGCCCCCAACTGAGTCTTTAACCAAATACCACTGCCAAAGAGTTTACTTCCAGATCATGGTGTGGATTGGAAAGGAAAGTGACATGAACACAATGGATTGGGGATGGAAGCTGGTGGACAACCGGTTCCTGCCAGTTATGACCAAGACTGCTGCCCCAGAAAGCCTCCTGCAGATGATCCACTGTAATTGCACAACTGCCTGCCAAACACAACAGTGCAGTTGTATGGACTACCATGCATGCCTGTTTGTGGACCATGTCAAGTTGGGAATTGTTAGAATCACTATAATCAACCTCTATGAAAGGAAGAGTGTGACGACTGGCAAGTCTAGTGAAGGTCACAGTGCAGAAAAGTATTAAAAAAAAAAAAACAGAATAAGAGGAAAGAACAGAAGAAAATATAAAAAGATATAAAAGTATTGAAGTATATATACACACTATATATATATATAGTATATATACAAAAAACTAATATATAAATATATAGTATTTATACAAAAAAAAAAAAAGAAATAAAAACACATGACAATAAAATTGTAAAAAAAAAAAAAATTAAACATGAAATTTTTTTTAAAGGGGTTAGCGGTACTGAGCCTTCACGTGGTATCCCTGTTATGACTAATTTTAAAGTGCCACACAGTTTTAAAGAATTTATTCTTTATTGGAATCAAAAGAATAGTTATGAACCACAGAAACCACCAACACTAGACAAAAAGATATGAGAAAGGAGAAATATGCAATTAATTAAGCGAATTTGTACTTTAATTTTCACATACCCACTAAACAATGCCCACTCTGGCGTACTCATACAAAAAATGCATGTGTCTACTTGAGTTCAACCAGTCAACACCACTCTGATTGGTTGGAGCAATACATCTTCGTAACCCAACCAGTAAACGCCACACTGATTGGCCGAAACAACGTGTCAGGCGGCGCGATAGAGTGCATAATCACAGTCAAACGTTAGGTTGCTTTTTTTCCTTCGTGTCTACTAGAGAACCAAATGGCTCTGCCCAGGACGCCAAACTCGTGTTCAAAAAGTTGAAGGTAAGTTGAAAATTCGGTCAGGTTAGGTAATTTTATGTTCATTTGTGTATTTGTAGTGTTAGCTGTTTTGGCTTTGTGGTCTTAAACCATCGGAATCTGCTGCTGTTATTGGCTAACGTTAGCTATTGCTATAGCATGCTAGTTCATTTAGAATGACTGAAAACGACCAGAGTGCCTACAAATGTTAATGTTAACCGGAGTTTTAAAGGGGGAAATGTATGTAAAATGAAAATTGGCATGTTAAAACATCATACCGAGTTGGTATATTTGCCGAGGAGCAAAATTGCGCTAGTCTGTTGCATTTAGAACGTCACTATTATTTTTACTGTTTGGCCCAGAAGGCTAACAATGCAAGTTTACGCTATTTTAAAACCATTAAAACAGCTTGAATACACTCCACACTGCATCGGTAGAATAACAAATGCCCTGGTGTTCAAAACGAGGCACTGAGAACTTTGTAAGTGTTCACAACGTTTATTAAGAAAACTGTTCTCACAGGCAGTAGTTTGCAGTTGTTTCTTGTGGCCGCCATGTGCGGACTCATGGCGGAAACGAAGTTTTCAGTGCCTCGTTTTGAATGCCAGGGCCTTTGTTATACTGCCGATGCAGGGTGGAGTTTCTCTTTTAATTTATCTCAAATGGTAGACGGGTTAATTGCCTCTGAAGCAACCAACTTGCAAGTTTAAAAGCACAGTTACCAGCAAATTTCAAACATTTTGTGTATTTTGAGTCACATGCATTTGAGTTTTGTAATTTTTGGATCTGCCAGGGCAGACACAGCCTAACTTCTGTATCTTGACTGTTTCTCTTACAACTGTAGTCCATATAGCCTGGTGTCACTTATGCAAGAGAACATATCTATGCTTTTTGGTGAACAATACTTTTATGCATTTAAGTCATTGTTGTAAAGCTTTTAGTTGGCCATTTGTAAACTAGTCTGTCCTTGTCAGGTAGTGTACGGTGCTCTCTCATTTTGGACTTGGTGGTGTCCTGCCCTTTAGGAGTGAAACAACGCAAATAAGGTAAGTGTTGTGACTTCCGCATACCCCTTGCAAATGCCCTAGTCAAACAAAAAGTAAACTAAAGTAACTCCGACTCATGTCTGCATTTACAGATGGTTTTGAGAAGAGAACATGGCAGAAATGCCAAAGAGAACTCGGATCAACTTCTCTGGTATTCAGACAGTGATGATAAACGGGGCATTGCACACCAGCTGGTCCAGCTCCAGGCCACAGTATGGTGATGGGTTTCAGGCACACCAGCAGGTCCAGGCCTGAGGGATCACGCTTCAGTAATATGACAGGCCGAGGCATGGTAAGTTCTCTAAAGACCATTTAATCAAAGCACTTTGCAATTTAGTAATTCCTACTAATGCGGCCCTGATTGTTAGGTTATGTCTGATTTCTTCTACTATTCTGTCTATCTACTGTATTGATAACAAACCCAGAAACCGATTACAATAACATATGTGAACCAGCTAGCCTTGCTATTCTAAGGTCATCATAGTAATGAACTTGTGTATTTGTTTCAGTGTATCAGAACAAGGCCTTAAACCTGCTGGTTGACCTTCACACTCAGCTCAAACACAACCTGCCTCTTCAGCTATTCACATTGAGAGATGAAGACCAAGGAAGACTGAGCAGAGCAATGCCTCTGTGATGAGCAAGCCTTTGATGCCCTGGTAAGTTTTGCAAGTCTGAAAAAAATATATGGATAGTTTAGCATGACAATAGTGATCTCACACACAGTTACACTGCTCTTAGGAGTGTCAGTCACGTATCATGGACTTATTCCAACAGGTGCTGTAACTTGCAAGAATTGGGGGAAAGGACACCAAAGACTGTGTCCAAAGTCCTTGACGGGTATGTTTCTACATAGAGTATGAAGTTTGTGTGTGTGTGAGAGATGATGGGGTCCTCTTTGAACGGTCTGTGGTGTGGACCAGCCTGCATGCATCTTTTACATTTTACAATTTTGGATCTAATTATAGGCATTTAGAAGAAAGCATTCTATTTCTTACCTTTCAGACGGGGAGGTCGAGGTCAAGCCACCATTTCTCAGGATTGAAGACTTCTCACTATCCATCAAGCCAGTTAAAAACATGAAATTTAAATACATCCTGTTCCAGACATGGAAAGTCGGGAAATTTATATTTTTTGTGTGAAGTTTGGGAACATTATGGAATTTTGTGATGTGTTGTCCCCTAAATGTGATATTGATTGGGTTGTGCTTAACCTTACTAAAGTTTTGCGCTGGAAACAAGTGAACCTGAAAATGGAGATTGGTTTGAAATGCCATGTTTTTTTGTTTGTTTTTATTAAAATTACAATTATATAAAACACTTCATTTTGTGTATTTCTGTAGATGGACTCTGTATCCTGCCATTTTCCTGTAGCTTCGTATGGCTCATCAGCAGATTTGCACTGGAAATGCTTTACACCTTTGCATGCATTTTCAGTTACCTGCAGTAAGCAGTAAAGTAGAAGTAGTAAGAAGCAGTAAGCCTATAAGTAGTAAAAGTAGTAGAAGCAGTAAGCCTATAAAACTGTCTAAAATAAGTTTAAATTTAACGTAGAAAAGACGTCGACAACGACCTCATTTGGACTAGAACTGGCCCACATCGGGCGGTCCCGGGAACGTCGATAACGGACGTCCGGAAGACGTTGAAAAAAAGACGTCATCTGGCGTCACAGTCTGTGCCTTAATTCGCCCAAGATGACCCTACTAAGACGTCTTTTCGCCCTGTCTTTGCGCAGTGGGTAACTGTGCTTGTAACCATTTGCTTTGACATAAAATTGTACTTGTAATCACTTATCTATCAAGTAAATATGCCAATTACAATATTACATGGCAATAAACATGCATCAGGCACCAGTATTCCTGGTCTAGGAGGAATACATAGGAGTAATGGTCATTTTACGGACCTGCCGGCGGCCATTTTGAAAATGGGACCTTTCTTGGAGTCAAACTTTGGTAAACTTTTAGTATGTTTTTAAGTACATCTGATACTATTGTATACCACTGAGAAACCTTTTGTTAGATTTTTCTTGGGGTGAAGTCATATTTGCATCTGACTGCATCTGAAGTTTTATAAAAACATGTGCAAAGTGTTTAATGTAAACATAGCAAAACCTGATATCTGAGAAGAACTATCATATATCTATATATTTTTACTGCATAATTTGCAGACATTTGTCTGACTACGATCAGATTTGTAAAATCCAAAAAAGCTCTCATACTGGTGAGCAGACCTTTCTGTTCTTATCCACATTTTCCTCGCTTGTCGCAGTGGCACTCATATTTCCTTTCTTGACCACGCTGTTTCTGGAGAAAAACGTGACTACGAGACAAGAGATGGCGCAACCAAACGCGATAGTGTTACATGTTTGGCTATTTGCGTGTCATTCCCCTTACGTTGCTAGGCATCAGAGGACGAGTGCCTTTGCTCATGCAACCAAGCTTTAAAGCGGCGCTAAACCAAAGAGAGAGCTCTGACTAAACTTACGCCGGAAAAAAAAAAAAAAAAAACATTCTATCGAACGCATTTTCTATTGATATCGACTAGGTGTCTATCGAGATACATATCATTATCGTCTTATCTCCCAGCCCTATGTAATATGTATATATTATATACTGTATGTCCTCCATTGTATGTAGAAGCACATGTATGTATAGTATGTATGTAAATGGGTGTATGTATGTGTGTAATTTGAGAGAATGTGATTTGACTTGGGCAATGCATATTGTGTATTATGTACATGCTGATGGAAACCTTAATTTCTTTCGAGATTAATAAACTACCTCTACTCTACTCTCCTTCACATTGAACAAACCTTGCCAGAGAAATTACCTGGTCATCTAGAAGAGCAAGGAGTGTAGTAAGCTCAGATCCAGCATGCTCCGGAATGATGTCATGAGGTCAATTTGTGACATCCGAAAGAATTCATGGCATATCTGTGGAAACAGGGCAGAAGTGTGTTGAAGTTAATATACAAGTTTGAAAGACAAACACAAAAAACTTCAACAAGCAGGGATATGTTAAGATTAATACAGCAGTAGATACTTACCTCATCTTTGTGGAATAGGGCAGGCCATCTGTCCCTCAGTTCAACCAGAAAGACTCTGAATATATAATAACTTAATGACAATTTATTTGATGACAAGTAATGATATGGCACAACAAAACTTTGGCATAGGTTCTGTCCTTTGTCCTGATCAGAAAACATGAAAACTGAATAGATGCTGACTGTAGTAGTAGAAGGGCATAATAATAAAACCCCCCTGACAAAAGGACAAGAACCCACTGGTGGTGGTCATAACGTAGATAATAGACTTTCAGAAGCATAAGATGCATAGTACATCAAAAGAGGAAACTAGGGATTTCAAGAGCACAACCCTGGGTCCCCCCGGAGCACCGGGGCAAGGAAAAAGTCCCTAAATATTGTTAATGAGTAAGAAACCTTGGGCAGAACCACGTCTCTAGGGGAAAGCCTAACTGCCTGAGGCTAAACTGATGCTCAATGAGACGATAGAGTCCAGGTTGTCGCTTAGGTGACAGGAAATCCAACATCCGGGGACAGAGCAGAGTCACCCGATGAGGATGCGTCAGAGAGTTGTTCATGGAGGGGCGCAGCAGGAAGCCAGAATGGGTATTGAGGAGCGATCCGGGAGGAAGAGGAGGAGACCATGGAAATCCGGGGTCAGTCATTGGAGATGCAGAGGTAGAGGAGACATCAGGAGGCCAGCGAAGAGGCAGCGGTAGATGAGACATCACGAGATTGGTCGAGAAGCAGGGGCGGATGAGACATCATCATCATCAGGACCCACTGGACGCGGACAGGAACCCGTGGAAGGATGCTGGGGAGGGAGGTGGGCAAACGGCGGAATACACCTGTGAGCAGCAAAGCAGGAAGGTAAGATGACGTATTAAAAGACAGGTGCTACGTGCTGATTGGACGATGGTTAATTGATGACGCGCATTACGTCTTCCTGGTAGAACCTCTCGCTGCGCTTACATTTCAACCAGAAAGACTCTGAATATATAATAACTTAATGACAATGTATTTGATGACAAGTAATGATATGGCACAACAAAACTTTGGCATAGGTTTTGTCCTTTTTCCTGATCAGAAAACATGAAAACTGAATAGATGCTGACTGTAGTAGTAGAAGGGCATAATAATAAAACTCCCAAAAGAAAATAAGATAAATATTTAAGTGATACTTACATAGATCAATTAAACTCTACCCCCAAAAGAAATGTAATACCTACCAATTCGCGAAGTGATACCCACCAAAACCTTTAGTCGCCACCGTCTGCAAATAAGCATAATTACGCAAGAAAACACTGAAAGACGACTCATATGTGCAATTTGAATTCCCCAACATTCGACAGTATGATATTGGAAAAGCAGAAGACGAAAGCCCCATGATGCCAGTAATATCAACATAGTCAGGGAAAATTACCTCCCATATCAGAACAGAGAAAAGCCTCCGACAGTACCGAGACAGTGAAAGGAGAGAGGTAGAGAACCCCGTGAGAAAGACCTCAGGCATCGGCGCAAACAGTACATTACATAACATTACGCTAAGTAGACATACATCATATTACATTTCATTACATGGAAGATACAACATTACATTGTATTACACAACACTTCACAAACAGAAACGGATGCCTCCACTATTGGCTGAATGACGGATGCCTCAAGTTTCGGTGCAGACATACATCACATTACATTTTAGTACAGTTAACAAACGGTAGCGGATGCCTCCACCTTCGGCTGAAAACGGATGCCTCAGGGTTTGACGTACATACAGATGCCTCCACCATCGGCTGAAAAAGGATGCCTCAGGGTTCGGCGCTTAAACAGAAACGGATGCCTCCACTATCGGCTGAATGATGGATGCCTCAAGTTTCGGCGCAGGCATGCATCACATTACATTTTAGTACATTTAACAAACGGTAGCAGATGCCTCCACCTTCGGCTGAAAGCGGAGGCCTCCACCTTCGGTTGAAAACGGATGCCTCAGGGTTCGTCGTACATACGAATGCCTCCACCATTGGCTGAAAACGGATGCCTCAGGGTTCGGCGCTTAAACAGAAACAGATGCCTCCACTATCGGCTGAATGACGGATGCCTCAAGTTTCGGCGCAGACATGCATCACATTACATTTTAGTACATTTAGAAAACGATAACGGATGCCTCCACCATCGCCTTGGAAACGGATGCCTCAGGGTTCGGCGCAGACATTACAGTACATTTCCATACAGCAAACTTTCAAACAGAACCGGATGCCTCTACTGACAGCTTGACTACGGATGCAATACATGACATGACAGTTCATTTCAATGCACAAAACCGACATTAGGGAAAGCCGCCACTAGGCCAGTGACGGATGCCCAGGCGTTTGCGCAGATGATGGCAGATGTCTTCGGCGATGACAGAGATGACAAATGAAACACAGACGTTGGCGGATGCTTCAGGTACAGCCAGTGGAGTAGAGTACAGGTATTTTACTATACATGACACATAGCATACAATGACGGATTCCCCACAATAGCGCAGATAGTGACAGATGCAGTGGGAACACCATAAACAGTGACAGGTGCTTCCACTTCGCATAGTGAATGAAAAGCGACGACCACCACAAGACGTTGAAGCTTACCTTGAATTCTGGAGTGCCAGTTGAACGTCGTGAATGACATGATCATCGGATCTGATGTAAGATTTGAAAGCAGAGGACGACCATCTCCCCAGCCTTTGGATGGTCGTTGGAGGTATGCCACGTTCTGCCGCTGCCGTAGCAGCGCCGATGCGAAACGAATGGCCGGTATAGACAGAGGGAGACAACCTGCAACTCCCCACCACCATTGATAAATGCATTCTAAACCAGTGAAGTGACATTGGCAACCCATTCGGAAGGAAAAATAAAGGCGAATTAGCTGAAGGACGAGGGCGGAGTTTGAGAAAACTAAGCATAGAAGCATAAGGACAGAGACGGAAACGGATGCTTCCACTAACGCCTAATGAAAGGTGCCTCAAATTTCGGTGCAGACATACATCATATTTATAACATTTAGACAACATAAATGGAAGCCTCCACCATCGGCTTGAAAATGGATGCCTCAGGGTTCAGCGCATACATTACAGTACATTTCCATTCAGTACACTTTCAAACTGACAACGGATGCCCTGACAACGGATGCCATGACATGTCATTTCATACAACAAAACAAACAGTAACAGATGCTGCCACTAGGCCGGTGAAGGATACTAGAGTGTTGGCGCAGATGACAGATGAGACACAGTCCGTGGTGGATGCTTCAGGTCTCAGCACAGACATTATAGTACAGTTCTTTTACAATACATTGCACATAGTAAACAACAAGCTCTGCTGAACTTTATGCAAATGAAGAGCGGTGTTTGCTGACCAATACATTACACATAGCAAACAATGACGGATTCCTCCAGTAGGAACACAGACATTGAGAGATGTCACAGGTAACACCATGAACAGTGACGATATGAAAAGTGACGAAAACGACCACCACCAGACGTTGAAGCTTACCTTGAATTCTGGGGAGTGCCATTTGAATGACTGAACGACACGATCATCGGACCTGATGTAATATTCAAAAGCTGAGGACGACCATCTCCCCAGCCTTTGAATTGACAGCAGCAGCGCCAATACGAAACGAATGGCTTGTATAGACAGAGAGGCGGGCGAGTCGGGCGAAAAAATTGAGCTCTGCTGAACTTTATGCAAATGAAGAGCGGTGTTTGCTGAGTTTGCTGACCAATACATTACACATAGCAAACAATGACGGATTCCTCCAGTAGGAACACAGACATTGAGAGATGTCACAGGTAACACCATGAACAGTGACGATATGAAAAGTGACGAAGACGACCACCACCAGACGTTGAAGCTTACCTTGAATTCTGGGGAGTGCCATTTGAATGACTGAACGACATTATCATCGGACCTGATGTAACATTCAAAAGCTGAGGACGACCATCTCCCCAGCCTTTGAATTGACTTCGGAGGTATACCACGTTCTGCTGGTGCTGTAGCAGCAGCGCCAATACGAAACGAATGGTTTGTATAGACCGAGAGGCGGGCGAGGCGGGCGAAAAATTGAGCTCTGCTGAACTTTATGCAAATGAAGAGCGGTGTTTGCTGAGTTTGCTGACCAATACATTACACATAGCAAACAATGATGGATTCCTACAGTAGGAACACAGACATTGAGAGATGTCACAGGTAACACCATGAACAGTGACGATATGAAAAGTGACGAAAACGACCACCACCAGACGTTGAAGCTTACCCAGCTAACACAAGACGTATCCGCAACGTCGCTTTAAAGTTGACAATTGGTCATGGCGACATTATCTAATGGCCACTTATACGCGAGGTCGCAGCAACGTTGCTGGTAGGATGTTGCCATAACGTAAACAAAACCCATCGCTGCAACGTTGCGATGTGGTCACCATTTGACGTTGCCATTTGTTTGCCTTGGTGACCTTTCTGTCACGTCGCGACATGGTAATCTGAAAACGTTGCCATTTGATATCAGAAAACTTGATGCCACAACGTCCTTTTTCGGTCACCTCATAACGTTGCCATTTGGTACCAGGAGTACGATGCCGCAAGATTCAACAACTTGAATGACAACTTTGGTCTGTGTACAGGAAAAGTGTGTAAATCGTAACAGTCTGCGCTTTGTCAGAAGTCATTTTGTAACGTTGGCAGATAGGCATCAATCTCAACTAACTGAACGTGCTGTTTATTCAGTAAAGGGTTGTTGAACACAGTCGAAAATGCTGCAACGGGAAAGAACAGTCACTGCGTGCACATGGACGAGTTGAATCCGATTGGAAATGGTTTGGGATTGTATCAAATTCATGTGCACAGGCTAAAGATTGTATAGGGATTGGTTTCGCGAATCCGATTGCAACCCCTGGCTTAAGCCGATGTTAATCCACTTGGTGCCGCCTTGTACACGGTATTGGTTTGGATTCGCCTACTGCGCATGTAAGACCACTCGATCCCAGAAGCTTCTGTCCCTGATTTTCATCCATACTGAACGTCGAGGCTTTCTAGCGCCTGCTCTCAACACGTCTCGTTGTCCTAAATTGCTTGTAATATCAAACGCCGACGGCACAGTTCATGTCGTATCAAGGAAACCAAAAACGCTGTTTGTTCTTTCATACGGACTTCCAAACAAAGGAGAATGCACAACATGCATGCAAATGCTGCTCTGTCAACCTCCTCGAGCGCTATCTTTGTTTTGTATGCCGCCAGATAGTTTGTTTATTTTCTTTTTAGCAGCCTTCAACCTGAAGTAGTTGTAACACCACTTGTTGAAAGGAATACAGCGCCATCTAGCGTAGCGGAAACGGCCAGATCTCTGACCATTATCCGCTTACACGAACTCTCATGTGCCCAGGGATTTGGGACAGACCACCCGTTGGGTAGCAACACCCAATACAATACCAATCCAATCCGATCCTACCATGTGCCCGTAGTGAATGTAACTTTTTAAACCGCCCCTCAGCTACCTCACCAATCGCCGCAGTGCAAGACTACATGCACCGCAGTTACTGACAGGAAGCAAGCCACAGGCAGAAGAACCACACACACAAACACATTAAAATGCACACCAATACAGGTTGTTAAAATATGAATGCATGATTTACTCTTGCATTGACAGAAACAGACTTGAACATCTGGAATGATGGGGTTTCCCACAGTGGCAACTCATGACACTAGGGCAAATTCTCTGAACAAAATACACTAGGCCCCTACCAACTGCAATCAGGACATTTCATTGTTAGAAATGCCGCGACCTCCTGCTGATCAGGCCCTTGGTTGGAGCCAATCATTCTGCCTGCGCGAGATTCAAATGTGTGACCTGTTAATTGTCCTATTGTCCTGCCCGATTAGCAAAGCAGTACACGGGAGGAGAAATGTTTTCCAGGCCCAGGCATCACCCGCGGATCCACTTCTGTTTTCTTCACGGACCATATTATCTGCACTGTATAATGTCTCAAAACAGACTTTCCGATTTTTTCCCCAAACCCAGACGCATGAGGACTAGGGAATTCCTTTTAACTTTTAAACTTTTAAAGACAGCGGGACAGAGGAGCCAGAGGAGAGCCGTCAAGAAAGCCCATCACATCTGGTAAAAGAGGAGTCCACCAAACCGACTTTTTCCGCAGAAAAGAGAAAGAGAGAGCAGAAGAAAGCCCTCACTAGAGATGGGAAAAAACTCGGGAGTCGGGTTATTTATCCGGATCTCTAATATCACTCAAGAACCACGGATCTAGACGTCTACTTACCCGGCTCAGTTGAGTCCTACAACATTTGATTGATATACCATCAATAAACGGTACAATTCAAATATCTTACATCTCATTTGGCAGAAAAATGAAACGTACGTGACTTGTCACTTTAGCACTACTAGTGGATCCAAGCACACAGTGCAAGCAGAGGCACTCACTCACTCACTCGAAGAGAAACGAAACTTAACTTACCCGACTTGACTGCAAGGATCCAACTGCTCGTGGATCCCTGCTTACTCGGATCGCGTCATGAGTTGCGTTTCTCTGCCGAGTGTGTGAGTGCCTGATAACCGTGGATCCCAACTCTGCTCGTGGATCCCTGCTTACTCGAATCGCGTCATGAGTTTCGTTTCTCTCTGCCGAGTGAGTGAGTGCCTGTGGATCCCAACTCATACCCGCTCGTGGATCCCTGCTTGCGGTTGGCTCACGCCTTGACTTGTGCTCGTGGCTTGACTCCTGGATCCCTACTTGCTCGTGGCCTTGCACAAGGTTTAGCTGGGTGAATCCATACAATGGCGGTCGCGCAGGTACGAGTTCTCCATGCTGTTGATGACTCCGACTGCCATGTTGTCTATGTTGTGTGAATTAATATGACGGGCATGCGGAGTAGTTTGATGTTTACATTAAATAGTCTGTGACCATAACAAAAATAATAATAATACAAAAATAAAATATTCTTTCGTGATGATGAGATGAACATGCAATTCTAACGTAGTTTGAATGAATGAAAGGAAAGGGCAATAGTCATGACGGGCATGAGGAGTAGTTTGATGTTTACATTAAAGTGAGCTTGTGACCATAAGGAAATAAAATAATACTACAACAAAATTCTTTCGTAGTGTACCCCGGGGACGTCGCCATTTAAAACTTTCGGAGCTATAGCCCAAACATTACAGACAGTTACAGTTTTCATAGGGGGTGGTTGAGGGTTTTTCTCTCGAGGATTTCTTTAATTTGGGCTGATGAGATGAACATGCAATTTTAACGTGAATGAATGAAAGGAGGCCAGTCGTCATGCGGAGTAGTTTGATGTTTATAGGAGAGTCCGTTACCATATAAGGAAATAAAATTATAGGCTACTACTGTCACATCCAAAGGGGTGGAAAATGAGTTAAACTGTTGCTTATTGTGCTTGTGCAATGTGTGTTTTAATGAGGTGTTTAATGGACTGACTGGCAGCCAGACGCAGGCACTAATGACTGGGCAGGTGAGCAATCAGCGAGAGACTTTTGCATTGATATGATAATTGAGACTGGGACTGGAGTTGGAAGCTTTTGGCAAAAAAAACGTCGACAGAGAAAGACGGCGGAGTTCTGCCCGCTGCCCCAGGCATGTTTGCTGTGTGTTCTTTGTTTTTGCTCCCTATGTACATGCTGGGCTGCCTGGTGATCGTGGACCCAACGGTGGAGCTTCGCGGTGGAATGGAGTTGCTGTGGCGTGGCTACTAGACGAAAACAAAGGAACGCGACGGGTTCTGGAGCGAGCGCCTGCCAGCAGATGCGGGGGAGCAGCGTTTTGAGGAAGTGATACAGCGTACTCAACCCGAAAGAAAGGGAAGTAATTTTGCCTGTCGGTACCTTGAGTAAGAGTTGCATGTGTGTGCCGGTGTCCGTGCAGCCCTGAGCCTGTCTGTGCTTCCTGCAGCTACAGCGCGCAGGCGGAGCCTCCCGAGTGGACGTTTGGGTGCGTTCAGGCTGCGGAGACGAGTGCAAGTGCGTCTGTGGCAGCTGGCTGGGCTGCGTTCTAGTGACCTGGATGAACGCTCGATCAACGGCTGCCAGTTAAGTGTAGGATTGTGTGACCGACTATGGACTTTGCTGTAGCAATGTTTGGAGGCTGGTGTGTTTTGTAAATTGCTTTGTGATTTTTTTTGTGGTTTGTTTCTGAGTTGTTGTTTTTTTTGTTCTTTTTGGGGGATTCAGGTGCTGGCGGTGGGAGAGCCAGCTGGTCCCCCAGGTTACTAGATTTCTATTATATGTTTGTTTGTGTATGTTTGTGTGTGCCTCCTCGCAAAAGGCTTATATTGATATGCTGCAGTAGTGGATCTTGCACTGTGTGGTGTTGCTGTGTCCTTTTCTCAGCTTTGCGGTGGTTATGTCTCTCCTAAACTGTTTTGTGTGTGCTTTGCCACTTTGATTATTATTTTCCCTGCTGTCAAGTGTATGTGTATGAGAGGGTTGCGAGGGGGTAATAATAAATATTGGTGAACTGCATTTATGTGTATCTGTGTTGCTTATGGTCAAGGGGTCCTTCATGTTCCTGTAGGGGTCATTCATGTTCCTGTAGGGGATAAGTGGGTGTGTACCTGGGGGATATAGAATCTTCCCCCAAAAAGAAAAGTGGATTAAGGGAAGGCGTGGCCACGACACTACTACAAAATTAAATATCATTTCGCAGTGTGTACCCCGGGGACGTCGCCATTTAAAACTTTCGGGGCTATAGCTATAGCCCAAACGTTACAGTCCTTTTTATGCGGGGTGGTTAAGGATTTTCTCTCAAGGATTTCTTTAATTTGGGCTGATGAGAACATGCAATTTTAACGTAGTTTGAATGAATTAAAGGAAAGGCCAATCGTCATGACGGGCATACGAAGTAGTTTGATGTTTACAATAAAAAGCGTGTGGCCATAAGAAAATAAAAGAATGGTACAAAAAATAAAATAAAATATTTGTTCATATGGTTACCCCGGGGACGTCGCAACAACTTTTTGGTGCTCGCAGTCCTTTTTATCGGCTACGTGGTGGTTGAGGGGTTACTCTCGGGTTCTTTAATTCAGGCTGATGAGATGAATGCAATTTTAATGTAGTTTGAGAATGAAAGGCTGGGGCATGCCGAGTAGTTTGATGTTTACATTAAAGGCCTGAGGAAGTGTCTCTGCCAGTAGCAGCAACCAAATATGATATTAAAAATCTAGCCTAATAATCACTTGTGTGAGTGCCTGACTATCTCAACTCATACCCGCTCGTGGATGCCTGCTTGCGGTTGGCTCGTTTCTTGAGTTTAGGCTCCCTCCTTGTGGTTACCTGTGGCTTCACTCACGGATCCCTGCTTGCTCTCGGTCTTGCACAAGCTTGCAGTTGGGTGAATCCCAACGGCAGTCTAGCACACGGGCACGAGTTGTCCATGCCATATTAGCTTGTTGCATGTTGCATATATGTTGTGTGAATTAATACTATGTTGATCCACCCCATATTCATTTTTGAGCACAATAAAATACAATAATGCAATATATATATAAAAATATATAAATACATTTTTTCGTAGTGGTTACCCCGGGGTCTCTGGAGCATTTCTTGCCAGCTGATGAGATGAACATGCAATTTAAACGTAGTTTGAGAATGAAAGGAAAGGCCAATTGTCATGACTGTGGCCGATACTCGTAGTTTCATGTTTACATTAAAGAAGCGTCGCTTCTGCCAAAGTACATGTGACATTAAAAAGCCTATAAACGCTGCAACGACACAATGTAAACTGTTGGAAGCACGAAACAACGACGTGATGAAGTCCTACACATAGAGAAAAAAGAATACCGACATTATGAACATTTTGCGTCAAATGAAATCAGATTGTCTAGGTTTTCATTGAATAGAATAGAATGGAATGCTTACTGTCCTTATACACAGTACGCTACAATTTGCATTTGTGGCTGCTATTAATGCAACCACACAAAAGTTTCCTATAAGGGGGTATTTTCATTATTATTATTATCATCATCATTATTATTATTATTATTATTATTTGACGACTGCAGCAAGTGACAGCTGGAGACAGGCGGACTGAGGCAAATTGAAAGTGGCAGGCTATAAGCATCCGTCTTGCTATTTATTTATTTTGACAAACAATAATGAGAACGTATTCCAGCGCGAAGGAAAAATAACACACATTTCGTTATTAAGTAATGCGTTCTGTGTACTGTAGACATACACGACACTATGTGCTGTGTACTGTAGATTGTTTAAAAGGCAGCTATTGGGCTTTACAATTCAGTTCTTCTTTATGGTATTTTAAAGTAGTATATCATACTAACTGCTCAACTGCTTACAGCGACTGCATTCTGCATCTGGGCCTCTGATAATGTCAAATTCCTCTAAAACTTTAAGTCTTGTAATGGAATGTAATACTGTTTTATTTCTAGATTTCTTTTTTCTTGGGGGTGTGGGGTTCTGCAGGTTGTGGTGTCTGTCATAATAATAGCAACAACAACAATAATACTAATAATAGTAAAAGCCCTTCTGTAGAACTAGTAGCCAGGGCAGCAAGCTGGATATTCGATTGGTAGCAAAACACCAGCAAGACCATTTGTTGTACTGAGTATGTATAATGTACTCTCTCTGTGACTTTTGCCCTTAAAGTGTGAAAACACTCCCTACACTCCCTGCAATGGAGTCTAAAATTTTAATTGCAGTTGTTACTCTTTGGTATTCTTTTGTATTTAAAATGGTTCTGTGTAGTCTACTGTACATTATTCTTAGCCAACTTCCACACATTGCACTAGTATTTCACATACGTTGTATATAGTAGGCTATAGCTTAAAAGCAATTTGCACTGTTTCACATTCTTCTGCCATTTCTTGTGTGTTACTAAATCACTATGTTATTTGCAGAAATTGTTTCATTTGTTGCACATTATTGTTCTATGTATGTGTAATTTGTGTGTTGATTTGCCACATTCAATATAAAATGACTAATGGTCCAACTCTTAGGCTACTTTCATTACCTGGCTATTAACATTCTGCTTAATGAGCCTACTTGCTGACTTGTGAAATATACCTGAAGACATGGTAGGAGAAAATACCCAAAATGACAAGTGTATATGCCTTTTTATGTCGTGTCATTTTTCATGTGACTCAAGTGACTCAAGTGACTCGGACAACCCGGCTCATATCATTGAGTGACTCAAAATGAACCGAATCCCTTCAAGGATCCGGATTTCACATCTCTAGCCCTCACTAAGCAAATCTTGGCAACATTTCGAAAGAGTCGTAAAAATCCCATTCAACACAAGCAAACAACTATCTATGCAAAGGCGCGGAAGTCTTCATATGGCATATTTAACTCATTCAGTGCCAGCCATTTTCAAAGTTGGTCACGTCCCAGTGCCAGGATTTTTTGAACATTTCAGTGTTTTTTCAAGACCCACAGAAAATTAAGTTCTATGTCTGTGTCAACAAAAAACATACCAAAAGAAACTCCAGACTTTCCTTTATCATCAGAAAATTTTTTTTTGTTTGTACCTCTTTCCATTCCTTAGCAATTGTCTGGAGAACATGGGTGGGTGTAACTAAAAATGCTGATTTCTGACCAAAATACTGAGAAAAACGGCTTTTTGTAACGAGCAACATTTCAAGCAGAAAATGTCTTTGATTACAATTGTTTTTGCTTCAGAGACATCTCAAACATTATGAAAAGTGATCCCATTGTATACTGCACCAAAAATAACGCTGGCAACATTATTTAGCAGCTATTTATGTACAGCACACTATGTTATACTGTAACTAGTGCTTCTAGCTCTCCCCCTGTGTGTGCGCGCGTGTGTATGCATGTGTGTGTACAGCAGAGAAGACCTATAAACACGATCTAAAATACCGGTCCATACATCTAGTATCAGTAATAAATGTAATATTTCTGAACGTCACCAAACACGATATAAAACATTGTAACATTTTAGTGAGGGAACTTGGCTCAGAGAGGGGATAGGCAAACCGAAACCGAACCAAATATACAACGCCTTCAGAGCAAAATAACATCGTATTCCACAGGATCCGCACACAGAACAACTAGATTAACACATGAGAATGATAGCACAGAAAATTATGATGTTGGGAGAGTGCAGTGAATCCGTGCGCTTTACCAAATGTAGAGAGCTGGGTCGTCAGTGACTTGCTGTCGGCGCAGACGGGTCAGTCAAGTGCAGGTGTAGCTATCTATGAAACAGCGCGACAGGCTGCTCATTATGCATTACCTAAAGTGAAATTAATCTATTGGTGGCTTGCAGAAGCTAAACGTGAGATGTTGCTAGGAAAACAGTAGCTTCAACATACGTGCTGACAGGATTTATTTTGATCAAGCTAGCAGTGTGCAAAACTGCGAGCAATTGAGCAAGCCAGGTCCAGTGTCTCTTCTTTGAGACAATGTTAGATGATCACATATCCACACTGATACTGGTACTACCCACAGAATGGGTTCCCTTGTGATTACAACTTTGATTTTTGTACACAAGCTAGATCAGATGATTACCCCACCTCCCCTGTAAAAAAACGCGATTGACTCGATAACGCGTCATTGGCACTGGGCGTTACTATCGTAAAAGACGCGTTTTCGCGTCATTGGCATCGAATGAGTTAATTGCGCAGACAAAAAAGCCACACAGTTAATTGCGCAGACAAAAAAGCCACACAATTGGCGAAACTCAAATAAAACCAGTTGTTCCAGGCACCCGCGGATACACTTTTCTTCTCGGACTTATGTATTTGTTACTTGGACGTGCCCGGATCCCAACGTTAATCTCTTTTGCCATCTATGAACTTTCCGTGCGTCCATGAGAGAGTGAGTTTTGCTGTTATCATGCCCTTACATGTTCAGTGTTATTGTAGCTTAATAGTGTTTGTCTATTGTTTTATCCACTGTGCTAGATGTTTGTACCGTTCATATTTGTATAGTATTGCCAATTACTCATTCTCCATGTACTGCTTTATTTGGGGAGCACACTGTTTCTAGTAATTTGCTGCTTAGGTGGTGTAACAGTTACGTATCATTACAATGTACAGTTCAAGAGCTCGCGCCAGTCAGTCTAGGTGTAGGCAGACACCGTGGCGCAGGGCTTAAAGATGAAGCATCTGTTATATTCCGTAGCAATTCATTCAGTC
Source organism: Coilia nasus (assembly GCA_027475355.1). Classification (NCBI taxonomy): domain Eukaryota; kingdom Metazoa; phylum Chordata; class Actinopteri; order Clupeiformes; family Engraulidae; genus Coilia; species Coilia nasus. The sequence goes on along the minus strand of CM050216.1, from coordinate 2,270,655 downwards.
ACTTTCAGTCATGGTTTACATAGCTGCGGGAGGCAGTTGCACTCATTCATCCTGGTTTTTATAACTTCTGTAGGCAGTCATTTCCCATGAGCCCAATTTGTATGTTGTATATTATGTGCATTATATGTCACTGTACTTGTGTTAAAATAAAATAAAGCATCTTGTTGTGGAAATGCCTCTCTGCGGAAATTTGTAACCAGGCCTGGTCACAAAGGGCAAATGAGGACTAGTCCGCCCAAATTGTATGCAAACTGTAAGGCTGCTACAAAGTCGCCAGTGGGTATTTTGGTTGCTACAAAGTCACTAAGACCTTGAGGTTAAGAACTAGCAACGTCGAAAAATCACACACTGGTCACTTTTCGGCAACCTGTAAAAGGGGGTTGCTAGAAAGTTGCCAGTGGGTATTTTGGTTGCTACAAAGTCGCTAAGACCTTGCGGTTACAACCTGGCAATGTCGAAAAGTGACGTCATGGCCACTTTTTGGCAACTTGTAAAAGGACGTTGCTACAACGTCGCCAGGTCGCTGCTTTTACGGACTGGGGCCGTCGGAAAGTTAGGTCGGAGTAACGTATTACCAACTATCACGTGCCACGTTGCGGCATCGTCAACGGCGACGTCAGGGGAACGTAAGTGTGTTTTACGAATTCACGTGATCGCAACGTCGCGGCACCTTATCTGTGTTAGCTGGGTACCTTGAATTCTGGGGATTGCCATTTGAATGACTGAACGACACGATCATCGGACCTGGGGCCTCATGTACAAAGCTTGTACATGAGGTAAAGAGCTCCGTACGCCACTTCTCACGCCAGAGTTCGGATGTACAGAGACTGACTTGACGTGAAAAAGTGCGGGCCTCCACGCAAACTTCATGGCTGGCGTACGCACGTTTCTAGTGCATTTGGTCAGTTGGCGGCACATAGAGGCAATGCAGCGCAATAACTTCAGGTGTACTAACTCACGAGTCATGACATAATATTGCAATTTGCGGCTAGGTAAAGGTGGCTTTAAACGTCAGGATGCATGATTTTAAACGCACTTCAATCATGGGTTATTGTTTACACGCATAATGTGACACTGTTGGGTTAACTTTAACAGATACATAAAACTATAATAGCTATACTGGAATCAAGGACATCGGAAGCCGCGGTAAAATCATATTCAGGGATGACTGCTTATTAAACATTGCAGATTTTCAGGACTGTGGATGTCATTCATGCTAATATATCTCCCATGAGATGTTTGGCACTCAATTCTTGACAGTAGTATAATGAGACTAGAGTTGTTGGTGTTGCGTGGAGTAACCATAAGCCATATTTACTTGAAATCAATCAATCAGACTTCCGGGGTGCTGCTAGCAGGAGATGGACGGGTAGTTGGAAGCTCCTCGAGTCGACGTTAATAATGTCCTCTATTAATCACATGCGCTGCATTTAACTCAACTTAACTCGAGTGTTGGAAGAGGGGAGATGAATTTGAGTCAGAAGAACGATACAAAAAAGATAAAAAAACAGAAGATGGCAGAAAAAGGAAAAGTTGGAAAAGAAGAGCTAACCCCTGCCAAGGGTAACGCTAACACGGACGAAAGTACCCTGCTTAAAAGTCTAACCGAACTTTCCAAAGATATAAAAGATCTCAAACAAGACATTAAGAAAGATTTAAGTGAATTTAAAAATGAAGTCAAAACAACTATGAAGGAGGATTTCTCTAAATTCAAAGCCGATGTCTTGCGGGAATTACAGAACCAGAATGCTAATATAGCCGAGTCACAGACACGGATAGCTGACCTGGAATCAGCCTGCTCCGAATTCAAAGAGACGTTGATAACGACAATAAAGCTAAACAGGGAGATGCACGACAAAATAGATGACTTGGAGAGCTGCTCAAGAAGAAATAACCTGCGAATTTATGGAATTCCAGAGGATAAAGAGGGAAAATCTGTGATGGAGTTTGTGAAGGACCTACTCAAAACCCAACTCGATCTGCCAGCTGAGATGGATTTACAAATCCAGCGGGCTCATAGAGCAGTAGGTCCGAAGCCAACCACAAATGCAACAGCTAGGTCCATAATTGTCAATTTTCTCCAATTCCAAATTAAAGAACTTGTCTTAAAGAAAGCATGGCAGACAAAAGTGGAGATTGATGGGAAACGAGTGTATTTCGACAATGACTATACAGCTGATGTTGTGGAAAAGCGCAAAGCTTATGGCCCAATCAAAGCTGCTCTGAAGGAGAGAGGCATCCGTTTCCAGACACCTTATACAAAGATGCGTATCCACTGGGACACCGGACTGCAGACCTACGGGAGTGCGGAGGAGACGGCCCAAGATTTACAAAGACGCGGATTTCAGGTGTCGGTGAACACGGGCGACAGGAATAGCATGAGACATGTAGAGGAGCGGCTCAACGAGCGTCTTCCATGGAAAACCGTTACTTCAGACAAGACAGCTCAGCGGGTGAGAGAGAGACTGGCAGAGTTTAGAAGTGACTCATAGGGTTGACGTAAGTATTGTAACCCGGGTGGATGACTTTTATGGTAAAAAAGAAATTATGCTACTTTAGAAGAGACACTGCCTATCATTTGCATTAGGCTTTAAAGCGTTTTTTGTCGCGCCTTGTGAGTTTAAATGAGTAAATTCTCCATTTAACTGGTTCTTGTTTTTTCCTGGAATCTACCTTTCGAAAGACAATGACATTTTAATTTCCATTTAGGATCATAGTAGCCTATCCAATCCTTTTGTGGCTACTCATTTCATATGTTCAAGATTTTGTAATTGTTTTGGATTATATGGACTCTTTCAAGACTTTATTTTAAGTCGACTGAGGATATGGCTGCAGACGCCAAATGTTGGACATTTCTAGTAGAGTTGGTTACGTACTCACTAGGGAGGGCCCCTCCAAAAATGAGGAATCTATCCCTCCTCCCACCAACAGGGAACCTAAAGGATGGTCAAGTTCATCCTTCCTTTTGGAAGTCAGAAAATATTGTGTGCATTCGATGTTACAGGGTTTGTTTGCTGTAACTATTGTTAGTTTGAAATCTGGATTGTGTTTTTCTATCTATGTTAATGGCAGAGAATAATATTAAGATAATGTCGTTGAATGTTAATGGCCTCAATAACCCCATCAAGCGCCGAAAAGTGATGACCAAGTTTAAAAAAGAAAAAGCTCATGTGATCTATTTGCAAGAAACACATTTAACTGGGCAAGAAAGTGAGAAACTTAAGAAGTTTGGATATTCTAATACATTTTACAGTACACTCCGTCATGGTGGTAAAAGAGGTGTGGCTATATTGATTTCAAATTCAGTACAATTTGAGTGTACCAAGACAGTCAGTGATAAGGAGGGTAGATTTGTGGTGGTGAGGGGGAAATTGGAGAATGAAGTGGTGACGCTGGTCAATGTTTATGCCCCACCTGATAGTGGAAAACATTTCTTCCAAATCTTGCTTAACAACATACTAATGGATATGGAGGGAATATTAATCTGTGGAGGTGACGAATGATAAATTAGACACTACAAATAAAAAGAAAAAAACTAACCAAGCTACAAAACTGGTTAAAACTTCATTTAAAGAATTTGGAATAATTGACCTCTGGAGAGAATTTCATCCCTCTCAGAGAGACTACACTCATTATTCGGCCCCCCATGGTAGTTATTCTAGAATAGATTATTTTTTCTTGAACAATAAAGACCTGTACAGAGTAAAAGAATGTGAAATTGAGGGAGCTGATGTATCGGATCATTGTGCAGTCTGTTTAAAAATTGTTTGTGCATTGTGCAGTCTGTTTAAAAATTCAGCTGAAACCGCAAGAAAAAAGACGACTGTGGCAACTTAATGTTGGAATTTTAAACAACAAAATACTGGTTGAAGAGATAAAAACAGAAATTGCAACATATTTGAAGGAAAATGACAATGGAGAGGTTGATCCTGTTATTCTGTGGGACGCTCTTAAAGCAGTCTTGAGAGGTAAATTAATTTCAAAGACTGCCGCACTCAAAAAAGCTAAGGAGAATGTTTTTAGGATAGAAAAAAGAGATTGACAGACATTGAGCAAATGCATAAAAACACTGGCGACCCCACACTGCTCCCGCAGATTAAAGAAATTAAAAATAGTATTGATAAATTATTAGGTGCAGAAATTGAAAAGAAGACTAGATTCTTAAAACAGTCTTATTATGAAACTGGGCCAAGGGCTACCAAACAGCTAGCTAAGAGATTAAGAAAACAACAAGCTAACAGGACAATATTTAAAATTAGGGATATAAATACAAATGAAATAAGATATGAACCGAAAGAGATTGAAACAATTTTTTGAAATTATTATAAAAATCTTTATAGTCAGCCTCCATCTGCTACAATTGAGCAAATTAAGGCATTTCTACAGACATTAGACCTACCATCAATTGGGAAGAATCAAAATACCATACTAACCTCACCAATTGAGAGATCCGAGATAGAGAAGGCAGTGAATAGATTAAAGGCAAACAAATCACCAGGCAGTAATGGTTTGCCAACAGAATGGTACAAAACATTTCATGAGCAACTTTTACCAATACTTGAGAAAACCTTCAATCACATTCTTGAAAAGGGCAACTTGCCACCATCTTGGAGAGAAGCTGTAATTTCGGTAATTCCTAAGGGAAATAATAGTGAAACTTGCTCAGGCTTTAGGCCAATATCAATACTCAATGTAGATTATAAATTATATACCTCAATTATTTCAAAAAGATTTGAACAATTTATGAATGATATCATAGATGAGGATCAGACAGGCTTTATCAAAGGACGGCAAACCCATGATAATATAAGGAGAACACTGCATATCCTTGAACATATTAACTATAACAACATCAGTGCAGCCTTAGTGAGCCTTGATGCTGAAAAGGCCTTTGATTGTGTAAACTGGGCCTTCCTTTATCAGACCCTTGAAAGATTTGGAATGGATGAGAAAGCCATCCAGTGTATTAAGACACTATATCAAGCCCCAACAGCAAGGGTTAAAATAAATGGAAGTTTGACAGAAAGCATTCAATTAGAGAGATCCACCAGACAAGGATGTTGTTTATCGCCTACACTTTTTGCCATCTTTATAGAGCTGTTAGCGCAAGCAATTAGACAAAACAAAGAACTTAAAGGCATACGAATTGGAGATGATCACATTATTGGCCTTTTTGCTGATGATGTTATATGCTACCTTGAAGACCCAGACTCATGCCTTCCCATATTGCTTGATCTTCTTGAGACCTTTGGATTTTACTCAGGATATAAGTTGAATCTAGCTAAAACACAAATTTTAACACTAAATTTCTCACCAGGAACAAATTTGAAACAAAAATTCAATTTCAACTGGAAATCAACAACCATGAAATACCTTGGGGTGACTCTTACCAGGAAACTAGAAGATTTGCATGATGCAAATTATGTTAAGGTCGAGAAAAGTGTAAGGACTGATTTGGACAGGTGGAAAATTATGTCCCTAGACTTTAGCTCAAGACTAGAGACTATAAAAATGAATATCCTTCCAAGATTTTTATATCTTTTCCAAGCATTACCAACAGAGATTCCTGAAAAACAATTTAGAATATGGGATAAAGATATCTCAAGGTTCATATGGAATGGTCAAAAACCACGTATCAAATTTGAGACACTTCAACTTAGAAAAGAAGAAGGGGGACTGGCGTTACCGAATCTTAAGGAATATTACCATGCAGCCCAAATTAGACCTATAGTTTGCTGGTGTGATGATTATTATGAGGCCAAATGGAAAAAATTAGAGCAATTTGTAGAAAGCAGGAGAATTCAAAGCCTCATTGGGGATAGAGAGGAAGCTACAGACCTATTTAAACATATGAATAAAATTACACAATTCACATTAAAGAAGTGGTATGACATAATAAGTAGACACAAACTGGAGACAGATGTCAGGCTACTTAGATGGGTAGGGTATGATAAACATTTCAGACCGAATACTCTTGACACGAGTTTCAAATGCTGGATGGCAAATGGTTTAACAGCTCTTTGCACTGCAATAAAGAATGGACAGTTTATGAGTTTTCAGGAGATGAAACAAAGGTTCTCTCTGGGTAACCAGGATCATTTCAGATACTTACAACTAAGGGATTACTATGAAAGGGACATAAAACCAAATCTGAAGCAGGAATATAATAGATTGATTAAAACATTGATAGGATTGTACACCTTTAAGAAGTGCAGAGTAATATCAACATTGTATCAACAATTAATGATGGCTAAGGGGAATACAACTCTATATGTCAAGCAAAAATGGGAAAAAGAATTGGAGGTGAATATAACAAGGGAAGACTGGTTACACATTTGGAGAACCCAACAATCCACTACATCATCACGTGTTTGGAGAGAACATTGTTGGAAAAACGTAATAAGATTTTTTATAACTCCTAAAATTAGGAGTAAAGTTCTCTCAGTGCAACAACCGTGTTGGAGAAACTGCAGTGCAACCAATGTTGATCATGCACATATTTTTTGGCTATGCCCTGGTGTAGAATTGTTCTGGACAGAAGTGCATTCAATTATAGTCAGCATCCTTGGTTATGAAATACCAAAGTCCTGCATGGTATTGTATTTTGGTAATATTTCCGGAAATATTGTGATCAAGGCAGACAGAGACTTATTCAAAATACTGATAGCAGCCTGTAAGAAAGCCATTACCAAGAAATGGTATAAATCAGACCCACCGATAGTTGATGAATGGCTGAAGATCGTAAATGACATATATGTCATGGAGGAGTTAACCCATAGGATAAGAGTACAGCAAACTCAATGTGAAGAGAAATGGGTGAAGTGGCACTTATTTATATTATATATATATATATATATATAATATAAATATATATATATATATATATATATTATATATATACGACAGAACGATTTGTAAAATAAAACAAGGGGAAAAAAACTGTCATAAAGATTACTCTTGAGATGTAATGCAATCCAGAAAGTTTGTATTGTGTTAAAGTTTTTGTTTGTGTGTTTGTTTGGTTTTTCATTTTCTTTTAATTATGTACATTTGACAAATTATAAAATAAAAAATAAAGTTTAAAAAAAAAGAAATCAATCAATCAAACATTAAAGCGGAATTTGCAGCGATAGCCGGTTTTCCAAATGTAATCGTAGCGATCGACTGCACACATATTTATAAAGGCGCCATCTGAGGGGAAATATGCGTATGTGAACAGGAAACATTTCCATTCAATAAACGTACAAATAATATGTGATGCCCAAATGCGCCTTACAAATATCGTAGCAAGGTGGCCTGGGGCAACCCATGACTCCTTCATCCGGACTAACAGCGTGGTTGGGAATAGGCTGGAAGCTGGCAGAGTGCGTAATGGGTGGCTACTTGGTAAGAAATTTAACACCTAAAGTGAATGTACTGGAAAATATACACATGATGTATAGTTTATGCTGTAATTATTCTAATCATTCATAGAAGACAGCGACTTTCTTTTTCACATCCACTTTTATGTCGGACCATTTTTTTTTTTTACATCAGCACGGCCCGTGTTTCTGACCTTACCGCACTTACTGCCTTTGCCACATTTGTGCAGGCAAGTTGTTTTGTTTTGGTGCTGATTCCGGTGGAAAGTGAACCAAACAAGATTTTGTGTCTGGCCTCCATCTCTGAAATCAGCACATTCACCTCGCATGCCGAAAAGTTTTTTTTCCTTCCTTTCTCCATATCCATTCTCTCAACAGGAGCACTACTACAGGCCTATTTATACTAATTAGCATATTCAATGTGGGGTACTTTAGGGAGGAGACAAGGCGGAGAGTCGGGCTTGTGCATGTGCGCTGGATTTCACATGTACAAAGAGAATGTGCGTGGAAACCTGCTTACGCATGGATTGATACATCTGATTTTTTTTGTGCGAACGCATCTTCCCAGATTTTTCGCGTACGCACAGATTCAGTAGGAAATCCACGCAAGTGTTAGTACATGAGGCCCCTGATGTAATATTCAAAAGCTGAGGACGACCATCTCCCCAGCCTTTGAATTGACAGCAGCAGCGCCAATATGAAACGAATGGCTTGTATAGACAGAGAGGCGGGTGAGGCGGGCAAAAATTTAAGCTCTGCTGAACTTTATGCAAATGAGGAGCGGTGTTTGCTGAGCGGTAACCAATGACTTTTCAGTTGGAAGGCGGCAGGTGGAGAGATAAACATTTCAAAAAAGCTACTCAGGGGTGCGTTTCCCAAACAACGACGGAGGTTAGCATTAAACCACCGTTGTACAACGAAGGTTCAAACTACTCAGCACCCCACAACCGACTGTTTCCCGAAAATCTCCAACCACCAAAGTACGATGGAAGTCTGAACTGTTGTTAGTTTGGACTTAGGTGGTTCAAACTGCAAAGTACCCAGATGTTTTGGAAGTGCTCGGAGAGTATTCGGACGCATTCATTGCTAATAACGACAGAAACGATTGATCTACATAAGGACATAAACGTAGTCTCATTTCATTTAAGCCGGTATGACAGCTGTAGAAACTGTGGGATATCTCCGTAAACACAACCATGTGCCCTACTCATTAAAAGTAACAACTGACTGTCAGTTTGTATCATATGTCTGTGTATTTAATTTATACTGCATGGAGCAACAGCTATAAATATAACCACTCCCTCCATGTAGGTAAGTGGTGAGGTGAATGAGTGGTTAGCTCATCGGTCTGTCAAAGGAAGTGTTGTCTTTTTCGGTGAGATATGGGTTCGAATCCTGCCGAAGAGTAATCAATTTGTAACAGGTGAAAATGATCTACGGGGCAATGGAATAACCGTGCTTGTGGGTCAAGTAATCAGTGCACATACATCACAATATTACAAAAGTGCTCATTAACATCACTGACGCACACTAACTTTTATCCAACCACATTTTGCAACAGCTTTTTGTGTGTTATCGGGTGTGTTTCCTACCTTCTTTTTACATGATCTGGCAATGCAATACCGATAATTAAGTGAATTGGGAGTAACATCATTTATGCAGATGGTGGCAGTAATGCACAGACAGCCACCTAATCCGCCACAAAAGGGCCAAAGGTGACGAGCAAGACGTCACGTGAACAAACACGACGGTCTCACGACAGGTCCATGCTAATCGTTCCAACTGCACAGCTTCACGATGGAACTTCCGATGGTTCGTCCAGACTTTGTTGTTGGGAAACACTTGCGTCGTTGAACGATCCATCGGACTACTGTAGTTGTAAACATCGTTGGTTGCTAAGTCTGGACGATGGTGTTGGGAAACAGCAGTGTGGTAAGACCATCGTTCAAACCTACAAAGTTGCTAAGGAAGTTAGCAACGACGCTTTTGGGAAACGCACCCCAGGGTTGGACAGCCAAGAGTGGACACGCTACACCACTGTTAAGATTACGAAGACGAAGATATAATGACCAAACCACTGTTAAACTACCGCACCTGGGACAATTAGCCTGCAGAGATAAAATAAGTCATTCAGTTAACAACGCTGCATGCATGAGTCATTGAATGAGTACCTCAATACGGAACGGAACCTGAGCAAACGTTTGTGATGTACTGAAATGCTCAATAAATAACCCATCAACCTAGTCAATAAGGGTTAAAACATGGCATCCGGTGCAAAGATTGCGTTGGAAAATAAAAGGGAAAATTACTGCAAGAGCCCCATAAACACCACATTAAGCAGGTGCGAATGAGAATGCTTAATAAATGCTACACTGAATTGTCGGGGAGTAAATAATTGTTTTCCATCAGTATGCAAAGAAAATTGCAGAGCTTTAATACAAAACATTCCCATCATTTAACTATCAGCTTACCGAACTGGCAGCAGAATAAAAGGCTTGTGCACACGGGGAAGTACATTTGACCTTCAAAGAAAAGAACGACATCGGCCCATCCCACTAACTGAATTGATCCGTCCACAACGGAACAGTCACGTCAAGCACGATAGCTCCGGGGCAAACAGATTGGGCCAATTACGTGGATCATAGGTAACTGTTGAAGCAGTTACAGCTTGTAAAGGTTGAACAGATTAACCAACAACAATAAAACCCACGAGACACCATCTATGTAAGCATGTCTATCTGCAGATGAATTTAGACCTCATATTAGTGTGTCGATAGCACATTTTCCCAGCTAGCAAACGAAAGCATCAGGACTTCTACCGGGTAGAAACTAGCCCCCATAGAACTTGACTATGGGGTCATTCCGTGTCAAATCAAACGATGGCCGACAGTCACCCTCTCCAAAAAATCTGGAAAAAAATCACAGCTGTTTGTACATCCAACCCATGTATAAATCTTAAATATTAAGTCTGTATCACCAATAGCTCCAAAACTACAGCCCTTTGAAATTTCAGGTCATTTTGGGAATTCTGGTGAACAAGCCTTTTGCTCAACTTCCGACATTGCTGGCTCTTTTAGTATTCCACACACATTACTGTAACTATGTGAAAAGAAATGCATTTTCCTGTAGAATTCAAAAATCAAATCAGATCAGATGTACCTTGTGTAATTCTTCCTCTCCAAAGCTGTGAAAATGGCTATAGATTCAATACGTGAAATGACACCACCACTTTTGAGGGCTTCTCGTTCAAAAAGTATGGCACACAAATTTATCAGATTATTTTTCCCAGTCATATACGGATTATAATGTCATGCCTGTGCATTAACCTTTGTTGATATTGTTTTCATATGGTCAGTGTATTTTCTTGAAGTTAGGCTTGATTTTCAAAAAGGCTGTTTTCATCTTGTCATTTCACCATGTGGACAGTTCACAGGATTTTTTAAACATTTTTCCACAATCATCCTGTAGGTGAGGATCATTTGTCCAAAATTAGGATTTGTTGCTGAGCCTCTTTATTGAGATATGATGTTTGAGAAAAAAATGTCAGTAATTCCATGGAGTTGGATTGATCAGCAGTACCTCTTTCCACCACACGTTGTGCTCTTTTAATACAATGGAAGTCAATGATAGGGTAGCATGTCATTTACAGGAAAAGCTGCCAAACAAACGTTGTGTTACAATTAAACCAATTGCACTGTCAAGGTCATTTTCGAGCAGGGTTTTGTTGTACAGCACACAAAAAGCAAGGCAAAACTGAAAAAATGGCATTATAATACAAACACAAAAGGACCATAAACAGGAATGCTATCAATTTAAAGATCATAAACAGTAACAATATGCTATGCAAACATCAAGAATGTGAAAACTAAGATCTCAAAGTTTGTTTGGCAGCTTTTCCTGTAAATGACATGCTACCCTATCATTGACTTCCATTGTATTTAAAGAGCACAACATGTGGTGGAAAGAGGTACTGCTGATCAATCCAACTCCATGGAATTACTGACATTTTTTTCTCAAACATCATATCTCAATAAAGAGGCTCAGCAACAAATCCAAAATTTGGACAAATGATTCTCACCTACAGGATGATTGTGGAAAAATGTTTAAAAAATCCTGTGAACTGTCCACATGGTGAAATGACAAGATGAAAACAGCCTTTTTGAAAATCAAGCCTAACTTCAAGAAAATACACTGACCATATGAAAACAATATCAACAAAGGTTTATGCATAGGCATGACATTATAATCCGTATATGACTGGGAAAAATAATCTGATAAATTTGTGTGCCATACTTTTTGAACGAGAAGCCCTCAAAAGTGGTGGTGTCATTTCACATATTGAATCTGTAGCCATTTTCACAGCTTTGGAGAGGAAGAATTACACAAGGTACATCTGATCTGATTTGATTTTTGAATTCTACAGGAAAATGCATTTCTTTTCACATAGTTACACTAATGTGTGTGGAATACTAAAAGAGCCAGCAATGTCGGAAGTTGAGCAAAAGGCTTGTTCACCAGAATTCCCAAAATGACCTGAAATTTCAAAGGGCTGTAGTTTTGGAGCTATTAGTGATACAGACTTAATATTTAAGATTTATACATAGGTTGGATGTACAAACAGCTGTGATTTTTTTCAGATTTTTTGGAGAGGGTGACTGTCGGCCATCGTTCGATTTGACACGGAATGACCCAACACTGTTTTTTTGTATTTTGAATAGATGTGTTTTGCCAGTGATACATCGGTATTTCATTTTTGAACGAAGTGTCTTATGTATTAAATAGTGTGTAGTGTGCAGGAGCAATCAAAAACTTGTGTTTTGCAAAAAGGAGCAAGTGTGTTGCAGAATTGCAACTGAAGTTGAAAGCAGCGCTTTTGTTTAAGGGTTACACTGTGTCTAAGGCATGGTAAAACAACTTCAAGTTATGTTACTTTGGTTTAAGCAGTGGGCAAAAACTGTAATCACTCTCCTGCATCTTACAGATTTGGGTCTAAAACTGTATGCAGCCCAACTGCCTTACGTAGCTAGGTTGTGAATATTAGCCGTCTAACGATAGAGATGGGGAAAAACTCGGGAGTCGGGTTATTTATCCGGATCTCTAATATCACTCAAGAACCACGGATCTAGACGTCTATTTACCCGGCTCAGTTGAGTCCTACAACATTTGATTGATATACCATCAATAAACGGTACAATTCAAACATCTTACATCTCATTTGGCAGAAAAATGAAACGTACGTGACTTGTCACTTTAGCACTACTAGTGGATCCAAGCACGCAGTGCAAGCAGAGGCACTCACTCACTCCAAGAGAAACGAAACTTAACTTACCCGACTTGACTGCAAGGATCCAACTGCTCGTGGATCTCTGCTTACTCGGATCGCGTCATGAGTTGCGTTTCTCTGCCGAGTGTGTGAGTGCCTGACTAACCGTGGATCCCAACTCATACCCGCTCGTGGATCCCTGCTTGCGGTTGGCTCACGGCTTTACTTGTGGCTTGAGTTGAGGCTGACTGCTTGTGGTTAGCTCGTGGCTTGACTGCTGGATGCCTACTTGCTCGTGGCCTTGCACAAGCTTTAGCTGGGTGAATCCCCATACAATGGCGGTCTCGCAGGCACAAGTTCTCCATGCTGTTGATGACTCCGACTGCCATTGTTGTCTGTGTTGTGTGAATTAATATGACGGGCATGCGGAGTAGTTTGATGTTTACATTAAAGATAGTCTGTGACCATAACAAAAAAAAGAATAATACAAAAATAAAATATTCTTTCGTAGTTAACACCGGGATGTCGCCATGTTAAACTTTCGGTGGTATAGCGCAAAAGTTACAGTCCTCTCGAGAAGGATTTCTTTAATTTGGGATGATGAGATGGACATGCAATTCTAACGTAGTTTGAATGAATGAAAGGAAAGGGCAATAGTCATGACGGGCATGAGGAGTAGTTTGATGTTTACATTAAAGTGAGCTTGTGACCATAAGGAAATAGAATAATACTACAACAAAATTCTTAAGTAGTGTACCCCGGGGACGTCGCCATTTAAAACTTTCGGGGCTATAGCCTAAACATTACAGACAGTTACAGTTTTCATGCGGTGTGGTTGAGGGTTTTTCTCTCGAGGATTTCTTATTTGGGCTGATGAGATGAACATGCAATTTTAACATGAATGAATGAAAGGAAAGGCCAGTCGTCATGCGGAGTAGTTTGATGTTTATAGGAGAGCTCGTTAATATAAGGAAATAAAATTATACTACAAAATAAAATATAATTTCGTAGTGTACCCCGGGGACGTCGCCATTTAAAACTTTCGGGGCTACCCAAATAGCAAATGCACACTGGGCCAGATTTGGTCCGCACCTACCGTGCGATCCGGGCCAGAGCTGGCAACGGACCCGGTCCGGCGTCCAAACGCACAGCGGCCCAAAAGTGGCCAGGACCCGTTTCACGGATCTGCAGTGGATATGGGACAGCGCTGGCCCAGATCCGTATTTACAGACGCGGCATTGATCCGCAGGGCGGATCCGCGTACCAGATCAATGCCAGTTTCATTTTTGCCTTATATTCGGCATTAATATGTTTCATTTCAATTTAAATAATTATTAAAGTAATATTGGGTGCGGTTTTACCATTCTTATATTCAACAGTCAGAAGGAACTGGACCATGCAACCTAGCCCTACGTCTACATAAACTGCACATTTAAAAGTTTCTGGATGTGGAGTAACGTTTAATTTAAAGGTCTTACATTGGCGATGGTCTGCAGTTTTAAAAGAAAATTTACCCTAGCTGACAGCCAAGATTATTAATCAGACAAAAGTGGTAACATTTGAAAAATTTATTTAAAAAAAACAGAACAAATCAAAACATTGAAACATGTATAGAACAAAACAGAACAAAACAGGACAGTCACTCCGTCGGTAGACGCTGACGCCGTTCCAGGCGCTGCTGGCGCCCACCCTCCCTGTCGTGGGCCAGGGAAAACCACCACATGGCAGTGGTTGTTGTCATCAGTGGCATTCATAGTTACGGGGCACTTCCTTACAGCCTCTGTTTGAAAACACATGTATTAGTGTTAATAATGTTGTATCATATAAAAGTTCACTTTTACATGCAGGCTTAGGCCTAGTTTGTGCTAGGCCTAATTGTATTCTGCATGTTATAACTGTGAGCAATTACGCATGGGCATATGCAAGTGGCCCAAACGTCTGGGCTATAACTCCGAATCTAACGTCTGGGCTGTAACTCCGAAAGTTTTAAAATGCTCGACGCCCCTGTTGTATTGTAGCCTAACGATGTTTAATTGTCTTTCAGGCGAGGATGATTTAGATACATGCATTTTATTTTTTGCCAGTATGTATGCTACAGAAAATATATGGCATCATTATGATAGGCTACTTGTTGTATGATGGATGCAATAAGGGAGAGCCGGGGAGAGCGTGGTGTTTGGGTCAGTACAGTTGTAGAGAGCGGGGGCGCAAAACGCATCGCCAAAGGGCTAGAACCGGCCCTGCGCATGTGTGCGTGTGCATGGAGTCAGGTAAGACACATGCGGGACTTTAAATGCACTTGCAATAACATGCACTTGCATTTAAAACGTCGCTTTATAACATCTTGTCATTTTTTTTAGACTAAGCCACACCAATCTGCAACGACAACGATTGTCGCTCGACACAAAACAATTGTTACATGGGTGTGTGGCTTTGGCTGAAGCGTTTCCTGAGCGCAAGCAAACCAGCTTGGTGACAAACCTTTTTAGATGGCATACACAAAAGCAAGTTCAAGGATAACCAAGGTTGCAACTTAGTGGTAATAATAGAATTAACCGTGCATGTGTCATTTCAACAATGTCAAAACAACACGTAATCTATTTAGCGATCCTATTTTGAGGGTATTAAAAAGTTTAAAATTACTCTGCTACACCAAAGGTCAGAGCACCGCACCCTCGAGCTGATCTGGCCTGATAGTGAGTCTTCATTATAAAACTTAAAAAATCCTACCCCTGCTCTAAAAAAACGACACCACACTGGACGCGCAATAAAGGCGTTAAAGATGTTACTCATAGGCCTACCCCGTGATGTTACTGACATGGCGCGGTCAGATGGAATTACTTGGTAATAATTACTTTACCACAGGCCACCACATAAAACAAATCCCGTCCGAATACGCATTATAATTCGCTTCCAGAGTGGCATCGGGGAAAATTACGTAACAAAAAACCCTGATTGTTAGCTTTCCAACTAATATATTTGTTACTCTCTATCATTTTAGATTCCAGATGTAAGCATGTAAAAGGTGTCCCGTATTTTTGGTCCAACCTGTATATCAAAATAGGCTGAGATACATCAAATAAGTTCAGTTCACTCATGTCACTTGAGCCCGCCCATTTTGCACACAATAGAAAATAATGTAACGGCTGCTGTGGCTGTGGCTGCTCTCATGAATCTGCCCGCTACGCCAGATGGGAGAGCGCTGCGGGCACAGTGGTTCTGCACAGATAATATAAAGTATGTCTGAATAAACGAAACTTTCTCTTCAGACAGCATAGTTAAAAGTTGCATTTATCTTAAAAAGGAACCATAAAACATGCAAAACGGTGGGGTAATTCAGTTTATTAAGAACGTTTTCAAAAGGGAGACGCAGGGATACGTACCCCCTAAGCCGTCAACCGAAATATTCGCAACGGCAATGTATACGAGCTACTACACATTTTAATACGTTTCGCCCTAAATACATTGTACGTCATTTTGCTTACACTAATTATAGCTATAAAAATGCCTTCAACAGGCTAGCATTAGAATGTCAGCGTTAGCATATTATAGGCTAACATTCACATTCTAGCGTTGGAACTGAAGCGCTCAACTACCGAACTAAAGCTTGACTGCAACCTTGCCCATACTTTAGAATACATAGTTACTTATCAGTTGACACCATATACAGTCTATGGTTGACACAGCATAGCCACCAAAACAGCAAAATATATATTTTAAACAAAGCAATATACTTACTCATATTTGCATCCAATAACGTAGATCGTTCTGGTGATTTTTCCTGCCGTTATGCGACTTCGCTGTGACGGTGTAGACTATTGCTCATTGACGGGGGGCATTTGCCATTTCGTATTTTTTGTAATTAATATGTGAATAATGACTTTTAGTGAGGTGATGGTTAATGCGTGTACAAACCAATTTTATGTTCATGTATGGGGTCCTTTGTAAGATCTGACAACTCAGGATTCAACAAAAAATGAATATGCTAATATTTACACCCCTCCTTTGCAAAATCGTTTGCCCCTTTCCAACGTTTTCTGGCGCTTGCGGCTGGAATCCATCTTGCGGGTGTGGGCCACATCAGCGTTATATGCCGCAAACAGACCTGATCCACTCTTTTGGCGCTCTCGGCTCAGTTCGGCAAAACGGTATTGGCCCGGTCCTGTAAACAAAATCCCAGGGCTCAGGTCCATGTTACGGATTTGGGCCAAATCAGTGAACTGTCTTAGAAACGTGTTTTCAGACGCTTTGGTTCAGACATGGTAAATGGATCTGGGCCAAATCTGCAGACTGTAACAAAAACAGCACTGCTTGTTAGAGCCAAAAAGTCTATCTGGTTCAGATCTGGCCCATAGCCAGTAACCGCGTGAACTGCTACACGCGGATCTAATGGCTTTCATGCGGATCCGGCCCAGAGGTAATTGTTATCTGGGTATAGCCCAAACGTTGCAGTCCTTTTTATGCGGGGTGGTTGAGGGTTTTCTCTCGAGGATTTCTTTAATTTGGGCTGATGAACATGCAATTTTAACGTTTGAATGAATGAAAGGAAAGCCAATCGTCATGACGGGCATGCGAAGTAGTTTGCGGTTTACATTAAAAATAGCGTGTGGCCATAAGAAAATAAATAGTACAAAAAATAAAATAAAATATTTGTTCATATGGTTACCCCGGGGACGTCGCAACAACTTTCGGCGCTCTCCGAAAGTTGCAGTCTTTTTTATACGTGGTGGTTGAGGGGTTACTCTCGAGTTCTTTAATTCAGGCTGATGAGATGAATGCAATTTTAATGTAGTTTGAGAATGAAAGGCTGGGGCATGCCAAGTAGTTTGATGTTTACATTAAAGACCTGAGGAAGTGTCTCTGCCAGTAGCCTACATCAGCAACCAAATATGATATTAAAAATCTAGCCTAATAATCACTTGTGTGAGTGCCTGACTAACCGTGGATCTCAACTCATACCCGCTCGTGGATGCCTGCTTGCGGTTGGCTCGTTTCTTGAGTTTAGGCTCCCTCCTTGTGGTTCCACTCACGGATCCCTGCTTGCTCTCGGTCTTGCACAAGCTTGCAGTTGGGTGAATCCCTGCATACAACGGCAGTCTACCCAGATAGCAAAGGGACGTCGAATCACCGTCGATTGTTGGTCAACATGGTCAGATTCCGTCGTTGGTCTGTAAATCGACGTCGAATTGGAGCCATGAACAGTCGATTTCTCGACCGTCGGAGAAGGTCGAATATAAGCCGTCGAATCGACGTGGGTAAAGGTTGATCTAACGACCGTCGGAGAAGGTCGAATATAAGCGGTAGAATCAACGTGGGCAAAGGTTGATCTCACGACTGGTCTGGACGTCGAACAGTCAGCCAAGCAGACCGCATCGCAGCCGCTTCCACGTCTGATAAGTCATAGTATATATATTGTGTGTGCAAGGTCAATAGGCCATCTTGCTATGTTAACTGAACCAATACGACTTGGCCAGATGCTTAAATTGTGATTTGTTCTCATGACTTTACAAAATAAAAACATACAGACACAAGTGGTAGGATGTAGCCTTGGTGAATTTAAACACATTGGCATCGATTATTCTGTATTACATTATTTATACAGGCACATTAAGACAACTAAGCATAAGGATAGAAATGATTATATAACAGTGGCATATAAAACCATACAGGTAGATCAAACATATGTTAAATAAAAGCTCATTACATTCACATGGCTTGCATACAACATTCTGATAGAAGTGTCACACAAAAGATTTGACAACCCTCCCATTTACCCTCTACTTTACTGTGCTCCAATCTCATGTCAACTGAGTGAAAGAGGTCAGAACATCTTAACCTTCCTATGACACTTGCTTACACATGAACATATTGCATAGGTAAGAGTCAATTCCTGTGCAATCCAATTACAATTATAGTAGCCTAATAACATAATATTACAAGTAAGCCTGCACTTGGATTACCCATTATTCATATAAAACAGCACTGACAAACCAGCAAGCTGCTTCAGCAACCAAACAGCTCCTGTGTTTAATTCACCCTTCTTTGACCATGTTTTCTCTCAATGTAAAGGCAGAGCTATGTTTGTAAGTCTACTCACTTTTCATAAATATACAACACAGATAGAAATGTTAATCATACGACACTACTGCTTAGACATGAACACATTGCATATGTAATTGACAATAATTCCTGTGCAATCCAATTACAATTATAGTAATAACATGACAATATTACAAGTAGGCTTGCACTTGGATTGCCCATAATTAATGTAATGCAGCCAATTTCTTGAGACAGTAGGCCTACTGATAAACCAGCAAGCTGCTGTGTTTAATTGACCCCCCTTTGATCAAGTTTCTTTGGTCAAACTGAACCTAATACATTACAACTTGGCCAGATGGTTGTATTGTGGCATTAGTTCACATGACTTCACAAAATAAAACACACACACTACAGTGGCAAGATTTAGCCTTGGTGATTTATTAACACATACACATTGAGCATTCTGTATTAGTTATATTGCGACACATTTGTAAGACACCAACTAATCAATACTGGGTAAAGGATAGAAATATTCTGATGGAACACAGGATCACACAAAAGTGTGGACACCCCTCCTATTTCTTAAAATATTTCACTTTATCTTTTCATGGGACAACACTAAAGTGACACGTTGACACAATGACAAGTATTAAATGTACTGCTTCTGAAGCTAAATTTGCTGTTTCCTAAAATTAACTCAATATTAAGCCATTAATGTTTAAACCAGGGCTTTGAACCAGAATTTTTTGCCAATTGGTTGGTTCCGAGCAGAAACAGAATTTTAATGTTTCTGGTTTTGAGTTCCACCATAAAATTGACGTTCCCGAACCGGTTAGAACAAAAAAATATCGTTCCCGGAACGGTTAATTACGTTCCTTGTCAGCTGTTTAACAACAATAGGCATATATTCTATATACTGCTAGTTTATAGCTATATTGTGACTTACATATATAGATCATTTATAATACAACCTTCATAGAACCAGACAACAATTGTTTCTTCAAGAATTGTGCTATTTATTGTATTCAAACATTTTGCAAAAATTATCAAAGTATGGACCATACCAGATTAACTTGGCTTAGTCTACAGTATATAAACAAAATATTGCAATTAGGCCTACCTTACCATATCCGCCAGGTATTGTTAACAAAAATGCCATTCACATTTATTGTAGACTATATGGCAATGAAAAACTTTCCATACATAACAAAAAAAAGAATTCCCATACCATATGTCAGGTAATTTAACCAACAAAACATTGCGATTATGAAAGTAGTCAACATTTTTTTCCATATAACAAAAAAAATACCAAATTCTACACCACACCCTTGTCACAAAAGCATAGACAGTCGATTTAATATTCGCAAGGCAAATATATCCTATTGATATTGTGTCTAAAACTAATTTTCCCCATACATCTGATGACGGTCTTCCCGCCCTCTCAATCAATGAACGTCTATCTTGAACGTCACTGGAAGTGAACCTCATTGGGTCATTGTAGGCTACCATAGACGTTAGATTAGGAGACGAATGACTTTGATTCTAGACTATACAGAATTTTAAAAGAACGAAATAAACCGGTATTAACCGGTTACCATTATTTTTAAATAAGCGTTTCTGTTCCGGAACAAAAAAAATTATAAAGTTTCTGGTTTTGTTTCTGTTCCAAGCAAAATGCTAAAAGTTTCCGGTTTTCGTTTTCGTTCCTTGAACCGGTTCAAAGCCCTGGTTTAAACCACTGGCAGCAGAAGTGAGTATAAGCCATTATATGGTAATGGGGTAAGAAAGTCTTTGAGAGGAATGAAGCATATCCAAAGGAGCTTGGGGGAAGCAGACCCGACAAACTGCACTGATTGTCCCCGTGGAGCTCCCTACTGTAACAGTCATAGACCCAACTCAAGAGGAACAGATCCCAAGGAAGGAGTTTCAGATCATTTGCTGAGAAGGAAAGCAGAAATCCAGGTAAGACACAATCAGAAAATAACTTGAAATGCACTTCCATGTTGCTTATGTTCTCACAAGTGTATTTAAGATATTTTTATATATTCCTGTGTTTTTGATATTCACGGCATTGTGATAGCGGAGGGCAGTGAGGTGCATGTCAGTGTTTGCTGTGAGCATGACAACAAACATTCATTTAGTCACACATGTATATTTAAGTGTTTCTCACGACCCTCAGGTGGGTATTCTACAAGGCGATGTGATTCACAATTGTGTAGCAAGTGCGTGGCCATATTAAATTATGAACATGTAAATTTACATTGCGCCTATAGGAGGAAAGCACTTTAATTTCACTTAATGTCAGTAAACAGCTAGACAGCAGCACCAAACTTTCCACCTCATGAAATATCAAAGCTATATAATAAAGTGTGGTAGCCGCTCATCATGTCCAAACTTACCTTTGTATTCATACATTGCTACTTCAGACAGTTTCACATCAAACTAAGACATTCTCTCAAACTGTGGGCAGTCTTTTAAGATAGGTCAATAAAACGAGGAACAGTTCAATCTGAGCTTTAAAAGTCTCCACACAGTTAACATGACTGACCTCTGATCTCCATTACGCTTGGCAAAGCTGCTTCTCAATATGCCTGCTGTATGTAGCTCCTTTTCTCCCTCTCCGTTGTAGGCATTATGCTGCAATAGACATACAGAGAGACAAAAAGTATAAAAGTATGTATAATAAACGTTTGCAACATGTTAAATTGAAAAGAAACGAGGCACGCTGAACACTCTGTAGGTGTATCACAAGTTGTGAGCCTATGGCAGATGAGATGGAGATAATTTAATAGGGAGCAGGTATGGTAGGAATCAGGTTGAATTTAGCATTACAGAACTCACATTCTCTCAAACTGTGGACAACCATTTAAAAAATGTCAATAATATGAGAAACAGTTCAAACTGAGCTTTAGAAGGCTCTACACAGTTAACTTGACAAGAAAACAGCACCACAGTTCCCACGTCATGAAATACCAAAGCTGAGGAACCTGTATTTTGGTCATACTCTGTACATGTGTGTATTCATACATTGCTACTTCAGACAGTTTAACATCACAACATTCAACCTTACATATTCGCTCAAAACTGTGGATAGCCTTGTAAGATAGTTCAATAAAATGAGAAAAATTTCAATCTGAACTTTCAAAAGCCACTATACACTTCACATGGCTTTGGTCTTCACTGACCTCTGATCTCCATCATGCCTGGCAGAGAACTGTTTTTCGGGATGCCTGCTGTGGCTCCTTTTCTCCCTCTCCATCATAGGCATTATGCTGCAATAGACATAACGAGAGACAAAAACATATGTATAAAAAGTATGAACACTTATGACCTTACAAGGTAATTTGCTAAGGAGGAAAACAGAAATCCAGTATTTATTAGAATAAAAAGTATTAGAAAAATATTAGAATAAAAACTTGAAATGCATTTCCATGTTGTTTGGAGGTAGAGTGCTGAGAGTGGCTATTTCATCGTTTATTTGCGATGCTCCAGCTCGAGCATTTGTGAAACAAATCAAAAGTCATAACGGGTATTCAGGGTGCGACAAATGCTGTCAGACTGGTAATTGGCAGAATAAAATGACCTATCCTGAGACTGAGGTCAGGCTAAGGTCAGACGACGAGTTTGAAACCATGGCAGATGAGGACCACCACATTAATAGAAGTCCTCTGACAGGTCTAGTGAAAATGGTATCCGCTTTCCCAATAGACTACATGCACTTATGTTGCCTTGGAGTCATGAGAAAGTTGATTAATTTTTGGATGAGGGGGAAAAACTCAACACGGCAGCCTATAAGAGCCATTAAGGCCATTTCTGAACAGTTAGTTCAGCTTCGTCCATATACTCCCACTGAATTTGCACGCAAACCCCGTGAACTAAATGAACTCGATAGGTGGAAAGCAGCAGAGCTGCGCCAATTTATGATTTACACTGGGCCTTTAGTTCTGAGAGACACTCTTCCACACGATCTGTATGACAACTTTATGTTGTTTTCTGTGGCCATGTGTTTACTGCTCACACCCAACATTTCTGACAATATGGTTAGTTTTGCCCAAAAATTGTTAGCGGCTTTTGTGAAGCATTTTGGCCAGGTGTACGGTAAAGAAGAAATTGTGTTTAGTGTACATCAGACGATACACCTAACAGATGAATATCGCCAGTATGGTTCCCTTGACAATATCTCATCATTTCCTTATGAAAACTACTTGGGTAAAATAAAAAAAATGCTACGCAAGCCATCTCAACCCTTACAACAGGTTGTAAAAAGACTGCCAGAGGAGCCTGTTTGTTTAGTCCCGCCACCACCAACACAACCAGCTTTGTTACACCCACACCAGGAGGGCCCATTACCCCAAGACTTTAGATCTGGCCAGCAATTTAAAAAAGTGCAGCTAAACAATTTCTGTCTTGCTTTAAAGCAGGGCGATAACTGCATAATGATTAAAAACAAAATCGGAATAGTACAAAATATAATTAAACATAGTGACTCTGTCTTCGTAGTTTACAAGACATTCAAGCACAGGGAGTCATATTTCAACTATCCTTGCCCATCCACAAACATTGGCTGCTTCCGAGTCTTTGACATAGACAGTTGCCTTAATATTGACCGGCTTGAGGTTGTCCAGGGAAAATGTGTGTTGTTCCCGGATGGGGAGAACTTCGTGGCAATCCCTCTTCGTCACCATTCCTAAAAAGACGGGGGGAGATTTAAAAAAAAAAAAAAAAAAAAAAAACAACAACAATTTTACTAATGCATTAAGAGGAATCTGGAAAGTTAGAGTACTTCAGCTGGATGGCCCTGGCTATCCCCACGGAGTACTTTTTTTATTTTGCCTTTTTTATTTTTGAAGGTAATCCTGGGGAGGGGACATGCTTATGTGTAAATGCAACAGTAGGCTATGTTGGCCTGCTGCAGCATTTAGAATGTAAGCATTTGCCTCGAGCCCGGCAAGCCTTTGAAGACTAGGTGTAGGCAAAGGCAGTGTAAATGATAGGCTCCAGATGTCCACTCTAATCAAAGTGAATTAAAAATATTTAACACTAAGTAATGTTTCAATGCATTTTGATAACATTAAACAACTTCAGCAGTACGGGCCCTTGATATATAGTTCAAATTAAGCATCTAACATCTTACTTTTTTCACCCCTTAAATTCAATACTTATCAGATGGCGCAGGTCTGGAAGGTCGTGGAGTTCCAGGACATTAATTTGGCTGGCAACTATTGATGGGGAACTATGTTGTTATTGGCCACCCCTAGAAGAAAAAAAAATTGAGAAGGCGGCAATGAATTACATCCCCCCTGCACAAGGATGGCATGTCCATCGAGGTGTTAGGGTGCTGAAAACCTGTGGTAAGTAAAGCTGCATAGCTACGACATTAAAAACATTAAACCAATGACGACACTTCAAATTGCATTAAGACTTCCTTTCCTTTCAGGCACCTATCTCAAAGCCCAATGCAGCCTGCAACAGTCCCTTGAGGAAGGCTGCCGTACAGCAGACCTCCAATCCGAGGATGAATATGGGCCAAGAAAAAGACGGTAAAACTGATTTTTCTTTTCAACTTCAAGTTATATTACTGTTCCATTGGTGTATGAGCTGTCTCAGTAAGGTCCCGTTTTTTTTTTAGTCAGGCAAATCTACGAGAAAAAAAAACACCTAGCTGCTAACCCCCAAAAAATTAATTATACCTTATATTTACCTTACTATTTATGTTAAAGGCCAAACAAACGATACAACGAGGGCGACGAGAAGGCACCAAGCCGCAAGAGGAGGCAGCCACCACTCATTGAACCATTCCTGGACAGTGAGTGGCAATTCCCCTCCCTTAATGAAGGTGACTATCTGTAGACTATCCACTTTTTTGCCGTTTTTGTTGACCTAGAACGGGTATCACGGAATAGCGGACTGCGGTCCGGATCCGGACCGGGAGATGGTTCTATCCGGACCCGTGAACAATGCTAAAATAAGTAGTGTCATTTTCATGGAGCGGTTTTGAACGGTCGTGGTTATTTACAGCAGGCGCTGCTAGTACTGCAATGTAGCGCTGGTAGTCAATGATACAGCTTGGAAACGTCTGTTTGTTGTTGTTGGCCACAGAGCCTCATCGCATCATATTAGAATACAATGCCTTATGCAAACTCAGCAGGAAGAAAGCAAGGCTAAATACCACCGAGACATGGCTTGCTCGAAAAGGAGAAACTGAAAAGACCCTGAAAGACACTGAAAACTGTTGATTTAAAGATGAATAGACAGCAAAATATATATGTTCATACTCCCGGTCAGCAGTTCCAAGCCTGTCTGCCTCATATTCTCTGAGACCGTGGCATTGATTAAAAGCGGGAATGTGAAGCGCCTCCATGAGACGAAACACAGCTCCTTTGAGCTCATGAACTTATCTCGCGTAGTCCCAGCTGAGGGCAAACGAAGGGTATGCAACATGCGTCGCATAGAGAGACTGACAAATGACAGATAAATGCCTGTTTGTTTATATTACCTTTGTGTTTATTGGTTAAACATGGCTATGGCATTAATCTGTGTGTATTGAAATTAATTTTGACTAATTTAGACAGCGATTCGCTGCTTCTTGTAGGCTACAGTTTTGGTTAGCGGTTCAACATTTTATTTTGGAATGTTGAGACGGTGGGCTTGTGCGCGCTGGCTGCCAAATGACTCGTTTTATATACAGTCTGCTCTCCACTCTGGCATAGTCATGATGGAGAAAACAACCATGAATAAACGTTCTGGGTCACACCCACGGTGTTAAAAAAGACAAGAGGGAAAGAGAAAGTGGCAGATAGAATATAACTTCTCTGACAAGTTGAGGGCAGGGTTGGTTGGGTAATGTTGGTTTTCCATAAGGTTACGATTAATTTGCTAAACTACTTAACGTTGCCTTTAACCCTTTAGGCGCCAGAGGTTTTTTCCTAAAACATTCGATTTTGACATCTTAATTTCAAAAGGTTATAACTTAAAAATTATAAGAGATAGAGACTTACTGTAAATTAGAGAAATATTAAGGATGATCCAAAGTTTATGTAGGGATTAAATTTACCCATCTAATTTGCATATTATGACGTCACATGGCGGCGGCCATCTTGGATTATAGAATTTTTATAAATTGTCACGTTTGAAAGATAAAATGCAGTACTCCCTCCCCAAAAAAAATGTGTATGTACCTTGTGTATGCTATATTGCACAATACTGAATGCTCAGATAAATAGTAAATAGCAACCAAACAGTGTAAATCTTTACTAATAAATGGCAGAACCAAACCGAATGCATGTAGCAGTAGGCTGACCTTTTGCTGTAGAGACTTTCCATTTATTACAGAGGCACTCAGATTCCATATATGGGGCATTTATATGTTATTCTATATATACATATATCATAAGACTTGTTTAGTTTAAAATCTCATGAGTGAGATGACAAGATGAGACAAGAGACAACGTTAGTAGTTTTTTTTTTTTTTAGGTTTGTTTGTTTTTTTGGTTGGGCTTTTTTTGAGCTGACAAAGGCTAAAAACTGATGGGCAAAGCGATTTGTCTCATTTGTAACATTTGAAAGATTTGTAAGAACATTCCAGAAATCATCAGAGAAAGAGTGACAGAAAATCTAGGGGCGAATTGGCATTGGAGATATCCAATTGGCTGATCAAAGGGCGTGAGACAATTTTGATACCCCTCCTCATTGATCAACTCAAAGCAGGTGTGACAATACACCGGCATTCCCATCATCTTGCCTAGATAAACTAACGAGCATATTAGCTCCTCTGCCCCGTGCCAAACCGCCTCTGTTCCTGCTGCGAGCAGCACGCGCAGATCTGCTGCGCACTTGTGCCGAGTGGAGAGTGGAGAGGAGAGGAATTTTCATGGGTAGGACTCTCACTGCGTCTCCTCACCCTGCTTCTACGTTGTCCCCTAGCTCTCCTAGAAACACTTTGACCTCGTCTAACATACCCAGTGGCATTAGACAACGTCTCCACCACGTTACTGTCTCCGCGATTAGGGAAAGGTACAGTCGGAAAACAAATTAGCTACATGGCTAGCGCAGTAAAAACACTGGACCCCGACTTCACTTCTAGCCTCGTTCCCCACACTACTAACACGCCTGCTTACTCCCTGATAAACATTCCCAACACATGAAACACTGTTCCCATCGCTGACATTGAGCAAATGAGTATCTACTTTGGCCAAATGATCCAAAGATTGTGCTTGGTGTAGGGCTAAATAATCACTTTGTCCAGCTGCATCACTGCAAGGCAGGGACGCATCTGAAGCGTCGTCGCTAAACGCATCACCGTCATCTTCTGGAGGCAGATATTCGCCTTCAGAATAAGGGTCTGCGAATAGAAGACCCAACACTTCATTGCAGATAAACTTCTTTGATGAAATTAGACGAAAAACGAAGGCAAACACTCGCTGACGTTGACAATGTCGTTCTAATTATATAGCTCGCATGCAAACTAGCTTCGCTTTTGCTCACACTGATTCAACATGCTGTAGCTCGACTATTTTGTATAGAAACATAACGTAATTCTGAGTCAGGGACGTAGTATGACATGTCTACCACCTAGTGGAAGGGAGTTCAAACCAAATTTGACACCCTATTTGACAAAATCGACCGTTTTATTCAGTGCGGCATCTTGTCGACTTAAGTCGACAATGGCGCCTAGAGGGTTAAGTTTGCTAAGTAACACTGACTGAAGTATTTTTGTAGATGTTGTTGCTATGGTCCTTGTTTGATGTCGTTCATCCACAACCTGCTTATAGCTTCATATTGAAGTTAGCACAACTAGCAAAACTGCTGTTGTGCTGTTGTTCAGTCTGTAGCATGTCATAGTTCTCGTTCTCTCAGCGCTGGAGTGGCAGGGGCAGGAGGAGTTAAAATTACCTAGTTTTTGTGATGGTGTTGCATTGACATTTTAGTTTCACTAAATCACTATGCTTTTAAGTGACGACCAATTAAGCCATTGAATTAAATGCTAAGCCTATTTCTATAGATACAATTGAAAGTACATTTCTATAGATCTAAGAGCCTGTAAAAACGCACCGAAATTACATATAATTTATAGCAAAATTTCTGGGTGAGAGCCCCTACACGCCTCTGAAACAATGTAATTTGCTGCTCTCAAAACAAAACAACACTACTAGCCATATTTCTTGTGCTATTAGCCAGCCTAAAGATTGGACAGGTCCAGCCTGCCCAATGCAATTACAAGGGGTTTGGGGCAAACGTGGTGTCGCCAGACCTCATCAGTTTTTTTTTTGTGGGGTCGCCAGACAAAAAGTTTCAGAACCACTGTGCTACATCAGCCTGACTTATCACACACACACATTCACAGCCCAACAACGTGAGTGCGCTTTAAGATAGCATGGATTTTAGGGCAACATAAAAAAAAACATTCAGTGAGTTCATTTAGTTAATGTTTCCTAAGTTTACTTTTTTACTTGAACAGGCCTTCAGTTCTTCAGGCATGGACCTCTTGCATTATAGAAAAAAAGAGTTCCACTCAGTTTACACTATTATTTATTTTATTCTGAGGTTTCCCTTTTGGTTAATTTGAAGTAAAGGCCTTAAACTTATTTGACTGCATGGGACTACTTTTATTTATGATAAAAGAGGTAGGCTGGAATATGTTGTCTTATTTCCTGCATTTGAAATTAAAAATAAATATTGTTACCTTTTGAAAATGTGGACATGCGGGACTTTGGCTCGGACCTTCTACTTGGGCAAAATGTAATAACCGGACCTCGGTGACTTTTAATTGAATACCCCTGACCTAGAAGTTGTCTGAAATAATAATACATTCACTTCCGTCTTCAGAAAGCCAGCTACAGAACGGCCAGCAGTTAATTACCCATGGTAGCTATGCATTTCTTTTTATGCCAGAAACGAGTATGGCTAATGGGTAGTCTTTCAGTATGGCAAGTGCTTCATGTGAATTCACTGTATACTATTTTTCAGACTCTCCCCCGCCACGTCATCACTTACATGGTAAGCCAAAGAGGAAACTTAATGAAGCGCACCTTGTGTTACTCTAAATCAGTTCTGGTATTGACACCTGCATGGCTAATAAGTAGTCTTTCAGTATGGCAAGTGCTTCATGTGAATTCACTGTATACTATTTTTCAGACTCTCCCCCGCCACGTCATCACTTACATGGTAAGCTTGTTAAAATCTTTGCACGAAACCCCTTAACAACCAAAATTTAGCACAGAAATTAATTTAAGGCGCACCTTGTAATAATCTAAATTTTGCTCTCCTATATTTCAGCCACACCTCTGCCACCACAACAGGGGAACAGCCAGGGGAACAGCCAGTTGCTGCATAGTGAGTCCACAACTTGTATTAATCCAAAATAAGCTTAAAGGAATAGGCCACTCCCAGATGAAATTTTGTCTGTCCCCGCAGTCCCTAGAGTTGGATAAGTGGACAGAAGCGTTTTGTGGCAGACCCAGCCATTGTCCGAATCTGGCAGCGCTGACCGTAGTAGCTTAGCTTAGCATAGTTGCTGTAATCTAGAGTTGCCAACTAGCACACTGTGGCAAAACTGAATCATTTCACTCGCTTTTTTTTTGTAATTACGTCTTGTGACCTGTGCAGTCAGATCGAGTACAAATGACAACAGTGTAATTGCTTTATGTTAAGTCTACCTGTGCCGTGTGGTGAGTCCACAACTACAGTATGTTATCACTACTCATACGTGACCAGCAATGTGAAATAAAAGTCCTAATGTTTGGTGTAACTTAACAGACATGGGCATCAGCACTGTCATTTCCCTCCTTAACCACCTGAGGGAGGACAACAGGCAGCTGAAGGAGGAAGTAGGGAGGTTGGCCCAAGAGGTCAGGGCCATGAGGAGAGAGATGGGGAGACAAGAGACACCCCAGACATCGCCCCTATTCCCGCTTCCACTCTCTACAATGGAGGAGTTCAAGGCAGCAGAGGCCCTACTGAAAGCAAATGGGACACAAAGGAAGCTAATGGTAGTCATTGAGTCTTACCTTATCTTTAGTCATCTGCAACACCTGTAAAAAGAAACAAATACTTAGTCTCATTGTGAATCATTGATAAATGCTAAATAATTTCTTATTGTTGTCTTTCATGCTACACGTTGTTCTATCAGGTATCAACATTAGCACTTTGTGGAGGTACGGAGGCAGGGGCCATAGTGAGGCGGATGCTGCGGACCCTCCTCTCAAACGGCTTGGCAAGCCAGTTTAATTGGGCAGGGAAAGGAGAGAAGACTGCCTTTAAATACACCAACTTGCATGATGTCCTGTTTGGTAGGTTATGTACATGCACACAGCAATAATGCACAAAATAGCCTAGTTTAAAACTAACACTACTTCTGATCGTTATTTGAAAACCAACTTCAACATTATGAGTAGTAAGACCTTCAGTCATACTGTTAGACGGAGATCGGAGCAGGTGAGCTTACAAAGTATAGTTCATGAAAGGACGTGGCTGGAACAAACAAAATATGTTAAAACCTCAATATAACCTCAATATAACTGAGGCAATTCTCTACTCAATAACTTCAGAAGGATTTCTGATGCTGTATAACCAATAGACAGAACAATCAGTATCATAGGCCTGTTCTAGATCTGACACAGCAGCACAAGATGCAACATCATTGACAAAGATTTTGGAGACAGCATTAGCTTAAAATCACTTTAGGTACAGGTCTTGTGCTTTAAATATTTGTGAATGCAGAATGTATTGTAAATGCATTGGTGCTAAACAAAAAATAGGTAAAACTAGACCTATACTACACTTACCCAGAAGACAGACATATTGTTAAAGATACAATGGATTAAAAAAAGATTATGAAACTCACCCGGTAGGGAAACAGGTGTACCAGGGGATGCCAGGCTGGCTGACTGCCTGGCGCGAGTCAACTCGGTAGTGGCGTAGTTCCATTTCCGCTTTCAGTCAACGGCAAAATACTTTCACACACATTCTTGTGCACATTACTTGTGCACATTACTTTTTCATTTGTATTTGAACACATTTCAAATGCTTTTGTCCGTCCGTGCAAATGATTGTGTGTACAATGCGTTTTTCCGTAGGCCTACATTTTCAACTGATTTTGTCCCATTTTGTAACATTTTCTATGCACAACCTCAAAGCAATCCAACAAAGATCACTGTGTAATATCACGATGTTTTCTTCTTTTTTCAGATGCTCTACAAAAACAGCTGCCCGGCAGCACACATGCCGTTTTCGGCGACAATGTAAAAAAGTGGCTGAAATACGCACCAGAGAGAGAGGGGAGAGTGAAGAGCATGGGGGTAGGTATTTTCACCATTTAGGAAACCATGCTATTCCAAATTACTTTCTTTATCAATGCTGCAAATTCAAATGTTGTGTTTGTGTTTCTGTTTCCATTTACAGATTGCTGCTGCCAGGGAGAAGTAGGCGAGATAAAATTAAATAAATTCAAAAATGTTTTCAAGAACGTGTTCAGTGTTCATTAATAATTAATGTTACAAGGTAATATTAGATTGTAGTTTGACACACGATGAGAGCTGCATTTTTATATCCTGTTGTAGATAAAACAGGACGCTATAGCCAATATATTCAATGGTTGACCAAAAATCGACCAAAAATCAACGAGATAATTTTATGGTCGAATAAAGGCCGAAACGGGGTTGATTCACCGTCGGCCACCATCCACTTTTCAACGTCGTTTCAACGCAAACACGTATGAGCAAAACGCCGTTGAATCGACGCCGGTGGTCGACGATGATTCGACGGCATATGGTCGGAGAACATGCCGATGATTCCACGTCGAATCAACGTCCTTTTGCTATCTGGGTAGCACACGGGCACGAGTTGTCCATGCCATATTAGCTTGTTGCATAGGCCTATATGTTGCATAGGCCTATATGTTGTGTGAATTAATACTATGTTGATCCACCCCATATTCATTTTTGCGCACAATAAAATACAATAATACAATATAAATAAATATATAAATAAATATTTGTTACCCCGGGGACTTTCGGGGGTATAGCCCAAAAGTTAGTCATTATTATGTTGAATGGTTGAGTGTTTTCTGACGAAGATTTCTTTAATTCGGATGAGATGAACATGCAATTTTAACGCAGTTTGAGAATGAAAGGAAAGGCCAATCCTCATTATGACGGGCATGCTGCAGTTTAATATTTAGGCAAACATTAAAGATAGCTTGTGACCATAAGAAAATAAAATAGTAATACAAAAAAATCTTTCGTAGTGGTTACCCCGGGGACGTCGCTAAAACTTTCGGGGCAGCAGCGAGTCATTTTTATGTGGGGTGGTTGAGGGTTTCTCTGGAGCATTTCTTTCCAGCTGATGAGATGAACATGCAAGGCCAATTGTCATGACTGTGGCCGATACTCGTAGTTTGATGTTTACATTAAAGAAGTACATGTGACATTAAAAAGCCTATAAACGCTGCAACGACACAATGTAAACTGCTGGAAGCACGAAACAACGACGTGATGAAGTCCTACACATAGAGAAAAAACAATCCCGACATTATGAACATTTTGCGTCAAATGAAATCAGATTGTCTAGGTTTTCATTGAATAGAATAGAATAGAATAGAATGCTTACTGTCGTTATACACAGTACGCTACAATTTGCATGTGTGGCTGCTATTAATGCTTTTATATAAGTTTCCTATAAGGGGGTATTTTCATTATTATTATTATTATTATTATTATTATTATTATTATTTGACGACTGCAGCAAGTGACAGCTGGAGACAGGCGGACTGAGGCAAAATGAAAGTGGCAGGCTAAAAGCATCCGTCTTGTGTTTGTTTGCGCTATTTATTTATATTGACAAACAATAATGAGAACGTATTCCAGCGCGAAGGAAAAATAACACACATTTCGTTATTAAGTAATGCGTTCTGTGTACTGTAGACATACACGACACTATGTGCTGTGTACTGTAGATTGTTTAAAAGGCAGCTATTGGGCTTTACAATTCAGTTCTTCTTTATGGTATTTTAAAGTAGTATATCTGACTAACTGCTCAACTGCTTACAGCGACTGCATTCTGCATCTGGGCCTCTGATAATGTCAAATTCCCCGAAACTTTAAATCTTGTAATATAATGTAATGCTATATAATGTAATTTAATGGAATGTAATACTGTTTTATTTCTAGATTTCTTTTTTCTTGGGGGTTCTGCAGGTTGTGGTGTCTGTCATAATAATAGTAACAACAACAATAATACTAATACTGTAATAGTAAAAGCCCTTCTGTAGAACTAGTAGCCAGGGCAGCAAGCTGGATATTCGATTGGTAGCAAAACACCAGCAAGACCATTTGTTGTTGTACTGAGTATGTATAATGTACTCTCTCTGTGACCTTTGCCCTTAAAGTGTGAAAACACTCCCTACACTCCCTGCAATGGAGTCTCAAATTTTAATTGCAGTTGTTACTCTTTGGTATTCTTTTATATTTAAAATGGTTCTGTGTAGTCTACTGTACATTATTCTCAGCCAACTTCCACACATTGCACTAGTATTTCACATACTTTGTATATTGGCCTTCTGCATTGACATCATAATTTCGCGCGACGGTTTTAACTGTAGGGCGGAAGTGTGGGTAAAGTAAACAGAGAGAGAGACCAAGAGATGAAAATCCTAGCAGAAATATCTAAAAAGCGGTATTATTTCATGGTTGTATTACTTCACATTACTTCATATATCTTTACGAGATATGTCTCATACGGATATAATGTTGTCGTCGGATGTGGGACACCTTGAAGGCATCCACAAAAATCGGTATTTGGACAAAGTAAAACTTTCCGGATTTCAAACCGACCCGTATCTTATCCCTCCAGAGAAGTTCACGGACTTAACCAAAACCGACCGCTTACCAGACTTCACACCACATGACTTATACCAGTATGTTGTGAATGGTATATCACCCTACACTGGCGCTGATTTAAAAGCTTATAAAAGCCTTGATGCGTACCAGTTTTTCGTTGCTGGCTGGGTAACATCAGTTCGCTACTGCTGCAGCGATAGCGGAGGCAATTATCTCGTCATGTCTCAGGTAAGATGATTCCTAATGATCAGCTATTTGTCACATTTGTTCATTTTGTTATGCTGTAGGCCTACGCCATTACTTATCATGCTTAGGCCTAGTGTGCAGGACTGCAGGACAGAGAATACAAGCCAAGCGGTGTTAGTATTTTTTTAATGTATCGTCATACATGAACAGTAGCCTAAACTACATTATCATACAGGAACAGTAAATTACATTGCCATGCAGTATGAGTGTCACAGAACAGACAGGTTTTTACAAACTTTGAAGGATGATGGAGATGCTTGTTCCACCATTATACACATACTTAAAACAAAACAGTGCTGATGTTTAAGTAAACATTTTGCATGTACTTCTGTACCCTTAACATGCATTTTGATTACGCTGCATTAACTAGCTACCTCATTTAAAAATAGTGGTGAGGTGAGGTGTGCTCACACATTACAGCTTTACTCTATGCATTGGAGTCTGCTGTCAGACACCTTGAGGCTAGAAGTTGCACGGATGGGCGAAGACAGTGGGGACTTCCTCAAGTGAAATCTGGCAAAGATCTCTTTGGGGAGGGATCGAGCATTGACTTTTCCAATCCTGCTAAGCGTTGCTCAGAACAACACCCCAGACAACATCCCAGCAGCACAGGCAAAGGTAATGTCAGCCTTTCCACTGAGGCCGTTGAGCAATTTTACAGGGACTTGAATAATGCAGCAGAAACTCCAAGTAAGAAAAGTGGCCTCCTGAGAATACTGCCACAGTATTGCCAGCAATTTCAGCCCAGGATTCTGTCTCTAGGGCTACCACCACCTCTTACTGAGCTGTTCAATGCTCAGTACCGTCAACTGACAGCAGCTGAACTTGCACAAAAGTGTGAAGCTGCCTTTGATGACATTAAAGTCACAGAGGAACAGGTACTTGTGCCCTTTAACCTCAAAATCAACAAAGTTTGTATCCATGCATCATCATGTTGCTCATTTTTTCATTTATGATTTTTGATTGTTGTAGGCAGTGATAATTGAGGCAGAAACACGAAGCCAGGGACAGTCAAGGCTTTGGCATGACTTGAGGGCTGGTAGGGTTACAGCATCCAGAATCAAAGCTGTTACTAGGACAGACCCTTTAAGTCCATCAAAGTCGCTCATAGGGCTGATCTGTTACCCAGAGTTGTGCAAGTTTTCATCAGCTGCTACAAGGCATGTTACACAAAGGAAATACATCCATTATAAACATAACAGGTTGTATAAGTGAAAAAAAAAATGTTAGACAGCAGTGTCTGTGGGGTGGGGTTATTTAGTGCTGTCATTTTGTTTTTATTCAGACAGTAATATCGGAAGGTTTACTATTCAGAACTGTAACAGCACATTAGCAATAAATGGTTTAAATAACATGCTTTCCTTTTTTTAATCAGATGGGGATGTCAACATGAGCAGGTTGCCAGACAGGCTTACTTTGATTCGGCTTCGCCGCAGCACCAGGGCCTGACTGTCCGTGATGCTGGTCTCCACATCCACCCTGCCTATCCCTACTTTGGAGCATCTCCTGATGCACTGACCTCCTGTACCTGCTGTGGGGGTGGCGTCCTTGAGGTCAAGTGCCCACACTGTGCCAAAGATACTGGAGTCCTTGAAGCAACTGCAAAGAAGCATTTCTGCCTTGTCAAAACAGAAATTGGCCTTGTGCTGGACAAAAACCACCAGTATTATTATCAGGTGCAAGCCCAGTTATTTGTTACAGGACGAAACTTTTGTGATTTTATGTTGTGGTCTCCAACAGACTGCTTTGTGCAGAGAATTTTTCCTGACAGTGAGTTAATGTCAGAAGTCATACCAAAGATTAAAGTATTCTTTCAATTGGGGATTTTGCCAGAGTTGTTGGCTAAGAAACATACATGGCCAGTTGATAACAAGGAGACCAAAGAAGAGTAGTTGTGTTTCAGGGTTGTGTTCAGGTAGTTGTGTTTCATTTCTATATTGTTAAATAAGTCTTTTATGTATTCTGTACTGTCTGAAATGTTTGGACAGCCATTTTGAAGAGTTGGAGAAGCATTGTAGGAAATGAAAAGCTGACATATTTTTCACAATCACATTTTTAATCATATTTTTACAATTTTAAGTTTTATGGAGTACATATCAAACACATGTTGCAATAATTCTCTCACTTTGTGTTATGTTCCTCCCTTCCAAATAACATCACTGTCACGGTTTTGCTCTTCCTGCTTGGTTTTTTTTTCCACTCAGGGGTGTGCAGCATGCAGGGGTGCATGCTGCATTGCCTGAGTTTAAAGAGATAAGAAGCATGCTACTTATCAAAAATGACATCTTCTTTTACTGTAAGATTATGAGACCTGGTACATTAAACACACAAGGCATGAAAGCATGAGCTATACAGTGAAGTCTCTGTGCCAGCTAACTGATCAAATTCCACTCGTTGTTTATAAAGTGTAAGTAAGTAAGTTCATTCTAACAACTAAAAACATTTCAGTGTTTAAGTAAAAGAGGAGCATCACTCCAGGCAGCCATTGTTTTTGGCCTATGGAACATCTGCCTGGTCACACTGGACAGCATATTTGAAGGTAATTTTAAGTCCACTACAGGATGCTACAGACACAAATGTGCATACCTTTTGGTCTCGTTTTGTACAGTTCTAAGGAGTTTGAATGAAAATTAAAGTATATGATTCCTCATTCAGACATGTCATTGGCAGAAATTCAGCTGGGAACTTAGACGGTCAATGCCCACAAACTCCAGTTGTCTTATTGAGTGTGCAGCTGAAGAGAAATGCCTGGCTGGTGTCATTCCTGGAGATGACGCTCCTTGATCCGTACTCTCAGTTGCCTATTGGTCTTGTTGATGTACTGCAATCCACAGGGACATGTTAGTAGATAGATTACAGATGAAGAGCTACAAGTGATAAACTTGTTAATGTTGTGTTCTTTCCCAGATACACTGCTACACTGCATTAACCATCTAGTTCCCAGCCATAGAAACTGTGATGTGGATACTAAACTCACACAGTATGAAGCAAGATGGATTTTCTATATGCAGATATAGGGCCCTGTCATGCTGCGGTGTCATTACTATTCTGTGCCAGCGCACCGTTCATTTTTTCAGGCAAAAACTCACGTTTAGATAGCAGATGACACTGCGCCATCACGTGTCAGCGAAAAGAAGAGGCGTGGTCTGGCGCAAAGCGTGCCAGATGCTATTATAAGGACGCAAAAATTAAATCCGCCAGTGACCAACAAAACTCTGGTCTGTCGTCAGTTGCGCATTGCTGAAAAGCTATTTTATGGGCGCACAACGCTTTGGGATATAACGACAGGGATCCCCCTCTTGATGAGTCGCTGTTATAACATGTTAGGGGACGATATCCACTAAAGGCATGGTTATTAACACATAGCTACATCATGCCAACAACAGGGCTTAAAACGTCTTCAAGCTCCAAAAAGATGTCCAATTGCATATGACTACGAATCTGATTATTTACTAAGTGCAACGACATAAACACTGATAGGCCTACATATTTTGCAATGATGCACATTTATTGAGCAATCAGTTTTTTAATAAACATACACACATTGTTCATAACCAAAGGGAAACAGTAAGTGTAAAAAAACAGAA
This sequence comes from Coilia nasus, assembly GCA_027475355.1. NCBI lineage: Eukaryota > Metazoa > Chordata > Actinopteri > Clupeiformes > Engraulidae > Coilia > Coilia nasus. The sequence continues at coordinate 2,233,325 of CM050216.1, read as the reverse complement.
TTAAATATCCATCCCGGAAGATTAACTGCTCATGCACGAGCAGATCGGTCCTCAAAGAAAAACGCTCCTGATGGGAAACACGCCATCGTAATAGCAACAAGCCATGGACAAAGCGCGGCTGGCTTTTAAAGGGAATGAGAGTATAAACTCTGATTGGTTTATTGCATGTTACGCCCCGAACACACCTATGATTAATTAGGTAACTTAGGACCAACCCTTTTAAACCATGCGCCAGGCGCAATGTTCACTTTTCCCGTCGTTCCCTATTGTCTCGGGAACGCCCCCAAAGCAACTTGCGCGACAGACTTTAGACAATGCGCATATGATCGTGAAAATAGAGCCCATAGTCTCCCAATTGCTTTCTGTAATGATGGCTACTTAAATGTAATTTTGGGCCAATGCAATGTATGTTTAAGCATGTAGGCACACTGTGACAACCATGTGATATTTCCACTTTACACAATAATTTGAACTGCTGGTCACAATTGTACAGATAGTCATCTAATATGTGTCCTAACTGGTTGATTGTAATTGGCTGCCAACCCAGACTTGGATTACTTCCTGATTTACTACCTTCTTGTTCTGTGAATTTCTCTTGTTAGCTTTGCACTGAGGATGGGGGGCACCTGAAACGTTTGCATTATTACACTGTAGATAGTTTCGCACCTTTGAGACCATTAAACCCACTTTTTGCATTGGTATATCGACTATTAGTCATTTTTTTTATTCTGAGTGGGAGCTTCATTTTGTCATGATTTTATACGTTTGGAGACAGCTGTTTAAAATTAAACATGATGTATGGCGTCAAAATAGTTCCATAAAGCACTCGCACGTGTGGTCCAAAGTTTTGGTATCAACAAACTCAGGCAGAATCAGTTGATGGTTAAGAAGTTTCAGAGAGCTTTATTATGGCACCAGAGACTCACGTCGTGTAGCAAACAGGCGTAGTCTGATCTTACACACAGGAACTTCCATTGTTATACCTTCAGAGATCCATACAACCACATTACACGTGCTTGGTTAGCTAACACCCAAAAAACAGCCCTTGTGACCAACATCGGGTGTTGTACATGTTACCATTGATGATATATAAAATAGGCTATGAACGCGTGTTGTTACTTTGAGTTAGCTGAGTTAGCTTGCTAATATACAAACGAGCTGCGCTTAAACTAGGAGTCCGGGACAGTTATTTATCCCATCATTTTTTAGGATGAAAGATCTGAATGGAAGACGAATAATGCTAGTTTAGATTGAATAGTTTTGTGTACTTGGTAGAAGACTGGAGTACCGGTTTGTTGTCGAAAACACCTTCATGTTTGACCAAAGCATTAAATGCAAGCTAAAAATGAGAACGAGTAGCCTACTGTCGGCTGTAAAAGCTGCTGGTCTTCCTGTTGAATAAAAATAAATAAAAGACATCACTGGGCTGCCATCAGATGATAAATATTTTACACAAAGGAGAACTTGATCCATTAAGTTAATGTTGGTCCTTTTTGTTGTCTTCATTGTTTCCCCTGTGTATGATCACTTTGATGAAGGACAGTATGAAAGTCACAGAGCTGATGGTATGAGGAGGCTCAAGCCCAATGCTGTTCCGACACGGTTTGTCTTTACACCACTGAAGCACCCTGACAAACCAACACAGCGAAGGAGAAAAGTTGAAGATGAAGATCAGGAAAACGTGGATGGATGGGGTACCGTCAGAAAGGATCACAGCTATAGTTCTCCTTCTCCATTTTGTGTAGTTCAACCAGGTACATATATAAAATATATTAATGAACCCAGTAAGGGCAAACGACTAAAATATTTGGTTAAGGATAAAGCATAGGTTTTATTTAAAAAGAAAACTCCACAGTTCTGTTTCTGTAAATCTCTACACATGTCAAACTGATATTGTTTATTAATGTAAATCTTTAAAACGGAAATTGTGTGCTTTATCTGTTTAAATTGTTTGTATTGACTGTGATTGGTTTGTAGCCTGTGCCTTGAATGTATTTGATAAATAGAAGAACTGATCAAAAGTAATGCCATTTAAAAACACACTGTAAAAATATTTCTTTAGACCTATTGCACTGTTTTAACACTGATGCATATTATTCATTTCTTTATTGACCACTACATAGGCCTAATTATTTATTTATACCCTGTACATAATTATTATTCTGACTGAGCACTAGCAGCAAAGAAATAATTTAAGATATTGAAAATGTGTGAATTGTTGTGGATCCATTTAAGGGACATTCCAGGATATTGGTACATTTCAGGGGTGGTAACTTCTGAAAAAATAATCTTCAATTTGATCATTTTTTTCATATATTTATTAACTACAGGTGATAAACTATCAAAAAGTTTGATTCGTCAAGCTCAGGTATCGAAGCAGGTTTTTAAAATGATATGCTTAAGTTGGTATGAAATATATTTGGTGCAACCCTGTTACCAATACTTATATTCCTGTAAAAATAATATTTTAAAACATTTTTTGCAAATATTTTGCAAACATGTTAAGAAAGACATATACAACTGAATTATAATTTGATTCTGGGTAATTTCTGGTTTTCTTTCATTTTATTGACTTTCAAAATCTGTGTTAACTGAAATATCAAAATCTGTATGTGTTGTGGTTTTATTTTTAAGTTTTATTTTTTCAGATATTTGCTGAATTGTACATAGAAGTAATCATTCAAACAATTTAAAGGGTAGTGGTATTAAAATTTGGAAGATAAGAATATTATACAATATTATTGTAGTTAAAAAAGGTAAGAGTAACAGGGTTGAGTTTGAGTAACAGGTTTGCATGGGTTGAATGAAAATCTGTAAAGACCCGATAAAATGCCATAAATAGAAACCCATTACACAGGATTACTTACTTTTTTATTTACTAAACTTTCATCAAGACAAAACAAGTAGGAATGTGATTGAAAAAATAGAACATGAATTATAAAAAATTGAACTGCATTAAAAATTGAAATTTGCATTGGTTTTTAGTCCCAATAGACACAACATGAACATTTTCTCTTGAAGACACAACATAAATTCATATTTTGTTTTTGAAAAAAACATAACTTCATTATTTTTTTTTATATTGCATTGGATTTTAGCAATAGGCACAACACGAATTCATATTTTGATTTTAAATACAAATGAACATGAATTATAAAACATTTAACTGCAGTAAAAAAATTAAATTGCATTGAATTTTAGTGCCAATAGATACAACATGAATTCATACTTCTCGCTCACGGCAGGATAGACTGTCCCACACATCTGTTGTAATGGCCATGTGGCGCAAGGTGACATTCTCTGGTGGAGAAATCAGAGCCAGTATGGCATCAAATGGGTACCAATGAACATCTTCCCTCCCAGGCCAGAAAAAAACGGTTTGGCCCTGCTTTACCCATGCTTCTGACCTCACAATGGGTCTCATTCACTGCTTGAATTATTCCTGGGTAGATCTTGTCATCATACACCAAGGCACACCATTTGCCCACAACATTTGGTCAATGCCACTGGATTTCTGGTGGGCGATGGATTGGGACTTGTCTGCTGGCATCTGTGGGATTGAAGCTGAAACTCTTGGTTTCTTGGCTTTCACACTGAAGATTCCCTGTAGCAGAGCACAGGCAGCTGATATCCCGATAAAGAATCTCGCCAGGAGAAAGAGTGAGCACTTGGTGAATCATCATTGTGGCAGGTAAAGATGGGAGGTTAGCTGGCATTGCACTCGCAGCATCCTCTACAGCATGTTCCTCAATGTAAAACAGAGAAACCTTAGATTCTCCCTCACACAGTGCTTGGTATAGGGAGGATGCTGTGGGGATGTCGACTCCTTGGCTGACAAGCCTATCAGCCCTTCTTTTTAGTGAGCCACCCACGCCATCAGGGGCCCCTTTGCCATGGCTGCCTTCGAAAAAATTCCAGCTTCCTCTTGTAAAGCCCATTTGGAAGATTTTGGTGGAAAAGAGGAAAAAGTTTCCAAGCTGCTTGTACTGCGTGCAGGGTCCATCACTCAAAAAATGGACAACTTTGACACTTGGCCATCTTTCTCTGACATCCTTCAAGATTGGATCCAGGTGTTGCCAGATGGCAGATGGCCCTTTCAACCTGGAGGCTGACACGCTGCAAAAAGAAAGAGGAGTCTCACTCCCCACAAAGCACACACCTGTGTGCAGAACAGCCTGTTGGTGGGACGCACCAAAGTGAACCGCCTGTACCTCAGAGCTATATTTGCAGCTGTAATTCTCTGCAAAATCAACATGGATGACGCATTCATCTGAGGGAAGATTCATTTTCAGGGCCCTTGAAAAAGCATACTGTTGCCGAATATTGAACAGGTGACGCTTGAATTTCCGCAGTGAATGGTTGAACTGTGCCAGCAGTTGGTCTTGAGAGCATTCCATTTCTTTCTTCAGTGTAACTTTTGATGTCACTTCAGGTTCATTTCGATGTTCTCTGTCAACCGTCACCCACTGCAGGTAAGTGATGGAATGAGTGCCTGCGTAGTGGGTTGTCACTGGACAGCTTTTGTTGCAGCAGTTCTCACATTCGCCATACATGCAACTTTTTTGGTGGTATCACAGGTAATTGACGTTGTTAAGCTCTCCAAATCCGATGTGTGAATAACATGCTGCTGGTATAGCTTTCGGGCCATGAATTCCAGGTTGTCATGGAGTTTACACATGCATGTGTCTCTGTCGGCAAGTGTGGGGCGAACTACCCAGTAGGGTCGAAATGTGCAGAAGAGTGAGAAAGACAGGTACAGGTTTCTTAGTGTATCAGTCAACAGTCTCTTTTGCATTTTCTTTTTCTGTCTGGTGACTGTTTTTTCCCTGTGGTGAATCGTGACACATCCTCACGTAGAAAGAATGATTTGACTGCTGAGCCAAGTTTGGCTCCAGTGCTTTTATATTTCTTTCTCCCATGGGTGCAGGTACCTTCTCTTTTTTTCCATCCCTTTCTGGAAAATCCAAATGCCTCTTCTGCCATTTTCTGCATCTTGTACTTCTTTAAGATTTTGTTGGTTATCTCGTTGGTTAGTATTCCTGCAATCAGTTGTTTGTCATGCTCTCTCCTTGTGTTTGCATACTTTGCACGTATTCCCTCAATTACAGCTAAATGAAACAAGCGGGTTCTCTTCAGATAGAGCATGAGCACACCAAATTTGGCGCTAATCTGTCCACCCTTTCAAAAGTTATGGGCCAAACAAAAGATGGCCACTTTGAAAGTCATAGGATGCTTTGACATATTTGGAAAAAAAACTTCAAAATTGTTAGAGCACTTACCCTTGGTCTTGCCATGTTGACAGAAGATGTCCTTGTGATGTCACTTCCTGTGTTCCAGTAGACAAATATTTTTAACTCTTTCTCTGCCAGGTAAAATTCGTTATGGTAACAGGGTTGCGCACATGTTATGGGACACAACTTCATGGCATAAATACTGTAACATGCAATACAACGTAGACCAAAGAAGTTGTTTTCCTAAGTAAAGGAGATACTTATCAACAATATACAAAAGGAAGTATTTTATTTAGAGCTTATTTTAATTGTTAAATTTGTCATAGGAGTTGGTCACCCAATGTGTGGGACAAGCGAAAAAAGGCTTTTTTGTGGTGGTCCCAAGGTATTCGGTCTTTTGAGTAATATCTAAGGAACTTATTTTTCCACCAAATATTACAGTTTGTCTCATAACAAGTACATTGTTCAAAAAAACTAGTCGTTTAGATATTTTGGAAATGTATATTTGAAATTTAAGTGGTGGGACATGAAATGTACCAATATCCTGGAATGTCCCTTAAATGTTATTCATATAATAATTTATATTAAATACTGGTAAGCAATATTAACAACATAGCCTACAAATTGTGTTAACAAGTCCAATCAGCATGTTGGAGGAAATAGGACCTAGCATTTTTTTCTGCGGAGTTGACATTACTATGATCATAAGCTATTGGATATAAGCTATTGGAGGACGTGTAGACAACATTAAATGGCATATTATGCATTATCGTATTCGTAGCCTACTTTAGCCTTAAGAAATGTTTAAAAGTAGGCCTGTCGCCTGTCTAATGTCAGAGACGGACGACGTGATTGTTCCTGTGGTGACTGTGACCCACAGAAAGGGTGAAGAGAAAGGTAAACGTTACGGTAATTTTACTGCTTAATAGGTAGCCTAGGCTATTGGGGTGGGGGTTTTCCATGTTACTGGGGGTTAATAGTGCCATTTGCGATAATAGAGGTGGTGAAAATAAACTTTTGATCCAAACACTGCCTTTTTGTCACATTGAATTACATTGTAGAATTCTCGGGTGGTGGGTTACAACATGGCGCCCATTGTTCGAGTTGGCCGAACTCTCTCTATATACGGCTCTGCGAAAACTCACTGAGCTCTCTCGAAGTAGTTTTCTGCTCGCTCGCGCGAAATTCATTTCTGCTCACTCGAAGTAGTTTTCTGTTCGCTCGGGCGGGAAGTGGATTTCTCCTCTCGCGAAGTTCTTGTCTATTTTTTTTTCTACTTTTCTATTGCAATTAAGTATAGAAGCACTATACTTCTAATTAATAGCAACAAGTCAAAGTCAGTTTTATTTGTCAATTTCTTCACATGTACTTGACATACAAAGGAATCGAAATTACGTTTCTCACTATCCTATGCGTTTACATAAACAACAACAACAACAACAACAGTAAAGTGCAAGTGCACAAGACAAGACAAATCCTGAGCTAAGTTATTGCAAATAATAAATAAAGTGCAGTTGCTTAAGGCTACTGTTACCTAGTGTTGCTAAAAACTAAACCAGGTATGACAAGTCAAGACGACAAGACGGGACAAGACAAGACAACACTGAGTGTGTGCATTTAGAGGTAGTTGTTCTTGTGAAAGTGATGGCTAGTGCAATAAAAATATAAATATAACAGCAGCATGTGTGTGCATACAGCATATGTATGTAGCAGTAGTCGTCCATTGTTGTTATTATTGGAGCCATTTGACAGTAGACATCTGATGTCAGGTTGCTAGGACAACGGGAGCGAGTGCAGTGTAGCACTTCGCTGGTTCTCAGCTGGTGGAAAGGAAGACGATGCTTCACTGGAGTGATTTTCATTTTTGAGGTAGGATAACCTGGATTGAATTCGACCATTTGCAATGAATGAAAATAGCTTCTTTAGCAAAGTTTCTTGAAAATATATTTTTGAGAAATGTGCTGTCTAGTTAACTTAATAATCAGCATTAGTCTGTGTGGATTCTGTTTAGCTAACGTTAGGGTCTAACGTTCGCTAGGTAACGCTAGCGAATATCTGATTCAGGACTCAGCTTGTCTGACATGTAATTTAGCAGTGCATATTATCATATTAACATATATCTATTACGTTCAATTAATGCCGTACTTTGGCTGTAGTAGGTAGGTGCTTACTTGTAGGTTGCTAATAAATACCAAGTGAGAGATAACGTCTGCTTGCTAGCTCAAGCTGTCTAAAGGTGAGTTTGTTCTAACAATTTCACTTTTAATTTTGGCAGATTCTTTTTTTCGAAATGGCGGGTTCGGGTGAGGTAAATTGTATTATTACGCATAACACACATTAAAATGATTCAGGCAGTTTTAGGTTGACTGTATGTATTTATTTTTTCACTTGCATTCTCTCTTCTCAGGACACCATTAGGAGACAGATCCTGACCCAGCTCCTCTGCAAGTTAGAACTGGGACTCACAAGAGAGCCCATTGACCTAGATTATTTTGAGTTTATGTGTAGGCAGGAGTTGTATTTGTGCAATGCACTGTCGAGGCATGTTGCTATACCTACAGACATAGTACAGGGCCTAGAGAATTTTTTAGGGCTGTCAGAGACCACATTGAGAGGCAGCACACTGGTGGTGTCCAGCCTTATACAGTACCTGGGGAAGTGGGGCGTCCCAGGTTTGACATTGATAGGGAATGCTTGGAGGAAGTCCTGGAACTAAACCTCCCTGTTCCCTGCATCGCAAAGATGCTCAGTGTGTCTAGGAGTACTGTCTTCAGAAGGGTGAAAGAGTTTGGACTTTCTGCTAGACGTTACTATGAAATTGATGACGGAGAACTGGATAATGTTGTGCAGAGTATAAAGATTGAGATGCCAACTGCAGGCTACCGCATGGTCAAGGGGAGGTTGCGGTCTCTGGGAATCCGTGTTCCATGGAGAAGAGTGGCTGCGTCATTACACCGTGTAGACTCCGTGGGCATCCTCTCAAGACTATCAGGCCTAGGCTGCATTTTGCGAAGGACCTACTCTGTCAGGGGTCCCCTTTCTCTGTGGCATGTCGACACAAACCATAAATTAATCAGGTTGGTACAGTTTGGTATAATTAAATAATGGCATATATATATATATATGTGCTATTTATTGTGCAGGTTTAGTAATAATCAAAATTTTGCTCCTAAGGTATAACATTGTGCTGTTTGGAGCAGTGGATGGATACTCCAGGAAGGTAAATGGTCATTTTATGTAACAAATTTGTCTCTCCGCCTTAAACTTACCGTCACTTAAAAGAATATACATTTTTATTAAACAGATTATGTGCCTCAATGCTGCCACCAACAATCTGGCTTCAACGGCATTTGCTGCTTTCAAGCAGGCTACGAAAACGTATGGCATTCCTTCAAGGTAAACTTGAACAAGGAAAAAAATGCAAACATACTTGTCATGAGATCAGAAAGTTCAATTTCATTTTGGTCATTTCAGTTAAGTTCTTCACCCTAGTTAACACTCTCCTTCAGGACTTAATTGTATTTAACTTCTGTGCATCATAGGGTCAGAGGCGATCAAGGCAGCGAGAATGTTGAAATTGCCAGGTTTATGTTCACCATGCGTGTTCACAATCAAAGGTTTGTCATGTTTGCATACTTTATTTATTTTATATAACAGCACACCTGGCCATTATGCCGCACTTAAATTATTCTGGCTGTTGTACATTTGGCATTGTCAAAATTATTGTATTTGTTGTCGTCATTACAATCGAACGCCTGTGGCGGGACGTGAGGACCTTTGTCACCTCCAAGTACTACAATGTGCTCTGGAGTCTGGAACAGGGTCAATTGCTGGATGTTTCCTCCACAGGTTTGAACCAAAATGACTTTCATAGAGCTTGTCTAAAGAGTATTGCAAATGTGTGAATAACACTGCTATAAAAGGTTATTTGGTTCTAAAACAAAATGTGACTCTTGTGCTATTTTGTGTCCACATTGATACAGTCCTCAGAGGCACAATTAATTGGAATTATTTGGCTACCAATACTGGCTAAAACATTAAATTCATTTTAATGGATATGTATGCATCACCCATTTCATGGTTTAAACCTTTACCCATTTTTAACTCAACAGAAGACCTTTTTCTGTGTCCACCTGGTCTTCCTTCCAAAACTGAAGATGGACCTTGAAAGCTTTGTAGAAGGTTGGAACAGTCATCCTGTCCAGACTGAGAGAAACAGAACACCTGTGTCACGGGATCCGGACAGACAGACAGATAGACCCAAATGCGTAACCTCAAATGTAGTTTATTAAAGGGTTGGGGGATGTGGAAAAAAGTCAAAGGCTCCGGAGAGCAGGTAAGTATCCACCAGCGGAGCGTCGAGACACCCAGGCAGGCGGGCAGTGGAAACTCGCCCCCGGAGGCAGACGAGCAGCGGAGTCGTGGGCAGGCGGTGGTCGGTACCAGGAGCAGGAGAGTAGAGCTGGGTCGAGGACAGGCGAGGGTCGAGACCAGGGCTGGAGCGTGGAGCAGAGTCGAGGACGGGCAGGAGTCGTTCACCGGGGCTGGAGCGTGGAGCAGAGTCGAGGACGGGCAGGAGTCGTTCACCGGGGCTGGAGCATGGAGCAGAGTCGAGGACGGGCAGGAGTCGTTCACCGGGGCTGGAGCGTGGAGCAGTGTCGAGGACGGACAGGAGTCGTTCACCGGGGCTGGAGCGAAGAGCAGAACCAGGGACAGGCAGAGGTCGGCACCGGAGGGCTGGAGCGTAGAGTAAAACCTGGGGCAGGCAGAGGTCGTCACCGGAGGGCTGGAGCGTAGAGCAGAACCCGGGACAGGCGGAGGTCGGTACCGGAGGACTGAAGAGGCAGGGAGAGCCAGGGACGGTCCGAAGTCGTAGCCGGGAGCGGGAGAGCCAAGCAGAGTCAGGGACAGGCAGGAGTCGGCAACCGAAGACTGGAGATAAACAGGCAGGGGAAAACAGGAACAAACAAACAAACAGACAAAGAGTGAGTGAACGAGGTGAGTATAAGTAGTGGAAACCCCGGGAACTAAACGAGCGTGAACGAGGAGTGCAGGTGAGAAGACTGATTGAATAACTGGTGATTGTCACAAACCAGGAAGTGCAGGTGAGACGGATGATTACAGCGAGCGTGAAGCGAGAAGGGCGAGTGAAAAGGATAATCTAATGAGGGTCTAAACAAGGAAGTACAGGTGCAGTGAACTAGCAGAAAACCCGGAGAGTGAACCTAATTGCCTAACAGGTGGGTAACAGCGAAAAGTAAACATGAAAAAATCCAACGCCCAGAGCAACACCGTGACAACCTGAGCACTTGTGGTGGCTGGGTTTGATGACCACAGATATTGACCAGCCAGAAAACATTGAGGCAGGTTTTCTAAATATATTTAAGCGTAAAAACCTTGTAGTGTCTGACAATTGGATCAAATTTTGTACTGTTCTGTATACAAACTATTATGTTAAATGCATACCTTAGAAGGATGGACTGCAGTCACAAATGTCATGTTAAGATCTGCTTTATCTTTTCTAGGACATTGAGGAGCCAGATATTGACTGGGATATTGCCATAGACCACAATGGTGAGAAAGATGGAGCGATAGTGGTTCCTCAGATTGACTGCCCATTGAGCGAGGAAAAAAGGGAAGGTGTTCAGGCCCTACTTGAGCAGAGCGACCCGGACTTGGACCCTAGGGAATTGTACCTCCTATGCCATGAATATTTGAGCCCAACTTAGTGTGGTGGTGCTAATTAAGTGTACTATTAAAATTGCTCATTCAGTTACATCAGCCGATCTCCTTGTGTGTCCGCCTTCTGTTTTGTATAGTTAAAGTTTGGTTTCACGCCAATGTTTGTAAATACAACATTGTACGAAGAGGTACCTAGTTAGGCTTTGCAGAATTTACTTACTGTCAATTTTGCTAAAGTAGACATATTAAAATATTATAAAATAAGAAACTAAAGCATTATTGTAGGTCAATGTCAAAACTTTATTAAAGCTTGTTTTGTAGAGCTCCATAAAAACAAGAACTGACAAGAACTGCTGTTGAACTACTCAACAGCGGCCAAATTCATAGCTATAGACAATGGCTTTAGAGATTACTTCTCTCAATTCAGTGGATGTACCGAGGTGTACAACTGGTAAGGTTACTGAACGGGAACACGCATTAACCACAGGATAGCAGATTCTATGTACACCAGACATGTCCCAAGTCGGCACGCGGGCTCCTTTCCTCCGGCCCGCGGCACCTCTCAGAAAACAGGTGTTAGTAGCCTTTTTTGCTACAGAGCCATAACTACCCACGCGGAATACCGGTGATTCTTTTGTTATGCTAAATCGCGCGCATAACTGCGTGGCCACGCAGAGAACAGTTAATAGTGTTAATAGTCTTCACCGCCTTGCCATTTCTTGAATTATTCAGCAGTTTATGGCAGTACCAACCCAAAGTATATCGACATTGTAACAGTATTGTTTTTTGACCACAACACACTTACTCATTGCCTATTGGTAGGCATTATTCGCGGTTTTATTTCGCAAAGAAAAATCATACATCTTGCTATTATGTGTCGTGTGATGTTGCCTGTTGCTATTATTAGCTCTCTTAACAGCAGGGTTAGGTTCTTTAATACGGACGTTTATTTGACCAATGAACACTGTAAAAATGGGGGAAATAATATGTAATCACAACATTCACAAGAACACTTCAAAACGACATGATGACCTCTCGGATATCTAAGTTGCTTCTGCCCCCACAATCGCAATAGCAAGCGGTTTTCCGTGATGTTCCACTCCGGGAGAAAATGGTATTTGTGAAGCTCACGTATGTTGTGGAAAGAACCGGTTGCAATGCTCGTTAAACTGCAGTGCGACACTGACACAGACTGTCAGAGTCGACACCAGCTGGATAAAGACAGGTTCCAAGAGATTCGGACATTTGCCAAGAAAATGTTGAGCTTATTTCGCTCGAATACCTGTGAGAAGACATTCTCACTTTTGAACTTTAACAAGAACCGCGTGAGGACAAGAAAGTGACTCTCACTTGCGTGACATCATCAAAACCACTGCGTTTGAGCCAGACTTAGCATTTTTGCAGCAATCGAAATCTCAGTACCACCCATCACATTAGTGCAGGAGAGTTACTTGTTTAGTCTTCTGGGGTAGGCTAAATAAATTCTAAAATGTGTGTGTGTAATTGTGATCAAAACTCTCAGTGGTTTGTACTTCTGAATAAGATAAATGTTAGTGCTATTTTCTTGTTCACATGGTATAAATTCACGTTTACAGTTTACATGTTACAGTGAATAATAGTATGTTATGCATAACAATTATGAATAGTGTTTTTTTTTTCACTCTTTTCTGTTTTTCTGCATTTTATTACTGGTCTTCAAATATAAAATGCACAGTAATTTTGGTAAACACACATTTTCATTTGTGTTTGAAATGTGAAGATATAAAAACTATGCCATTGCAACAAAAAAAAACCATTAAGCACTTCATTTGCATATTATTAATATTAGTAGTACTATTAATATTATTACTGTAATTCCTATTGTGTTATTATCGTGTCGTTACAATGGTTGGCCCTCACACATGTTCACCTCGCCAAATCCGGCCCCCCTGGCAAAAAGTTTGGACACCCCTGATGTACACCGTCGCGCACTTGACAGTCGTGGTCAAACTCAATGACTATTTTGAACTCCTCACGGTATACATGACTTAGGGGTATATGGCTCTGTCCTGTTAGCCACTGGCAGAATTTCCCTACATCAATGTGCAACTAGTCGCTGCCAGTGTCTTCATGCAGGCGCTCTTCATTCAGGATTTCATCTGCTCCTAGAAAAAGTGTTAAATTATTTTAAGCTAAGGTCCTTACAGGTAAACTAACACATTATGTCAGTTATTAAGTCATCAACAAACCAATAACTCAAGGGTTGGTTCAAGCGCACCATTAACAGGACCCATGACATGGAGAAATGAAGTAATGAACAAGGCGAGGAAACTAATTGGTTCTATTACAAGATCTGAAAAAACATGCTTAAGTAATGGGATACATATTCACCTTCATCCTCCAAATCCTGAATGAAATCTTGCAGATGGTTTATAATTGTTGACTTTCTCTGGTGTTTCACTGTTCCTAGTTCACTGAAAATGGGCGCCAGGGACCTCACCAGGTAGTCAGCATCAACCTAATTAACAGAAAAAAGGGGAAAACACGTTTCTCTCCCTAAATCATCATCATGACCTGAGTGGGGCTATTAAATAAATACATTAAAAAAAAGAGGATCAGCAGCAGATGTCATAGCAAGGACTTGCCATACACTACAGACTAGAAATATATATTTTTTTTATTAAAATGCCATACCTCATCTGACTTAGAACAGGTGCCGACATGGAGACTGAGCAGCTGGAGTGGAACAGGTTCACACACCTGGCCTTTGGCATATTCTTAAACTCTGGGGCCGTAAATGGAAGGGGGGCTGTACTGAGTTGATGTTGTATTGGCATTATGTATAGGCATCCTTTTCCTCCCCAGGCCCTTGTCAATCCAGCTTCTGTGTAGCCCGTGTCATCGGGAGAGACCAAGTTAAGGCGCTGCCGACCAGAGCCCCCTATTTGGGAATAATTGTAGCTTGTTTCATAACTGGAAATTAATGCACATATGGAAACTTGAGAATACACAACTTCAGTACAATGTTTACCCATAGCTTTATGCAGCATCCAAGCTCCTTCTAGCTCCTTCATTTTTGGATAAGCTGCACAAAGAAGATCAGCTATCTGTGAAATTAAAGCATTCATTCAAGTAAGATGTTTTTAAAGGCCAGTGTTGTACTTACATTTACATTTATGCATTTAGCGGACACTTTTATCCAAAGCGACTTATACAACAGGACAAGCATTAGAGCTACAGCAGTGTGTTAGACAACATTCTTTACAGGAGTGAAGTGGCTAGGGGGTAATGTAGGGCTTTAAGAGGGTATTAAGATAGATGGGAGCAGATTTATCAATTACCCTGAATGCCAGCTTAGACCACTTTCTTAAAAACAAAAAATAAAACCAGGTCACTTACCTCCTGATGGTCAGAAGCATCTGGGATTGAGATAGTCCTCCTGCCCAATCCCGCCTGCAGCAGAACCATTTCATCAGATGGCATTGGGGTTTTGTCCGAAGCAGCATCCAATAAGAAAAACTGTACTTGGGACAATTTCCCCGCAGGCCTCTTTCTCTGGAACTTTGGTCCACTCTTAAAAAGTCCAGGGAAAGCCCTGCAAAAAATGTGTAGATTTAAATCAGTTCAAAACCAAAAAAATAAATAGGCTAACTTACAGACAGTTTGATTTCACTTTACACAAAATCTACATAAGTTCATTCTACAACTAGATGTACCGCATAGCGGTACATGGTATGACCGCCGCAGTATATTGAAATGTGGGAACTGTTGGTGTGATGAGTGTGTGATAGAGCAGTGTTGTGAGGTGAGAATTTCTGTGGAAATGATTTCCTGTAAGTGGGCATGGATGTGGCTTTTGAATGTGTAGTGTGAAGGACTGATTTGTGAAGGCAAGGAATCGGCAAAATGAGATTTTGTACAATTACAGCGCCCCCTATGGACCAAATTTTATGGCATGTTCTGTGGTGTTAGAGGTCTTTGTGGTGATCGTGCATAATGCATTTTGTGCAGTTCCCACCTTCTCGGTCCAAGATATTGGCAACTCAAAATCCCAATTTTTGCATTTACCCTTATCACTAGGTGGCGCTATGCTTCAAGTGAGAGTTTATGGGCTGGGTCAATATGCCTCTGTAACACCTACATACTAACACAAAATCGTTGTCTTGGGCAAAATTGTTGATGAGTTATTTAACAAAAACTGTTTTTCAACACCTAGCTTCGGCGATAAACATCGCCCCGTATGACGAAATGTCACAAAATTTAGTACACATGAAAAGAAAGATGTTTAGAGATGGCATGTCAACTTTGACCAAATTTGAGCAATTAAAAGCCAAGATACGGCCATTTGAAGAATTTTAAGCTACGTGTTAAATGTTCATTGACGTGTAACTTCGGAACGGTTTATCTCAAGATAAATCCTTTGATAACTTTTTGTCAGCATTGTCTGTAGATGACATATACCAAATTTGGTGAGATTCACATGAACGGCCTATGACGAGTTCGTTCAGATTCGTTTTCGCAATATAAAAATTTCACGGAAATTGTTCTCATTGGAAGTGGGCGTCGACCAGTGTTTTCAATGCGTGAGGGTCAACAGATTTTATGATAAAAAAAAAATAGTTGTAAACGTAAGCATTCTCTAGATAATAGGCAAAATGACATTTTCTACAATTACAGCGCCCCCTATGGACCAAATTTTATGGCATGTTCTGTGGTGTTAGAGGTCTTTCTGGTGATCGTGCATGACGTATTTTGCACAGTTCCCACCTTCTCGGTCCAAGATATTAGCAACTCAAAATCCTAATTTTTGCATTTACCCTTATCACTAGGTGGCGCTATGCTTCAAGTGAGAGTTTATGGGCTGGGTCGATACATCTCTGTAACACCAACATACTAACACAAAATCGTTGTCTTGGGCAAAATTGTTGATAAGTTTTTTAACAAAAACTGTTTTTTGACACCTAGCTTCGCCAATAAACATCGCCCCCTATGACGAAATGTCACAAAATTTAGTACACATAAAAAGAAAGCTGTTTAGAGATGGCATGTCAACTTTGACCAAATTTGAGCAATTAAAAGCCAAGATACGGCCATTTAAAGATTTTTAAGCTACGTGTTAAATGGTCATTGACGTATAACTTCGGAACGGTTTATCTCAAGATAAATCCTTTGATAACTTTTTGTCAGCATTGTCTGTAGATGACATATACCAAATTTGGTGAGATTCACATGAACGGCCTATGACGAGTTCGTTCAGATTCGTTTCCGCAATATTAAAATTTCACGGAAATTGTTTTCGTTGGAAGTGGGCGTCGACCAGTGTTTTCAATGCGCGAGGGTGAATAGATTTCACGATAAAAAAGAAATTGTTGTAAACATAAGCATTCTCTAGATAATAGGCAAAATGACATTTTCTACAATTACAGCGCCCCCTATGGACTACATTTTATGGCATGTTCTGTGGTGTTAGAGGTCTTTGTTGTGATCGTGCATGACGTATTTTGTGCAGTTCCCACCTTCTTGGTCAAAGATATTGGCAACTTAAAATCCCAATTTTTACATTTACCCATATCACTAGGTGGCGCTATGCTTCAAGTGAGAGTTTATGGGCTGGGTCAATACATCTCCGTAACACCGACATACTAACACAAAATCGTTGTCTTGGGCAAAATTGTTGACGAGTTATTTAACAAAAACTGTTTTTTGACACCTAGCTTCGCCAATAAACATCGCCCCCTATGACGAAATGTCACAAAATTTAGTACACATAAAAAGAAAGCTGTTTAGAGATGGCATGTCAACTTTGACCAAATTTGAGCAATTAAAAGCCAAGATACGGCCATTTGAAGATTTTTAAGCTACGTGTTAAATGTTCATTGACGTGTAACTTCGGAACGGTTTATCTCAAGATAAATCCTTTGATAACTTTTTGTCAGCATTGTCTGTAGATGACATATACCAAATTTGGTGAGATTCACATGAACGGCCTATGACGAGTTCGTTCAAATCCGTTTTCGCAATATTAAAATTTCACGGAAATTGTTTTCGTTGGAAGTGGGCGTCGACCAGTGTTTTCAATGCGTGAGGGTCAATAGATTTCACGATAAAAAAAAAATTGTTGTAAACATAAGCATTGTCTAGATAATAGGCAAAATGACATTTTCTACAATTACAGCGCCCCCTATGGACCAAATTTTATGGCATGTTCTGTGGTGTTAGAGGTCTTTGTGGTGATTGTGCATGACGTATTTTGCGCAGTTCCCACCTTCTCGGTCCAAGATATTGGCAACTCAAAATCCCAATTTTTGCATTCACTCATATCACTAGGTGGCGCTACGCTTCAATTGAGCGTTTATTGGCTGGGTCGATACATCTCTGTAACACCGACATACTAACGCAAAATCGTTGTCTTGGGCAAAATTGTTGGCGAGTTATTTAACAAAAACTGTTTTTTGACACCTAGCTTCGCCAATAAACATCGCCCCCTATGACGAAATGTCACAAAATTTAGTACACATGAAAAGAAATCTGTTTAGAGATGGAATGTCAACTTTGACCAAATTTGAGCAATTATTAGCCAAGATACGGCCATTTGAAAAATTTTAAGCTACTTGTTAAATGTTCATTGACGTGTAACTTCGGAACGGTTTATCTCAAGATAAATCCTTTGATAACTTTTTGTCAGCATTGTCTGTAGATGACATATACCAAATTTGGTGAGATTCACATGAACGGCCTATGACGAGTTCGTTCAGATTCGTTTTCGCAATATTAAAATTTCACGGAAATTTTTTTCGTTGGAAGTGGGCGTCGACCAGTGTTTTCAATGCGTGAGGGTCAATAGATTTCACGATAAAAAAAAAATTGTTGTAAACGTAAGCATTGTCTAGATAATAGGCAAAATGACATTTTCTACAATTACAGCGCCCCCTATGGACCAAATTTTATGGCATGTTCTGTGGTGTTAGAGGTCTTTGTGGTGATCGTGCATAACGTATTTTGCGCAGTTCCCACCTTCTCGGTCCAAGATATTGGCAACTCAAAATCCCAATTTTTGCATTTACCCTTATCACTAGGTGGCGCTATGCTTCAAGTGAGAGTTTATGGGCTGGGTCGATACGTCTCTGTAACACCGACATATCACAAAAATTTCATGTTGTTGGGTGAAACGTTCATTGAGTTATTCAGCAAAAACTTTTGCCGGTCTCCCCCTCTTTAACGGACACTGGCACAGCGGGGGGGTGGCCCTGGGGGACCAAAAGGCGTTATTCGCTCACAAACTTCTTGGGCTACATGCCTACAAACATTCATGTCTCCCCGAGTTTCAGTGTCCCGGGAATCGTTGACGAAAAATCGGTGAAAAAAAAAAAAAAAAAAAAAAAAAAAAAAAAAAAGGGAAAAATTTTGCAGCAACTCCAATATGACCGCTTTCGCTAGCTTCGCTAGCGGCGGTCATAATAACATACAAACCTGGACATATTGTTTTGGATGGGCGTCCTAGATGTTGCAGCAGTGGCCCGGCCCCTGATCTTCAGTTACAATACATTCAACACAATTTCAGTACCTTCACATCATTGCCTATATGTGTGGTTTACATATAAACAGCCAGTATTATAGAGAATTGTGTTGTAGTGTGCCTCATCTACTTGAAGTAAGGGTGTTCCTTTACATTTTGTACTGAAGTGTGACTTTATTCTTTTAACTTACCATTGTTACTTCCTAAAGAAGTCCTTATAATGGCCATGACATCCATGGCCATCTTACGCAAATTGTCCTGAAGAACTAGATGTACCGCATAGCGGTACATGGTATGACCGCCGCAGTATATTGAAATGTGGGAACTGTTGGTGTGATGAGTGTGTGATAGAGCAGTGTTGTGAGGTGAGAATTTCTGTGGAAATGATTTCCTGTAAGTGGGCATGGATGTGGGTTTTGAATGTGTAGTGTGAAGGACTGATTTGTGAAGGCAAGGAATCGGCAAAATGAGATTTTGTACAATTACAGCGCCCCCTATGGACCAAATTTTATGGCATGTTCTGTGGTGTTAGAGGTCTTTGTGGTGATCGTGCATGATGCATTTTGTGCAGTTCCCACCTTCTCGGTCCAAGATATTGGCAACTCAAAATCCCAATTTTTGCATTTACCCTTATCACTAGGTGGCGCTATGCTTCAAGTGAGAGTTTATGGGCTTTGTCAATATGCCTCTGTAACACCTACATACTAACACAAAATCGTTGTCTTGGGCAAAATTGTTGATGAGTTATTTAACAAAAACTGTTTTTCAACACCTAGCTTCGGCGATAAACATCGCCCCGTATGACGAAATGTCACAAAATTTAGTACACATGAAAAGAAAGATGTTTAGAGATGGCATGTCAACTTTGACCAAATTTGAGCAATTAAAAGCCAAGATACGGCCATTTGAAGAATTTTAAGCTACGTGTTAAATGTTCATTGACGTGTAACTTCGGAACGGTTTATCTCAAGATAAATCCTTTGATAACTTTTTGTCAGCATTGTCTGTAGATGACATATACCAAATTTGGTGAGATTCACATGAACGGCCTATGACGAGTTCGTTCAGATTCGTTTTCACAATATTAAAATTTCACGGAAATTGTTCTCGTTGGAAGTGGGCGTCGACCAGTGTTTTCAATGCGTGAGCGTCAACAGATTTCATGATAAAAAAAAAATAGTTGTAAACGTAAGCATTCTCTAGATAATAGGCAAAATGACATTTTCTACAATTACAGCGCCCCCTATGGACCAAATTTTATGGCATGTTCTGTGGTGTTAGAGGTCTTTCTGGTGATCGTGCATGACGTATTTTGCACAGTTCCCACCTTCTCGGTCCAAGATATTAGCAACTCAAAATCCTAATTTTTGCATTTACCCTTATCACTAGGTGGCGCTATGCTTCAAGTGAGAGTTTATGGGCTGGGTCGATACATCTCTGTAACACCAACATACTAACACAAAATCGTTGTCTTGGGCAAAATTGTTGATAAGTTTTTTAACAAAAACTGTTTTTTGACACCTAGCTTCGCCAATAAACATCGCCCCCTATGACGAAATGTCACAAAATTTAGTACACATAAAAAGAAAGCTGTTTAGAGATGGCATGTCAACTTTGACCAAATTTGAGCAATTAAAAGCCAAGATACGGCCATTTAAAGATTTTTAAGCTACGTGTTAAATGGTCATTGACGTATAACTTCGGAACGGTTTATCTCAAGATAAATCCTTTGATAACTTTTTTTCAGCATTGTCTGTAGATGACATATACCAAATTTGGTGAGATTCACATGAACGGCCTATGACGAGTTCGTTCAGATTCGTTTCCGCAATATTAAAATTTCACGGAAATTGTTTTCGTTGGAAGTGGGCGTCGACCAGTGTTTTCAATGCGCGAGGGTCAATAGATTTCACGATAAAAAAGAAATTGTTGTAAACATAAGCATTCTCTAGATAATAGGCAAAATGACATTTTCTACAATTACAGCGCCCCCTATGGACTACATTTTATGGCATGTTCTGTGGTGTTAGAGGTCTTTGTTGTGATCGTGCATGACGTATTTTGTGCAGTTCCCACCTTCTCGGTCAAAGATATTGGCAACTTAAAATCCCAATTTTTACATTTACCCATATCACTAGGTGGCGCTATGCTTCAAGTGAGAGTTTATGGGCTGGGTCAATACATCTCTGTAACACCGACATACTAACACAAAATCGTTGTCTTGGGCAAAATTGTTGACGAGTTATTTAACAAAAACTGTTTTTTGACACCTAGCTTCGCCAATAAACATCGCCCCCTATGACGAAATGTCACAAAATTTAGTACACATAAAAAGAAAGCTGTTTAGAGATGGCATGTCAACTTTGACCAAATTTGAGCAATTAAAAGCCAAGATACGGCCATTTGAAGATTTTTAAGCTACGTGTTAAATGTTCATTGACGTGTAACTTCGGAACGGTTTATCTCAAGATAAATCCTTTGATAACTTTTTGTCAGCATTGTCTGTAGATGACATATACCAAATTTGGTGAGATTCACATGAACGGCCTATGACGAGTTCGTTCAAATCCGTTTTCGCAATATTAAAATTTCACGGAAATTGTTTTCGTTGGAAGTGGGCGTCGACCAGTGTTTTCAATGCGTGAGGGTCAATAGATTTCACGATAAAAAAAAAATTGTTGTAAACATAAGCATTGTCTAGATAATAGGCAAAATGACATTTTCTACAATTACAGCGCCCCCTATGGACCAAATTTTATGGCATGTTCTGTGGTGTTAGAGGTCTTTGTGGTGATTGTGCATGACGTATTTTGCGCAGTTCCCACCTTCTCGGTCCAAGATATTGGCAACTCAAAATCCCAATTTTTGCATTCACTCATATCACTAGGTGGCGCTACGCTTCAAGTGAGCGTTTATTGGCTGGGTCGATACATCTCTGTAACACCGACATACTAACGCAAAATCGTTGTCTTGGGCAAAATTGTTGGCGAGTTATTTAACAAAAACTGTTTTTTGACACCTAGCTTCGCCAATAAACATCGCCCCCTATGACGAAATGTCACAAAATTTAGTACACATGAAAAGAAATCTGTTTAGAGATGGAATGTCAACTTTGACCAAATTTGAGCAATTATTAGCCAAGATACGGCCATTTGAAAAATTTTAAGCTACGTGTTAAATGTTCATTGACGTGTAACTTCGGAACGGTTTATCTCAAGATAAATCCTTTGATAACTTTTTTGTCAGCATTGTCGGTAGATGACATATACCAAATTTGGTGAGATTCACATGAACGGCCTATGACGAGTTCGTTCAGATTCGTTTTCGCAATATTAAAATTTCACGGAAATTTTTTTCGTTGGAAGTGGGCGTCGACCAGTGTTTTCAATGCGTGAGGGTCAATAGATTTCACGATAAAAAAAAAATTGTTGTAAACGTAAGCATTGTCTAGATAATAGGCAAAATAACATTTTCTACAATTACAGCGCCCCCTATGGACCAAATTTTATGGCATGTTCTGTGGTGTTAGAGGTCTTTGTGGTGATCGTGCATAACGTATTTTGCGCAGTTCCCACCTTCTCGGTCCAAGATATTGGCAACTCAAAATCCCAATTTTTGCATTTACCCTTATCACTAGGTGGCGCTATGCTTCAAGTGAGAGTTTATGGGCTGGGTCGATACGTCTCTGTAACACCGACATATCACAAAAATTTCATGTTGTTGGGTGAAACGTTCATTGAGTTATTCAGCAAAAACTTTTGCCGGTCTCCCCCTCTTTAACGGACACTGGCACAGCGGGGGGGTGGCCCTGGGGGACCAAAAGGCGTTATTCGCTCACAAACTTCTTGGGCTACATGCCTACAAACATTCATGTCTCCCCGAGTTTCAGTGTCCCGGGAATCGTTGACGAAAAATCGGTGAAAAAAAAAAAAAAAAAAAAAAAAAAAAAAAAAAAAAAGGGAAAAATTTTGCAGCAACTCCAATATGACCGCTTTCGCTAGCTTCGCTAGCGGCGGTCATAATTATAAAGGAATATGCATTTAGACATTTAAAAAAAAGATTAGGAAGGAGTGGGAGTAATAATAAAAGTCTGCCAAAAGCAAGAGAGGGTGAAATTGTTAGAACAAACTCACCGTTAGACAGCTTGAGCTAGCAAGTAAGCAGACGTTATCTCTCACTTGGTATTTATTAGCCTTATTAGCCTAGCCTACCAGTAAGCACCTACTGTACCTACTACAGGCAAAGCACGGCATTAATTAAACGTAATAGATATATGTTAATATGATAATAGTTATATGCACTGCTAAAGTACATGTCAGACAAGCTGAGTCCTGAATCAGATATTCGCTAGCGTTACCTAGCGAACGTTAACGTTAGCTAAACAGGAATCCACACAGACTAAGTTAGCTAAACAGGAATCCATACAGATTATTAAGTTAACTACACAACACAACATATTTCTTAAACAGAAAAAAACGTATATTTTCAAGAAACCCTGCTAAAGAAGCTATTTCATTCACTGCAAATGGTCGAATTCAATCCAGGTTATCCCACCTCAAAAACGGCTCCAGTGAAGCGTCGTCTGAATTGCACCTAGAGGGAGCAGAAATCCACTTCCCGCCCGAGCGAACAGAAAAGAACCTCGCGAGAGGAGAAATCCACTTCCCGCCCGAGCGAACAGAAAACTACTTCGAGCGAGCAGAAAGCTACTTCGAGAGAGCTCAGTGACTTTTCGAGGGTGCGTCTGCCCCCCAGTGGTTGTTTTGCGAGCTGGTCACAGATTTCTCCTCTCGCGCAGGAATGATTTGCTCGCTCACAGTTAATATCTACGCGTGTGAAATAATACAATACGCCCGAAGCATATTTTATCGTGCGAGTGCTTTATGGAACTATTTTGACGCCATATGATGCGATGAGTCAGACCAGAAATTACTCCTAGCAGCCTAGACCCTTCACTGAATGTAAAGCAAATTAGGCTAGCTACTGTATAATAACAGATACCTACAGATTCCTACAGATATGTCACACAGATAGGCCTACCATTGCACAGCTACCATTTAACAACCAAGTTCACAATCAACCACAGCTTTTTTGTTTGTTTGTTATTTTATCATAATTCTGTTAAAACTTACCACAACCAGGAGAAAAGCCGAGCAGGTTAGGAGAAGCAGTCAAAATGGCGTTGGCTGACCGAAAGTGTTAGTTGGTGCACCCTCGTGCACCCCGCTAGAACTGTATGACAACATAGATTCAACATTGATCTAATATTTGCCATTCAACCATTAAATCAATATTGATTTAATGACATTTTTCAACTTTTAATTCTTTGAGTGGTTGATCCACCATCAGTTTTCAACCATAACCATAAATCAACCATTGTCACAGTCTACCTTTGTACTGGACAAGATTTGGAGGACACATGGGAGTTGCTGTATAACAAATATCATTTATTACAAAAAATACTATGTTACAAAAAATCTGCAGATCTATAACTAAAAAACAAAACTAAAGAAAAACGGAGCTGCACCCTGGCTAGTGTTAGGCCTGCCGTCCAGCAGTAGGTGCCCCTAGACCAGTGCTTCTCAAATAGTGGGGTGGGGCGCAGTGCCATGCCAGGGGGGGCGTGTGTGACCCTGGGGAACATTTTTTGCCGTACTAGAATAAAGTGTAATTGCAACATTGATCACAGTACAGACTAAAAAACAATGTTAATAAAGTTATTCTTTGTCATAAGGGGATCTATATTTCTTTACTTTTTGTTTTCTTTATTGTCAATAAGGATAAAATGTTATGCAGGGGTGTACTTATAAAAGTTTTTTAGACAAATTATACTATTATCTAGTTGTGTTGGAGAGTGGGGGTGCGGCGAAATGTTTTATTGCTCCTAGGGGGGGCGTAAGAGAAAATAATTGAGAAACACTGCCTTAGACGAAGCATGACGGCTACGCTATTTTTAAACCATTAAAACAGCTTGAAGAAACATCATACCCCATCGGTAGTACAACGGCCCTGACATTAAAAACGAGGCACTGAGAACTTTGTAAGTGTACACAACATTTATTAATAAAACAGTTTTGACAAGCAGTACCTTGCTGTAGTTTCTCGTCGCCGCCATGATGAAAGTCTGCACAGGTCGATTGACGAACACGAACCAGCAGAAAGAATAGGAGGAGAGGTAGTACAATCAACTTGTTTGGACTTTCATCATGGCGGCAACGAGAAACAACTGCAAACGACTGCATGTAAGAACAGCTTTTTAAATAAACGTATAATAATAATACATTTACAATATTCTCAGTGGTTCGTTTTGAATGCCAGAGCCTTTGTTGTACTACCAATGGAATGTGGAGTTTCTTTGAGCTGTTTTAATGGTTTAAAAATAGCGTAGTCGTCATGCTTCGTCTAAGGGCACCTACCACTTCCATTGTTAGCCTTCTGGGTCAAACTATAAAAAATAGTTAAACTCTGAATGCAACAGGCTAAATCAATTTTGCTCCTCAGTACACATACCAACTCGGTATGATGTTTTAACATGCCAATTTTCATTTTACACCTAAGTTCTCCTTTAAACAGTCAGCCTCCACCGGGCCCTTGGTGTCGACCAACCAGCAGCCAGCCTGGCTTCCTTGTCTAACTCCCACCTGTTAAACAAAAACTACAGAGACACCTGGTGCCCTGGTGGGGCTCTGCACTGCTACATGGGAGAGATCCCACAGCCACCCTACAGGGCCGTGACACCCCCCTCCATAAGAGCAGAGCTCACACCAGGAAGCACCACAAAAACAGCAGAATTCAAGTTAAACTCCGCCACCAAGCAATACCATACACAATAATATAATCCAACAAATCACAAGACCCAACCACCACCACAATATGTCAATCATTGCGGTGCAATACTACTTATGTACAAGGTGAATGTGACCTCAAGACTGTAAGACTGTGAGTCTGTATGTGGACGCATGCTCACCCAATTTCGGAGGCTCACCCATGCCTAACTACCACCTCCACCCATCAACTTAGCAACCCCTGGTACCTAGAGGAGTGGAAGACAGAGTGCAGAGTAGACGAGAGAACCACCACAGAGTTAACATGAACACACCAGCCTTTACTGGCAAGCCGCCCGTGATAAGGCATCAGCTACGATGTTATCCTTTCCCTTAATATGGCGAATTTCTAAGCAATATGACTGCAAAAACAAAAACCTGCAAAAACATCAGTCTACGATTTGGACAGGACAATGAATTAAGGAAAACCAGTGGATTATGATCAGTATAGACCACCAAAGAAGCAGCAGAGTCTACACACACTTCGAAGTGCTGTAGTGACCATACCAGTGCCAGCGCCTCCTTCTCAATTACAGAGTAGTTCAACTGATAGCTGTTAAATTTCCTTGAGAAGTAACTCACAGGACGCTGCACCCCATCATCATCAGATTAAACCAGCACTGCACCTGCTCCACGGTCACTGGCGTCTACCTGCAGTTCAAAGGGGCGATCCATACGTGGAGCTGCAAGAACAGGGGCAGCACAGAGCAGACTCTTAACATTGTCAAATGCCTGTTGGCAAGAGGTTGACCAGATGTATTTAGCTTTTGCCTTTAATAGGTCTGTCAGGGATGCCACCACTGCAGAAAAATTCCTACAGAAACTGCGGTAGTACCCCACCAGACCTAGAAAACGCATCAGATCTTTCTTGGTCGCCGGGACAAGGTATTGCTCTATCGCAGCAACCTTCTCCTGTACTGGTCGAACCTGGCCTTGGCCAATTTGCTTACCCAGATATGTGACAGTCGCCTTGGCAAACTCACACTTTGCCAAGTTGACTGTGAGATTGGCATCACGCAAGCGGTCAAAAAGTTGACGAATCTGGGCGACATGGTTTTCCCAGGTATTACTATGGACCACCACATCGTCCAGATACACTGAACAGCCCTCTAAACCTCCGACAACAGCGTTCATCAAACGCTGAAACGTTGGTGGAGCGTTTCGAAGTCCAAAACTCATGACTGAGTAAGAAAATAAACCAAAAGGAGTGGTAAACAAAGATATCTCTCTCGCACGGGGAGTCAAGGGGACCAGCCAATAGCCTTTCAGCAAGTCAAACTTACTGACGAAGACAGCAGACCCAACACGGTCTACACAGTCCTCGATCCGCGGCAATGGATAGGCATCTGGCTTCGTCACGCTTTTAACTTTCCGATAGTCTGTACAGAACCTCGAACTTTTGTCAGATTTTTCCACAATTAAACAGGGAGAAGCCCAACTGGATGATGACTGCTGAGCAATGCCATTAGCAAGCATATACTTTACCTCAGACACCATTACCTGACGCTTTTGCTCTGACACTCTATAGAAGCGTTGCCGGATAGGCTTTGCCTCACCAACATCGATGTCATGCTCTATAAGTGTAGTGCGAGAAGGGACATCATTAAACAAACATGGATACTCCCTAATTAGAGCACACAGCTCAGCTGAAGGTTTAGGAGACAAGTACCCAAAGGCAGAATTAAGACATGACAGGGTCTCGGAGTTCTTAAGTCGACCCTGTAGTCTACATTCATCCGGAGCCATCACCCCATCATCCTCTAATCCCACCACCTCACCAGCAAAATACTCTCTCACCGTGTTCACTGTGAGTGCAGGACTAGCACTAGGCTGCACACCCTCCCCTGCCACAGAAGAATGTGCCTCCCGAGAGAAATAGGGTTTTAGCAGATTCACATGGCACACTTGATTCTTACGCCTACGTACTGGAGTCTCCACCAAATAATTTAAATCAGACAACTTGCGAAGAACAGTGAATGGTCCAAGAAACTTCGCCTGAAATGGGGAATTCCCAGCTTCCGAGCTTTTTCCCCAGCCAAGAATAAACAGTGCCTGAAACCATTCACATAATCAATAATGTTCTGAGGAGGCTCAGGGAGTGTCACAGAATCAGCAAGTACTGCCCACGCACAGTGTGGCCAAAGACTAAATCATTCGGACTGAAACCCGTACTCTCTTCCACAACCTCCCTCGTGGCCAACAAGAGCCAGGGTAACCCCTTTTCCCAGTCCTCCCCCAGTTGAACACAATAGCTACGCAACAGAGACTTTAAAGTCTGGTGGAAATGCTCTAAAGCGCCTAAAGCGACTCTCCGCATGATATGCAGAAGATTGACACTGTTGAACACGAAGTTGTTGCAACACCTGAGAGAACATCTTCGAGGAGAAGTTTGACCCACGGTCGCTGTGTATCACAGAGCGCACAATAAGCCTCTTGAGCTTTACCACTCAAAGTACTTTGCAGCAACAACGTGCGTTCAGCATCAGACCATCCCCTATTGTCTGCCACATGCTCAAACAGCGAAAAAAAAAGTGCCTGGATCTCGATCAGAAAACTGAGGCAGTAATTTCATATTGCCTAAAACATCAAAGGAACGTACCCCTTCACCAGCACCACCTGGTCTGGCTAGACGGCGCATTTGTTCCTCTATCTCCAGTTTCTTTACCTCATTCTGTCTGATTTCCACCTCCAATTCCAACTACACGCAACACTTACCCATGCTGTCATTTTCCAAACAAATGTAGTCAGCACCATGTTCCAAACACACACTCCTACTACTAAACAGATTCTCCACACTACGCTGACGTCATGCCATGTAGCGATTCATTCAGAAATCCAGGCTACCCAAACAACATTGATGCTAGTGTCTAGGCCGGATTCGTAAGCTAATGAGCCCCCATTTGTCACAGTCTACCAATGTACTGGACAAGATTTGGAGGACACATGGGAGTTGCTGTATAACAAATATAATTTATTACAAAAATACTATGTTACAAAAAATCTGCAGATCTATTACCAAAAAACAAAACTAAAGAAAAACGGAGCTGCGCCCTGGCCAGCATTAGGCCTACCGTCCAGCAGGCACCGAGCAGAACGCCGGCGTCAGGGAAGAGAGAGAGAGTCCAACTGGCAGCCATGCCATTGTTAAACAGTCAGCCTCCACCAAGGGGGTAGGAATATATCCGGAAGTTGAAGCACCCATGGGGAAATCTCAACCCGGAAAGGGCCCAATAGCATGTAGCATTCCGTTGACTTCCATTCATTTTAGCGTCACTTTAAAATCAAACAACTTTACATGAGAAGCCATCGGTACCTTGATATTGGCATTGTTGTAAACCGGAGAGGACACAGCAAAACATATTTGCTTCGATCGGAAATCTGTCATGTTATTGCCTTGTAAGAAACGTTTATCTGAAATTATGCTAAAAATGACGCCATAAATCATGCGACGGCTAGTGAGTTTCTGTCGCACAGGAGAAAATTTACCTTACTGGTTGGATAACAAGCTGTAGCCACAGTCATGCCCGTTTACTTTTCTATTCGTGTTGGGGAAACATTTATATTACTATTTCCCAAAAAATAAGCTTAGAACTTGGTATTTGTTTGTAAGTAGAATCACTATCTTTGTGGATTTTACTATTCGATGCAAGTGAATTGAGAAAGATGGCTAAGCTAAGCTACACGCTATAGTTTGTAGTTCACATGCTAACTAGCTAGCTCCCTTGACATGCTGGCTTGCTAGACTGTCTGGAACCAAAGTTAGTTGACGAAGAATCAAGTCCCCACGTACATTATATTAGCCTCCCATTCCACTAAGTGATTGCAGCTATAACGGTAAAAGAATACTTATTAAGAAAATTATCGTACGTTGTATGATTTGTGATTGAGCATCTACCACTCAATTTATACTATTTGGGTTCGCTGGCCGACGTGACTGTACGTCACCCCGAGCTTGCGCAGTTGCCTGGTGACCAATTAAAAATCTCAAAATCGTGCTTCAACGGCTCCCATTGAAAACGACGCCATCCCACGGTCCATTCTCTTCTACTGTCTATGGCCTCCACCGGGCCCTTGGTGTCAACCAACCAGCAGCCAGCCTGGCTTCCTCGTCCAACTCCCACCTGTTAAACAAAAACTACAGACACCTGGTGCCCTGATGGGGCTCTGCACTGCTACATGGGAGAGATCCCACAGCCACCCTACCGGGCCGTGACCAAAACTCAACAGTCATATAACATCATTTGCTATCTGGTTCACTACAAATTTCTCCCTGCTGCTACACCTTTCTAGTACAACATCTCTGACATATAGTGCGGTACCCACTACATGTCCCATTATACATGCCAAATTCTGTCTAAATTCCCTTCCTCGGCTCAAACACAAACATACATACATACCACTCTTCCAGGTCCACCTCCACTGCCCCATGCAGAAACCTTGGTGGTTTCATTAGGGTATTATGTCCGGAATGGGTAAATGTGGGTGTTTTTGTTTTGATTTATAATGTTTGATTATTATGGTAAATTATGTTGTTTAAGCTCCTTTTGCTTGCTGAACCCCTTTGAGGCTGGTACGGGCCAATGAGCAATCATTGGCACAATTTCAGTTTAGGGTTTTCCCTATTTAAGATGGCCCTCATTCTGTGTTGGAGGTGAGTGAGGGTAGGTGTGCAAGCTTGCTGCCAAGCTGTGTATTGCTCAAAGCTATGCTAAGCTAAAGGTAGTTTTGTTTTGTTTGCTTTGTTATGCTACGCTGCTTTGCTTTGGTGAACAGTGCTAAAAGCTAATCGCATTTATAATTTTGTTTCTTTTTGCCTTTTGACGTTTTTGTTTTTTACACGTTTAATATTTTGAAATAACAAATTATGTCCAATAATATCTCAAAATAACAAAATTTAAAGGTAATGTTTTTTTACATGACATTACACTTGACATTGAGCTGATGCTCCTATCCAGAGCAACTTACAGTTATTTACAGGGTTTCAGTTACAGCCCCTGGAACTGTGTGGGGTTAGATGCCTTGCTCAAGGGCATTTCAGCCATGGGTAGGGTAGGATTAGAATTTGCGACTCTCCGACTCTGGAGCTACATTGTTGGAATTTTGTATGGAATGCAGTTTGTCCTCATTATCTGGTAATATACCCTCAAATATAATGTCTGAGTGGCATCTTGTACTGTTCAAAACCTATATATGCTGTATTTTATTCAGTATTAATTTTAACTCTCCAGATGAGTAAGCAGACCATAACCAAGACACCACTGCACCCCCATAACCATTGTCTGTAAACATACTTTGACACTCTAGCCACAGCTGGTGAACTTGACTATGCCAAGATTACTTGATATTTGGGCATGAGGGTTAACTGTCTTAACCCAGGCTCATTTGCGATGGGCCCAAAAGACATGGAAAACTGTCCTGTGTTACAAAAGTTGAAAATGTGTCATTCATTTTGGAAATCATATACAGTAGTCTTGCATCTTCCACGCTAGACAGTCATCCTTCTTGTTTTAGTGGTCAGTTCAAAAGACAGCATCTATGATGGTATGGGGGTGCAGTAGTGCCTTGGTTATGGTCTGCTTACTTATCTGGAGAGTTAAAATTAATGCTGAATGAAATATATATAGGTTTTCAACAGCACAGGATGCCACTCAGACATTATATT
Organism: Coilia nasus; assembly: GCA_027475355.1. NCBI lineage: Eukaryota > Metazoa > Chordata > Actinopteri > Clupeiformes > Engraulidae > Coilia > Coilia nasus. The sequence continues at coordinate 2,202,431 of CM050216.1, read as the reverse complement.
TTGAGGGTAGACCTTAAATATTACCAGATAATGGGGGCAAACTGCATTCTATACAGAATTTCAACAGTGTGGCTCCAGTGGTGTGCTGTCCAGATCTGTCACATTTTAAGCACAAATAACTGAAACAAAAGGCCATCTAAAAACGAGTGTTTGAACACAAATGTGCAATAAGAGATTTGGTAGGCTTATGTTTTTTAACTTGAATACCTGTAGTCCTAATGGAATGAATGAAGAGCTGTAAACACCTCATGTTTTTTTTATTTCATCTGAATTCAAGTGACTATACAGTAGAGCCTCAATAAATATGAAACCATAGGTGAAACATACTAAGCTCGATTTATTGATCCTCTTCCAACACAACCCAGATACATCTGTCAGGTCTTAAACAAGCAACAAACAGGAAATTAATACATTGTGTATATTTACCCTTAAGTAATTACCTGATTAATTTAATCAAGTTTAATACATCGAAAGCTTTGACAATAATTTTCCCAACTGCATAGCTGCAAGTCCTGATCACACACTTACAATACAGTGTCTGATCAGTTTTCTTCTATATATAATTGCTTCAAAGTAAACTAATAATGCCATTCAGGACAAACAAAATGTTTGAAAAAATACCTTGTACATAGGGCTGTGCGATATATCAAATATACTAAATATATCTCCAAATAGATTTGTGAGATACAAAAAATTATTATATCGTATGTATCGAGTATTTTATGGTGATCTGTTTTTTTTTTTTCAAGCGGCAGCCGAGACTCGCCTTGCTTTTGTGTTTAAAACATCAGCCTTGTTTCCATTAGGGGAGGTTCCGATGGTAATTCAGTGGGACGGAAGATTTCAGGGAATGTTGTTTGCGTGATCCTCTCACCCCACGTGTCTCCACTACAAAAGAACGTTCGTCAGACCCCACATAAACAAGACAAAACTTTGTGTCTCAGAGCAGGGAACATGACTGAGTGCTGGCTTGTGTAACTGAGGTCTTCCTGTGCAGTCCAAACCCAGTCCCGAACTCACGACCTCACAGCAACTTCGGTATGGAAGACAGACATGTTACCAAGTGAGCTAAAAGCCGGGATATTAGCTCAGTCAGTAGCGTATGTTTTTGAGGTGTCGGGAGGGAGGTTTACTAACGCTCTACGCCGAGCTGTGCTAACTGGCATCTGTTACACTCACGCCCCTAAACCTCACTGCCATCCGGGTCATGGCACCACTGTAACCGAGGTCTTCCTGCGCAGTCCAGACCCAGTCTCGAACTTGCGACCTCACAGCGACTTCGGTATGGGAGACAGACACGCTACCAAGTGAGCTACAAGCCGGGCTATTACCTCACTCAGTAGCGTGTGTTTTTGAGACGTCGGGAGGGAGGTTTACATTCTACGCTGAGCTGTGCTAGCTGACATCCGTTACACTTGCATCTGTGATTTATAAATTAAGATGGATTAATCCTAAACGTTTGCGGTTAGTGTTCCTATTTATTATTGTTTCCAGCAGTATTAGCCCATTTATGTCTAATATGTTTCATAAGATATTCTGAGTGACGTTAGCATAAAAGGATTAGTAGGCTAAAGTTAGCCAAGTAAACATACTTTAAGAAGGTTAATTAATTGTCCGAGGAAATAGTTGTGCACCACATAGCAAGTAGGTAAATGCTTTATCACGGAAAGGGCCAAAACAACGTCTCCTACAACTCTGAGTTTGATAGACTGTACATTTCCTGTAACAGGCATATGAAATACAGCATAGGAAGCATTATTCTGCTAGCATGCTAAATTAGTTTGGTAATCTGAAATACGAGTGTCTCTTTAAGCTAACCTCTAAGTTTAGAGAAAATATAGTTTCATGGGCAACTGTGTTTGTAATGAACATCGTCTGTTGTGAGAAATTCATTTTGTCTGTTTAGAAATATTTTTGTATGGCATAGTAATTTTCAGATCACCTATGGCTGGTAGTGTCAACAGCCTATCAGCATCGAGTTTACAACAGAATACAAGCTGAACTTTTTCAGGGCCGAACGGAGTACTCAGCCGTCTTTGTAAAATAACAACTCTTTGTTAAAGAGTTTGCAACTGTTTGTTAAATAAAAATGTAGAATAAAAATAGTCTTACTTCAACTTAATTGTGGTTAATCACTATGAAAATATAAAATGTTTTCCGGGATACCACCTTTGAAGTTAACCAAGACTATGTAATCTGCAGGGATTGTAGTGAAAACAGTAAAGGGTAAAAGTATGATTTCATGGGGTCCTTTAAAGGAGATTTCAAAATATCGAATATATAAAAATATCAAATCGTATATCGTGAAATCCGAATATTATTTTTTTTCCCATATCGCACAGCCGTATTTGTACACATAGCTGAAAAATGACTGATTGGCAGTTGACAAAGGACTAGATTTCTGTCAGATTGACCTCAGATCCAGCAAAGTTGTGCTCCATCAGGGCCAGACCCACAGCTCTGTTTGTTTTCAGTTTACACTTAAAACACATACCAACACAAAGACACCCACTATCTCTATCTCATAAATAAGTTACACAGTTTATTTACTTTACATTTTTATAATTTGTATTTTTTTATAGCTTTTTTTATTCACTTTCTGAGATAACTGTAGGTAATTACAGATATCTGCTGATAATTACAGATATTCTGCATTTCAATAACATTGTGTATTTACACCATATGATTATATACACATGGTGGACAAAAAATATTATATGTCCTCAACTAAAGAGGCTACCACAAGTAACAACCATACAAATTAAAGCTTATTCAGTTCTCTTTTCCAGTGTTTTCTGTATAACTGTCATGGCCATTTGGGGAAACACAATCAAACTATTATTTTAAAAAGTTGCTATGTGCTTTTTGATATTTACATTTTAATTCTGCCAGCTTTCTAAAAGGGTTCAGATCCTGTTTAAATGTAACCTTTAATGGTGGATTTTTCAACATAACATCAAAAGGGGGAGCTGTCAAGTTGAATACCCTTTCTGGCATTCAAGGTACATGCAACCCAATTTCAACTCTTAAGGTCAGATTTGCCGCCAAGATGCAAATACAAAAATGCTGGCACCCTCAGTTGGCTGGTTCTTCACTTTTTATTTTTTCATCCCCTCCTCAATTGGGAGAAAATGCACCAGTTTTAACTTTTTTTCTTTACCCACCTCTTAGTGATGTAGTAAGTTGTAGTAAGGAAAAAAACGTCTTCATGACATGAAGCCAAAAGCATGATGCAACATTTTTAATGGTCATGGTGGGCATATTATAGCCATAAACCATGGTACCACTGGAAAGAGAATGGAATGGGCTTTAATCTCCATTGTTTTTAACTGTAGTAGCTTCCATGATGGAGGTGATAGAATCATTTAAAAAAAATGGTCCAGTTTTGTTTATTCACATTGTACATTTCAGTTTAAAATACATAGACATTTTTGGAACAAAAACAACACTGAGTGTACTATTGGTATATTGTTGCAATTATGCAGAAGCACTATAAAAAAAATAAAATGCATTGTGATATTCATTTTTCAGAAAGGGGATCGCTGAACAGGAGTTGCTGGTATACGAATGTTACTGTGATGCTACAAGGGACTTATTTTTGTGGATGTTCTGAAAATCTGAAGCTAAATGGGGATGTGTCACTGTGTGATGATGGAATGTTAACAAGCAATAGGCCTTTGGATCACTGTGTTAACTAGAATTCCAGCATCACTGTGCCTTAAGTCTCTCTAACAATGTGCACATTCCTCTTCACTGGATTTACTGTATGACTCTGGTTATCAAGGTGTCTCCTAACTTGAAAGGATGGGCTGACCAAATGTTTGCACTAGTTTGCACAGGGTGCAAAGCCTATTTGTTTGTGCAATCTTGAGAGATGAGACTAGATGTCAAGAGCTTGAAATAAAGATACAGATGGAGCAGGCTCTACTAATCTTATACTGAAATATCTTTAATAGAGGGCATTAAGTCTAATCTGGCTACCGTAAAGCTATAATTACAAACATGACATTAAGACCATTTTAGGTAAGAATGTGATTCATTTAAAAGGGCTAAATATTCAGATATTTGACATATTAGGTTAGAAAGATCTTTATTGATCTTTTAGAGTTGTATTTCTGATGCTGTAAACGGTCCCAAAGAGTCAGAAGAATCAAGAACATTTTAAATCCACATGTAGGTGGATAATTTTATGGTTGTCATTGTAGCAGAGTTGAAAATGCTTTTTAGGGGGGATGGTTAATCTTCTCTGATGGTCTGACAGCTGCATCGGCTAAAACCTCAGTAGACTATGGGAAGCCATTAGTGATTACAAAGGAAAATCACACATCTCTATGGTTCGGTATGGGAGGCCGAGACATTGTGTTCCTCTGTTGTGCTTAACTGACCTGGTTCAAGTCACAGTTACAGTCAGGTAAGCGGTTATCCCTTCACCATCATCAACACCATGGGTCAAGTATTAAGGGAATATGGTCAGAACAAGAACATGGTTTTTGTAACATCTCATAAAGGAATCTTGGCTGTGATTCTTTCCTTCACCCTTTGTAACTGCTCCCTAATAGTAAAATCTTTCTCTCTCCATGAAGTCAAAGGCAAACCGGTAAAGATAAACACAAAATGATCTCTGACAAGGCTTGTTCCAAATCACTCCTGAACAGTCTCCAGCTCATGAACATATTGATCAATTTCTGAAAACGCATTAGTGAGACCTCTTCTCACCCACAATAAAATAAATATGCCAGGTCCTCAATCCAAATGTAATAACCTGTCTGGCATAATTTAACTCATTCACCGCAAGATCTAAACACCACCCAAAAGACTGGCATTCCAAACCCACATGCCCAAAGTTGCCCAGTTCCCCACACCATGTATCTTTCTGTGAGCCCACAACATATATGCCCACTCCACAGTTACCACCACCACATGCCCACAACAAAGTCCCTGACAATCTAGTTCAGAAGTTCCCCACTCATCCACACAGAGCGATACAATAACACAGCCTAAATATGACATGATACTGTTGCACCTAGTAGTCTTGGCTCTGGTAACCACCAGAGCCATCATAGCTGGAATCCGCATTGGGTTGAGCGCCCACTTCTGCAGTGTACTCTGTGCCAGCAGGGGGAGTTGCAGCAGGATCCTGACTGGGATCGGCATAGTCCTGAGAGAAGATAGCTGAGTCCGCCCCCAGTTTGTATCTCTGGAAACCCAAGAAAGCTTGAACCGCCTTTGGGTGAGGAAAAAAAGGAGGTGGAGGGATGGGCAAAGAAGTGGGAAAAGATGGGATTTGGAGTGGACAGGATTGCAAAGCAATAGATTGCAGCACAGAAGAGGGAGAGGGCATAGAATTATTTTTTTAGTTATTAATTATTATGATTTTATCGAAGGGAGTAATATTTTGTATGCAGGAAGAGCAACATTAATGAATGCAAAAGAAAACAAAGAAATCATCGATGTATGAATGAATGTATAATAGTCCATAAAAGCAGAAATCAGGTGATGCAGTGCAAAGGAGAAGTTGGAGAAGCAAGGGAGGATGGAAAAGAGAGAAAGAGAGAAGAGAAAGAGTAAAATAAATTAGTATGGTTAATGCAGAGGATTAAGGCCTGTAAGTCTGCTTTAAGTCTGAGCTGTCCAGGCTAAGACAGACACACACACACACACTAAAACAGTCAAAATTCAGGTTTAAAATGTGAGAAATCACGTCTATGGAGTAAAATTCTTTGATTGGTCAAATACTTATACTGTCAATTATTTGTCAGAATAAACATACAAACACATTCTATAAAATCATTGAGTAAACACACATAATTTAGGAATGCGTGTGAAATGCATCCATGATTGTTTTCCATTGTAGAGACCATGTACCAATACAACACAACCTATGGCAGAATCAAGTTCCCAATCAACACACTGAAATGATACCACAGGGCACAAAAGGAAAACATAAAATATCACATCAAGCACATAAGACAAATCACAACTATAGCATCCATTTTATCAGTTATCCTATTATTTGCAACTTCTAAATTGTACATAAGTCTTGTGGCATATTGTGTCTGCCTCGTCAGCATAAAAGCACTTGTTAGTTGTAAAAACATTCCACAGGCTTTCATGTAATAACAAGTAACATACTGGCACAGAGGTAGGATTATCACCACAGCTTTATCATGTGTTTCACAAGTTTTCCAATTCCTTGCAACATTGCATTTGTATGCAAACATTTACATTTTTTGTGCAAGTTGCCTTAATTGAAAGAGGACCTGTGGCAGCAATTTATGTCATAAATGTTTTGCTGTTAAAGCAATGAGTTTGCGGTTACAAATGATAAAAGTTTTGAGTCCTTGGTGTTCTGCATGTATACGCATTGTTTTAAGATGTTAACTAAGAGTGCACCGATCTCACCTTTAAGGTCTAGATAACACCCATGATACCAGGACTTTCTGTCTTGGACGATATTGAGTATTGATGAAATACCAGTGTTTTTTCTACACTAAGCAGCCAAGAAAGCTTAATTGTAAGTGTCAAAAGTGCTTACCATTTGTTTTCAGCTTCCTTTATACACTTTATTTTACACTGTCGGTTACCACAGGTTGTACCATTGTACCTAATTAGGTAGATACACTGTAACACTGACACTGTAAAACAAGGAGGTGCGAAGCCCTACTGCTTCTCGAAAGATTCTTCTTCTTCTTTCTTCTGCCGCACTTGGCCTTTTTTGAGACACTTCCCATACATGAAAACTCATGAAAATATGTACACACATCGGAACTAATGACTGCTTCTCAGGGACAGAGACTTGCTGTGGGTGTGGCCCAGACACTCCAGATTGCGCCCTTATGTCTTATAGCCCTGTGGTCAGCATATAGTTTCAGCTACGCTCTCCAAATTAGTAGGAGTGTTGGGGTCCCAAAGCAACCAACTGTCGTTGCATTAGTCACCTCGAACAGGAAGTGACTGGGTAACTGGGGTTATATGCACTTGGAGACATGATCAATTTAAACAAACTCATCATAGGCTGTTCACTTGAATCTTACCCAATTTGATATATGTCATCTGCAGACAATGCTGACAAAAAGTTATCAAAAGATTTATCTTGAGATGAAGATGTGGTCTTAACTTGCCAATGTCTTGGACTGAGAAGGCAGGAACTGTACAAAATATGTCATGCACACAATAACCTCTAAAAGCACAGCAAGTATTGTAAAGATTTGGCCTATAGGGAGAGAGCAGTACAGTTTAAAATCAATTTGTTTTGTCTTTAAGTCCATTGCACCTCACACATTAAAAACACTGGTCCATGCCTACTTCCAACAAAAATAATTTCCATCAACATTTTAAAATTACAAAAGTGAAAGTAAACGAAATTGTCATAGGGTGTTCATTCAAATCTCACCAAAATGATGTCATCTGCAGACAATGCTGACAAAAATTTGTCCCATTGAGATTGCTGAAATTTGTCCCATAGAGCGTGCTGTATTTTTACTAAATGACATTTTGGCTATTATGTCAAGAACACTGTAATTTTTTTTCTCAAATTCCATTGGACCTCATGCATTAAAAACACCCATCCACACCAACTTCCAAAAAAAATAATTTTCCACAAAGTTTAAAACGACAAAAGTGAAAGTAAACAAACTCTGTTCATTGAAAGTCCCATCAAATTTGGTATACCTCATTTGCAGATAATGGCAACAATAAGTCATCAACAGATATACTGTATCTTGAGATGAGCCGGTTTAAAGTCACAACACAATCAAAAATGAACACATAGCTTAAAGTAGTTAATATCTTGCCTTTTGATCAGCTGCATTTCATAAAACTTGACAGCATTTTTAGCATGCACACCATTTTTTGTGAAATGTCCTCATAGGGAGCAGTGTTCCCTTTCAAAGCTACAAGTCTGGAAAAAGTTTTTGCCAACCATTTCACCTGAGACAAAGAATTTACTTTGGTATGTCTGTCACAGAGGCGTATCAACCCAGCCCATAAACACTTGTTTGTAGCCCAGCACCAGGAATGAAATGAGTAAATGTAAAATATAGGATTTTGAATTGCCAACAACCTATGGAAGCAAGCACCAGGACATGTTATGCAAAGCAGGCACTGTAATTTTATGTTTCACATTTTGGCTATTATCTGTAGAACAATAAGGATTAAAACCAAAATTCTTTTTCCTTATATTTAGTGGAAGCTCTTGCATAAAACACCTGTCCATTCCTACTTCTAACAATGAAAATGTTGAAATACAAAAATAAAATCAAGTTGATTTGACGAACTGAATATGGGACCAGAGGTATGAAGGCCCATCATTGCCGCTTATTTAATATTGGACCAGTATCCAACATCAATACCTTTAGTGTTTGCACACTGTATTCAGGTGTGTAATAATAAACCAAGTCTGATAAACCACTACAGTATAAAACAAAAACTCCAATATTTTAATCATTCACAGTAGTTTATGGGCAGGTTGCCTGTTCTCCGGGCAAAAGAAGAGTAAACATGGTAATTGGTTAATTGCTCACAGCAGAACCTGACAATGTGTGTGTTTTAATGCAACAGTGTCCAATAAAATCAAATGCCTGGCTGTCATTATCCAATGAAAGGTCAAATAATCTTGTAACCATGTTTCTCACAGATTGTGGGTAAAATGTAATGATGTTGCTTTGAAGATCTGGTGTATTTATATGTTGTAGTTTTAATATACTGTGTGCATGTGCATAGACCTTGTTGTGCGCGTCTGTGTGCAGTGGTGTAGTGGTAAAATCAGAGGTAGATAAACTATGAATTTGTTGATCATGGTGAAGTGGATGCACGGTGCAACACAAGATGTTTTAAAAAGTCATGCAAAACATGTTTGAATAGTCCCAGTGCATTTTAATGGTCTCTAGTGCACATATAGATGACACCGTGTGATTTTGGAATGTCAGAAATTGTGTTTGGTACATACATTTTACTATAGAGTGAATAAACTGTATTGAGAGGTGGATAAACTCTTTTTCAGAAATTTTCAGGTGTGTTTATCCTCCACTACATTCCTGCATGTATGTGTGTTTGTGTGTGTTTATGTTTGTGTGAGTGAGTGACTGCATTTGTGTGTTTGTGTCTGTGCACGTGTATGCGTATTCCATGTTAGACTAGTGGTGGAGAGGTGTGTGGGGTGAAGAGTTTGTTGTACTCCTCTTCAAATGACACTCGTTTTAGCCTCTCCAGGCCCAGCAATGACAGCACCCCCTGCAGGAGAAACACATTGGCCAGCACTGGTGTAAATCCAAGGACTCTATGAGGATGTGGATCCACGTAAGTACTTTGTTACCATCTACTGAAACTATAGTGAGAGATAAGTTGTTAAAGAGGATTACTGGGGTTAATTAAAAAAGGCCTACAAACCTTGAAGCAGCAGCCAGACACAGACAGGAAAATGTGTTAAATAGTGAACCTATATTTGAAAATAAGCAATATTTCATAGAGATGAAGAGGAGATTGTCATCAGCACACATGGAGCTTGGGGAGCTATACTGACAGAAATCAAAGTAAAAAAAAAAAAAAAAAATGCTGAGCAAAGGTTACAACGCCTTGATACTGACAACAGACAAATAGACAGTGTCATCATTTCTGGTTGGACATTCATTAATAAATAATTACAAATGTTTTCATAAATCCATGCGATCAGTACAAGCTCAAGAAGGAGTGAATGTGTAAGTCAATTATGCATTGACAAAGTCAAAATGTCAGTAAAAGGGTTTAGAAAGACAGACCTGCAAAGACACACACATCATGCAGAATTTAACCTGGCAAACTACTTTGCTGTTTATACTAGCTTTATATTAGAGAACAAAAGAAACACAGACCCAGCACAGAAGTGAAATGTCAAGGGCAGAACCAAGAAAGGATCCAGATGGAAAAATCTCATTTCACCTTTTTGAGTGTTTAACATTTCCATTTTCTTCCTTTCAGTTTATACATTTTCTAAAAGGCTATCTGGCAAACTGATGTTAAACTGTCTTTAAAGGAAAACTTCAGTGTACAATGAAAATTGGCATGTTAAAACATCATACCAACTTGGTATGTTTGCTGAGGAGCAAAACTAGGCTAACTTGTTGCATTCAGAACTAAACCATTTCTGTAGAATAGGCTCACAATGCTAGTGACTGGGGCATGACGGAAGCTTGAAGATATAGCTATTCTTAATCCATCAAACAGCTCGAAGTTCCTCCACACTTCTTTGGTATTGGAACAAGGCCCCTGGCATTCAAAATGAGGCATTGGGAACATCATAAGTGTACAAATCGCTTATTAGAAAGATTGTTTTTACAGCTAGTAGCCTACCTTGGTCAAATGCCAGCAACTGAAACACGGAGGCATAGCAGTAGAGGATATAGCTAATTTTAAACCATTAAAAAAGCTGTTTAGTAATGTAACAAGGGCCATGACATTCAAAACGAGGCACTGGGAACTTTGTAAGTTTTTCATTTTACACCGAAGTTTTCCTTTAAGCTTTCTAAAGTGCTTTGCGGCAACATCGATTGTGAATATGCTATATAAATAATTAACGGTGAATACAATTAAATCTCATTTAAGAAGGAGCTTTGAACATGTTTGATTAAGAGGTTGTACAGACCCAGGTGAAGATGGAGAAGAAGGCAAAGGTGATGGATGCCCGTGCTGCGTCTGCTCCCTCCTTCAGTGGGTTGTCCTCCTCTTTAGAGACCTGCCACTGGTTGGCCAGCAAACAGAAACCCACGAACCACATGAAAGACCAGAATGCTAAGGGAAGGAGAAGGGAGACAGCGAGAGAGTGGTACTTGGCATTCAGTTAAACTGATATTGCTGAATGTCAGATTAATCACTTTGAAACTGTCAACAAAAGTCCCTTCTATATGTTTAACTTTGTCTGCTATTGATAACTGTTAACAGGCAGAGTGTAAAACATGCATCATGCACATTTAACCGTTGTTGGGCAGTTGATACTGGCCTGTAGATGATGCAATAGTTAAGCTGTGGGATTTGGTTCCGTGTACTTGATTGTTCATAATCCAGAGACTCACAAAAAAGGTAGTACTTTCTGTTGCTTACCTAATAAAAATACTATTACACAGGAAAAACAGAGTCAACCAAAATCACAATAATGAGTCCACATTGTCCTAAAATTATATCAGACTTTACCTATAATGTAAACGCAACATACACAGATATGTTTCACCTGTACTTGACATAAAATGCACTTGACTTTTTGGTTTTGTTTAAACAGTAAACTTGAAAGTATCTTACTCTACTACAACTTGCTATTGGAAACATACTACAACATGAATAAACATACTAGGCCCTATATTTAGGAAAAATAATAACTCAAACTGCAGCGTTGTGTTACACATGTAGTGTGTCAGTCACATTGCTTTAAATGTATTCTGAAGTGCATGCTTTGAAGCCTTGTAGGTACTTTATTAAAATAATAGTCATAATTAATAACAAAAGTAGTTTCAGCACTTCGTGTGTGGCATGATATAAATCAGACTCTTCTGTCCCTAAAGAACGAAAGTGAAACTTAGAGCTTAATCAAAAGCATTATTTGACTGCACACACTTAGCTAGACAGTAGCAGTGGTATATTTATCCAGGCTACACTTATTCCCTGTATCTCCGATACACCCAGCAACAGGTAGTGGGGCCTCTTCCTCTTCTGGGCCTGTTCCACTGCCTTCTCTGGCATTCTGCTGTGGGGAAATAAGCTGCATTTTCCTCAGCAGTGAAATTTCTGAAGGACACTTGTTGTAACATGAAAAGAACGTATGTATTGTAGCAACACAACAGCTCTATTTTCATAATAATATGCACATTTTCTGGTATTTTGGTGATGGGAAAAGTGAACATTCCACCTGGTTCAAAAGCATTGGTCTTAACTTAATTAATCATAGGTGTGTTTAGGGCTTAGCATGCATTAAATCAATTATAGTTTATACTTTAAATCCCTTTAAAAGCCAGCTACACTTTTTCCATGGTCTCTTGCTATTAAGATGGCAGATTTGCCTTGACGTCAAGAGCGTTTTTCTTTAGAGAAGACTGATCTGCTCGTGGGCGAGCAGTTAATCTTCAGGGACGAAAGAAACTTACCAAAACCCTCATGCATTCATTATTTTGACTTTTTCTTTAGGTGTTACGATCCTGCGTCTTTGTCTTATTCTGTCTTGTGGTATTTTGGTTGGTTTCTTGTGTTGTCTGTGTTTTGTGTTGTTTTCATGTAGCCCCCTCCTGGGGTGCGTTTCCCAAACAACGACAAAGGTTAGCATTAAACCACCGTTGTACAACGTTCAAGGTTCAAACTACCCAGCACCCCGCGTCTGACTGTTTCCTGAAAATCTCCAACCACCAAAGTACGATGGAAGTCTGAACTATGTTAGTTTGGACTTCCGTGGCTCAAACTGCAAAGTAGCCAGATGTTTCGGAAGTGCTTGCAGAGTATTCGGATGCATTCATTGTGGATAACGACAGAAACAATTAAACTACATAAGGACAGAAACGTAGTGTCATTTCATTTAAGCCATATGACAGCTGTAGAAACTCTGGGATATCTCTGTCAACACAACTATGTGCCTTACTCATTAATGCAACAACTGAATGTCAGTTTGTACCATATGTCTGTGTATTTCATTTATACTTCATGGAGCTACAGCTATAAATATAACCGCTCCCTCTATGTACATAAGTGGTGCAGTAGATGAGTGGTTAGCTTGTCAGCCTGTGAAAGGAAGTGTGCTACCTTTTTCAGTGAGATATGGGTTCGAATCCTGCTGAATAGTAATCAATTTGTAACAGGTGAAAATGATCTATGGGACAATGGAATAACCGTGCTTGTGGGTCAGTAATCAGTGCCCATACATCACGGTATTACAAAAGGGCTCATTAACATCACTGAAATACGGCATTTTCCAACTGTCTTTTGTGTGTTATCGGGTGTGTTTTCTACCTTCTTTTTACATGATCTGGCAATGCCACACCGACAATTGAGTGAGTTGGGAGTAACATCATTCATGCAGATGGTGGCAGTAATGCATAGACGGCTGCCTAATCCGTCCCAAAAATACCAAAGGTGATGAACAAGACGTCACGTGAACAAACACGATGGTATAACAGGTCCATGCTAATCATTCCAACTGCACAATTTTACGAGGCAACTTCCGATGTATCGTCCAGACTTTGTTGTTGGGAAACTCTTGCATCGTTGAACTATCCATTGCACTACCATAGTTGTAGACATCGTTAGTTGCTAAGTCTGAATGATGGTGTTGGGAAACAGCAGTGTAGGAAGACCATCGTTCAAACCACCGAAGTTGCTAAGGAAGTTATAACCGTGCTTGTGGGTCAGTAATCAGTGCTCATACATCATGGTATTACAAAAGCGCTCATTAACATCACTGACATACATTGATCCAACAACATTTTGTAACCGCCTTTTGTGTGTTATCTTTGTGTGATCTGGCAATGCCACACCGAAAATTAAATGAATTGGGAGTAACATCATTCATGCAGATGGTAGCAGTAACACATAAACGGCTGCATAATCCGCCCCAAAAAGGCCAAAGGTGACGAACAAGACGTCACATGAACAAACACGATGATCTAACGTCAGGTCCATGCTAATCGTTCCAACTGCACAACTTTATTCCGATGGATCGTCCAGACTTTGTTGTTGGTAAACACTTGCGTCGTTGAACGATCCATCGGACTACCATAGTTGTAAACATCGTTAGTTGCTTATGTCTGGACGATGGTGTTGCGAAACAGCAGTGTAGTAAAACCAGCGTTCAAACCACCAAAGTTGCTAAGAAAGTTAGCAACAATGCTTTTGGGAAATGCACCCCCGTTTACCTTGTTGTATGTCTCCTGTCAGTGTGTGTTTTGGTGTTCCATGTGTTTTTGTTTTGAGTGTAGCCTACCCCACCCTTCATTTGTGCCACACCTGTTGTTCTGCCTGATTCAATGATTGTTGTAATGATTTCCTGCTGTCTCTAGTTTACCCTTGTGTGTGTGTGTGTCTGCTATTTAAGCCCAGTTAGTTTTCTGGGGTGCGTTTCACAAAAGTGTTGTTGCTAACTTAGCAACTTCGGTGGTTTGAACAATGGACTTACTACACTGCTGTTTTCCAACAGCCTCGTCCAGACCCTCGTCCAGCAACTAATGGTGTTTAAAACTAGTCAGATGGATCGTTACATGACACAAGTGTTTCCCAACAGAAAAGTCTGAATGAATGATCCATCAGAAGTTGTGCAGTTCAAACGATTAGCTCGGACCTGTCATTAGACTATCTGTCCACGTGATGTCTTGCTCATCACTTTTGGCCTTCTTGGAGCGGATTTGGCAGTCTTTGATGCGTTACTCATACCTGCAAACTTGTCGCTTTTTGGCGACAATCGCCGTTTTCATTGTCAATTGGATCATTCACGTAAATCGTGTAGAACCGGACAGGTTTTTTTTTGGGGGGGGGGGGGGGGGGGGAATCTTGAAACACACTGCCATCTATGTTCGCGCCTGTCAAGAGACACCTGACCTAATGTGGAAACTCTGATGGAAATTGAATTCAAGGTAAGTTAGTCTTTTTGGAGCTAAACAACAGATATTTCTTTGCTTAAGTCCAATAATGTCAGCTAGCGTTTTTTTTTATACAGTTAGCCTATGCTTCGAGCAAAATGCTTAATAACAAGCAATTCAAGCAGATCCAATGCTGGAATTTCTGTTAGCAAGATAGCAAATTTTCTAGCCATCTAACATAATTATCTAGTTGTACTGTTAATTCCTGCATTGTCTGACCGTCTTGCTAACTAAAGTTAATCATTTAGCTTGCTACGTAAGTATATAGTATTTCAGATAGCCAACTTAGGTTGTAAACTTATCATTAGCCCCTAACTTAAGCCAGGTGCTCTGCCCTGAGTTCTGGCTACTACTCCAATTCTGAGCTACCCTGATTAACGACACGTTATGAAGGTTGTTGTGTGCGCAGCCGTCATTCAAGTCAGCTGGATGTAACCCAAGCGTAGCCCTACTTTTAAAGCGTTTTTGATGTGGATATGTGTTGACGTGGGCAGATGTGACTGTTAAGACAATAGCTGATGCAAGAGTAATGCAGTGTAACATAAAGCAATTTGATGTCTTGTTGCACTGGATGCGCCGCATTACTTGTAAACAATGTCTATTTAGAATCTGGCGAATGTGCAAGGCTAATGCACCAAACTCGCCAACAGAAAATTTCTGTATAATAAAGGGCTACATTTTGCATCCAAAGCTGTCATTTGAAATCTTTGCATTGCATTATGTGCTACAGCCTTGTAATGAATATTCATAATAAATCCCACCCAGGGCATCTCAGAATTAGAGTAGCCTTATATCTTGAAAACACCAATCAGTCCTTGGTTCGATGAGATTGGCTAACTTATCCTGTGATTTTCCATTTTAGAATGAGGGAGCTGAATGAGGAGGACTCATTGTATGTAGCACAACTAGACAGCAGGGAGGTGCAAGTGGAGCTGGGCATGGCTCAAGGTGGAAGTGAAGCAGGAAATGCAGGGTGTTGAGCATACAGTGCCTCTGTCATTGTAATTCAGAAAAATAGATAAGGCAGGACATGCTAGATGTACCTTATGTACAAAAGAAACAAACTATGCCAAGAAGGGGGTGCATGCCCTAATATCCCACTGTGCCACATCCAAACACAGAGAAAAAGTGTTGACAATTTTGACAACCAGGAGCATTTGTAGTCCCCCTGATAATGCTGTTCATGAGACCCAGGGACCAGAAGCATTGAGAGAGAGGGAAATTACCTGTGTCCACGTTTCAGCGTGTTGCGAATGCAGAAGTTTAGTACCAAGTATTTATACAGAAAATTGAATGAATTGTTGGTTGAATTATATTTTGAACACTAGCACTTTGAGATTGTTTATTCAGTGTAAAGAGAGCTGCAATTATATTAATGCATTAATAATTATTGAACAGAAATGTATTTTGATATATACTGTATATTGTATATCAGCCATACAATACAGGCAGACAATTTCATCATAAGAAATCTATGTAGGGATAATTTGCAAGGTTGCATTTTAATTTGCTTTACTATCAGGCAATGGTTCTGGGCACTTTGGCAGAGCACTCACTGCCATTCACAATGGCCCCCGTCATTGTTAACCTTGCGCAGACGCTGGCCCAGGACAAAGTGGCTCTGAGCTGCATGAAGTTGTCGCAAACAGCAGCGAAATATAAGATGGTTCACGGCATGGGGAAGATATTCTCTGACCGCAACATCAAAACATCAAAAAGTCTTGATGAGGCTACCTCAAGTAGTGACAAAAAGGTAATGCAGTAATAGTATTAATAGAATAGTAATTCCTAGGATTTATACAATGCTTTGACACCTAAAGCAATTACAGGAGAACACCGGCCATCAAGCTTACACAGTGCTTTCATTTGGAAAAATAACATGAACATCTGGCACAGTATTTACTTTATATAAAGGATGTCTGCCCCCATAGGTTCGCTTTAGCTGCTGTCCTGATATTCTGTCAATATTGGTATTTTTCCTACTGACAGCACTCAAGTAACCTCGATCAAGGGGATGTGAGTTAAAAACAGTCAACATTCTCAATGGTCATCTCATTTATACAGGTGCTCTCCATTTTGGTAAGCCATTATAACCCAGAGAGGAAGGCTGTTGATGTGGAGCACCTTGGGTCATTTAAAGTACTTAAGGTAACTACGGCAACCCTGGACAAATTCTTTACAGACAGTGATATCCTGTGGTCCAACATGGTGAGCATCATGATGGATTCCTGCGCAGTAATGCTAGGCAGCAAGTTTGACCTGGAAACTAGAGTTCGACACAACCTAGAGTTTCTACATATCGGGGGGACTCATGCCATCACATGCATAATGCGTCAGAGATTTTCCAGTGCTTTCAATGGTCATCTAAAACAACTCTTCATTGACCTTCATACTGATCACAAGTGGGCTTCTGACCAGGTAAATTCATACAGGAGTTCACCAATGGCAGCAGTTGGCATGCGGGTATCCTGCTCATTGGAAGCAATTTGGGTTTCATTCTCTTTCCCAAGGACATTTTTGACAGAATTTGAATGCCATTTGATGGCTTTATTATTGTTTTATGTATATATATATATATATATATATATAAATGTGTTCTTTATCTCCAAGAGATCTGTGATTACATGAGCATTCCCAGTTCATCCCACACCGTTGGCTGTCATCTTATGATGTTGGACTCAGCACTCAAACCATGCTTCCTGCTTATAAGGTCCTATTCTTTGGGTGAATGAATGCGGAAGACAAGGCTCTGTACAAAGAACCTTTGGAAAAACTCTATGATGCTCATCATGTGAATGCAAAGGCTCAGAGACGCATTCAGACTTTTCATAAGGACCTCAGTAGGAAAGGTAAATCAACACATTGCAGTTGTAGATTGGCTGGGTAATGTGGCCAAATTATGGAAATATCTATGGTGTGTCAACATTGGCCTGTATGTTCACTATCTGACATTTGCCTTGGTAAATCAACAAATTAGAGCTTTGATATATTCTCTCCCAGAAATGACACAGCAGAGCAAAGACAGAAAGCAGCGGTTGGTTAAGAAACTGTGGCATGGAGACACCAAAACAGAGCTCCATCTCAGTGTCTACATAGGCATCCTGGCTCTTCTGAAAGAAAATATTATGGTGTTCCAAGTATATTGAAATAGTGTTTCACAACTATGTTCTATTATAAAGTTTGTATAATAAATGCTATCCCAGAGGTATTTTAACATCTTTTATTTATGTTACCAGTGTAACTGGTTGTGTCTTACTCTGCTTGTATGGTGGAAATTCACATCCATCTCTCACTTGCACAATATAACTACTTCCTCAGGGTCGTGACACCCTTGTGCACAATTTGCATGACAAGCAGTTGCAGGTTTTCACCAACTTTCTTGCATGCTTTGTGAAGCCAGAACACCTGCCAACAATCCCCAGGACCCTGGCAGGTCTCGAACTCAAGGGAAACAAACTGCTGCCTGCAAGAGATCTGTATGTGGGTCATGATAGATAGCAAAGATAGATGGCAGATAGATTCAGAGAGGAGCATCCAAAACACCATGTGAGTGGTTTAAAATTAGTTACCCAACTTTTGGACATGGTACTGAAACATTTGCCACTGGTAAAGGAGCACTACTATACCAGTGTGTTATTGTTGATATTAATACAGATGATGAAGCCCTTCCTGGACCAAACTCCAGGGATACATTGCTTGTGGAAATACCTGCAGAGCAAGCTGCCACTGGAGAGCATGACCCTGCAGTGCCTGCAGTGTCTGCTGTTGACCCTATTGCAAGGGGGCACTCCAAGACTGGACATCTGCTGAGAGAACTGATGGAGATGCTAAGCAAGTTTCTTCCTGCTGATGTGGGTGTTAAGCAAGAGGTTAGCTGAATAATGCACGTCCCTATTATTAGTATGTAATGTGTTTGTGAGTCTTGTGTATGGATGTTTTTGATGTTTACTGTTGTTGTTTAATTTTTAACCCTATATCTTGCTTCTGTGGAGGTTACATGTCCCTTATCTTGCCTTAGATTCTCCAGTATGGTGTGGACCAGAGCCTGCCAACATTCACTGATGGAGAAGATGCTGTCAGCTGGTGGGCAGATGCTTCTGATACAGGTAGGTACCCAGCACTCATCAAAACAGCACAGACAGCATTGTCTGTGTTCCATGGGCCACTGATTGAGTCATCTTAAAGTTACATGTCAGAAATCTTTGAATTAAAAAGTGGCAGCATGAGCATCAGCACTCTGAGTGTCATCCAAACTGTGAAACACACCATGCTGACCCAAAAGAAGACTGCAGTAGAAATGTTCAATAGAGAAGACATAAAGTATGGGCCAGTTGATCAGAAGATGTGTCAAAACATCTTGTCGGCTGGAAGTAAGGACAAAGCTTTAAGAAAGCAAGCAGCCTTGAAGGAGATAGAGAGGCAGAGGGTGTTCGACTGCCAGCCATCCTCAAGCGCTGCCGCAGCCAGAAGAACCAAGGCAGAAGAGGAGGCTCTGGCCAGAAGGAGGCATGCGGCCAAACAACGAAAGTGAGCTTATGAAATCGTTGTCCAGGCTAAGAAGAAAAAAAAAAAATCTTCAGTAAAACATACTATTTTTCAGTATGTTTTTCATTAAAGAAAATTAATGTTTTTCAGTTTCCCTCCATGGCGTTTGCGTGCGTGTGTGTTTGTGAAACCCTTGTCCAGGCTAAGAAGGAAAAAAAAAATTTTTTTTTCAGTATAATATCATTTGTGTTTTAGTTCTTTTGTTTTTTTCTTATTTTAGTGTCATGCATCTAACAGTTCACATTGTCGGCGTCGCCCAATACCCCCGCATGTGATACAAACTGACATTCAGTTGCTTTTAATGAGTAAGGTACATAATTGCAGTTTGAACCACGGAAGTCCAAACTAACATAGTTCAGACTTCCATCGTACTTTGGTGGTTGGAGATTTTTGGGAAACGGTTGGACTCGGGCTGCTGGGTTTCTGGGAAATCTGTTTGTATTGTGGAGTTTTTTTGTCTACTGCTTCCGTGGTTTCTGTTGCCTGTTTCCCGTTCAGTCAAGTGCTCCCCATGTTACCATGCTCTGCATTGTGTGTAAGTTCTCTTCCGTGTGCTTTTTGTGTTCCTGCTCTGCTGTTTTTGTTTCTGCGGTTTACTTAAATTTTCTACTGTATGTCTTGGATTTTGTTTCTGTGTCTGTTTTTGCCTTTTTGGAATCTTTGAACTATTTGGATTTCGCTGCCTTGATTTGCCAGCTTAAAATGTTTTTTTTTTGTCTGCCCCGCTGTGAACCTTTTTGCCTTGTTCCCTATTAAAATAAACTGAGTTTGAGTTTAGCTCCATCTGGGTCCTAGCCTTCCTAACACCTGACATTAAGTCTGGGGGCGTTTCTCGAACAATTTCCTAGATTTGCATTCTACTACCGTAGTTCTACTTAAGTATCTACTATGGTAGTGGCGAAACCCGACCGTTTCTCAAAGCACTCTGTTGTTACTTCCATAGTGGGCACTACATTTGTTGACTTTTCAGTGTGTGAAGCATGGAGGAAACGGCAACTGAGGAAAAGCAGGAGAAAGCTGTTTGATTGGATGGCTCTTTTTTGTTGACATGCCATGACGGAGATGCAGGCTATCTATCCTTGTTGAAATTATACGATGGTGATAATAACTAGATGTACCGCATAGCGGTACATGGTATGACCGCCGCAGTATATTGAAATGTGGGAACTGTTGGTATGATGAGTGTGAGTGTGAAGTGAGGATTTCTGTGGAAATGATTTCCTGGAAATGGGCATGGATGTGGGTTTTCAATGAATTACATTGTGTGTGTTTGTGTAGTGTATAGGAGTGATTTGTGCAATGGCAAGGAATAGGCAAAAAGAGATTTTGTACAATTACAGCGCCCCCTATGAACCAAATTGTATGGCACGTGCTGTAGTTTTAGAGGTCTTTGTGCTGATTGTGCATGACGCGGTTCCCACCTTCTTGGTCCAAGATATTGGCAACTCAAAATCCCAGTTTTTGCATTTACCCTTATCACTAGGTGGCGCTATGCTTCAAGTGAGTGTTTATCGGCTGGGTCGATACGCCTCTGTAACACCGACATACTAATACAAAATCATTGTCTTGGGCAAAATTGTTAACGAGTTATTTAACAAAAACTGTTTTTCGACACCTAGCTTCGCCAATAAACATCGCCCCCTATGACTAAATGTCACAAAATTTAGTACACATGAAAAGAAAGCTGTTTAGAGATGGCATGTCAACTTTGAACAAATCTGAGCAATTAAAAGCCAAAATATGGACTTTTGAAGAATTTTAAGCTACGTGTTAAATGTTTATTGACGTGTAACTTCGAAACATTTTATCTCAAGATAAATCCTTTGATAACTTTTTGTCAGCATTGTCTGTAGGTGACACATACCAAATTTTGTGAGATTCACATGAATGGCCTATGAGGAGTTTGTTCAGATTCGTTTTCGCAATGTTAAAATTTCACGGAAATTGTTTTCGTTGGAAGTGGGCGTTGACCAGTGTTTTCAATGCGTGAGGGTCAATAGATTTCACGATTAAAAAAAATTGTTGTGAATGTTAGCATTCTCTAGATAATAGGCAAAATGACATTTTGTACAATTACAGCGCACCCTATGGACCAAATTTTATGGCATGTGCTGTGGAGTTAGAGGTCTTTGTGTTGATCATGCATGACGTATTTTCCACAGTTTTTCCCTTCTCGGTCCAAGATATTGGCAACTCAAAATCCCAATTTTTGCATTTACCAGTATTACTAGGTGGCGCTATGCTTCAAGTGAGTGTTTGTGGGCTGGGTCGATACGTGTCTGTAACACCGACATATCACAAAAATTTCATGTTGTTGGGTGAAATGTTCATTGAGTTCAGCAAAAACTTTTGCCGGTCTCCCCCTCTTTGGCACAGCGGGGGGGTGGCCCTTGGGGGCCAAAAGCCGTTATTCGCTCACAAACTTCTAGGGCTACATGCCTACAAACATTCATGTTCCCCCAAGTTTTAGTGTCCCGGGAATCGTTGACGAAAAATCGGTGGGGAAAAAAAAGGGAAAATTTTTGCAGTAACTCCAATACGACCGCTTTCGTTAGCTTCGCTAGCGGCGGTCATAATGATTAAGCTATGGCAAAGATCCGGTTAAACCAATTACCGTGCTAAAATGTGGCCACATGGCAAAGCCGATGCATGTAGTGAAGGAAATTATATTCTTACATCCATAACTTTTAACTTTTAACAAGGCCTGACTCTTACACAGCTTCCAGCATTAGAAAGATCACCCACAATAAAAAAAGTACCACAACGTCAAAACACATATATTTCAGTTCTTGTAAATACACATACATATATACCTATACAGGGTGTAAATAGGTCTATACCCACTTGTAATAGGTAAAACAGTTAAAAAAAGGTGTATAATCTATGTCCTCATTTAATCCTGGGATTTCCATTGCTTTTAGTCTCCAAATCCAAAAAGTTTCTCGTTGCAATAATAATTTAAGTTTGTCACCTCCACGTACAGTATTGATGGTTTTACAATTTCCACTCCTTGAAGTAGGCTTGAAGGGTCACTGTGGTGTACATCCTTATAGTGTTTGGCCATGGGATAGTCATCATTCTTTACCCGAATTGCATACTTGTGTTTGTAAAAACGCTCTTTTAGTTTTCTTTTTGTCCTGCCCACATAAAAACAACTACATGGGCATTTCAGGCAGTACACCACATATTCAGAATTACAATTGATAAACCCATTTGTCCTATACTCTCTCTGGGTTCTTTCTGTAACTATGTTTCTTGTTTAGAACCTGGTAGATAGCTCCTTACAAGGTTATCTCTTATGGATGGTACCCTCTTAAATACAATAATGGATGAATGTGGAAAGACACTCCTTAAAAGTGGATCACTCTGTATTATTTTCCAGTTGGATGTAATTATGCGTTTCATTCTTAGGGCACAACTACTATATTGGGTGACAAAACATGGTCTAGAGGTGGTCTTGGTTTGGTCATTTTTTTTGTTTTTCTTTTTTAAAACGTCAGAACGACTTAATGAGCGTGGTTTTGCTATGGCATTGTCAATTAACACTGGGGAGTAGCCCCTTACACAAAACCTAGATTTCATGTCTTGAGCCTGCGTTTCAAAATCAGAGTCTTTGTCGCAAATGCGCCTAAGACGTTGAAACAAAGGGAATGTTATTTTTAAGACTCCTGGAATGAAAACTATGAGCTCTCAGTAGCGTATTTCTATCAGTGCTCTTCCTATAGTAGTGTGCAAGAGATTGCCATCATCAGTGAAAATAGACAGATCCAAGAAGGTAATTAGTGTTTTTGAGTATTCAATAGACAGTTTTATGTTTGGATTTGTCAAGTTCATGTACTCATGAAACTGTATAAGCTCACTCTCAGTGCCTGACCAAATAAAAAAAATAGCAATGAAACGCCCCCAGAACATTATCTTGCCACAAAAAGGAATTCCAGATTGATTATATATGTATTTTTCTTCCCAATAACCCAAAAATAAATTTCCATAGTTAGGCGCAAAACATGCACCCATTGCTGTGCCCTTAAGTTGTCTATATAGGGAGTCTTGAAAGAGAAACACATTGTGTGTGTGTGTGTGTATATATATACACAGCCGAATAGGCAAGTTATCGTGATTATCAGTGGTGCAAATGGTTGAGTGGTTGCACTTGATTGGATTTTGGAAAGACACACGCAGGTTCGAGACAGGCAAGAGTCATATTATAGAAATCTAAAATGTGCGTGGCCTCACAAGCACATTAATGTGGATTTATATTGCTCTACTCTGTAGTCTGGGTCAATATTAAACGACTATGTAGAAGGAATGCATTCTATCGGTTTAACAGGTCAGTGATCCGTGACTGAAAGCTCCACCATTACTCAGCTGAAAATGTTGTCATGAGTGGTGATTGTGGAACGTAGGCGAAATGCTACCATAGGTGTGCAAAGGATTTGAACTCGTGACTAAATAAAACAGGGTCGGGGGTACAGCACTGTGCCACTGCGCTATACCTGCCAGCGGCAAATTAGTCTCGTGGCAGAGTTTATATTGACGTCAAAACGCTGTTAAAAGTTATGGATTTATTAGAATATGTAACGTTTTAACACATTAATTGGTTTAACCAGATGTTTGCCATAGCTTAATCATTATTATCACCATCGTATAATTATGACCGCCGCTAGCGAAAGCAGTCATTATAGTGTTGCCGCGACTTTTTCCCCTTTTTTTTCAGCAATTTTCCGTCAACGGTTTCCGGGACACTGGAAGTCAGGGGGACATGAATCTTAGTAGGCATGTAGCCCTAGAACTTCTTCAGCGAATAGAAGCTTTTGGCCCCCAAGGGCCACCCCCCCGCTGTGCCAGTGTCCGTCAAAGAGGGGGAGACCGGCAAAAGTTTCTGCTGAATAACTCAATGAACGTTTCACCCAACGACATGAAATTTTTGTGATATGTCGGTGTTACAGGGACGTATCGACCCAGGCCATAAACACTCACTTGAAGCATAGCGCCACCTAGTGATAAGGGTAAATGCAAAAATTGGGATTTTGAGTTGCTAATATCTTGGACCGAGAAGGTGGGAACTGCACAAAATACATCATGCACTTTCCCCTGCTTTTTCTCAGGTGCTTCCATGCTTCACACACTGAAGTATCGGGTTTCGCCACTACCATGTAGATACTTCAGTAGGACTACGGTAGTAGAATGCTAACCTATGAAGTTGTTCGAGAAACGCACCCCAGGTTTGTCTCGGTCATTGGCGGATTTATTTGTTGTGTCCTTATATTAGCATATGGTGGGTTTGCACCAGACCACACCCCTTCTTCACTAATTCTTCTCACCTGAGACACCAATGTCAGCCAGCACAGCCTTCTTGCGGTCCTTCACGCTGCTGATCTGGGGGAAGTAGATATCCAGTGCCAGGAAGCCTGCACTGCAGAGGAATGTAAGTGTTCCCATGCCGACTCCATAGTTGCAGGCATTCTGGTTGCGGTTAAAGATGCAGTACTCTTCAATCTCATCCGGCCGGTTGACGTAGCCCTCGTTAGCAATGCAGCCAAAGATTACTATGGAGAAAAGCTGTGAAGAGAGGGCGAGATTTGAAGGTGAGATGATGAGGTGTAAGAAAAATAGCAAAAGGGTAATACAACCAAAAGAGAAAAACAAAGAGGGAAAAGGCAGAGCACAATGCACAGTTATTATGACCGCCGCTAGCAAAGGTAGCGAAAGCGGTCATTAAAGTGTTGCCGCGACTTTTTCCCTTTTTTTTTTTTTTTTTACCAATTTTACGTCAACGGTTTCCAGGACACTGGAAGTCTGGGGGACATGAATCTTTGCAGGCATGTAGCCCTACAACTTTTTCAGCGACTAGAAGCTTTTGGCCCCCAAGGGCCACCCCCCAACTGTGCCAGTGTCCATCAAAGAGAGGGAGACCGGCAAAAGGTTTTTCTGAATAACTCAATGAACGTTTCACCCAACAACATGACATTTTTGTGATATGTCAGTGTTACAGAGACATATCGACCCAGCCCATAAACACTCACTTGAAGCATAGCACCACCTAGTGATATGGGTAAATGCAAAAATTGGGATTTTGAGTTGCCAATATCTTGGACCGAGAAGGTGGAAACTGCACAAAATACGTCATGCATGATCACCACAAAGACCTCTAACACCACAGCACATGGCATAAAATTTGGTCCATAGAGGGGTGCTATAATTGTAGAAAATGTAATTTTTCCTATTATCTAGAGAATGCTAATGTTTACAACCAATTTGTTTTTATTGTGAAATCTATTGACCCTCACGCATTGAAAACACTGGTCAACGCCCACTTCTAACGAAAACAATTTCCGTGAAATTTTAACATTGCGAAAACGAATCTGAACGAACTCGTCATAGGCCGTTAATGTGAATCTCACCAAATTTGGTATATGTCATCTACAGACAATGCTGACAAAAAAGTTATCAAAGAATTTATCTTGAGATAAACCATTTTGAAGTTACACATCAATGAACATTTAACACGTAGCTTAACATTCTTCAAAAGTCCATATCTTGGCTTTTAATTGCTCAAATTTGGTCAAAGTTGACATGCCATCTCTAAACAGCTTTCTGCAAAAATTGGGACTTTGAATTGCCAATATCTTGGACTAAGAAGGTAGGAACTGCATAAAATAATGTCATGCACGATCAACACAAAGACCTCTAAAAGCACAGCACATGCCATAAAATTGGCAAAAAAGTTCCCACATTTCAATACACTGCGGCTGTGAGCAAACTGTTTCTTTTTTAATAAACATATAGACGTTGTTCATAACCAAAGGGAAATTACGTGTTTCAGAAGTAAGTGAAAAAACAGACCTAAAGAAAAAGTTAAATGAACAAATGCATGAGGGTTATGGTGGGTTTCTTCCATCCCACGCATGAGCAGATCGGTCTCCAAAATAAAACATTCTTGATGTCCAGGCAAACTCGCTATCGTAATAGCAACAGGCCATGGAAAACGCACGGCTGGCTTTTAAAGGGACAGTTTAAACATGTTACGCCCCGAATTCATTAGGTAACTTAAGACCAACGCTTATTATTATTACAATATTGTTGCCAAAGCAACTTGCACGACAGACTTCAGACAATGCACATATGACCTGAAAATAGAGCCCCTTGACTACAGAAATATTTAATTTATAACCTGAACTTAAGAAAGTTGTAGCATAAATGAGTAAGTTTTCACAAAGTTTGCATATTTCCCATATTCACATAATATTGATATTGCTCTGTTAGAGACTGTATGTGTGTGCATACCTGTATACTATATGCCTTTGTGTGTATTAAGTTAAAGTGATGTAGTTTGTGTCATCACACTTTAGGTAACACTTATAAGTTGTGTGTGTGTTTGTGTGTGTGTGTATGAGAGAAAGAGAGAGAGAGAGAGAGAGAGACAGAAGCCCCTTTCACACTGCATGACACGGGGTGGCGACACGGTACGACACACTAATTTACCCAATGTGTAAGCACGGCGTGTTTTTGACCCCTCTTCTGAAAAGGTGTGCTAAGAAGGTGTGGCCCAGTGGCACTGTAACATTACACCAAGGATATTGCTGGGCGTGTACAATGACGCGAATGACCCGTGCATAGGTGGTAAATACACCTGTCTGCAAAGTTTTCATTCAGTTTTTCAAAACAACTATGGCAGGACACACAGAGTTGTTGCTGGCTCTTTGTACAACCATTCAAGAGCAAATGACATGCTACTGTACTGCATGTGGATGCTTACATGGGATTGCGAAGAATACAAAGAATACATTTGATGCCGAATAACCTTAGCTATTTTTCTACATGGTAACATCAACATACGGTAAACACTAGCACTATCATCAAATTATTTACTCTATCCACACATTTTTGCCCATGGTTAAAAAGCCCACAGCACTTTGGGTGAAGATGCACTGGGCGAAAGGGATCTTTGTGGGAATATTTGGCATCATATATTTCCGGAAATTCCGGATATTTTTATCAAGCATTTTACTCTCATAGTTCAAAAGCACACAATATAATGATTTGTTTCTCAAAATGTGATGTTTATTTAACTTAAAATATTGTAGAAAACGGCAAACGTTTGTCTTACCGTGTCCATTCTAATGTCATTGTTTTGTATTTCTAAAAAAAAAGTCTCCTGCAAGCTGGGGGTTTAAAATGACGCTACGACTACCGGGGTAAGAGGAAGTGAACTTGCAATTTGTTTTTGATTCGAAATTATGCATTTGGACTTTGACTCAGTCTTAACCATTAAAACACATTCCAAACAACATCAAAATGTGGGATATTATTCATCTCTGAACTTTTTGTTGGTGTTTTTGTAGTTCTGCTCCACTGTTTCCCCTGTTTTAAAAGTCCCGCTTGTGGGTGGTGGCAGTTGTGAAACGTCACCATACCACACCTCTCACGTCTCGCCTCGGCTCGTGTACACGTCACCCCGTGTTTCAAAAAAGTGTAGGGTCCGAGGTGGGTCGAATTTGCTTGTCGTTTGGACACGGGACCCCGTGTCGTCAATGTGAAAGGTACAGGTGTCCCACTAATTTCGGCTGAAATTCCCGCTAATTTCAGCAGTGGGAAAGGGGCTAGAGACAAAGGCAGAGAGAGAGATGTAAGGCGTGTTTCCATGTTTTATGTGTGTGAAAGAAAGGGAATGTATGTGTGTGTGTGTATGATGGTGGATGGGCAGTCCATATGTTGTCCTTTGTGTGTGTGTGTATCATACCTCCCTGGGAAGAGCTTGGGTTATCTCACAGTGTGTGTGAGCTTCCTGACAAACGTTGCTGTCAGCATCTGTAGCAACTTAGCGTGTGTGTGTGTCGGTGTGTGTGTGTGTTTGTGAACAATCTTCAGTTGTTTATCTTTTTGATGAGTTCATATAAGTCTCTTAAAAACATACATGTCATTGATTTCAATGTAGAGTTAACATTTACTTAACATTTACTATTATTACCACACAAGTAATTCACAGGCATTTACAATTGTTAATACTGTGGAGCTACTTGGTAGCCATGGTAATTGTAAAGTATACAGCTTATAAAGTAACTCAACTTATAACATAATGTCATCTGACAGGTATGACTTGTGCTGCTGATGTTCGGTAAAAAGCAGAACAGCACAGTCATAATGCTATATTGATTCAGCCAGACTCTTAGAGGATTACAGAAATAAATAAAAAAGATGTCTTTCATATCCCTAAACCCCCACTAACTGATGTGTTTCCACAGCTTGACACTGTGTGTGGCAGTTAGCTTGACAATTCCATGTTAAGGATGTGACAGAACATGAGCAAATGTAATACTATTTAGATACTTTGTTCATGTTTTTAATGGAAGTCAACAGTCTACAGTCAAATATAGCAAATGCCCAAATTTCATGTAATCATTGACATAATACAAATGCCATGGCATTTTATCGGCGTTATGTATGTGACAAAAATATCCACTTTTCTTCGAATTTCCCATTTGTAGTATTGTTCACATACAGGTCTATAACAGGCCCTGTCACATTTAATAATTCATGCCAGTATCACAACTGCATCAATTAATGTTTATTTATGTTCAACTCTTAAACTGCATATCAGACCATGTGCTTCATTTGTGTCATTTGTATTTTTGCAACTTGCCAGACAGCTTATGAATTCAGATTAAATGAAGGAATTGGCATGGTAAAATCCTCTACTGTGCATGGGAAGACCCTGAGAGCAGTCTCCATGCTAACATGAAGGATGCATGAGGATATGTGAGCAGTGAAAGATTAGCCTGGGTGTGCCCATACTGCCTGTGACGCTGCATTTGCATTTCGCGAGCAAGTCAGTCTGGCCAAGCTGCTTATCTAAACCATTTCAACCGTAGTTGCTAACTAAGTTAGCTACTTTGTTGGTTGCAATGCAATTTCCCATTGCCAACCAACTAAGTTGCTAACTGGTTAGCAACTATGGTGTTGGGAAACGCATCCCAGCTTCGGTAAAAGTTTAATTTATCAGTTAGCCCCGCTGGTAGCCATATTGATGGGGCTTTGCGAGAACGCTGTTGTAGTGGTCATTTCGCCTTTGATCGCACTGATTCGTTTTTCAAATATCAATATTGAATGACCAACACCAGCCTCACCTCACAAGTCCGACAAAAATCATTTAACGCCATTTCTATATGACTACAGGCTACTACTACTTTTTGTTTGGATAGTTTCTTTCTCTGCGTATACGTCAGAGGACAGAGGGGTGTGATTGGTTGAAGCTTCATCCAGTAGCAAACAGAGGCATTTGAAAGAGGCGGGTTAAGCCCGCCTTCTGAGAAATGGGTTTACAACCCAGCTTGGCCAGTCGCGATAGCCAAGCTAGTGAAAGATAACACAAAAGGACACTTTTAAAGGAAAACTGGCATGATACCAAATCATCATACCAAAACATATACCATATTTTTAAACCATTAAAACAACTCAAAGTTGCTCCACACTTGTTTAGTAATGTAAGTAACACCTCTTCCCTTGTAGTCGTGTTTTATGTGTTATATTGATGTCCTGTCAGTTTGTCTCTTTTCTGCATGTAGTGTCAGACCTTGTTGCCCTACAAAGCCAAAAGGCAGTAACTACCTATTTTATGTAAAATTGAGTTTAGACCGGAAATTGACTTCATAACAACTCCTTTGTCTTGTGACTAAATCTCTTGCTTCTTGCTATTAAGAAAGTAGATGAAAGCATCACCACTATTTTACATACAGCATGTTTGACTGGGCCATATGACAACGCTAAAGGCATTTTTCTCAGTTTCTATGTTCACGCAGTTACTGCATTTTGCCTTTGTAGGGCAGTATGGCATGAGGGTCCAGGCTGTTTGCCTATCTTGTTCATTTACATTTCATAACTTCCTAATGGGGCTGAATCGAGATCCAAAAGACTTTTCAAGTACACTATGAGTATCCATGAAAACCTTCATGACATTATTTGTCATGTTGCTGTGGTAGTGTGATTAGTATGTGTAGGGATATACAGTATGAAGAGAGATACAACAAACACAGAGACACAAACATATATATATATATCTCTGCAGATGTAAGCACACCATAGAAAACTTTCTCAGACATAACACACATGAGAACCTCTCTCTCTCTCTCTCTCTCTCTCTCTATGTGTAGTGGTAACTCAAGTTACAAGTTCATGGAATTCAGTAGTAATAAAACAAGCCATGCACTATCACTAGCTGTTTTAGGGCAAATAATAATAATAATAATAACAATAATAATTATAATATGATGAAGAAGAAGAAGAATGGCCACAAACATCCAATAGGGGAGTCAATTTCTTATTGCAGGTATACAGTCTCACGCCTACCTTCAGTTAAAAAAAAAAAAAGAGAAACCATATTAAAATTTAAAGCAGTCCTGGTGCTAGTGCGGTGTTGCCGTAGTTGGCACGTCCATGTTGCACCTACATCTTAGGTTGGTTTGTCCTACATGCCCCCAAAAACACCAACTGTCTGGATCACAAGGTACTGCATCCTGCCAGAGTATAAAAGCAAGCATTGTGGAGGCCACCACGTGGGGTCCTGATCTTGTGATGATCAGCAGGGAGGCCTTTCATGCTCCACATTACAACTTGATGGGATTTAGTGCATGTGTGTGTGCGTGCCTGTGTGTCTGTGTGAAAGATGGAATTGGGTAGTGTGAATAAGAGTAATTCAGTGTGTATGCGTGTTTGTCTGCATGTCCATGTGTTTGTGCGTGTATGTATGTGTAAGGGGGAATGTGTCTGTGTGTGTGTGTGTTTGTGTGGATATGCATGTCTATGTGTATGTTTGTAAATGTTTACATTTGTGGCAGTGTTGCTTTGTGTTTGAGTTTTTATCCACTGGTTCTATGGGGACTTTCATTGCAAAGTGTTTTTACTTCAGTGTGACAAACATGAAATAAACAAATATATTGCATCCCATAGTCTAGCAAATGTGTAGCAGTGTCTGAATAGCAACAAAGCCCCATCTGTGAACAGCTAAGAAGAAAGGTGCCACAAAGGCATGAGACCTGCCTTCTTTGATTAAGCATCTGAGATTAAAAAAAAAAAAAAAAAAAAAAAAAATATATATATATATATATATATATATATATTAAACCACATTTAAGGCTTAAAAGACATTTAACAACATTAAAGGCTGAGTCAGACTATAGGGATGCCTACATGATTGAGAGATATGGCCAGAGAAATATCTGGCTAGCATTTGTGTAAATGACAGATATCATTTAATACAGCATGACACTGATGTAAAGTAGTATTTGGAGTTCTTTTGTAGTTCCATATATACCAAAAGTATAGACAGTTGCGAGGGCAGTGCAATACTGTCATTTGTCCCTCCAATTGGTTCTCATTCCTCTTGCAGCTTGACTGCCACACTTCTGGTTTAATCCTCGTGACCTTGTGCTCACTGAACAAGGGGAGAGATAGAAATGAAGAGAAATGGAGAAGAAGGGAAGGATTTAAGGACAAGTAAGAGTGGGTAAAACAGAGAGACACAGTAACAAGGAAAGGGAAATAACATGTAGAATGACAGAGAGAGAAAGCAGAAAAGATACATGAAAGGAAAGATGAGTACGTTCGAGATGGAGTAATAAACAAAGGGTGTAGAGAGTGGCAGAGTACAAGAAGGCAGAGGGAGAGACAGTCGAAGGAGAAGAGAAATAGAGAGAGAAAGATTCTCTGAGTCACAAGACTGAAGGCACCTTCTCCCTGTTCGCACTGTTCTTGTCTTCATTCAGCATGTCTCTCCACAGCACAGAGCAATCATGGTTACGCTGACGTGTTCATGGCTGGTACATGCACAGCTACACCTCCAGCTAGTGGGGTGTACAGACAAGCTTGCATTATGTCTCCTTAAATGCTGAAGATTACTGTGGCTGAGAACATGGGCGTAGGAAACGGGGGTCGGGGGGATCCGGACAACCCCAGTGTTGACCCCCCCCCCCCCCCCCCCCCCAAACAAAAAAACTACCCGCTAAGTACGTTTCTAAAGTCTAACTACACTTCCCTGCCAAGACATTAATGACCCCCCCCCCCGCCCCCAGCACTGCATGCACCCCCACTTCGCGTCGTGTTTCTTTCCCTACGACTCACATGAGCCGGCTGGCTTGCTCATGGACAGCCCTCCTCCTAAGAAGCAAGTCATTCATTCATTCTTCAGTCAAGAATGTAAGTACAGGATTCCCATCAAGCTTTTAAAAATGTAAGACTAACTTTTGAGCATGGTAAACCTTGATAAAAGCATTTGCTCTATATATAGACTCTATATGTACACACATATATAAGAAGCCTAGTGATGGAGACTGTTGCAGATTTTAAACATTTTTAAACCTGTTCAGAATTCGATAATGAGTATACACCTAGGCTATTCATGAATGGCTTCATATGGCAGTCATCGAATTTTGGGACCTGTGAACCCTGTGCATATTCGGTCCTCCTCAATGTCAATATGCTTCCTACGTGCCTGGTTGAGAAGTGTACACATGTGTTTCTGTCCTGAGTGAGATAAAAATACAAAAAACTCAACCTACATTAACTAACTCTAACATAACTCTGGCTCAAAACCGTATGTCCATCAGTGTCTCAACACTTGATAGCTTCAATGGCTGACCCTAATTTTCTGGGCCTTACTCAGAGAGAACAGTTAGATAACATTTCCACCTCTGATTTTTTTTAATTTCAAACAAATACATTCAATAAATCTGGGAAAAGTTGTTGACATTAGAGTTCAATGGCCATTTAGATGCCCCTCTTAGATGTTTTTAGAACACAGGGGTGATTGTCTAGAATAGTTGAGTGTAACCTGATTTATTTTATTTTATTTATTTGGGTAATTTGTTAAATTTGAGAGCAAGTGTATTAGATTAGCATCTTCCACTGCTCCTTTAGTGGGGATTTGGTTATAAACAGTTGCAAACTAGTGATATACTACTGGACAGGCCAGATTGATGTCTTACACTGGTAATGTTTGAAAGCCTTGTTGATCTGTCAAATGCAACAGCCAGTAGAGCAGGTCAAAGCTTTGAATCGCTCTATCAATTGCTTGATCTTGCTCAGCATCAGCAGAAAGAATCTGTTTCTCAATCCCTGGTCTCAGACTCAGCCTGAAGTCAATTAATACATTTCCAACGTGTATTTAGGTGCTGTTGAATGTCTCCATCTGTGTGTTGAGGTTCTGCGTACAGCAGTTGACAACTGCCTTTGTCTTTTGTATCCTTACAACAGTCAAAAAACGCTATTGGGAGTGCTACTATGCTGCTTAGTGTCAAAGACAGCTCTTTGAAAAGAAGGGTTTGCTGCATATGTTAGAAAATGGGTTTGTGATGCTTCATGAAGATACCGTAGTTTGGTGCAATGTATAAGCCTGTGACTGAAGGCTTTTTTAGAAGATACAAAGAGGTGTACCTTTGAGTTTTTCTTTCGGGAAGACAAACACTTTCAACCCCACTTTCCTGACACATGAACGACAGATTTATATTCAAAAGCCTTGTCTTTCTGAGGCTGGTTGAATTTCTGTCCTACCTGTACTTACAGTCACTCAGGATAAATGTATCTAAATTAGTTGATAAAAAACATAATCTCCACATATTGTTTCATAAGACTAGTCAGACTAAGTGTTTTATATCCCAGCTAGCATACAAAAGACCAGCAGATCAGATTCTTTGGGACAGTGAAATGAGTGATAGCACCTCTCTGAGTTATCAAATTGGCGGCCTCCTTCCTCAATGACTGCATTTACATGCACTATAGTAGCACAAGTATCCCGAATATGAGGCTTATCCTGGTTTTGATTAAATTCTGGATAAGGTGTTTACATAGGGTGACCAGATTTCCAGAGTCTAAAACCGGGACACTATGGGTGACGTCATGCGCGTGCACATTCTCTTAGGCATTGTTGTGTAGTAGTCTAGTCTGCTATCGAAGAAAACCGTTAAAACACGGCCGCTGTATACTTGCAAGATACATTGTAACATTGACTGCGAAGATTTCGCAGAGCGCACCTACCATTGTCACTCTCACACACACACACACATTGACTCGAATTACTGGAAACTTCATTAGGCTTTAATTTAACAGTTTTGTATATGCTATCACTGTAATTTGGGAAGCTTGATGTGGTGTTGGGTGAAAACTGGGACATTTTTGCGTCCCGACTGGCTTTTGTCGGGACTCGGGACACGCGACTAAAAATCGGGACTGTCCCGGTCAAATCGGGACTGTCCCGGTCAAACCGGGACGTCTGGTCACCCTATGTTTACATGAACACAGAGTAATCAGGTTATTAATATCCCAGTTTGCAAATGCAGAGTATTGCTAGCCTGGTAAACCCGCCCCTAGTACTTCATTTCATTTTGTACAGAGGATCTGGACCGAAATCTCTTACGGGTCATATAGTCGGCCCTAGCAAGGCCGATCCAATCAGCGAACAGAGGGTGTGTTCGTTAGCCATGATGTTGACATTGTGTGCTACATTTGAATTGTATTGAGTAGGTAGGCTAATTGCATATGTGACGACCAGGCGTTAGCGATTGGGTAAAGGCAGAGGCTTGTTTTAAACTTCGGCAGAGTCCACATCTCCAGGAAGAAATTGTTTCTGACTGTGTCTGGTCCTCTGTACAAAATAAAATGAAGTACGAGGGGCTGGTTTACCAGGCTAGAGTATTGCCCGCTTGTGCATTTGCATTTGAGAGACCCAGAGGTGAACTGTCCCCCGCGCCCCCTCCACTTTCCCTTCTCACACAGCTTCTGTGCACTGGCCTTCTCAGCAGGGGCGCCTGCAGCCAGAGGGGGGGCAATTTGCCAATTTCCTACACAGTGATATGATGGATAATAAATAATTGTTTAGATGATTTTTTTTTTCAAGCGCTCGTGAGGCATTGGCGCCCTTCACAAACTGGCGCCCAGGGCAGCTGCCCCACTCGCCCCCATCCGAGAACCGCTACTGAGCTTACATGAAAATCAATAGTATCCCAATTTCTTTCTCTCCGCATGCGTGTAACCTGGTTACCAACAACAACGTTCTAACGTGCCTGTGTTTACAAATTAGCATTTACTAACAATAGTCTTATACCTTAGTGAAAATGCTGCCACTTTGGGCTATAGGGGCTTTAGTAGTAATACGATCTGTCACTGAGATGCAGATGTGGATTGACCATTTGATATGCAAACCCTCTTGAATAAGTCTGTATTCCTGTGTTTCTGTCCATCTAGAAAGCTAATTAGATCTGCCATAACAGATAAACAGTATTCTGTCTCTACATCACTCCAAAAGTGTGTTGATGAGTTAGCTGCCATAATGTTACCACTTTTGTCAGAGGTGTAACACCTCTGTAACTAAAGCTTCCCGTCTGTCACGTGCGTGTGGGCAGACAACGCTGTTAGAACCTTCGGTATTCGGGATAAGATGTTTACATGCCACAGTATCCCGGTTTCTTTCAGAGTACTCCACCTAGCATATCCTGATTTCTCAGAAACCAGGATAAGGGCTTATTCGGGATACTGAATTCGGGAAAAGGTGTTTACATGCGCAAATGCAAAGCAAGGATACTTAATATCCCGATCATATTCCGGATACTACAGTAAAGTGCATGTAAACACAGTCATTGTTTCACTGATAAGTCCATGTCTCCAGGGGGTTCAGCAGTGAATCCCAGCATCCCGGCTTTACCTCCAAAATAATTTTACACTAAGAGGTTTTCCTGCACAGTCCAGACCCAGGGTCGAACCCGTGAACGAACCGCAACACCAGCTTGGGAGACACACTACCAAGTTAGCAAAAAGTCGAACTATTAGCTAGGTCAGTAGTGTATCCTTCCAAAATGTTGGGAGGGAGGTTTACTAACGTTCTACGTTGAGTTGTGCTAGTTGGAAGCTGTTACACAATCCCTGCAAATCTACACTTGTCAAATGTTTTTTTTTATTTTATTATTTTACTGTGTTCAACTGATGATATCTCTTCAGTCAAGACTAAACATGCTTCTGTAGAGAACATATGCCTTAAGCATATCCATTTCTCAACAAGCCTGGAAATACGCGAAATTACAGACTGACATGCAGATGACCACGTCAATAAGCTAGCTTGTATCAATGCACTTATAAAGTTGGATAGGGCATAGTGATATCCTGTGGATATATCAGTAACCATTGCCATCCTGAGACTGTACTCGGATTTCTGGTCAGAAGAATAATAAAGTTGGTCCACTGAAACTTTCTGAGCTTTTTCTAAAAGACAGCTATGCTGCCCTACCAAGCCAAAAAGCAGTAACTACATTTTTTGACAAAATTGAGTTTAGGCTGGATATTAACTCCATAACACGTGCTTTGTCTTGTGCCTTGATTCTAAATATTAAAAAACAACATAAAAGCATCAACACTATTATACGTACAGTGTGTTTGACTGAGCAGTAGAAAACACAACTTGTGGTTTCTATACCAACTTGTATCCAGTCAGTGTTTGTGACAATGTCTATGCCATTTACATATTTTAAAGCATGCATGAGCTCTGCCACCCCTTTGCAGTCAAAAATGTTGTCTTTTTCACATCATGTTCTGTCAAGTAACACTTGTCAGATGGGACCTCATTTACAGATGGCTAGCTTTCCCGATTCTCAGTTCTCAGAAGGAATCTCGTGAGGTTCTCTTGAGGATTACGAGATAATAGCACTTTTACAGTTAACTAAAAATTGCAAGTCTTGCTGTGGGTGGGTCAACCTCGGAAGTGAGATCTTTACTTCAGCGTAAACCTTTGTGGTTCTATGCTGTCCCTAGCGGCGGCAGTGGTAAACACTTCTCGCGACTGCAGGAATCTCGACTTGTGAGAATTAAATGAGCATCGGGAAAGCTAGCCATCTGTATCAACAAGTGCGTAAGCACAGATCTGTGCATAAAGACTGGATATGGTCATTCCTGCAGAAAGGTGTGCAATTTATGAACTTGTACTTGTACATTTTTCGTTTTTTGCAAATTTACTCAAAATTTGTAGGACAAGCTACCAGTTTGAAGTAGGCTATCACAATTAGTATTTGCTCTGCTCTACTTCATTTCAAACAACATTAAGTTCATTCAAATCTGATAGAGTTCTTAGATCTCATGTTACATCAGATGTTACATACACTTGTGTCTGTTTGTGTGTGTGTAAGCCTGTGTGTGGGAGAGACAGATGTTTCATACCATTTTTCATAATCCTTCAATAAACAACAGCGTAAAATGAATCTTCGCTTTCTTTGTTGTTGTTTGACACAATTAATCATCTTCAATGCAAATCTTGCGCATTGCAAGTTTTTTTTTTCCTCGGTTCGGGTTGGATTTGGGTCACTCTTTGCACATATTTTTGCAGGTTGGGTTGGGCGGGTCCCACCACTATCCCACCGGGATAGTGGTGGGACCCGCCCACCACTATCCTCCACCATTTATACACGCCTGTACGTGTCTACGACATGGAAATTGTAATAGATACACAGGATTATTAATAAATAAAGGCACCAAAGAGTTGAGGTGGAAACTGCGCAATTGGGGTTTAACATCAAATTTGTTCGTAAGAACAGTTGTTGAATGAGGCCAATGTATTGCCATTAGGGGTGCAATGATACATTTTATCGTACATACCTCAGTTTTGGGGGCACGGTTTTGGTTTGATTCGATATGTGTTGTGCATTAGAAAATCAAAAAACTCTAGATTTTCAAATGAAAAAATCCTGTTTTTATTTTGCTAATTTGCAAATATAAATGAAGAAAAAGCTTTGAAACCGTAGTAAGCCTCGTGTAGTGTAAACATTTTCAAAAATGAGAGTAAAAAACATCATCATAAATTTTCTCCTTAGACCACAGAAAGACTTAGACACTTTTCAATGTAAACCTGCTGGTATACATAAAAAGTAAGTAAAATTAGAAAAGTAAAAAGTGCACTTTACCAAACATGAAACCCACAACTTTAACAAAAATGGTTTACATTTTACACATAACCCCTTTACATAACAAGTCCAATTTAGGATGTAAGGTGTGCTATGTGCTATTTATTTCTCGGTTGTCAGATTCTTCTGTAAAAAGATAAGTTTATCAACAGTCTCTGCAGCAAGGTCAGAACGATTTGCACTGACAATGTCCGCTGCAATGGAAAAAAAATCTCTCCCTCGCAACTGAGGTCCCAGGGATGCAGAGGTAATGCTGTGCGAGTTTTGCAATCTGAATGCCATGTGTAAATCTGTGACTTCCTCCTCAGCTATTATTAAAAAGGCCTGACTTGTTTCTCCTGTGTTTTCAAAAATGCATACGAGAAGGCAGGGTGTAACGTGGATCAACTGATTTTATTAGGTGTCGAAACCAACATCTCCAACGACTGAAAAAGGCTGCAAATCTTTAACAATGAACACCCTGACAGCATGGGTTATTTTCTTGTGTTTCTCTGAACTGGCACTATATGTTTGATGAAAGCTATCTTCGAGAGAACGCTGTTTTTTTACTGCTGTTTCCTGCTCTACTGTCCTGCACTCAATAGGCTAAGGGAGAGCGTGAGGAGGTGAAGATGCATACCCATGTTGGAGGTGTTTCCCACTGTGTATGGGATATGAGTCAAACAATGCTTGCACACTGTCTTATTTTTGTTGGTCGGTCTGCTTCCGCAAATACTTCGAGCTCAGCTCCAGTCTTAAACGAGTGGCGTCAGGCAAAACATGATTGGCTTCTTAGGCTACTCTGGGTACAGGAGGGGAAGGGTGCTTTGTAGCAGAGTGCATCAGGCTCCCAGAACAAACACATACAGTGATAAACTCATTCTGATGTACTGTTAAGTAAAATATAACTTAATAATTAAACACACCGCGGTTCGTGGGCGTACCAAACCGTCAAGTGCATATCGTACGGTTCGGTTTTAAACCGAGAATTAAGGCACCCCTTCCTGCCATATGTTGTGTTTTTTTTTTCCAGTTAATGTACAAAGTATCAAAGTCTAAACGACTTCTTAAGAATCCTCTCACTCAAGGAAGGGAAAGGCAGAGACCCCAAAGTTTTGTTTATAGTCAATGCATTGCAAACTGCATTCTAAATCAGTCACATCATCACAGCTCTGCATCATTTCAAAGTTGTGCATAGCTCGCACATGACACGCAGGCTACCTTGCAACTGTACTACTACCCATGGTGCAATTTGTAGGGGGGTGTGGATGATGGGAGGGACTTCGCCTCTTTTGCTTTTCATTTCCCTACGTTTTCTAAATAACTTTTATCTCCGGTGGGGATAAGGACTATTCCCCCTTCATAGTGATTAATGCATGTTACTTCCAACGATCTAAAAACATGGGCCCATACAGCTAGTATCAGAGTAAGCTATGCAATTAGGCTACTGCACCGTGCATCTACACTTTCTTTTTTTGACATCACCAAACACAATATTAATCATTAAATGCAGTAACAAAAAGAGTTTTAGCATCTTACAAAAATATGAAGTGGAAGCCCAAGTGAAAGGACTCAAAAAAGGCATGTCTGTATGAGGAACAACATTTTGACACTAGTGGCTGTGTGTGCAGTGGCTGGAGCATTGGGTATAACCCAGCATGAACAAGGCTGAAAAGTAGGGGGTTACAGGCCACGTGACTGGAGCAGACACCTTTTTAAAAAGGACCCCTAATTATGTTTATTCTGAATTCATCAAGCAACTGTGGCTATAGTTTGTACAAGCATGGCAAGCATGACCAACTGGGTGGTGTATATAGTTAAACAGAAAGACAGGAATGAAGTAATGAATTTAAATTTCATTTCCCAATTCAGTTACATTACATACTATCAGCTGTGTTAATGTAGATTTTAATAAGGAGCCTTAAAGAAGCTTTCATTTAATAATGATAATGAATTGAATAGACTACCCAGGTACATGCCCGAATCCGATCTTAGCATTTCAATGTCTTTGGCTTTTCAATGACCTCTGTTCAACATCTGAAACGTATGGTACTGCTCTACCCTCACTCTACTCTACTCTAATGCTTTTGTAATATGCACATAAAATTACAGAAACAACCTTTACTTTAACTTGTGCTTTACTGTGATTACAGCAATTTGTTAAGACAGTGGGCAAATTCTTCATTACTTAGTTACTTCCTCTGGTGTGTATTTTTGTATCTTTGCACACTAACATGAAACATTGAAAAACTAAAGCATGTGAAGTTCCCTTTCAGTTCTATTGAGGCACTGTACACCTACAGTTCTGACAGCAAGAAAAAAAAAGTATAATGTATGAGGGGATTCAGTTGCTGCATTTAGTCCGTCTCTATGTGATACCAGTGAAGGCAGAGGAAATACACATTGATCTGTGAGAAACTACATGAAACATTGAAAAACTAAAGCATGTGAAGTTCCCTTTCAGTTCTATTAAGGCACTGTACACCTACAGTTCTGACAGCAAGAAAAAAAAAGTATAATGTATGAGGGGATTCAGTTGCTGCATTTAGTCCGTCTCTATGTGATACCAGTGAAGGCAGAGGAAATACACATTGATCTGTGAAAGTAGCACCCATACACACACAGCCTATATCATATCATGAACCATCAACCAATGTTCCTTGATTGTATAGTCAACATTATGAGAAATAAGTGAGGAGAAATAAAGAGACATAGTGAGAGTGAAAGATAGGGGGTAGCTAT
Organism: Coilia nasus; assembly: GCA_027475355.1. Lineage (NCBI taxonomy): Eukaryota > Metazoa > Chordata > Actinopteri > Clupeiformes > Engraulidae > Coilia > Coilia nasus. The sequence goes on along the minus strand of CM050216.1, from coordinate 2,161,654 downwards.
AGCCTTAACTAGGGCTGGGCGATATATCGATATTATCGTAATATCGTATCGTAATATTTATATCGATATGTATTTGACACTATATCGCCATATCGATATATTTTCAATGATACAATACCACTTTATCAAAACCACTTATCCTAATGTGTTCACACTGTTCAGACAGCCGGAGCTTTCTCGGATCACTCAGTTTTCATTGTGATCGTAACATTGAACGTGTTTTGACAGTCATTTTGCCTGAATGCTTATTGCCTGTCAGAGGAAGGTTAAGTTAAAAAAATAAAAATGAATAGATTTTTCCCTCCTGTTACTTTTAAATAGGTCACACAATGTTTCAATAATTATCGATATCGACCGATATGAAACACTTATATCGTGATACAGATTTCAGCCATATCGCCCAGCCCTAGCCTTAACAGTTAAGGAGTTGGCCTGTAGTCCATTTTGCCTAATGTCTACTCCCTACCTGAGTGTGCTTTTCCACACTGAAAGAGTAGGCAAAATTCGAGAGGTAAGCATTGACAACTGAGATCATCAGAGCTCACCAACCACCAAAATAAAATCCACCAGGAAGAACAAAAACAATTGATGGTGTTGTGCTGTTTCTAGTTCTTTTGTCACCCCATTTCTCTGCTGCACTTTGGGAGTGCCCTTTGCCACGAATCTGCCCTCTTTTTGCAGAGAAGCAGCATTTTGAGTCGCCTCTCATTCAATTACATAGACAAGATGGCGGCTGTTATGTGTAAAAAACATGTATTCCATTGACTCTGACTATTCTGTGTAGGCCATCCGGGTACTTTGAGTCTTCTTGATTTTTCTGGTTTTCAATTAGAACAACACTGTCAACTCAGATCAGCCATTTTTAGTAGGTAAGGTGGCGATATGGAACAGACTGTTGGTCTTAGGATTGGAGGGTCGCAGGGTTGAACCCTGTACCAGTAGGAAGAATGCAGGAGAGTGAATAACTCTGCTCTCCTCAGGTGCACGGAAAGATGCTTTTAGTAGGGGGAGGTGCCAACTAAAACTAAAAATATGACGTCATTGTTTTTTTGGGTTTTTTTGTAATTTGCGTAACTTTTTTGTGTTACTTTTTCAAGAATTAACAACTAAAACACAAACTGGATGGAGGCAGGACAATGTTGACAATGTTGTTTGTTCAAACTCAAATCATTCTGTTATTACAACTGAATTTAACCACTAACCACCAAAACTAAATGCACAGCAGCAGTGCTACTAATATAAAGCATTAATGATTTGCTATTACAAGTGCAGAATGCATTCACTACACACTGGCAGTGTTATTAATAAACCTATGTCTTAACAAAAAATTACAGTGCACCAAATGTGGCCTTGCATTCCGGTGTGTTGCTAATGAAACAATGAAACGGCTAATGAGGGATGGTACGTCCACTCTGTCCAAGATGTTACTGTGAACATGCATTATAGCTAGATGTACCAAGCTCTTCTGGCTCATTGTGCTTCACAGCCAAGTTTTAAAGGACAATGTCAGTCGTTTTCAACATGCATCTCTATTGCTCAAGCTACCCAAGACTTGCCAGTACCGAAGACACAAGAAACTTTGGTCCAACCTATATAGGCTAGGTGTCCTTGAACGGAGATTTTGCACTGACAGCTAACCCATGGAGGCAGAAGTTTAAACTGTGTTTTTAGAATCTTAACATGCTTCAAATCTCACCGCAAAAGTTATGCAACATCAGCAGACACCTTACAGCACAGTACTGTATGACTCAAAATTAATTTTAAAAAGTGGTCAGCCACATACAGGTTTGTTTACAACCCTGACTAGTCCAAACAAGTCAATCCGTTAAGTTTGCATTTACTCCCTGACTGGCAGAGAAAAAAACCTGAATTTTGCAAGGTAGATTTTACAAAAACCTGAATCAGAAACTGTATTCCAACATTTTAGTTTTTTCTGTTCATACATTACTGTCCATTAATGACCATTTTCTGCTTGTCAGACTGCAGTCATCTTCAATTAAGTGTTCGCAGCACACTGTGTCATCTTTTTCTCGAAGAACTTTTGCACGTCAATCTGAAGAATGACCAGCCATAAATGTGTCGTGGTTGTAGAGGGGCAAACGATGAAAGCTTATACCCTCGTACTTTATCATTCAATTGGCACAACTTGGCACTGCACAAACATGGACCATTCTCACAACAAACTACTGCATATTCTTCAAAGCTCTGCTTCGATCATCACTGACCATTTTCTCCTCTCTGCATGAGCCATGGGCAGTGGCGTAACACGGTAGCCACGGGCCCAGGTGCAAAACTTTGAACTGGACCAATGAAAGAAATAGAGTGACTCGAGGATGGCTTATTAGGTCTAATACGTACATGCAATACAGATCATGGGTGATTACAATCCTCTACAAAGCACCACAAGCACAGAGGTAGTTTATATAGATTACAATCATAAATAAAGAAAATACTCCATTGGGTTACGTAAAAAAACTATTTTATTAATACAGGGTAATCTAATATTACTGCATTATCAATAACTCGCATGGAATTCTGGAAACACTCAAAACGCTGAAACTTTTTCAACTCTCTGCTAAAATTGCAAGCGTAGGATGCCTGCTTAAACTTGAACTGCACAGAAACAAAACTTAATTTAACTTATTTAACTGTGCAGACACAAATAAAAATGATTCATATGCATACAACCCCCAATATGCATCAATTAGGCCACTAGAAAGCCATCTTACGAGCCTTACGTTATGCAAAATCGTCAATGATGTCCCCAATGTTTAACTCTCTGGCTCTCATTTTTCAATGGACAGGATATCATGGTTAGACGCTAAAAATGCTAATGTTTCAGATCTTAGCCACAGTTATCCTATAGGCCTACTCTGTCTCTACTAATGACCTGATCTCACCAATGTCTAGTTGTAAAATTCCTAGGACATATATATCTTTTGAAAGTCTAAATCCAGCATGTTGTATGTTTGATGATAGGCTATAGCAAACTCCAAATTGGTGTGATTTCGGGAGTTTTGCCATCCTTCCCTCTACGCTCCTGCCGCTTCTTGCAGCCACTCTTGGGTTTGAAGGGCATGCTACTGGTTTTGGTCGGAACCAAAGATTCTACAGTAGGGCTCTCAATTTGAATCACAACAAAACACTTAGCTTACACAGAAATCCTTGCTGTATCTCAGTTGAAACAAAGATACCCAGGCGTAACAATATGATGACAAAAAAAAGATTATCATTATTAAGTTGTTTTTATTTGATAGTTGGATTGTTAATGAAAAAAAGGAGGCGGGTGCGACCGCACCTGCTGAACTTGCTATAGTTAAGCCCCTGGCCATGGGCATGTGCAGGCAACCTAGCTTTCAGTGCAGAGCGAATAGACTCATGACTTAAGATTCCAATGTTCTTCCAAGCTGTAACATTTCGCGCAACCCTTGCCCACTGTTTAAAAGCAGTTATGTTTTCATTTTTTACGTTAGGAAAAGTTAAGCATACGGTTGCGTGTAAGATGTTATGCAGCCACGCACCACTAGGGTGCAGGTCCGGTAGCCCCCCACTTCCCTTCCTGCAACCTCATCCATGGCTGAAGTACCCAAATGCATAACTTCAACTAAATAAAGAGAAAGGACAGAATATGATGTGTTCACTAGTCTCTAACATGAAAGATGTTCAGATCTTCACTCTGTCTTTTTGTCTCTCTCTCTCTTGCTGTCTATCTCTGTCTGCTCTCTTGCGCTGTTCTACTCCACTGCACGTTTCATCTTCCTGGTGAACTGGGATGGTTGTCATGCCAACACAGCAACTCTCAATCAGCCAATCAGCTGATACCTGGGAGGTGGCAGGTACACCGCTGTCTCTCTTATAGTGCGTTTCATTTGCAGTCGGAGCTCGGTTTCCGAGTAGTTGTGCGCGTTCAAAAGCAGGAAGTAACACTATTGCGTCCCCGAGTCTCGGACGTTCACCATAAAAAGTTGGAGCACCATAGAGGACCCAAAGTTCACAATTCATGATGGCTACAAGCATGTTGAGTGAATGCTATGATATTTTCCATGTATGTGTTTGTCATGATGTTTGGTGTTGTCATCAGCTTTGCACATAATCATTGTTGTTTTCGTCAATACTGTGTACCATTACAGTCACATCATTCATGAAATACAGTGTTACATCAAGTGTGAATCCAAGTTTGGCAAATGGAACGCATCCAACCCGGTTTTTTTTTGTATTTTTAGCGGACGTGACCTCAGAATCTCAGTTGCCAAGACAAATGGATTGCATCATTACTGTCATGTGGTGATCTGGCAAATTTCCACTTTTGCAAGGTCACACATCAGCAGAACAGCGGTAGAACCAACTCTCTCTGCAACCAGATACAATATAAGTTTAATCAGACAATCAGACAACATTAGAATTTCTAGCTGAAGGTATGGCACTGAAACCTTCCTGTGCATTAAAGCTGGTAGGCCGAAGGACCTCAAAGCATTCCAGCACAAACCAGCCAGGGAAGGATTACAGATAGACCCATTTAAAAACTTTCTGTGGAGGAAATGTCATAGAAATACGATAGATTTATACTGTAAATTAAAGCCGCCAACTGTCAGATGGTAAAATTGTGCCTTTCATTGGTGTGCACTTGAAACAGAAACAGCAAAATGAGATGTGAGGGAGGCTTTCATAGCTACATTTTCCAATAACTTAAGTTCCCAACACACTCATATACTGTATGAGTGTCTGTGTATGTATGTATGTATATATACAGTACTGTGCAAAAGTCTTAGGCAGGTGTGAAAAATGCTGTCACTTAGGAGTGCCTTCCAAAATGGAAGTGTTAATTTTTTATGTTCATCAATTAACAAAATGCAGTGACTGAACAAAAGAGAAACCTAAATCAAATCAATATTTGGTGTGAACACCCTTTGCCTTTAAAAGAGCATCAATTCTTTTAGGTCTATTGCATAGAGTTTTTGAAGGAACTTGGCTGGTAGCTTGCGCCAAACATCTTGAAGAACTACCACAGATCTTCTGTGGATGTATGCTTCCTGACATATACAACCAATTTGGTGTAATTGGTTGATCATACATCTGACTATAATCCTGCAAATTCCCTGACTTTGTGTGTGCCCCTGTGTGTGAACTGATGCTGGTTTGAAGGCACCTGCCTAAATCTTTGGACAGTACTGTATCTTTTTAGCCATCCACATGTTTAATGTTAAAACACCCATAAGGCTGAAAGGACTTATAGGAGAACTTCGGTGTAAAATGAAAATTGGCATGTTAAAATATCACACTGAGTTGGTATGTGTACTGAGGAGCAAAATTGATTTAGCCTGTTGCATTCAGAGTTTAACTGTTTTTTATAGTTTGACCCAGAAGGCTAACAATGGAAGTAGACGAAGCATGATGACTACGCTATTTTTAAACCATTAAAACAGCTCGAAGAAACTCCAGGTTGAGTACACCCTTCACAATTCAGCAAAAAATGGACCATATCTTTTCAAGTGACAGTACTACACAAATCAAATTTAAATATGTTTGTCAGTAGTCAGTGTGCAGCTTGTGTAGCAGTATTAATTTACTGTCCTCTGAAAACAACTTTACACACAGGCACTATTGTGTACGTAGCAGGCCACAAAAGTGAGTACACCCCACAGTGAACATGTCCAAATTGTGTTAAAATTGTAATTTTTTGAGTGAGCACCATTGTTATCTACCACTGCCTTAATATTAAATTCATCAGAGCTGCAGAGGTTGTTTTTGTGATTCTTTTCTATTCTTCCATTATGGCATTATGGACCTGGGAGATGTTAGACACTGGTGCTCCTTCATCTCCTGTTTAAGGATGCCCCACGTGTACTCAAGAGGGTTCAGGTCTGGAGACATACTTGGCCACTGTATTACCTTCACTTTTAACTTCTTCAGGAAGGCAGTGGTCATCTTGGAGGTTTGTTACTGGTTGTTATTATGATGAAAAAAACTGTTGTGTGCCAGTTTCTGAAGGGGGCCATCATGAAGGTCACATCACATGTTGCAATCCATGATTCCTTGTGAACTGCAGTTGCCCAGTGCTGGCAGCATTGAAGCAGCCCCAAACCATGATGCTACCACTACTAGGCTTGATTGTAGGCAAGGCACAATTATAATGGTACTGTTAAACAGGCCACTGCCACAGATGACTGGCATCATTTAAGCCAAAAAAGGTTTATTTAAATCTTGTCAGACCACAGGATATGGTTTCAGGAATTCATGCTTTTGCACTGCATGTCTTCAGCAAACGGTTTTCTGGCTTTTTTTGTGATCAAGTTTTAAAAGAGGTTTTCAAGTTGTTGCACTATGTCCCATATTATTTTAGCTCTGTCAGTCTGACCTCCCACCTCTGCAACCTCTGCAGCAATGCTGGCTGCACTCATGCATTTATTTTTTGAAGCCAACTTTTGCATCTGGCACCAAGTGTGTGGACCCAACTTCTTACACTGAGCCTGTTCTGACAATGCACCCGTTTTGGAAAACCACCTAATGACCCAAGCCATGATGGTGTAGCTCAGTTTCATGGTGTTGCTGATTTTTTGTAGCATAGGCCATCATTCTGTAAAGCAACAATTCCATTTCTCAAGTCCTGAGTTTTCTTTTTTGCCAAAAGTAGCCATGTTGGTCATCCAGTGGATAGTATAACAGAATTATAGCCAAAACAATAAAATGAATAGCTCTAATACATGACACACAAATTTGTATGGTCCAGTTGAGCAGACCAAAACACAAGAATGATAAATAGGACAAGTGGGTTTTTATGGTTGAATGATATGTACAGTTATCATTCAGGGTGTACTCACTTTTGTGGCCTGCTATTTATACAAAAATGCCTGTGTGTAAAGTTGTTTTCAGAGGACAGCAAATTAATACTGGTACACAAGCTGTACATTGAGAACTCAAAAACATATCGAAGTTTCATTTGTGTAGTATTGTCCCTTAAAATGATATAGCAATTTGTCATGGGTGTACTCACTTTTGTGATATACTGCCTAGCCTATATATATATACAGTAGCACTGATTGGGTCCTCTTCTATCTGGAATAAGATCAAATGAGAGGCAACTTTGACATATACCACATATACCACACATATTCATCAACTACTTTGACATATACCACAGGCTAGCGAGATGAAGATATAGGCCTATATGGCTGGCTGCATATGCTTGCTATTCAGTCCGGGCTCTATCAACAGTTTGGTCTTGTGCTGTGGAGATATCCCCCGTCTCTTTCTACCAGTGACCAGGAACGCCTTGCCCTTACTAACCTTTTAAATCTAGAGCCGGTCTTTCATTGGCTGAATTAAGCCTGAGCCAACAAGCGGACAACGCCTTACCCTCTAGCAACAGAATAATAGTGAATAGTGAATGGCGAGAAACTGAGAGCATATTGCCACATTACAGGTGGCAATCGGCACAAAGTACTCTGTTATGGGCATGATTAACTGATTGTGTAGAATAAGGTGCGGCGCGTCCAAATGGCGCACGTGAGCGTGCCTAAAATAGATAACCTAATCTGCGTTTGCTCGATTCTTATTTCTCCCCAGCCGCTTGACAGTGTATTACGGAGCGGAGTGAAACATTTTTTTTAACTCTCTAAGATAACAACCCGTTTCAAACACATTTCCGGGTACGCGATTTTGAGCAAAATAAAACGCAAGGGAATATTAAATGGAGAAATGCTACTTTAGCTGTTATCGGACAGGGGAATTTGTGTTCTGTTTGCTAATTTTGAAAAAGCCCAGAAACAGCCCGCTTCAAATGGCAGACATGCACTGCTGGGGTTCAAAAATAGCCTACATTATGATTATGTTTTCACGTTAAGTGTCAAGGGATGTGTTAGGATGTGTTAAATGTCCTAAAGTACAGGTTAGTTGTAGCTGGAATCAGGTATCATAATCTCAATCACGAGAACTTACCCAACATAATAGCCGGACAATTGTTTGGGGCTGCTGAAAGAACGTCAACGGGTCAAAAGTACCACCAGCCTTTCCTGCGCCATACGCCTGTTCCATCTTCACCGGCGGTTTGTGATTTTCACGCCACCCAGTTGCTTATGACGAGCACTGTAGCGGACCTCTGCTGAAGAACTGACCTTGATGATACTTCAACTTCGACCGCTGCAGGAGATGAAGGTTAAATAGGCTACACCTTTATCCCTATCCCCCACTTCAATAATGATCTCCTCCACGACCCGTTACCGTTGTCTTTCAACACGGTTATCCCTTCTCCTGTTATGTCGGATGTTTCACCCTGTTGGTACCCCCACTCTCAATTTAAGGGTGGATAGAGAAGTAAACACGTATTCTTGTGAGCACGAGTATGCGCATTATGCTGTCAAGCTTTTGACGTGCACGCTAAGTATGACCAAATGCGCGCAGCCGATGCACAACTCTAAACGCGCTCACGTTGCGCTCCAGTGCAAACCACTGACTGCTGCAGTAGCAGTTTGTCAGTATCAGACGTCGACATACAATATTTACACAATTCTTCAAATATTAGAAAATAAACGAAAGCCAAACAAAAGTCTTAATGAATGTTTTTTTCATAGGTAACCCGTCACATTATGCACTAATTAGGCCTATGGACGCCAAATGCCGAGGGAGAAAAATGTTGTTTGCTCCATTGCAGATAAATAGCATCCATTATCGGGCCAAGGTAGATGGGCTTTTCAACTCGTCCACGCCGCTTTTCTGCGCGACTCTTTCTCTTTATCTCTTGGTGGTTTAAAATGTTTTGTGGGGAGCGCTCCATCTGATGTGCTGATAATCTGGGCTATGGGGTCTTTGGCCAAGGCCAAGGATATTGTTTAGTTCAACTCTTCTCATAAAGTATTTTACAGGACACACGCTTGGTGCGCGATGCAGCTACCACAAGCAGTAGATGAATCATGAACTTACATACCTTGCAGCAACAACGTCTGGTCTTTAGGGGAGATCGGGGCACACGGTAACACTTTTTGTTTTTGGTAGCTAACAATATGTGTTTTGGCACATTTTAATAGTGACCTTAACATCATATTAATGTTAAATGTTTGTTTACAAACTATATGCTAAGATACAAGTTAATGTCATCTTATTTTGCAAATTATTAATGAATAATGCATCTGTTTGTTTTAGTACGAACCACTCTTCATAGGACTCTAATAAAGTTGCTTAAGTTTAATTGATATATTAGTAATATGTAGCTATCAGTGTGGGGCACCTTATAATAAAGTTGGATCAGTAATTTTAAAGAAAAGACTAATATTCATTTTAATATTAATTAGCATTCGAACTGTTATGGTGGGTATGTGTCAGACTTGAAAACAATGACTTAAGCACACACTGTTTATATTAAAAAGACTAAAAAAAAACGTTATTAGGACAATTGATGCACACGCGCGCGCACGCACGCACACACACACTCTCTGCATAGGCTAGTATCACCTCAAGACCCTTTTGTTGTTGCGTATATTGATATTTTAGGGGGTGCAGTTTCAGAATCTGCCAGGTGCTGCTTTGGCACCCTTGAGCATTGTTTTAATGACATCATAAGCCATGGCCCATTTTTAACCATAGAAAATCAGCTAAATGTACTTTTATGCTTAAAACATGCCATGTTTGGTATCAAATCAAAGCTCTTTTTCAAGAATAAGAATAAAAACAAAAAATAAAAACATAAAAAATATAAAAAAATAGTTCACCCTTCTTTACAGATTAGAGCAACAACCTAAAAGTCATTTTGGGGTCAAATGTGCACTGTAAAAAATAAGACTTCCTTTTATTTGTGATAACTTACAATTATTTGTCAGAATAACTACAGAATATGGAAATTGTTGTGTTAACTAATTTTTTTGTGTTTTGAGGTCTGAACTCCATGAAAAGTTAATTAGACCTCAAAATACTATTTGACTGAAATTAAAAATGACAGTCTAAACAATATCCAGATTAACGCTTTTGTGATTGGCTGGTTCCACGGTCTAAGGTCATACGTAAGCACTCTGAACAGCAAAATTGATGCAAGCACCTGTCCACCATTTTCTCTCGTTCAGTACAAGGCGATCTGAAGACCGTTTTTGACTTCGTCGGACAAAGTTCAAAACTAATAAAGTAAGTAATCTTAACAGCTTAAAGTAAAACAGTTTTTTAGCGTGGTCTGTTAAAGCAACTAGTTGACATGCCGTTAACTAAGCTGCACAACATAGAAAATGTATCGTTTAGTTTAGGGGTGTAGTTTAAACCAGGCTAATGGAGGCTGTAGGTCAGAGTGAAATAATAATAACATTGGAAATTACTGTGTTAAGTCCTATGTCTTCTTTAAAATGCATATTGGTTCTATATGAAGAACAATTAACTCCAGATACGATATGCAAAACGAATGAGTGGACCTCAATGTAGCTTTTTTTTAAACTGCTAGATACGTGGTAGTTTCAGTCATGGAAAAATATGGGGAGATGGCTAGCTAGTCGACATTTTGTCCTTCTGTAGTGTTGGTGAGGTTTATGCCGTCTTTCGTATTTCTAGGAAATGGTTGTTTTAGCGACACAAACGTGGAAATTACCCACGAATGCCACAATGCAAGTGATGACCACTTAGTTCAGGCGTACTATCTAGATACCACAGCATTTGTATGTTAACAGTTAAGACTAGGTTAGCTCCCTTCAAGGCGCGTTAGCAAGTCAAACGTGTAGGCTACTTTATAGCACCTAAGGTGGTCCTAAAAATATTTTCACAGCGTCATTACACCAGCCTTAGTTTGACTTCCCAGGCTACTATTATAACCAAAGATTAAGGCTTTCCCACAGTGGTTGCATGATTTGCTAGTTTAATCTTTCGAAGTGGACATTTAATGTAGCCTACAATGCGTGAGGCAGCCAAGGGTTTGCTACTCATATTTTGTCTCAGTGGAGCGGCTAGTCCCACGTGAAAAGTAGAGAGGGAGACAATCAATGTTTTTCCACGAATAAATACCAGGTTACCAAGCCATTTTAGAAATTGACATTGACATTCAAGTCAGTATACTGTTAATGTTTAATCAGGGTACACTTCACACATATAACAGCATAAATCTTTAAAATGTTTATATATATTGTATATTAATATTATTATTTAATAAAGTTACTTGAGGTTGTGGATGTCATTACTATTGTACTAATATTGATTTTTTTTTTTCAGGTCCTCTTTAATAACATTGTTACTTCACGAATGAGATGGATATGTAAGTTTTGCACTTATGCCACTACAAATCGCCGACGAATTCTTGAACACTACCAAGCCAGTCATGGTCACTATGGAAGAAGAGTAGCTCTCCCTTGCATTTACACTAACTGCACATGCTACTTTCAGTCACACAAAGCTCTCCGAAAGCATGTGAGGCAACATGGATCGAGCAGCAGTGAGCCAGTGAATTTTAGAATCCGATGCCATTTATGTGACTTTGAAGAACCTGCAGACTCTAAAATATATTTTCGTCATCTTGGCACACATTTGAAAAACAAAGAAACTGTCCTTTGCCCATTTAGCAGTTGTGATTTTAAAACAAGCATAAGTTCTAGTTTTACAGCACACAAAAGTCGATATCATAACTCCAACTCATTTCAAGATTTTAAAACTGAGCTTCTTTTGGGCCCATATTTGGAAGGGGAGGTTATAAATACTATATCAGAAACAGATAATACTACCATACAGTTAGGTGATGAAGAATATGGCCATATCCAGTCAGATGATGACAAAGATAATGACATTGAACAGAGAAGTGATATAAAGGAAAAAATTAAGAGAAAACTTTGTACGTTGCTTTTACGAGTGCAAGCAATTTTGCATGTGTCCAAGTCAGCGACACAGGAAATTGTTGATGGATTTCACGAAATTGGTATTTTAGCTGGTGAACTTTCAAAAACTACAGTTGAAGAAGTTATTGAGGAACACAACTTAAATATTGAAGATGCTACTCTCAATTTAGTTACTGAGGCACTTAAGAAAACCAATCCTCTTAGCTGTCTTTCAGATTGTGGCCCTCTAGGAACTGAATACAGAAGGCAGTTATCTTACAAGAGTTGTTTTGAAGTTATTGAGCCAGTTGAATATGTATTAGATGAGCTGCACAGGAGAACATTTGTGTATGTCCCAATTTCAATTCTTTTACCAAAGTTATTGAATAGGGGTGATGTAATAGACAAAATCCTTGAACAGTCTAGTACATCTCAGTCTGGTGACTACAAATCATTTTGTGACGGGCTATACTACAAACAAAACCCACTCTTTTTAGGAGGTGAAGACTTGGCCATTTCTATAGGATTATATGTTGATGAATTTGAAATTTGCAACCCTTTAGGAACGTCAAGAAAAAAACATAAGATTACAGCTATTTACTGGGTACTTTCAGATTTGCCTGCCAGATACAGATCAACCTTATCTAGTATATACCTTGCAGTACTGAGCAACAGTAATGATGTGAAAAAATTTGGGTTTGAACCAGTTGTTGAACCACTTCTAAAAGACCTTTGTACACTTGAAAATCAGGGCTTTTACATTGATAGGTTAGGTTCTTTCATCAAAGGCACAGTCTTGTATGTGTCATCAGACAATTTAGGTGCCCATTCTTTGGCTGGCTTCCAAGAGTCATTTAATGTTGATAAATTCTGCAGATTTTGTTTGGCCAGCCATGATGCAATTCAGACTGTCTCTGTAAGGGATGGGTTGTCTCCACTGAGAACAAAACTATTACACACTGAAGCTGTTCAACGAGTAAAAGAGAATGAGGCTGTTGTTGATGGAGTAAAAGGAGACTGTGTCCTAAACAAGCTAACCTACTTTCACTGCATAACAGGTTTTCCACCTGACTTGTTACACGATTTGTTTGAAGGAATCGTGCCTGTCGAATTGTGTTTGTGTTTAAAGGCATTGATTGACAAAAGGTACTTTACCTTAGAGGAACTGAATACCTCCATTAGACGTTTTCCCTATAAATTCTCAGATAAGACAAATAGGCCACAGCCAATTCCAAAGACTTTCAAATCAAAAAGAACAATTGGTGGGAATGGACATGAAAATTGGTCACTTCTAAGGTTGTTACCCTTGCTCATTGGCAGTAAAATTCCAGTGAATGATAGGATTTGGGAAATCATTTTGGATATTAAAGACATTGTAGAAATTCTAGCATCATCTACATTTACAGAGGAAAAGTTATGTTATCTTGAAACCCGAATTTTCGAACACCGGCAACTCCTACAAGAGGTGTTTCCTGAGTTTAAGTTGAAACCAAAACATCATTACTTAGAACACTACCCCCATCTTACTCGCTGTTTTGGGCCTTTGTTGAACTTTTGGACTTTTAGATTTGAGGCCAAGCACAGTTTTTTTAAGAAGACTGTTAAGGATGTTAACAACTTCAAAAATATACTACTAACTTTAGCCTCTAGGCATCAGCTTCAGCTGGCATATTACATGGGCATGCCAGACTTGTTCAAACCAGCACTGGAAGTTGGAAGAGTATCGACCGTTTCCCCTGATATTTTGGCCCCCTCTGTCAAAGACACTATCAGGAGGAAATTCAGAAATGTGACTGCTGTTGTGCTCACAAAAACTGCCTTTCTACATGGAACTCAATACACTCAAGGCATGTTTTTATCATTTGGGAGCACAGGTGGACTTCCTGATTTTGGGAAGATTGTTCATGTGCTAATTGTTGAAAACAAGCCCTGTTTTGTTGTGGAGCAATATACATCCTGGTACGTGGAGCACTTGCGATGCTTTGAGGTCTGCAAAAATCCCCCTGCTAAACTGCTTGTAGTCCAGCCAGAGGAGCTCAATGACTACTTCCCCCTGTCAGCGTATATGGTTCAAGAGAAACTTCTGGTCTCTCCTAAAGCATTTTTGCTGGATTGAAGTGGGTTCATTTCAGAATTACAGTAATGTCTTGCACAATGTTAACATGCCACTATTGTTGCTCATATAAAGTAGTACGTTAAAGGTATGTAAATAATAGTAGTTGTATTAGAAGACAACCTTAGTATTCACAATTGCATTACATTCACATCCTCACTTTTACATGCCATTGAATCCTACATACTGCACCTGGGGGAGGAGGGTTGTATCTTACTTTACTTAAGTCAAGTCATTACATGTTGTTTTCCTCATTACCAGGTTCATAGCAGAGCTCTAAGGTCTGTACAAGATTGGTGGTGTTGAGCATTTCCTCTTGTGTGTGTGCGTGTGTGAATAAGGTGAGATGCTCTGTTTTCTTTAAAAAATACTGTATTGCAGTAATGTACTGTTATTGTTACTAAAGCATTTCAAAACGTGTTATTTAGTGCCCAGTATGCTGCTCCGAGTCATTTTCAACAAAGATGACATCAGGAAGATACAGATCGATTTGCCAGAGACACTTGAGGAATTCTTCTCATTGCTGAAATGCAAGCTTGGAGTGGAAGATGACCTGATAGTCCAGTACGAAGACAGAGACTTTGATAATGAACTGTGCAACTTGACAAACTTGGCTGATCTACCTGAAGGAAGGGCGACATTGAAGGTAACTGTAAAGAACACAATTGAGTCATACCACACAGATTCAACATCAGACACTGCAAGTTTGGCCTCCACACCTTCTCGTGAGGACATTTCCACCAGACGAAAGCGTTGGCCTGAGGTATTTCAGATACCAAGATTTTCTTATGATGTCGAGTTGCATCTTAAAAGAGGAAACGAAGCCTACCAGAAAGATGGAACTTTGTTGAATATAAGGAAAGACACTAAAAGCGAAATTCTTGACACGCTAGCAGAAAAAATGTACGAATACACTGCATACCCATCACGAGAGGAATACGACAGTGTTGCACAAAGTCTCATCAAAAAACATCCTTGCCTTAGGGAACCTGGGTCTTCCAAGGGTTGGTACTGCTGGAAATTCAGCTTGAAATTCAAAATGGGAAACTACAGGAATAAGCTTCGTATGGCTGGATGCTCTGAACTTCAAGTTAACAGCCGCTCCTCAGGACCAAAACAGAAACTCAAGAGAGCTAAAAAAGCTGAGGTCAACTTTCTTCCAGATTTCCCTGACGGAAGAACTGAAGATGTCCTGGAAGAGGAGAGATTGGAGATTATTGGAGAAATGAAGAAGAAGAGAGCAGATATGAAGAAAATTGAAGAAATGATGGTCAGCACCTTCTCCTTGCGGAGGAAACAAATTGTGGAAAAAGAGCCGCCTGTGGCAGAGGTGAAAATGAAGTGGCCAGCTTTATTTACAGAGCAACAGGTAAGTGTCTTTAATCTGGGTTATAGGTTTGTCATTTGCTGTTTTAATGTTGGATTTGAGGGTAACTGTAATGTTTATACAAATTTAAGTTGGATAAATAACATTGTTTCATTGTTAACATTGTTTGTCTTACCAGCTTTCTTACCCATCAGAGTTTTTATGTCTAGTCTGAAGTTTCAGATTAAAAGCTGTTGTCTGTCAAAATTCCATTGTGTTCTCTTGCTGCAAGATGGCCTAGGTCTTTGTGCAGATCCAGCTGAAAATAATATTTGCTTTCTTTTCTTCATTTGTGAAAGATTGGAGCTGAATTCACTCGCATCACCTCAGTTGACCTGACACAATCTTTTTTTACTGGGCTGGACCAACATTTGCATCGGCTGTTGACTTTCTATCGGACCAAGACTGAGAGATCCCCAGAGCTGAAGAAGCTCCTACTCAAGCTTGAGAGTGATGTAAGTGCTCAAACATTATTATTATTGTTATTATTATTATTATTATTATGTGACCTAAATGATGTGCTCTGTCTTTAAAGAATTCTAACAGCATGAAAAGGGCCATCACTTTAAGAGGATTGCCATATTTCCTCAGTGAAGATCCCTCAAAGTTTCTCAGGACTGTAGAAGTAAGCCTGATTTTATGACCCATCACACTATGACCTATGAGCACACACCAGGCCAATTTTAGCAGACTGACCATGATGCTGATTGTCCATGGCTCTATTGCCTTTGATGTGGCAATATTGACGTAGCTGCCTGTAGAACTCAAATTTTGGCCACAACCACTCATTGAAAGACATGACACTCATGAAAGACATTCAACAGCTGATTCAATATGCTTCATTTTGGGAAAATTAATTCTCAAGAATCTGTGGGGCATGGGGCCATGACAGGGCCTAAAAACATGGATGGGACCTAACACACAGGAGGATTTTTTTGTTTGTTTATTAATTGACATATTCCACACAAAACAATACCATGCAAGCAAAGACCTACAATCAGACCAACCCCACTGGAATGGATAGAAAATGTAACATGGATTTAATGTTAACTTAAAAATTCCCTGTCCTCTAGTGTGTATGAGAACCACTTGATTATTCTAACATTGTGCAAAAAAAAACAATTAGTTCCACAGTTGAAGTTTTCCAAACTCCACACCAGTACTTACTTTCCTTTGTTTCGACAGGCTACAGAACCCGAAGAGAGCATGACGAGAGACATGAATGTCGGCATCCTCCTGGTAAACGATGGAGAGGACCTTCTTGACATGACAGTGGTGCTTGAGGATCAAATCATTCTGCATGACATCAAGGACTTCTCAAAAGCAGTAGCGATGCTTATGGGTCTACTCTATGTGCTGAACATTGACTATCCTATGGAGATACGATACACCTTTGAAGTCATCCAGAAGGTTCTCATGAACATTGGTGCTGACCACTGCTCTGCGAGGGTTCATGGTCTGAGAAATAGACTGCTGCGTAAAACGGAGTAGGCAATGTACAGAAGCTTTTTCACAGTTTTCTTTTTGAATTCAGCTTCCCCACTGTAGCTTATTAACCACTCCTGAAGCCAGTCAGTTCAGCGTTCCTACAAGGTTGTCAGTTGACAAAAGTGTGATGATTACTTTCTAAGCTTCCAGGGGTTTGATGTCTATACTAAAAAGTGTTTTGGTAATACTGCACAATGTAGCCTACCATTTTTGTTTAGCACTGTTTTACTCAGGATATTATGCACTTATTTGCACACATTCAAGTATGGCTAATTGTTTTTTTTCTGTTCTGGTACCTTAAAGATGTAAAGTCTGTCTTACACACTGATTTATGTTGAGGCATTATGGGCTCAGTTGTGAATTGCGTCTGATATTTACCTTCTGCTTCCAAGGTTTTGATGTCTACTAAAAAGTATTTTGGTAATACTGCACAATGCAGCATACCATTTTTGTTTAGCACTGTTTTACTCAGGCTATTATGTACTTATTCGCACACATTCTAGTATGGCCAATTGCTTTTGGCACCTTAAAGATGTAAAATCTGTCTCACACACCATGGTATATGTTGAGGCATTATGGGCTCAGTTGTAAACGATGTTTTGTCAATTAAGTCCTGTTATTGACATTTAGGACAAAGGTTAGTTTTGTATTACCTTGCCATAAAACTGGAAAAAGAACTGAATAATTTTGTTTTTGTAGTTTGTTGTAAGCAGTAATGTCTGATACAGTGTAATTGTATGCTACTATAATGTGAGCTGGAGCATAAGGAACTAGTGTTAAAGCTGGTTCTTAACAGCTTTAAATTTTCAGGTAAAAAAAGTTAAAATATTATGTTAAATTAAAGTAAGACCAAGTTTAAAAAACTAAAGGGTTTCAATACACCTGAATTAATATCATGTTTAGTTGATATAGAAAGTTAATTTGTTTTGAATAATCAAAAATCACTTACACTTGTTTTTTTAAGTGATCAATACAAAATGATTTAAGTGCACTTGAATTAATATCTAGTTAATTTAACTTGGAAACTGTATTTGTTTGAAATACCTTAGAAGTCACCACAACTCATTATCTTAAATTTGGTCAACTTAAAATAGTTAGGCAGCCCGGACACTAACTTTTTTAAGTTAAAACCATGATTTATTTTTTACAGTGTGACCAAAATAATAAACCACGCCTCCTATTGTATATCATCTGTGAGCAATTAACCTAAAAGGAGAAGGAAATGCAAGAATGGTGGAAACTGTCATGAAATATCAAACAAAATTGTGATAGGGGCAATGTGTATTCTTGTTCCTTGATATAACCAGGTATTTACTGATAACGTTTGAAAACAACTATATACAAACATAAGCCATACAGGTTTTAGACATCTATTCATTCATATGCAGTACATAACATATCCACTTATACAGTTAATTAGACATTGATGCTGTCCACATCACAATCCTCATCTGTTTCCACTGAAGATATACTTTCCTATTTTGATTTCTCATTCGCACACTGTTTGCTGCCTTTACAATAGCAGCAGGTAAGGTTTGGAAGCCCATCTGATGAACAAATACAGGTAGTCCTGAAACATTTCGGCTCTGACTTAACATCTATAGGCAACAAGCTGTAGAATTGATTTAGGGGGAATCTCTATATTGCCATAAACAGACATAGGGATATCACCCTGTATTTGCCATCCAAACAGGTAAAAATTGGAAGCACAAGTGGGAGGGGCTCTTTGGTCAGCAGCTTTTTAGATGAGAACTTGGAGACGTGCACGTTGGATGTGCTCTGCTGCACATTCTGTTGTTGGTAAACGACTATTTTTGGAGGATCTCTCTTTTAATGAACAGCCTTTACCTCAAGTCACTGAGGCTTTCAACCATCTTTCCACAGTACAGATAAGTAAGGGAATCCTTACCAGCCTTCATCCATTCCTGTTCATCAGTTTCTGGATCTGTACATTACTTTAAATTGAGATCATGATTGCTGATGTTGTCCCTTTGCCATATGGTTATGACACACTGTCACAACCAGACCATGAACAGCCAGCAGATCATAACATTTGTCCCATAATGTTCAAGGTGTGGCACTGATGTCAATTTGTGCATTAGGCATGTAATGCCAAATGAAAAACATGAGGATGACACAAAAATATGTCATCAGCCAAAATGTGAATGTGTTACTTTAGTGGCAACTGCTCCAAAAGATAACTGATTAATTTGACATAAGTCTTTTTATGGTGTTAGGCAGTGAAAACTTAAGAACAATGTATAGTAAATAACAAATCTCACACATGCATGCTCAAAAATGACAAAAACATAGATTAGCTTTTTAAGGTACAGTGTAGGCATACACGACAAAGAAGACTAGACACAGTTGGGAAATTAGAGAGGGTGTCGTAATCTCTGAGAAAATAGTCGAGGAAGTTTACTGTTCACAGGCCTTTTATTTGCGTTCATCGAGAGGAAGCCTGACCACAACAGAAGTGTCTCCTAGCCATCCTCCTTTCCTGTTCCATTCTGAGTCCTTTTAAACTACACACATCAGTATCATGTTGACTAGTGTCCAAATTCAGACACAGTGACTTCCAGTCTGTTATCCTTACAAGGGTGACTCCCAAATAGCATACACCTATGGTTCCTCTGTCAGCAGTTCTCCTGCTGCTGAGTCTCCAGCATGCCACACACACACACACATTCTATTCCTGTCACACAGACTTTTCAGTCTCCTTACAGAAAGACACTTTCAAAAATTACCACAAGGGTGAAGTGAAAGAAATTGCAACAAAAATACACTTGAGATTATTTGTGTAGTGGCCAGAAGAGGTAGCACATTCTACAGTACATGAGAGTTAGCATGACTTCAGGCTTCATAAATTAGTATCTGATTTTATTCCCCTTTCTCCCAATCTGGGAGCCAATTACACCCAACCTAGTATCCAGTAGGAATGGACTGCAGATGGAATGTAGATTTTAGCTAAATCAGGTAATGTAGCCTACAGATCCAGAAGTAACACAGAGGCCTCACATTGAGAAGCTTCCAGTCAGCTCATTTGAAGGAAGTGCAGCAACTGGACGAAAACCATAGTTTGCAGTGCATCAATACCTCTACCAAAATCTTAAAGGTGTACTTCCACGAGAAACTGTTTAGTACTTGCTTTGAAATACGATAGGTCGCCCCAAGTTGCATATGCATGCTGCACGTGAAAATGTTCTTCTACCCCGATTGCCTCCATTAGTCAATGAAAGAAAGTAGGCGGAAAAATGAGTGAATAAGAAAAAGACCAACAAAGTGACGTAAGTTTGTTAATTACAAAAAGCCATGCCACAGTTGTGATTACCAGAGAAGTCTCGTTGCAGCACACATTCACTTAGCAAAACATAGGTAAATAGGCGTGTTTTTTTTAGAGCGTTTAAGTCTTCTATTTAGTGTGCTATGACCGAATGAGCTTTGAATGATTGTAGCCTGTGACTAGCATAGCCGAGAACCTGTCATTCTCCCTGCTCCAACAGCCTGTAACAGAAGCACTAAAGCATTTTTTCACCAAAACCAGCTCACAGGGCATTCATTAATACTAGAGACCACTGCAAAATTAATGAAAACATGATGCAAGTACACCTTAAAAAAGGTGGGAACATTGGGCTGACCTGGGGAAACCAGCTATGATAGTTAGCTTTCCATCATATAATTTGTAGTTAATTGGTTCACATCTAGAAAATCTACTCTACATATTTTGTGGTTATAATAACAAGACTCTTTCTTTGTGCCTTGTACACATTTAAATACAAAATGATTGGCCTTTAACTGTGAACTACAGGACGTGTTTTTTTGTAAGTTTCATGTTTAAAATTGCCTTTTTTTGGAAATATATTCATATTTGATTTCTATATGATGTCAGTTAGTTACATATAAAACACGGTATGGTTATCTTGCATTTTAGATGTATAATCGGTTGTCATAAAGGGGCATAGTTTATGACATCCTTTTTAAAAAATGCTCAAAGGTGTCAAAGCGGCACCTGTCATATTCTGAAACTACACCCTGTAAGTATAAATTTCTGCTAAAAGTTGCATTTGTACCGTACTT
Source organism: Coilia nasus (assembly GCA_027475355.1). Classification (NCBI taxonomy): domain Eukaryota; kingdom Metazoa; phylum Chordata; class Actinopteri; order Clupeiformes; family Engraulidae; genus Coilia; species Coilia nasus. Next base: position 2,140,842 of record CM050216.1, on the reverse strand, counting down.
CACGCTTATGCCCTAATTAAAATGTAAGCGTAGCGTGAAGTTCTACCAGGAAGACGTAATGCGCGTCATCAGTTAGCTGTCGTCCAATCAGCACGTAACATCTGTCTTTAAATACGTCATCTTACCTACCTGCTTTGCTGCTCACAGGTGTATTCCGCTGTTCGCCCTCCTCCCACCCCAGCATCCATCCAAGGGTCCTGTCCGTGTCCAGTGGGTCCTGACGATGATGTCTAATCCGTCATGCCTCTTGATCGATCTTTTGATGTCTCTTCTACGTCTGCCTCTTCCCTGGCCTCCCGATGTCTCCTCTACCTCGGCATCTCCACTGATCGACCTCGGATTTCTGGTCTCCTCCTTATCCTTCCGGATCCCTCCATATACTCACTCGGGATTCCAGCTACAGCCCCTCCATGAACAGTTCAATTCTCTGCCACATACATTGGGGTGACACTGCTTTGTTCCCGGATGTTGGATTTCCTGTCACCTGAGCGACAACCTGGACTCTATCAGCTCATTGAGCACCAGTTCAGCCTCAGGCAGTTAGGCTTTCCCCCTAGAGACGTGGTTCTGCCCAAGGTTTCTTCCTCATTAAGAATATTTAGGGAGTTTTTCCTTGCCCCGGTGCTCCGGGGGGACCCAGAGTTGTGCTCTTGGAATCCTCTGTTTCCCTTTTCAATGCATTATGTATCGTATTCAATGTTTGTTATGCATCATATGTTTCTGAAAGTTCATTGTCTACCTTTTGATCACCACCAGTGGGTCCTTGTCCTTTTGTCAGGGGGGTATTACTATTATGCCCTGCCATTACTACAGTCAGCATCTATTCAGTTTTCATGTTTTATTGTTCAGGACAAAGGACAGGACCTACGCCAAAGTTTGTTGTGCCATATCATTACATGTAATCAAATAAATTATTATTGTTACCATATACTCAAAGTCTTTCTGGTTGAACTAACTTCTGCTGGACTTGTAGTGTTAGTTACTTTTAATAAGAATGATGGCTACGGAGAGACATGTATGGATGCACGCATCAAGCTGTACTTTATTCAAGTGCCCTGTAAACAATGTCCCCCCACCTAACCACCAGGGGAAGCGTCATGTCCTGTGTTCTATAAATGCATTAACACCACATCCCCCTTTCTAAGATCAGTAAATCTGATTTCTGACTAAAGGGTTCATTAACGCCACTGTACTGTAGCAGACTATAACAGAAGTTTTCACAATTCATGTGTAAACATTGAAAAGACATGACATCACAAGAATAACTGAATTATGAAAATAACCCTGAGCCAACAGAACAATAAAACCCTAAACATAAAACCATGAACATGAGCAGTGCGACATTTACTGACAACTGAATTGAGGAGGTGGGGTGGACTACCCAATCCTCTTACTGAGTGTGGGGAATTATTCTGCCCCGTGGAAGTCACTCAGTCCTATTTAAGCACAGAGTCCTTTAGATACCCTGGAGGCTGTCTTTCTCTGGCAGGGTAGTGTGCCCGGGTCACAGGACTGCTCTGCCTGTGCCGGACTCTCTGGCTGAACTGGAATCTGCTCAGCCCGTTCAGGACTCACTGGCTGATCAGTGGGTAGGTCCAGCTCTCTGTCGCATCTTCTGTTCTTCCTCTTTGAGTTTGACTATGTCAGTTCATCCTGGGTTCAGAGATGACAAGGTAACCGGAACCGTTGTCCTGAGCTGTCGGCCCATTGACAGCTGAGCTGGGCTATGCCCATTGGCGAGTGTAGTGGCCCTTTAAGCCAGGAGGGCCAAATAAGGGTGTTTTTCTTTCTGGAGGAGCCCTTTTAACGGTCTGCACAGCCCTTTCTGCCTCTCCATTGCCCTGAGCATATCTGGGGCTGGATGTTGTGTGAGTGAACCCCCACCGTGCTGCAAACTTGGTAAAACATTCGGACACAAACTGGGGTCCATTGTCTGTCATGACCTCAGATGGTATGCCGTGCCTGGCAAAAATAGACTTGCAATGTTCTACTACTGCTAATGAGGTGGTAGATATGAGTTTAGCTACTTCAATGAAACGAGAAAAGTAATCGACCACCAATAAGCATTGATTATCGTCCCACTGAAATAAGTCGGCACCAACCTTTGCCCATGGTCTATCAGGGAACTCTGAAGTGAGCAGTGGCTCTCTGGGGTTGTCTCTTTCCTTAGCACACGTGTCACAGCCCTCGACCAACTTCTGGAGCTGTGTACTCAGTCCCGGCCACCAGACAGATTGTTTGGCTCTTTCCCTACACTTCGCTATGCCCTGGTGTCCTGCATGCAGTTTCTGGAGTATCTCTGTTTGTAGTGCCTTGAGGATAACTAACCTACACCCTTTTATAGGCCCTCCTCCACTGTTAGTTCTTCTTCAACCTGTGCATATGGTAGGCAAGCCGTGTCTATTTTGGACCTGTCTGGCCAGCTCTTATTACAGTACCTTTTCACTTGGCTCAGTATTTCATCCCCTTCTTGGCATTTCCGTATTTCTTGTAGCCTCTTCTCCGTAGCTGGGAGAGTTGACATGATCATGTTGACGTACAGGTTGATTTCCTCCTCCTGTTCCGGCTGCCCAATCTCTCTTAAGGGTACCCTTGACAGCACATCTGCTGTGGCCAACTTCTTGCCAGCCACATGAGAGATGGAGTAGCAGAAAGCCATCAGTCTCATGCTAAGTCTCTGAATGCGTGGCGGGAGCTCATCCAGGCTCTTGGAGCCTGGTAGCGGGACCAGAGGCTTATGGTCCGTTCCCACATGAAACCTGAGGCCCACCAGGAAATCTGAGAACCGCTCGCACGCCCATGTGATTGCTAAAGCCTCCTTCTCAAGCTGGGCATACCTTTTTTCAGTGTCTGTGAGTGCCCTGGAGCTGTACGCCACTGGCTGGAGGTGGCCTTCCTCCTGTCCCTGCAGTAGCACCGCTCCCAGTCCGAATGATGATGCATCGGCTGAGACGACGGTCTCTGCTTTTAAGTTGTAGAGCGCTAGTCCTGGTGGTGAGCTCAGCTCCTCATTGATGTTGTTGAACGCCCTCTGTTGTTGATGTCCACACTGGAATGTGTTTTGCTTCTTCAACAGATCTCAGAGTGGCTGTGTCTTTTCGGCCAGATTTGGTAAGTACTTTCCTAAGTGGTTTACCATTCCGAGTCTCAACCCACTCACATCCTTTGGTTTTTCCATATCCATCACAGCTCTCACTTTGTCAGGATCTGCTCGCACCCTGGCTGCATCTATTATCTGTCCAAGAAATTTGACATGTTTTTTTGAGAATGCACATTTCTCACTCCTCAGCGTGACACCTGCCTCCTGCAGTCTCTCCAGCACCGCGAACAGTCGCGTGTCAGGCTGGGCCTGTGTGTTGTCTCCATAGACAAGAACGTCGTCCATCTGGCACAAGATGCCGTCGAGCCCCTCCAGTATCCTGGACATTCTCTTCTGATAGTGCTCAGGCGCTGAAGATATGCCGAAGCAAAGGCGATTAAAGCAAAACCTCCCAAAGGGAGTGAGGAATGTTGTGAGGAGGGCAGATTCCTTGGCAAGAGGTATTTGCCAGAAGCCTGAGTTTGCATCTATTTTAGAGAACACTTTAGCGCCCTCTAGCTGTCCAAGTGTGTGCTCAACCGAGGGGAGCATATGTCTCTCACGCTTGACTGACTCATTCAATTTTGTCAGATCAACGCAAATGCGCACCTCATTCTTGCCTGGTTTTGGCACAGTGACCATTCCGGCGCACCAGTCTGTGAGTTGTTCCACTCTTGAGATCACCCCCATCTCCTCCGTGCATGAGAGCTCTTTTTTCACTTGAGACATGAGTGGCAGCGGGATACGTCGTGGGGTCGATATGGAGAATGGTTTTGACGTCTGCTCTAAGCTCTATCTTATACTCTCCCTCCATCTTGCCTAGCCTTTTAAATAGCTTGGAGAACTGGTCCTTGACTCTCTCTGTGAAGTCCAGTGCCACTGTCTCTACTCTAGCCACTAGGCCAAGTGCTTGGATGGCTGGACGTCCCAACCAGTTACATTTCAGCTCAGGGACTACATACACTTCCTGTGTGATCCTGTTGTGTTCACTTCATTGAGGGCCCCCAATCTGCACACTTTTGCATAGTGACCTATCTTCTGGCATCGATTACATGCTACGTCTCTAGCCGGGCACTGTTTTTTATTGTGTGCTGGGGTTCTGCCGCACCACATGCACCTTCTCTGGCTGCCTACCTGTGTGCGAAAACTGCTATTGTCATTTGTTCTTGCCTGTAATTTTTGCTGTCGTCCTTTCCCGATGTCGGGCTGGAATTTTGTTTGAATGCTGTCCACGTCTGTGGTCGCTGACTTGAAGTTGCTCTTCAGCAAGTCCTGCTGGTGTTTTACTTGTCCGCTCTGACGCGCGCGCCACCGCTTTCACCAGAGTCAGCTCTGAGTCTAGCTGGAGCTGTTCCAACAGCTTTTTATCCCGTAAGCCTACGACCAGTCTCTCTCGGACCATTTCATCATGCAGGTGCCCATAACCACAGTGCTCTGAAAGGCAGTGGAGTGAAGTGATAAAACTGTCCACAGTCTCTCCTTGTTCCTGCTGTCTTTGGTTGAATTTGGCCCGTTCAAAAATAACATTTCTCCTCACTACGAAATGTGCGTCGAGCTTGTTCTTGACCGTGCTGTACTGGCTTGCTTCTATTTCTGTCATCTGAAGTGTAGTTACGATATCTTCCGCCTTAAAGTGTTCACCTGATTTTCTTCTGCCTGGAGCTCTAGTCCCGACGCAATCTGGAATCTCTCGAACCTCTTAATCCATTTGGGCCACTCTTCTGGTCTCGTGAAGGCAAACTTCGGCGGCGGTGGAATCTGTAATCGCTCCATTTTTGTTGACTCGCTCCCAAATGTCCCTTGGCTAGTCCGCAGTCACGTTAGCTATGTTAGCTAGCTAAACTGAAAACTTTTAAAACTGACTAAAAAGTAAGAGAGTCCTCTTCAGTTATCTCGCCAAAGTACATCTCACGTTTAACCGAAGTGAGAAAGAGTACTTCCATGAGAAGTGTACTTCCACGAGAAACCGTATAGTACTCGCTCTTTTGAAATATGATAGGTCACCCCGAGTTGCATATGCATGCTGCATATCAAAATGTTTTTCTACCCCCATTTTCTATATCAGTCAAAAGAAGACAATAGGCGGGAAAAACAACCCAATGCGAAAGGGCCTGCAGCGTGACGTAGACGTGCAAATGCATATACAGTAAGAGAAACTGACCGAATGGGCTTTAAATGATGTTAGCCTGTGACTGACTCGCATAAGATTAGCAGGCTAGTTGAATGACTGAACTGCATTTAGCCGGGCACTTGCACTGTTTTGTCATGCAAATATTACCATTCTGAAACTTCATTGACAAACGGTCAGGAAGCGACTGTGCTTGTGCCATTTCTCCTTCCTCTTCGGATTCAGGATCAAACATATAAGGCTGTATCTCCGAAGACATTCTGTGTGCAGTTTTAGCGCTGTCAGGTTGACTTTTCCCCTTTACCTTACTCTGCTTTCAAGTTGACTGTGGGGCAAAGGAAGCTGCAGGGAGCGTGTCACGCCTCTGGTAAAATGGTGTCGTTCTCCCGGCCCGGGCAATTATTTATACTAGTGAACACCGCAAAATTAATGAAAACACGATGGAAGTACACCTTTAAGCAACTTTATTATAAGGGTCCTATTAAGAGTGGTTCATGTCAAAATCAGCAAACTTACTGTTTCTTAATAATTTGCAAAATTAAAAGATTTCATTAACTTGTAGCCTGTCTTAGCTTACAGTTTGTAAACAAACATTTAACATATAAATGATGTTAAAGTAACTATTAAGTAGTGCCAAAGACTTACTGTTAACTATTAATAGCAATATAATATTAGGCAATAGATTGTTCACTGTTTGTTAACAATAACAGGCTATAGGATTTATGCAAACAACTAATATTTAATTAAAGGTATAAATACTATTAACTTATGCCAAATAGACACATTGGTAATATTTAATAACTATTACCAAAGGGTTAGGTAATGTCCAGTTTGCTGTTTATTTTGTATTTTGTAACACTTTTAAGTGAAGGCAAAATGATTTATTTGCTATATTTGCAATTTTGTCACAGAAGTCGAGAACATTTTAAAAAACGTCATTCTTAGCGTTTATCAAAACATTTTAACCAAACTGTCTTTACGTGCAGTAGCGGTTCTTGACTGGACAAGTAGGGCAGCCGCCCAGGGGTGCGTTTCCCAAACAACCAACCAACTTAGCTTTAAACCAACATGGTACGATGCACCGTTGAGCTAACCAACAACCAAAGTGCGACTGTGTCCCAAACACTGTCGTACCTTCATAGTTTGAACCAATATAGTCCAAACCACAATGGTTTCTAGATGTGTTCGGACATGCTCGTGCATTGTCGGAAGCAGAGAGAAACAATCCGAAGCAGGCTATGACCTTGTGAACGGAATTTAACAGATGACTAATTATGTAGCCGATTATTTATCGCCTATAATAGGCTATTTCACATGATGTCGGGAATAACTGTGTACTAGGAAATAAACAATAGAAACTGAATAAATCTAACGGTGGAAAGTATCACTGAACCCTACTGCGGGCTTAGTGTTCATTTGTAATATAGCCTAGTGACAGATTTGCAAGACATTTCAGTGATTAAATAAACTTTAACATTGTTTATTGAATGACGCAGACCTCTGGATATGAACACAGATGAGTTGTGACTATGCACGTCTCATAAGCAGCCTAGTTCTAGGCAATACATTAAGCTATAGGAAATCTCCCTGACTTTGAAGTCATGTGGAAGACAAAGTCTATACAATGCTTTTATTTTATTTTAATCACATAGACTACGAGCCATCACAGCTAGCCTGATTAAAATAGCTTTCAAAATGCTATTTTGCATAGACACCAGGCGATGTGCCATCTGTAGATGCATGTGCTTATATGGCAGTATGCTACACGCTATCAACATTAGGTTTATTGCTTACAATGCATGTAATGACGGAGGAGCTGGAAGTTTATTTTCACCTTGGCGACCTGCAATTTGAAGTGTATGAACACAAGCCCAAGAATATGCAGGCTGGCATAAATTGGCCACACTATGTTAATACGCAACAGGGGAGACACGTTCACCCTGAAACTACGTTAAGAAAAGTAACGTGGCAGTTGAGAATGTCAACAATTTCATGTAGCATTTTAATTATGCATCATCCCGGATTGGAACCAGAGTACTATCTACAAACACAGGTGTGCATGACCTGCGCTCTACCAACAGCACCACAGAAGCAGCTCCTAGCTTACGGAATTTGGAGGTACTTGAAGGTACGTCACAGCATGAGTCGCTTAAGCCAATCTGCCAAACGAGTTGCAAATATCCTCCTAGATCAATTGTTTTGCTACAACAACAGGATTTTTAGATTCTACACTGTATATTTCTCACCTCGTTTTGTAAAATCTGAGGGATACAACGCCAAACAACGGAGATATTTACAATGATCGAGGATTTCGAGACATTCGGTCCGCCATGTTGGGTGCCGTCGAGACCTTCAAACAACGTTGGTTAGGTGGAACTAAGCACCACGAGAGCTGTGGTTGCAAACCTCACTAGTTACCAACGTGGTTGCGAATGTTCGTGTTTTGGGACACGCCTGTGTCGGTCACACTATGTTGGGACTATGCTGGTTTACACTATGTTGGTTCAAACTATGTTGGTTCACACTATGTTGGTTCAAACTATGTTGGTTCACACGAACTAAGGTTTTGAGACACACTTGCGTCGCACCTACATAGTTTGAACCAAGTAAGTTGCTAACAACGTTAGCAACTATGCTTTTGGGAAACGCACCCCTGGGCGGCATTTCGTGAAGGGCGCCAATGGCCTTATGAGCGCTTGAAAAAAAAAAACATCTAAAAAATGTTTTTATTATCCATCACATCACTGTGTAGGAAATTGGCATATTGGCGCCCCCTCTGGCTGCAGGCGCCCCTGCTTGCTGAGAAGGCCCAGTGCACAGAAGCTGTGTGAGAAGGGGAAAGGGGAGGGGGCGCGGGGGACAGTTCACCTCTGGGTCTCTCAAATGCAACGCACAAGCGGGCAATACTCTGCAATTAGTGAGTGAAAGTCAGTCACAAATCAGCTTTCTTCCCAATGAATTTCATTCATAATATAATATTTACAGGTTTATAATTCCTGCATGTTTTAATTGTTTAAAATGTCTAATAAAAAAGGGTAATACAAAACAATTATGCGGTCACCAAGGTGAATTGGTTTAGTCTTAACTCCTGGTCGGCAGTCACAGTGTTCGGGGATATGGAAATACTGTATGTTGACTGTCGAGTGACAAACAGAAGGAGATGGACCGTAAAAGGTCAAAGCCATTAGAAGAATAGAAACGAGCAAAAGGTAAAGGTATGCAACTGTTCTCTCTGCATGATTAACATTAGCCCTTCATTCATGGCATGGATAACGTAATCATGGTATAACTCTTATGTTTGTTAGCCTTCTAGCTATACTCAACAATAATTCAGTCTTAGCTCAACAAACACAAGATCTAATTTCACCATAAGATTTGGCTTTGCAACAAAACTGTTTTAAAAGTCCAGTTATTATTAATTTCCATAATTTGGGTTAACACTGAGCCCTGTAATTACCCAACAGAATGTTATTATGGTAGTTTCAACATTTGCATTTTGCTGCAACTCATAGTTTGCATAGTTTAACTATAGTTCAGCATAGTTAATCAGTCATACCTGAACATGTAACACGCATACTGTAGAATTCGAGGCAGTAACCAAGGAGCTAATTGTTCCTCCCTAAAAGATAAATTAATATAGCGTAATGACAGACATTTGGCATGTAAGGGCATCGGAGGGGGTCTCGCCCGGGGAGTAATTCAATGTAGAACCGCCACTGTTTACGTGAGTGATGACATAAACCGATCTGTTTATAGGCTGGGTTCCATGTTCAACCACACACCTCTTAAATCATTAAGGCTAATGCTACGTTTTCACAGGGCGAAATGCGTGGTCGCCAATAGTTCAAGCAGTTATCTGCAGGACAGCTATGGATCTTAATCCGATGTAAGTGATCGCGTCGCCAGCCAGCCTACCATGGCAGCCTGGCTGGCCAACATAAGCCATCCAGCAAGCTAGCCTACATCTAAGGGCAGCCTCGCACATAACTGCAGAATTGTGAACTGCAGGGTCTACATGGAATAATTACTATTTCGATGTTGCATAGATAATATTTAAGTGTGGTAATCTTCTACAAATGCAAGAAATGTATTAGTAGTATTAGTAATTAGCTAACTCCACTATCTTAAAACTTCGAATGATTAAATGGCAATCTAGAGCCACTCACTAAACACATCACACGCTGATCTAATTGGTTATCACATCGTTCTAATTTAAATAAAGTTCAGGTTTCGCCAACTGTATTTCGCCTCCCTCTGCGAATTCGCCTCAATCAAAGTCAGTGAGAGCAAAGCGAAATTCGCTGTAATGGAAAGGCACCATAACTCTTTCATCATGAAACCATTTAAGTGTGTATACATGCACCTTTTCAAGTAAAAAAGGGAAAAAAAATGCTTTTTCTGTTCAATCCATGCATTCTGAATTGCATAAACTAATTTGTCACACAGGACATCCAAACATTTATGATGACACATTAACTTTTCAAATTAACCTAACCCTAACCCTAGATTTGAAAACATTCTCAACATTTATCGAGACATTGAAACGTTTGCTACTGTACACATAAACCATTAAGTAAAAAAAAATAGATACATTTATGTAGGCATTTATGAACCATTTTTGAACCATTTTACCCTTCTTATCTGTATTACACACAAATTTGTTCATCAAACCACTAGTAGAAAAGTGTACAAAGTTCTCACAAACATGACAGACATTAGACATGTTCATATCCTTCAGTGCATAACTCATGTGCTACAAAAGACACATTTGACCCATTTCTACCCAAGGACAGAGGAGGTAAAATCCTGCACACAAACAAAACAGTGTACTGTTTTGCTTTCTTTCGTTTTTTGTATTATGGCTTCTTTTGTGGGGGGATGTTTTTTTGCCCTTTCTTCCAATTTCCTCTGCAACAACTGGGAATGTCTGTCAGTATGACATGTGTTGCACTCTTTCTGAGCCTGGCAACTTTCTAGAGAGGGCTTTGGGGAAGTCCCTGACAAAGGCAGGGCTGAATTCAGACATAGATGAGGAGGTGGAGCCCTGGTGGAGTGCAGCTGGCACAGAGAAGCTGGAGCCCTGGTGGAGTGCAGCAGAGCAGCACTGGTGGGTAGGCTCTGGTCTGTCAATTGCATAAGAAGGTGCAAAGTACTTATCTGTACACCTGTACTGTAGGGCTAGATACTGGTGCACCTGAGCCCTGACATAATGTTGTCAGGCGTAACTGCCTGCAACACATTGGCAACGATGCCCGGAAGATCATAAATTGTGGCATTCTTGACAGGGTGAGCCTTCATGCAACCATTCAGAGTGTTGATCCTTCCTTTGAAAGACTGGAGATTGTTCCGTTAAGTGGACAGAGCTTGTGGGTGCAGTGCAGGGGGAATGTATGCAAAACAATGCCTTGTGCTCGGCAGGTATCCATGGCAGCAACTGACAGGTGCGAACTGTGGTTATCGAGTGTCGTTTTCAGAGAAATACCCAAAAAAATAAGCAGGAGGAGTTCTTTTCTGTTCAATAGGTCTTTATTGCGTTCACCGAGAGAATAGTTGTAATATACAGAGCCTCCTGACCATTCTGACCAGTATACCTACTCTGTCTACCTTATATAGCGAATACAGCAGTATCATGTTAACTTGTGTCTATATTCAGAAACAAGGAGCTCTAACTGAACTTTTTAAGGATGCCCCATACATGGAACTAAGCACATTTTGGTATGGATTGCCGAGTCTGCAAGACATGCCTTCTGTTACATGCACACATGTAGTCCTGTACACAAACAACTCTGTGTACTTACAGAAATTACAACATGTTACTCCCATTTTCGAAAGTGAATGCTTCTCGTAAGTTGATAAACAGAATTTTCATAATAGGCTACTATTATACAGCATGACATGCAATCACCCAAATTTTTCTAGGTGAATGGAATATTCTCACTAGTCTATCTCTCGGTAAGACAAACATCATTCTGACATCATTTTGACGTTTCAGATGGTACCATGACTTCATTTCCAGACTAATTCTTCAATAATTTCCTTAAGGGCAAATTGCTAAAACTAGGTTGTATGGCTTCATTTCAAACTGCAAAACAAAACCTATCATACTGGCAGAGTTGCAGAAGTTGGAAAATTTCACTGACAAATATTACTACGATATGGCACCCAAAAAAGAATCGGAAAACAAGAGAGCACGGGCGGACTTATCAAGTACTAGTGATCCTGAAATCTCGGAGTTAACATCAGCCGACAGTGTCCTGCTGAATACAATACATTAGGGGTGGGCGGTATAGCCTAAAATGTATATCACGGTATAAGTTGAACCATAGACGGTAGACGGTATATATCACGTTATTCTTTGGTATGTAACAGTATTAACTGTTAACTAAGGCTGTGCAATTAATCGAATTTTGATCACGATTTCGATTTTGCTGTTAAACGATCTCAAAAATCATATAATTGAGTCTAAACGATTTATTATAATGTTTTCATTTCTGAGAGACACGCATGCGCGGTACATTCCATTCCACGCAGCCCTGCTGATTAACAGGAATAGGTCATGCTCCCTCGCGCAGCTGAAGAGTAAAGGTGTGTTTGATTTGATGGTGAAAAGTTTGAGAAATGGCAGAAGGAGGACAGAGTCGTTTGGTTGACAAAAAAGGTAAGAGAAGTTCTCTTGTATGGGAACACTTCGGATTCGAAGAATCCGACGAGAAACAACAGCGCATAATGTGTAAGATTTGCTACAAGGTAATATCAGCTCCCCTTGGCAACACTACAAATTTATTCAACCATCTCAAACAAAAGCACAAAGTCACTCACGACGAATTAATAAAGAAACAAAAAGACAAAATCAGTGCCACAACCAGCAAGACGTCAATGCTAACTCAGTCGTCAATCACAGACACAATGTTTAATGCTACTTCTTATCCGACAAGTTCGGAGAGGCACAAGACATTAACTGCCGCCGTTGGATATTTCTTAGCAAAAGATATGCAACCCATTAATACAGTCGAAGGTGAGGGTTTCAAGAGGATGCTTATTGCCTTCGATAAACGTTATGCGTTGCCATCTCGGCACCATTTCAACAGAATGGTTCTGCCTAACATGTATCAACAATGTCGAGATAAAGTCACAAAAGAAGTGTCTGCAGCGGACGAGTTCGCAGCGACAACTGATCTATGGTCCAGCCGTACAATGGAGCCTTATATAAGCCTAACGATCCATTTCATTGATACAGAATTTAATCTGAAAGTAAAGTGTCTCCAAACGGCGTTCATGCCTGAAGACCATACGGGACAAAATATAGCCGATGGACTGAGAGAAGCTCTGGCGGAATGGGGATTAAATGAAGGAAAGCTGGTGTGCATCACAACAGATAATGCAGCCAATATAAAACTAGCTGCTGAAATCAATGGATGGTTGAGGCTCCAATGTTTCGGCCACAGGCTCCATCTGGCCATTGGTGAGTAATAGCCTAACTCCAACACACAAAGAAACAAATACATATATTTATGAATATTAGCACTCTCCTCAATGAACCATCCAAAATGTGTAGCCTATGCCTAAGCACCGTGCTCACGTTCTATGAAGTTCAAAGCAGTGTATTTTAATGATAGACCTATTCATTGTGATTTTTAAACAAATTAATACAGAGTAAGCAATTCACTTCCCAAGCAGACTAAAGCATGACCATCACAATAGTATAAAGCATATTGTGATATCTTTCTAAATGTTTTAGGCTAAATATTGTTAATGAATATTTTATTTATCTTAGCTTAATGCTTAACTTGTGTGACAGAGGTGTAGAACAGCCCAGAACTGCCAAATAATATTCTGTCAAGGTATGTGATTTTAAAAATGTATGTATCTTCATTTTATTTTTTGTTATCTTAGAGAATGCAATGAAGGATCACAGAATCTGTCGTGCAATGGGGGTCTGTAAGAAGCTGGTTAGCAGTTTTACCTACAGCTGGAAAAAGAAGAGAGACCTTGAGGAGGTGCAGAAGCAGCTGAGCCTGCCTAAACACTCCCTCAAGACAGAGTGTCCAACCAGGTGGGGATCTAGGCAGGCCATGATCGACAGGATCCTGGAACAGCAAAAGGCCATTGCCCAGGTCCTTTCCAATGACCGGAAACTCCGACACCTCATCCCGTCCTGGCAGGACATTGATGTATTGGAAGCGGTGAATAAGTCACTGAGCCCCCTGGTTGAATTCACGGATGCACTTTCAGGAGAGAAATATGTAAGTGTCTCTCTTGTGAAGCCAACCCTTCATCTATTCAACAATTCAATTTTAGAGGACCAGGAGGATGACACACAACTTGCCAAAACCATCAAACATAATATACTACAGTATCTCAATGACAAATACAGTGACCAACAAACACAGGAAATACTTGACATGGCATCTGCCCTCGACCCAAGATTCAAGCTAAAATATGTGGATGAAGACATCAAAGAATACATTCTAGAACGACTGAAAATAGAGATGAGAGATGTAAAGACTGCCAGTGCCATGGTAATAATAATGAACTTCATATCAGTAATTAGGCCTAAAATAATAATCTCAAATGTGAATTTATTTGTTTGCAAATATTGTGATATTAATACACACAACTGTCATATGTTTCCCTTTTTTTTAAGGAGAGAGCCCCATTTGAAACCACTGCTCAGGTTGTTGATACAGAGGATGCTGTTCCTAGCATGAAGAGAAAGAAGGGCCTGGGCAGCTTCTTTAAGGTCACTGCAGACAAGGCTGCTGGACCACCACCACACAAGGACCAGGCCATTGCTTCTGAGATCCAGTCATACTTCCAGACAGAGTCTCTAGATCCTGAGGACGACCCTTTGACGTGGTGGAGAGATGCAAAAACCATTTACCCACGTCTTTCAGTTCTTGCCAGGAAATATTTGTGTATTCCTGCTACAAGCTCCTCTTCAGAAAGAGTCTTTAGCACTAGTGGAAACATTGTTTCTTGCTTGCGCTCATCTCTGAAACCTGATCATGTTAACAGGCTGGTATTTCTAGCAAAAAACCTTTAAGTAGGTTAACCTTAACATAATATGCGATATTGACCAAAAATTAATGTTGCAGCATTGCCCTAAAGCTTTATTTTGGGTGTTGTGTTACTCTGTTTATTCAAAACTTGCATAGCAGCTGGATCAATAGTTTATTTTGGATAAACTTATGTTTTACTATGCCTTATTTAATGTTCAGTAAACTATTTTTATTTTATTTATCTAATGCTTTATATATGGAAAGAACAGCTGTAAAGTACCTATTTGTAGCCAACATTTGTTTTCAATTTGCATTTTGCATAAAAGAATCAATAAAAGTGTTTTTGATAGAGAGAAACTCAAAATTAATCGTTTCAATAATCGTGATTTCAATATTGACCAAAATAATCGTGATATTAATTTTTTCCATAATCGAGCAGCCCTACTGTTAACAGTTTCTTAATGCTGAATGTCAATATTTCTGAACGTCACCAAACACGATATAAAACATTAACATTTTCGTGTGGGAACTTGGCTCAGCCAGAGGTTAGGCAAACCGGGACTGAGCTAAATATACAACACGTCCAGAGCAGAATACCTAACGTCGTATTCCACAGGATCAGCACACAAAACAACTAGCTGAACACGTGAGAATGATAGCACAGGAAATTATGATGTTGGGAGAGTGCAGTCAATCCGTGCGCTTTGCCAAATGGACAGAGCTGGGTCTGTGACTTGCTGTCGGCGCAGATGGGTCAGTCAAGTGGAGGTGTAGCTGTCTATGAAACAGCACGACAGGCTCCTCATTAAGCATTACCTAAAGCAGTGGCGGTTCTACATTGAATTACTCCCCTGGCGAGACCCCCTCCTAAACTTGTAACCGTTTTGTTGCAAAGCCAAACCATGACCAGATTACAGAAGTTGAGTCGGTCTTTTTTACAAGCTCCTTCTATTCCATGTGTTCACTGCTCGCAGCTATTTTTCCTTCTTCCTTGTTGTGGTGACGCAATTAACTATCGCGGTAGGAAGGTATAACCTAAAATCTCTACTGTTGGCCAAATTTATACCGCATACCGTTTATACCTTTTATACCGCCCACCCCTACAATACATGAACAACTTGAACAATTAAAAAAGCTGGACCTTCTACAGGATATGAGTAAGGACATAAATGAACTAAAGACCTCCGTGGAGTTTACGAATAACTTTGCCACTTTGAAATCGACTGTGAATATTCTGCAACGGAGGTGGTAAAGTTATCCGAGGAAAATAGGGCTATGAAGGCGGATGTCCTTGAGTTAGCCTACAGTATCGGAGTATGAGAAATAATATCATCATCATGGGTTTGAAGGAAGAAAAAGGTGAAGGATACTCTGCTACGGAAAACATCATCAAGGACTTCATGATTAACGACCTGAAAATCTCAAAGGAACGCCTTGATAACATATTGATTGATACAATCCATCGAGTAAGCCAAACAAACGGAAATGGAAGTCCGAGGCCGGTGTACCAGCTTGACTGGTGCTCAGTTTAACTGGTGATTTATTCATAATTTCGCTGAATATTCATCACGCCCCTGCCCAGGCTACAACTAGCCTCCGCCCCCGGATCTCCATATGCATGAAGCCTGTGCCTGAGACAACGGAAGAAAGTCCCGCCGAATAAACAGTATTTCGGCAATGAAAGTCCAATGAACGACTACACCAGTCTCATCTACACACAATAAAAACGTGCTGCATGAAAAGTAACAAAATTCACACACATTGAAAATTGTTTTACGGGAGAGGGTTCGAACCAAAGAAATTAGATCACTAGAGCCAACATTGGTGCTAGCTCGAGTCCCATCCTATTACGCCACGAATCGCCGAATCTGTCGTCTTTCTGACTGGTACATATTGTAACACTGACCTCATTTAACACAAGTTAAAGGAGAACTTCGGTGTAAAATGAAAATTGGCATGTTAAAACATCATACTGAGTTGGTATGTGTACTGAGGAGCAAAAGTGATTTAGCCTGTTGCATTCAGAGTTTAACTATTTTTTATAGTTTGACCCAAAAGGCTAACAATGGGAAGTGGTAGGTGCCCTTAGACGAAGCATGACGACTACGCTATTTTTAAACCATTAAAACAGCTCGAAGAAACTCCACATTCCATTGGTAGTACAACAAAGGCTCTGGCATTCAAAACGAACCACTGAGAATATTGTAAATGTACGCAACGTTTATTTAAAAAGCTGTTCTTACATGCAGTCGTTTGCAGTTGTTTCTTGTTGCCGCCATGATGAAAGTCCAAACAAGTTGATTGTACTACCTCTCCTCCTATTCTTCCTGCTGGTTCATGTTCGTCAATCGACCTGTAAACACAGTAAATGTTGTGTACACTTACAAAGTTCTCAGTGCCTCGTTGTTAATGTCAGGGCCTTTGTTGTACTACCGATCACCGAACGTAATTGTCAAGCGGTATATATGGGTGTGCTCCCTTGGGAGAACATTTTGATAAATAGCTATGTCCTTTGAGTCTAAGGGGCTGGAGTGAAGGGAATCTAATTTCAAGAACCTCCTAAAAATTATATAGTTTGTGTCTGTTCTCTCATCACAGAGTATGTTCTGAACGAGTCCCAAATTCCTTTGAACCATGACACAGTTGTTACCAACAGTTGTGGCAACGCAGAACAGTTCAAAGATTGCCTTTTTGTATTGGGTGCAGTGAGGCAAGGTGGCAATTGTTGGTCCGCATGTGTGTTTTATCTTCAATATTGTCTTGTCTGGATTTTTGTTTTTTTTGGGTGTCACAAAGGCCCTCTCCAGAGTAATGTGTCTGTGTATTTGTTGTAGAACAAATTGTGGTTTCCTGCAAATTTTTTTCAGTTTCCTCATATAATTTTCAAATGGAAAAGCTGATATTCCATCCAAAGCTCCATATCTCCTGACATCATCAGCCAAATGACTTAAATTGTGCACATTGTACACTGTTTCATCTGCTCCATACAGCTGCTCAAATTCATTTAAAAAGTGGGTAATAAGAGCGTCAGCAAAGTCACAATAGTATTTGCAGAGAGCAGGGGAGAGCATGAGATACATGGCGATGGATAGATTCATGAAATTTTTGTACTGGGAAGAAGAAAGGATGTCTTGTAAGACAATTGGGCCCGTGTAAAGTAGGAACTGGCGATATTCAGTAGCTTTCCACCTATCGATTTCAGATAAACTTCTTGGTTTTCGCTGAAATTCAACTGGGATGTGTTCTGTTAGCTGCACCAATCTCGCAGATATAGCCTTCACTGCCTGAGAGCCCAGCCTATAACATAAATCCCCTTTCATCCAAAAACGGATCAATTTCCGAGTGACACCTAGACAAACAAGATGCATGTAATCCAGAATGAACATTGTGACCATGGCTACATTAATCCGTGTAAGGGGGGAGTTGCCCTTATGGTGGTCCTCATCCTCTTTGTTTAAAAACTGGTCATCTGTGCGGAGCACAGCTGTCTTTTCAGGGAAAGTCATGTGGTTTTTTACATAGACTCCCTCTTGAGTACAACGCTCACATCCAAAATACCCATTGTGCCCTTTGGTGTTTTTTAAAAATGACCTTGCAGGAGAGTCACAGATTAAACAGTCTATTTTCAAAGTGAAGGTCTTTCCAGCCACCTCAAAACCATTCTCAAGCTTTGCTACCTCCTCCACAAAGTCATACAGAAACTCATCCAAGTCCAGAGGCTTTGTCTTGCCACAAAACATTCCTATTACAAAGGGTTCCTTCTCAAATGGCACTTTGCCTAAAATTGGCCACAACTGCAAAGCTGAGCTCTTGTACAAGGGCAAACCATCCACATTAATTTGAAGGCCAATTGTCTCACTAACATTGTGGAGGACATATGCTGGAATTGCCTGAAAGTGTGTGAGAATGCCAAAGTGTACATATTCCCCTCCTTTTATGTTCTTTACATTAGCTGCTATTCTAGCTGTTTGTAGCAGGGTTCGAGCTTGCTTTGGTAGGCTTGGATGGAACTCCCGTAGCACACCAAGAAGATCTGAGAGGGTGTTCTGTGGCACATCATTCCTCAGAGCCCAGTCACATAGACCCCTTGTCAGTTTTGAGCATTCATTTTCTGTACCATCTTCATTGCTACTTTCACCATCATCCTCTGTGTCACTCTCATCGCCATAACAGTCACCATCTGAGATTACACCATCAACCCTCTTATCATTTGTATAGCAGTCATCAAATGAACTTGTGCAGTCCATAAAAGTATCGTCTTCCTCCTCAGCATTGTCATTCAAGGCCAGATTGAATTCAGGGTCAACATCACCCAAAACATCACTTCCATTAACAGAAGATGGTTCAAAAGAATCAAGGATTCTCAATGTGCGCCTCCGTTTAGTCCAGTAACTCCTGCATGCCATATTCCTGCAAGCAAATCAAATTTGGGCTATAGGACTGTCATTATGGGCAACCATTCCATTCAATCATTAACACATTCAGTATATAGCCAATGAAAACGCTGAATGTTTAATGACCTCTTCATAATTTCACATATTCACAACCATAGTTTAAAATATTCCTGACTGTATATGCTAGTTTGGCCTATAGGCTACACGTTTATATGTGCAGTATGTGCTTGTGTATATTTTTGGCAACATTAGGACGGCAGCTATTCTATTCCATCTCTAACATAAATAAGTCTGTACAATGACAAAGTTACATTTTTAATTACCTTTTCATAATTTTAATTGAGATTCTATGCATTTATTAAGGGGGAAAGGCTGGATGGATCCCATTCGGTGC
Organism: Coilia nasus; assembly: GCA_027475355.1. NCBI lineage: Eukaryota > Metazoa > Chordata > Actinopteri > Clupeiformes > Engraulidae > Coilia > Coilia nasus. Next base: position 2,121,848 of record CM050216.1, on the reverse strand, counting down.
AACATGGTGTTTTAATTGTCACTACCATCAGTATAAGAGTTCTAGTTTCAGTAAATGATATATTGTCCTTTAACTATTCTCAAACAAATATTTTGCTTGTATGATTTAAGAATTACAGCATTTATTTTTTATTTACATTTAGCACAACGTCCCAACTTTTGTGTAATTGGGGTTTTAATATGTTTTACTTCTAAAAAGACGGACATCTAGCCAAGTAATGAATTTCAGATGAATGTATACTATTGGTGTGAACATTTTGACTTACAGCTCCTAGAAACTCATTGGTTAAACCCATCGATATAATAATAGTATATTAATTAGTAAGTAATAGAGATCAGTGGTGAAACCATCGATATGTGTACTGACAGTGTATATGGGTAAAATCTCCTGTCATTGCATTAGCCTCGCCACAAGTGATGTTTTTTTTTCTGTTTCTCTGATTGGACTATTTAGACAAGCACGTTTGTGATAGGTCAGATTCATTCCTGACAAGAACGCTGAAACTATAACGGCTGGCTGCATCTCCATGATGCGTCATTCTGGTTTGGTCTGCAGTTGGTGATACATGTGGTTCGTGGCTACCACCTGAAACGTGTAATTAATTGGTTCGGTTCTTGTCTAAATGGGTGAAGAAAAGGCAGGTGCGGTAGACGGAAGCATAGAAATGTTGTAATTCAGCGATGTTAAGTTGTTGGAATTTTTTTTCGTCGAAATGTAGGCATGCTAGTTAGCAAGCTAATGTAACCCGGCAACGTGGGCATGCGGGCAGGTACCTAACAAGCTAGGTATTATGGGAAGAGTTGTCGCTAATACAGATTTAAACCAGTTCTTTGTTCAGTTGTATTATATAGGTTGGCGATCGAAGGAGGCGAAAGGATAACGGAAATCGGACAAAATGTAGTAAGTAGAATATTGTTTTTACTTTAGTTAGGAGAATTAATTAATCGATAAAATGTAGCATGGACCGACATGTCCCTGGGCTGATTCCGATAGCCAGTTAGCCCCTTGATAGCCACCCCTTAATATGACCTTCGACGTAACAAAAGTTGGTGTTAGTGTGCCATTAATATAGGTTGTGGGTGCTTTAAACTGGTAAACTTAACGTGGTGTGTTTAATAGCAAGGTACGGCCGTTGCTACGATTGATTTAAATTGGAACTCCAGCTAGAGACATACACCCGCCACCCGGCAGCCACCTTGGTAACAAGGCTGCTATCTATCTCGCGACGAGGCTGCTATCTATCTCGCGACGAGAATTCTGATTTCAAACTCGGCCTGGCTTGAGTTTCTTCCCAACGCATTTAACCGTCTTCCACAGTTAGGCGGTGGGCCGAAGCCTCGTATCTGCTCAACTTTACTAAAATAGCGATGGAGGACCTGGAATTTTGTATTGAGTAAGATTGATTTATTTTAAGCGATATTCCACTTGTTGCCACTTACACTACTGTCGCAAGTTCTTTAAATAATAGTTTTATTCACTTCTGGCGGTACAGGCAAACGCCGCGGCTTTCTATATCAGTTTAACCAATAGAATGCTAAGATACTGACGTACAATTATTACCAACCTATCACATTTCGCCATGAGAATCAGCTGCTGGTCAGTAAACATTTGCAGTGCACATCGACTCCCATCTGCATCGCGAAAGAGGGGACATTCGTTTTTGTGAAGGTAAGTAATATAACTAGTTATGAAACATGTTGGTTTTGTACACAGCGATGTTCGTGGAGATATTTGACCATAACGATACTTTCAGATTACTAACTAGGAGGTGGCAAGTTGTATTTTTCTTTTGGGAACGATGCTTGTTGCTATATGTTGGTTAGCAAGCTAAAACTATTCTTTGGTAGGGTAGTTTGAACAATAACGTGTTGTACAAAACTTCTGAGAGTAAGTTAAAATAAAGTTGATATTAACACCCAACAATTCTGGTCACGACTTGTTAATTTAGAACTGAAAATTGTGGATTGGTTATTGGTAGGCTATAGGCTACACCGCGCTGGATTGTATGTTCAAAACAGTTGGTGAAAATCCGTTATCTTAATGCCGTTGTCAGTGCGCGTGGAGTAGAACAGTTGAAGTAACAGTCATAGTCTCATAAATCAAGTAGACTAAAGCTTATGTTCATGTTTATAAAATATTTAATGAACGGATGTTTTGAAAATAAACAGAACAGTTTGGCGTGACTACAGCCACATGTCTCCAAGATAAGGGATAGCGAGATAACAAGGTAACGAGGGATCAAGACAGCAACTAGTCTCTGCCAGATGACCTGTTGTCACATGATGAACATTGGCATAGGTTGGTACAGGGCAGATCGTGCAGTTTACATGTACATCTTCCCTTAACACAGTGAGTTTTTTTGCATGAGCAGTGTACTAACTCCAGTATCGCCTCAGGAGCTGGCGGCAGTGTCATCCAGTCCACTTCATAGACCCCTCCAACCATCTTCCACCCATGATTCACAGGAGGTGGAACATCCGGCCTACACTCAAGGCTTCTTCGGTGCACTGCAGCCTGATAGCTTGCCCGGTGGATGTGCTTGTACAAGGAGTCTTTGTTTGGAGGCAAGTCTCTCTCTGAGCATTTTCCTGATTTAAAAAGGTTTGCCCTGGCAATATTTACATCTTGGCTGTCTGTCTGTTCATACAAGTCACAGGTGAAGGCCTCCAGTGCTTCACAAAGCTCTGCGGATGGGGTAAAGTGAGTCCTTAGGTCTTGAAACACACTTGTGTATTCTGTTTTTGAGCTGAATTTTTTGTAAGCTTTTGCTTTCCCAACATTATGCAGAGCACTCACAGTGTCACATCCAGAAAAGGCATGTAGACCTACAAGGGCATCGCATTTGGCCTCACCGAGATGGGTGTGTAATCTGCTTATGTCAGTTATGTGTGTGTCTCTTTCTTTGCCTGTGTGGAAATACAGGTGACTGTCAATTTGCTTGCAGAATGCTAGAGTCAGCACAAAGACATCGGTGTCTGGACTGCTGATCACCAGGTCACTGCAGGACTTGGCCGCATAAGCTGCGTGTAGCACGATTCGTGTATCTGCCTCTTCGTGAGTACTTTCCAGGTCTTTAATTTCAGTTATAACAAGGCCTCTCTCATTTACCTGCATTGCATGACACTTGCTGCCATGAGTAGTGATGATGGTATTGTTTCCAATTATATTCTCTGCAGATATGGCCCAACGTTGGAAGAAATATTCAAGCAAGTTGTTTTTGTTCTCCCCACATGCCAGGAATTTTTTCCATTGCTTGGGTGTTTTTTGCTCATCACCATAGATTTTTATTCTTTGGTAGCCCTGCTCAGCCCGTCTACTTCGCTCAGCATTTTTGACACTCAGGTTGGTGTATGTGTCGCATACAAAATGGAGCTCTGTTGAGTTTGTTTCCTTTGCTGAGTGTACTAGTGTTCTCAGTACATGGTCAGCATATTGCCCGAATGTTGGCTGAGGTTTTAGCTGTTGTACTAGAGCCATAGCATCCCAAATCCAAACAGAGCCATTGGGAATGTCCTTCACAGTGGTAGATGGGTGGATCTCCTCCTGCAAGACATGCATGAGCTTGGCTTTGTTGGTTTTTGCCAGAGAGCCATCAACATTTGCGAGAGCCTGTGGAAAAGGACCTAAGCAGTACGTGAGCATTTCCTCAATGTTAATTTGCCTAACACTGCCAACAACAATTAGTCTGGCAAACATGTTGCGATGAGTTGTTAGGGTGATTTCTCTTCCTTTAATCTTTATTGTTCTGCTTTGGCAGGCGTCTTTAAATGTTTTAATTTTTGTTTTCTTTATAGGGTCATGGAAGGATTTTTCTCCACTGCTGATCCTTTTGTCGCAAAATTCTGTAAGTGCCTCTTGACCTCTTTGTTCAGCCTGCATTAAGTCTGTGGCAATGCTTTCTGAGGCCAGCTGGCCAGTGGAGATTTGATAGAGAGAGTCTCCATCCAGTGAAGGGTCAAAAGGATTGACCATGTTATGGACTGTGGTGAGAATGTTCTTAACATCAGTCTGATCTCTCTGCATTCTGGTGTGGTCTAGCTCAGAGTTCAGATGTGCCAATGCGCCCTGCCCTGCCATGTTTTTGCACTCTGCTGTAATTGCTGCTTGCTCATGTTGTGTCAAGGTCCATCGGTGAACTGCACCCTTGTTTAGTGAGAACCCACTAATGCCTCCCTTTAGCTTGGAATCTCGATTGGCTGTTTGCTCAATAACTTGATCGCATGCGGTGCCAGCAAAACCATGCTTTTGATGCCTTTGTGCTACAAAGTCACCTGAAAGTACAGTAACTGCTGGTGTGCTGAGGGATGTGTGTCTTCCAGATTGGTCATCTCGACCCAATATGCTGTCAGGTACCTGGCATAATTGACTTTGTCGCAGGCAAAAAACCAGGGCAGCATGGACTGAACGGTGGACAAATGGAGAGCCCAGTTCCCCTCTCTGGTTGCCCGGATGAAAAGAAGCAAGATCTCCACCATTGCAATGTATTTGCTCCAAAACGCAAAGGTGAGGTTACAGTTGTTTTTTTCCACAAATTCACTATAGTCTTTCAGTAACTCCAAAAATGCACCAGAGCCAATTGTCTCTATGAATTTCTCACTGGGGAAGTTGTCTTGCAGATCCATTGCAATTTTCATTGCAGCAGCACTGCTCATGTCTGGCAGGGTGTCTAAGTAGGCCTGCCAACGCAGTCTTTGCAGTGCCTCTGTGAGCAGTTTGTGGGCTCGGATGCTCCGGTTGTAATGATGGCCGGAAATCACGCCATCAATGGAGCCTACAGCCACGAGCTCTGACTCAATGAGGATGTCCTGAAGACCTGCGTCTGCATAGAGCTTCCCAATACAAGAAAGGTATGCCATGGTGGTGTGGAATTCTCCCAACCTCAAAACAATTCTCTCTGAATATAAGTTTGTCTGCCAACGGATTTCTTGTGCCTTGGAATAAATGGCTTGGTCCATAACTAACACAACTTCTGTTTGTTTCAGGCTGTCCGCAATGGCAAGGGAGTGGCTCAGGATCGTGTGAACCGTGTTAAGGTCAGTTGGGCTGGCATCAATCACAGGTAAGTACTTCACATTTGTAGAGGGTAGTACTGTATCATTCTTCAACATGATGTTAAAACCTGTCCACCCAGGAAGAACTTTGCCCTGTGCCTCAGGGACTTTCATTAAGAAATATGCTGCATCAGTTCTCCGACCAATTGTTTGGGCACAGATGTTTTGGTCCTGCTGGAGATCTATCCTTATCACTGGACTCTGAGGACCAGACCGCTTTCCTCTTCTGTAAGTGACTAGATTAAGTGGTGGAGGATTAACTGACCGCTCTCTCGTTCTTTGTCTGGATGTGCTTGGTACAGGTGCTGAATCATTACCCATGACTTGCTGAATTACTATGCCATTGGTGTTGTGCGTCGTCCCTTTACCAGAGAGGGTCTCCTCTCCGAAGTCATTATTGTCCCAGACCAAAGTCACTGGCACTTCAGCACAGATAGATTCTGGGATGTATATTTCTCCCCTCTCCATTTGCAGGTTAGCCAGAGCAGTATCATGCTCAAGGACCAGGGAATTGGATGAGCAGTGGCCAAGACCATTCAACATCCCAATGAGTTGTGCTGAGCCAGTCATGTGCCGCACTGCCATGGCAAGTGAGCACTGTTTTGGCATGAGCCATCGTCCTCTTGTTGCCAAACTAATGATGTCCTGACAGGAGGACAGTATTTTCCTGCCATCTTCTAAACTAACCCTAACACGCTCATCTGTTGGTTCTGATGCAATTCCAGATGCCCAGGCAATGAAATTGAACAACTGGTGAGGCACTACCTCAAAGGCCTTCTCCAGGGTGAGGTCATTTGCAGTGGGAGGCCACGAAAGCTTTTGTGATGATTTTGCAGCCTTGTGGAGGATTTCTTTAAGGGTAAGTGCAGCATGATACAAAAGGCAATAATCATTGGTAGTGTCAGTGGTGGCATTGTCAAGCTCTCCTTTCTCCATCTCTAAACTTATTTCTCCATCACTGTCCTCAGATGAGGAGGAAGAGGATGTGGCAAGATCCTGGAGAATTTCTTCAGGAGACAGATTGTCCACATACACTAGATATGATGTGGAAGCTTTGTGGAACTTTAAGAATGGATGGGACTTGTGAAGCCTCTGTTTTAAGCAGTGAGCCTTATATGCCCCTATGTCCACTCTCTCCGTTTGTGCCACAATGTCTTTGGAAAGGGCATTGAGCTTTGTCAGCCGAAACACCTCACGCCTTCTTATTAACCTTTCCTCAATGATTGTTGTGCAAAACTGTTTGTACCCTATTTCATAAAGGCTCTCTGTGTTCTTTTTTGTTATGGACAGGTACCTGGTGTAATCTCTGAAGCAGGTAAAGTGGTAATGTGCTTCACTGGCAACCAAATCCCTGCCTCGAATATGTAGAAGTAGAGCTTCATCTTTTCTCCCTTCAGCGGCAAGAACCAGTTTTCCAGCATTAATAGTCTCACACTGCATAAGTTTTTCTTTTACTCTCTTCCTGCTGTATTTTTCCTGTTTATACTTTTCATGTCTGCAGATTATGCATTGGACAGGTAGCAGGTGTGATGCTCGTGCTGATGTGCACAGGCCACTGGTGAGTGACCTCAGAGCCCGAGTTTTTGATGGGCCTTCACCATCCTCTATCTCTGCCTCTACCTCTAGCCCTAAACAACAAGCAGACAAGACAACAGATTTAGGCTGTGCACCATACTCACAACAATAGTGCATTTATTGACAGATAATAAGGTATAAAGAAAATGTGTTTCAGCCTAGTAGCTTTTCTGAGTGCTTGTGTGAAGCAGACACAGGTCCTCCCTCTCACACCTGAATCATTAGCAGATGTCAGTGAATTTTTAACCAACCAGGACACAGTTATGATGCCACAGAGATGTTACCTAGCTCCTTTCAGTTGTGTGGAAGCAACACCAAGGGTCTGTAAGATTTGTCTGCAAGTGTCTTGCTCCTGTTAGTTTTCGGGTCATGTGACATGGTCCCAGTTTGGTGACATCCTCACACCTTTTGGGCAAGTCTGACACAATTTTTACCATCATGTAACACTTTTAGTCCAGCATCCCTGACTGCAAAGGTTTTTATCAAGTCATATGCGCCTAATAACTGAATAGATTGGATCATTTTAAGCTATGTCTGTGTCTGCCTCACATGGTCATTGAGAAAAGATACCAGACAGAAATGTCTGTTGTTTTTAATTTACTGGGGTCCTGTGTATTGGCAGTTTGTCATTTACATTTAAAATTCAAGCAAAAGTTTCACTTTCACTTTTAAATTGTGCATAATGGCCCCTTGGGTGGTGCCCCTGAGGTGGTGTCTGAGACGTGTCTGCTCTGGGACTTACTTAAGGCACATCTATCTCCTTGTGTCTTCCCTTCTTGTGTGCACCCTAGGCTGCACTAACTTTGTAATGCCTTTTTAACTGTATTTCTCTTCACTTCTGTTAGCTCATTGTGTCCTCCTATTGTAAGTCACTTTGGATAAAAGCATCTGCGAAGTGTAATTTAATAGAAAGTCTATATAAACTATAATTGGAAAGTATTGTTTTTGCAGACCCCTATAACTTTTGCATCAATTTTAATAGACTATGGCACCTGCCTGGGCACCCCAATAACTTAGTATCTGTCAATGAATGCACTATTTTTGCAAAGACATTAGTGTCCAAGTTATGCAATGTACAAAACACTCATCCCTTTAGTTCAACTTTGTGCACAGACAAAATGTGCTTCTGTGTGCTTCTATCCACTTAAACATCCCTCCCTCCCATAATGAAAGGAAGAGCACTGCCTATCTGTGGGTTAAAATTATAAGACTGTTAGGGCAGTGCTTATGAAAACCCACATACTAAAGTACAAAGATTTTGTGGAAAAAAAGTCGTATATGTATGCCATTTTGGAAACAGACTCTATCTAAATGCTTACTGCAAAACAGTTCATTTTGAATAATGTGGTGTTTGTCTTCATCTTAACAGTGTACGCTGCAAAATGAGTGTGTATCCTTATCTTCTTGAGGCAAAGGCTGCAGGTGAGTGGGAATGTAATGAAATGATTTGTCAACTAGTCCTCTCTACCATTCAAATTTAACACAACTGTTGATTCATTAAACCATACCGTAATGTAATGTAATGGGAATGTAATGGGTTGCTTCTAATTTTCATTTGTTATCATTTACAGGTACAGTTGAGATCAGCATTCAAGTCGACACTGCCTTAATTTCCATAAATTTATTGTAGTGTTTAATGTTTTGATTCCAACCTTCTGTCACAGATTCCTCCAATAAAGCTGCCTTCTCCTTCCTCTTTTGGGCTCTCTGTATCTTGGTGATATTAGTGAAATGGCAGTAGCAGTCCCTGTGGTAGCCACTGTCAGGTGGTACAGGAGTAGATTCTTGCCGAAAATTAAATATTTTCACTGCCTCTCCAGCTACAGTACTCTCTCTACCATCAAGATTTTCCCAGAGAAAAACTGATTTAATAAATTTAAGCCAGCTGACCTCTGTAAAAGGGCTTATAGGACCATCAACCTCCACTACATGCATGCAGCAGGTCATGATTGCAGTTGGTGGAGCTACCATGTGCCTGACGCATTTCTATGACGGATGGATGTGATGTGATGTGGAGTGACCTGATGGATGTGTAAAATTAAATTAAAATAAACATGAAATACAATGGCTCAAAATGTATGAAATCTGACCAGTTTATTAGTGATTGCAAAGAAACAAGGACATCAACATGACAGATGAAAACCATTACGGAACTAGGCTAGCTTAAAATTGCCACTACATTCATATTCTATGTGCTATTCAGGCACTTGCACTGTTTTTAAATCAAACATGCTGCAAATAAACCAAGCTGCAGTTAATCAAGATGAATTAATGCTTCACTTAATTTTTCTCCTTCATTTGATTATATCTGGGTTGATCGCTGGAATACGAAACACCTGAAAACGACATTGACAGTCATTTAACATGAAATGCAAAGATGTAAACAGATGTAAAAGAGCGCGGGACAGCTACACCGGCGCAATTCAAAGAACGCGATTGGTTGAGATGAAACAACACGTCATGCATATCGGACCCCAAGCGTAGCTGCCCTTTCCATTTGCCATGAAACGTAGCGGCATGAAATTATTGATTAACTTTCTAATGTGCAATAAGTGCAAGTGGCAACAATTTTTTTCTGCCGTGGATGCAATCATAGAAGTTAGTTACAAAATCTTGGGTCCTCCCTCGTCAGGGATCGTTCAAATGCACAAAAATGCCCCTCGGCCCACCACCTAAGTAGCTAGCTACTAATATAAAAAGCCAGGCAATGACAGTTGAAGAGGCGGATTAAATAGATGCGCGTGCAACAGTTAACCTGACGTTAGCTAGTATATACAGCCAACAAGCATTAGAGCTAATTTAAAGGTTAGGTTCTTTATTTTCGTACGGTCAATTATATTACTGTACATATATTAATAGGTTTAATTTATACCTGTAAGGCCAATGATAGATTATTGTACTCGTATTATTGTTGAGAATCGAACAAAAAGGAAATGTGGTTAACAATTACTGAACTACTTGGTCACACTTTATATTTCTCTTACACAGTGTGGCTTAACACCCCAAATAAAACCGACCAAAGTGCCAATTAAACGTTATTTCAAACACAGATGCAGATTTCCACTCCCCAAGGACTACGAGATTTAAAACATTATTTAAATAGACGTTATCATTTCTCTACTCGGCCTAACTTGTTTCTCTCTTCAGTTTCTCTCTTCTCTCAGTATCATAACCATCTTCAGATGCAGATGTTCATTTAAAAAACATTTTTCAGGATTGCAGAAAGGAATAGTAAACAATAACTGATTACACTGAAGGAGCGCGTAAGTAATGGGGCTCGAAAGGGAGCCTATCACTAAAGCTAGGTTTTGAGCAACGTTAAACCTAAAATACTGTATGAAATGCTACCAGTGAGAACCTGCCGTTAGTTATACAACCTCTACCGTAAATGTGAACTTGAATAGTTTTTTTTTTTATTATATTATTATTTTGGTAAGATCAATGATACTATTGCAGGCATTTCAGTAGGTTTAATTTATTCCTGTAAGGCCAACGTCAGATACTCGTCTTTACTTGGGAATATTGATAATCGTCTCAACCTAGCCTATGTGTCCCATTCATAATGTGGGTTCACATCGCAAATAAAACCCAACAACCTGCCAATTCTGTAATTATTTGACGCGATACTTGTAAGCGCTATACTTGTTTCAATAAGACTGTATAATAAGGTTGGGAGATGCCAATTGCCAATAATACTCAAAACATTTTAATGGTCTGGATTCCCGACTTTGTCTTTATTTTTTAACAACTTAACTTTTCGGCCACCATTAATGGCTGTTGAAATGTTATGATAATTCGTGGGTTACAAGTTTTTTTTTTTAACGGATGCTAATGACAAGCGGAGCAGGCGGACTACTATGGCTCGCACTATGGTCATCAATTTTACGCAGACGTTAGCTAGGTAAGGACACCGCTAATGTTACGGTTAGCTTATATGTTCAATTCATCACTGTACATTTGTCAGATGTTGTACTCACCTCGGAAAAAAGACAAAAATAAAACCTATACGACGCTATACAAAAATAATCACAATCTAAAACACAATAAACACTAATTATATACTATAACACTACACTATATACAAACACTAAATGTAAACACTAAATATAAACACTAAAACAATAAATCTAAATATATATATACACTACCTACCTATATACTTACTACAAACTACCTATGTACACTACTCTATATACCAACACTAAAACCACCTACAAAAAATCGCTCTACAATGTCTTTATCCGTCTTTCTCTCTCGCCAGCTGATACCCCACAAACTTTAACTGTCACTTGGCTGGAGGTTTTAAAACACTTTTTGTGCGCGAGCTAGCCAAACCATAGTTCTGATTCTGCTGACCAGCAGTCAAAATCGGCTGTCGGACCATAGAGCTGAACAGAATACTAGAGTGGACACGGCATTGGCTGACCACACGGGAAAACCGACGCGGCCGCCATCTTGCGAGGGTAATCATGTGCTAGGCACTCAATGTACACTGAAATTACTGGCACAGGCTCAGACACCACCTCACAGGCTCAGACACAATATGACCTGTCATTAGTATAAAATGACACGTACGGATCAACAATGAATATACTAGCTAATATAAAATATCAATTTATTATACAAATCGATATTTGTGTCCCTTACTCAGCACTGCGAGGGCTAGGATTCCCGGCCGGCAGTCGCAAGATGGCGGCCACGATTGCCATGAGCAGTGCGCCTGTGTCCACTCTAGTGTTCTATTCAGCTCTATGTGTCGGACATCCTGTCAACTATCTGACAACAGGAAGATGCTTCCTCTTTTTAAGTATGTTAAATTGCGGAGGTATAAGGGTTGTTTTGGAATTGTGAGGGACGTAGTTGCAGGCCAGCAATCTCCAATTAAATGTAACAACCCAAGCAGTGACGAATTAAAACCCCCAGTGCGTCGGAAATCCCGCTGAAATAGCACCCCATAATCTTTTGGGAACAGTAGGGTGAAATAAGGTAAAATGGGACATCAGCTAAAATGGGACAAATATCTCTTTAAATATCTGCAGCCAGTGAACGAACATGTTATTATATTGCTACTGCATTTGTCATTTACAATTTAGATTTAGCTTAACATCAAAATAATTTGGGCATTTTAAGGGAAAATAGTTTGTTTTATTGATGTTAGACTGTCCCACTTTACCTGACTGGGCGTCCCATTTTACCTGAACGTTTACCCAGACCTAAAATGGTGATTTGTGGTCTTTAAAGATTAAAATCTTAAAAAATGATCTTATTGTCAATGTATTATCTGCACATAAATGCTTCAGATACCCATATGCTATACAGTTTATCACCTTCACTGTCTTTAGCATTTTAAATAGTTTTATTTGGGATCAACCAAAAAGTGTCCCAGTTTACCTTATTTCATCCTACAACATAGCGAAATTATAAGTATATCACTGGAAGCCCGCAACATGGGCTTTCCGACAGAATGCAATCTGTGCACTTAAATGTTGTTTAAGAAAGTTACCAATTGAATTTAAAAAAATGTTACATTCTTTTTAGTTTACACAACAAACAATTTAACAAGAGCTAAATTCCAACAGTAACAGAAAAGGGATTTAACTGGCAGGTTTTAATCACCTAACACGTTTAAAATTTGAACAGGTTTATTTTACCTTAGGCTTTTTTTTTTTGCAAGTATGTTTTTGGGCCTGTAATGTGATTGGACAGTGAAGATGGGGAAAGGAAGTGATTTGGAGAGAGAGATGGGGTAGGGTTGGGAAATGACTCAAACCTGGGACGCCATGGGCACTTGACTATTTATGGTATGGGTGCTCTATGCACTAGGGGTGGGTATTGGCAAGGACTTCACGATACGATACGCATCACGATACATATACCACAATACGATTCTATCACAATACATTGCGATACTGGGTATATTGCGATATATTGCGATTTTCTACATTGTTCAGTGAAAATTTCAAAATAGAGCTAAATTATCAGTTGCTATTTACAATCTAGATAGTCTGACATCTTATCAAAACTTAATTAAATCAACATAACTCAGAGTTACTGAACTCAATATAACAGAAAAACATAAAGTGCATAGGATTGGAGTCAGAAATTGATATAGTATATTGTGAAAATTAGTATCACGATATTGATGTTTAAAACGATACAGTGTATTGCGATACGATATATTGTGATACAATATATTACGATATTTTTTGCACACCCCTATTACGCACTGCGCCACAGCACCCCCTACTTAAGACTTTTTACTATTCAGTGATGCATCATGGGTTTCTGTGCATTGTCTTGGCTACACTGTGTCTGTAATGACAAACTAAATGTATAGCAAGTCTGTTTACATCTCCACACTAAATGAAACAAGTGATATGTGTCTGGATGGTCAGACAGAAGACCCTGGCTACATAATATCACTAAACAAATGAAAAAGCAGGTACTTACATGTCAGATGGCATGTCTTTTGTCCAAAATGGCATCGCCTGGTGTTGTGTCCGTGTAAGTGGAGCTTCCTTGGAGGTTTGGAGCTAAATTTAAAGTTTTCCTACACTGAACACTTCCTTTGCCTTGATGCATGACATGTGAGAAAATAACATTGCACCCAGTGCAATGACTATTGTACCCAATTTATGTTTTTCAGGAAATCAGCCTTCTCAGGACCCCCCAAACAACATTTGGGTTGTTGTCATTCCTGCAGCAGAGGCATGGCATTACCCACCCTCTACCCTCCATGTATGTTTTACTAACAGTCTCTGTCTTGTCTTACTAATTTGCTACACCCTCAAAGCTGGTCTCTGCCCATCCTTTATATCATGTATATCTTCATGATTTCTTACTAACATGAGTTTTGTCTTACTAATGTTAGTCAGCCCAGATTCCCTTTCTTGTCACCAATTTGTCTATTTATAGTCATTTATTTATACTCGTTGATTTCGACATTTCCCTGTATTGTGAAGCCGCTGAGATATGGTTGTTGTCGATGTAACTATGCCTAATACACAGCTGCTGTTTGGTTACAATGTATGTTTGGCAGAGTGATTACTAGCTGTAAAGAGTCACCCGTGGTATATCGGGGGATATCTCCACTCCTGGTGTTGCGTGGAATGCCTCGGGACCAATCAGAAATTCATAAGTAGTTTGACCGGGCCTAACTTTTATAACCCCCCCCCCCCCCAACACACACTCAGCACTTGCCCTCACCCCCCCCCCCACACACACACACACACTCTTACCATCTTTAATTTTTGAATAGCTGTATTCATGAAATCTTTTTTTTTTTTTTTTTTTTTACAGACCTCCACCATCCAAGGTATGAAGTTAACCACAGTGCAACCATCGACTGTGAGACCTGATGGGGAGAATGACCACATGAACACACATTTGCACACATTCTTTTCTCAGACTGAAATTGGTTGATGGCTTAAGGCTTTGTGGTAAATAAAGTGTATAGAAAGTGTATTGTGTTGCCTTACATTGCTTTGAATCGAGACCACCACCTTAGCACACCCACACACACTAACCTCAGAAGGTAGCTCTACAGAGCTAGCTGGAAATGCATTTGTCTTTAATTGTATTACAGTATATTATTGCAACCCAGTAACAATGGCAAGCAGTTAGGATTTGCATTTTATAGTCAATGTGAATGTTATGAATAAAGGGTAACGCAAAAGAAAGTTGTTTTAAGTTCACTTGAAATTGTTACATAGTGGATGTTTTTCATGAGCATGGGTTACTGCAGCACTGTGATACAGAGGCACAGGTTTGTAAACAAAGCGAAATAGATCTGGGCTCTCTGTCCAAGCTTTTTTACTCCAAGCCTTCGACTACATTATTATTATTGGTCACCTTATCTTGCATACCTCTCATTTAAGTTTGTGAGGAGAAAATTATGTTGTGACCTTTATTGAACGCTTTACTTTAGTCATAGCAAAATCTGGTGTGCACTTGGTAGCTAACTACTACTAACGTCTTACCTCACAGCAGTAAAACTTGGAATATCATCTTGTACCAAGCAAGGCAGGATGTCTGAATTTGATTTAGTGAGTATATTAACCAAACTATGGTAAAAAAATATAAAGGTGGCTGGTAGATTTCAGATAAAATAATGTACTGGTAAGTGGCTGGTGAAGGTTCACAATTTGTAAAGCTGTCACGGCATGGTCACAATTGCAGGTATTATGAGCGGGCATGGTATAATATAATGACGGCGTGCAGATTCCTTCTTACACGTAAGCATTGGGCATGCGACCCGACTGTTCACGGAACCACTTGAGTGAAATCTGGCGCTGTGCACACTGGCGAAGTTGTAAATTAACATGACAGTGGCGTGGCAGTGTACTCCTGGTACCAAATTACAACGTTAGGTAGTGACCAAATCACGACGGCGTGGCAACGTCTTTTGTTTACCAAATGGCAATATCCACTCAGCAACGTTGTTGTGGTGTCGCAGGTACGTGGCCACTTGGTCAGGTCGCTGTGAGCAAATGGCACCTTTTTGGCGACGTTGCAGCAACGTCCTGTGTTAGCTGGGAATTTTGGTTCACTGGTAGGTTCTTTAACTGTCATACAGCTAGCTTTGAAATTTCATTAAACCATTTGGTGAGCTGGTAAGCAGGCTTCACTCTGTTCATCACTTCAGCCTGTGTGAAATGTTAACGGGGAGATAAAAGCCCACACTACGTCAGGTAATACAGCTGAGGAACTAACATAAGTTATTCATTGTATATGAAGATTAGCATTCTGTATAGGATTTGGGTCCGGACAGAATGGTGCAAGAGAAATTCCGCATCTGAGGCTCTCAGCATGGAGTTAAAAACTGGAAAATTCCGTACAGAAGTGGTGTCGCTATGGTGATGATAAACAAATGTCATGTTTCCAGCAGTTAACAAATACAGTAAAGGAATGTAACACAATTTGAATGTTATAAACAATGTAACGCGGCGATGATTTCCAAACGTGATCCATAACATACTACCAAAAAGGCACAAAAAAACAAACCATTATGAGTATGAAAACATAATGCTACCACCTCACATCATGATCCATATTAATAACACACACCAATTAGGTGAAATGAAGTGTTATTAGTATTAAAAACAAGTTTTGTAACACTTTCTATGACCAATGGAATTAATGGAAAGTGTGGGCTGCCCACAGAAAACCCGCATCGGCCCAATAGTGCGAAAGTTCCTATGGGCTGGCCCACATGGGCTAGCCCACATTGGGCCAGCAGGGGTTTTCTTGGGGCAATCTGCTAATTGTGGGCTGCCCACAAATGGCCCACGGCTTGGATTCTGACGTGGGCAAGCCCTCGCTGGCCCTGTGCTAGTTAGGTGTGGGCTGGCCCTAGCCCGCACTGCCAGAAAAAAACCCACAGGGGCCCCGCAAGGGCGTGTTTGCTGGGAGACCATTAAATTAAAGATTCTGATGACTTTTGTGGACATAAATGGACATTATTCAGACATGAGATGAACAAACCCAATACAAACCATTACAGTAGAATGTTTGTGTAGAGCACCAGAGCTCTTGGAACCCTGGGCCTGGTAGGCCTGTTAAGGAATCCATCCCTGCTTTTAACTAGTCACTTACCTGCATAAATATTGCTTGTAAGTAACTAGAAATTGATGAATAGCCCAACCATTGACTAAAGTAGTGGTTCTTAAACTTTTTGTCTGGCGACCCCACCAAAAAAAAAAAAAAAAACTGATGAGGTCTGGCAACCCCACTTTTGGCCCAAACCCCTTGTAATTGCATTGGACAGGCTAGACCTGTCCATGTTTTAGGCTGGCTAATAGCACAAGACATTTGGCTAGTACTGTTGTTTTGTTTTGATTCACAAAGTAGGAAAAGCAAGTTGTGGGAGCAGCAAGTTACAATGTTTCAGGGGCGTTGCTCCAGAAATTTTGCTATAAATTACATGTAATTTCGTGCATGCTGGCGCATTTTTACAGGCTCTTAGATTTATAGACATTGGTGTTGCAATTGTATCTATAGAAACAGGCTTTGCATTTAATTCAATGACTTAATTGTTTGCCACTAAAAGCATAGTGTTTTGGTGAAACTAAAATGTCAATGCAACTCCATTACAAAAAGTAGGTAATTTTAACTCCCCCTGCCCCTGCCACTCCAGTGCTGAGAGAACGAGAACTAGGATGACATGTTACAGACTGAACAACAGCACAATAGCAGTTTTTCTAGCTGTGCTAACTTAAATATGACGCTATAAGCAGGTTGTGGATGGATGTTAAATGCAGAAAGACAACGTGAACGACATCAAACGTTTAAACAAGGACCATTGGCAACAATATCTACAAAAACACTTCAGTCACTGTTAGTTAGCAAACATACGCTAAGTAATTTAGTTTAGCAAGTCAATTGTAACCTTATGGAGAAGCAACGTTAGCCACCCACGTTTTAATACCGTGAGAACCCCAGAACGTTTATTCATGGTTGTTTTCTCCATCGTGACTATGCAAGAGTACATAACATCGTAAACTTTGCAGCCAGCACGCCCAAGCCCACCATCTCAACATTCTAAAATAGAATGATAAAAAGGAACAAGACCGCTAACCAAAACTGTAACCTACAAAAAGCCGTGAATCGCTGTCTAAAATAGTCGAAATTCACTTCAGTACACACAGATTAATGACAGACATGTTCAACCAATAAACACAAATAAACAAACAGCCATTTATCTGTCATTTGTCAGTGTCTCTATGCACCGCATGTTGCATACCCTTTGCACCACTCCATTGTTTCTGGCGGAGCCGTAGCCCTGTCTATAAGCTGAGCACTTTTAACAACGCCTACGGATACGAAAAAAGCAGATTTTTTTTTTTTTTTTTTCATTTTATTTTGTCCTTAGTTTCACCTGGCGAAGTAACATATTGTAATACATGTCTATTTTTAGTTCAGCCTTTATTAACATCCCTTGACCCCTTTACATCATTGTAAAAAGTAAATGTTAATGCTGTGTTGTGCCTGACCAATGACGTTTGACTTGTGTGCAAATATAATGTCTTGTTACAAACAGAATGTTAAAATGTAACATAAATGACACAAGTCATTGGGCTCGTACGGTCTAGGGGATATTTATTTACAAAAGGTAAGACAAAAATAAGACAAAACGGATAAGGGTGTAACCAAGGCAAAGATGGGGAATCAAAAAGTCATAAAGGGAGAAAAATAGGAGCAAGCGGAGAGGACGCAACCCCCGGGAGAGAGAGATGTCAAACTGCCAGCCCGACATAAATAGGACGGTCCAATCAACGCACCTGAAAAACAATTAAGCAGCAACAGGTATACAACAAAGTAGCGACGGTGACCCCTAGGGGTAGGAGGACGTAACACCTCCCCACCAAGATGGTGACACAGTCTCCATAAACCGAACTATATACATACAAGTACATGCCAGCACAACGTCCACTGTGAAAGAAGCGTGCAGCACGTTATACACTACTGGCACAGAATATACAGGCACAATAATGCACTAACAGGAAAAGGAAGAAAGTAAACAGTAATGAGTACACATATATACGTATATATACGTATACCATTACAAACAATAAATAAACAATGTAAACCATGACATACGGCATCCTTAACCGTAAACATTAGGAAACACTATGGCACTCTAGACAGAGCGTCAGCCACGACGTTGTCAGTGCCCCGGATATGTTTAATTTCTAAATTAAACGGTTGCAGAATCAAACTCCACCGCATGAGCCGTTGATTAGCATTCCGCATGCGCCAGAGAAACTTTAACGGATCATGATCGGTATACACAATGATATTCTGTGAGGCACCCAAATACACTTCAAAGTGTTGGACAGCGAGGACTAGGGCTAATGCCTCCTTCTGTATGGTCGAATACGAACGCTGTGGATGGCTGAATTTCTTTGAGAAATAACAAACAGGATGGTTAATGCCATCAACACCAGGCTGGAGAAGGACCGCACCAGCACCATAGTCACACGCATCAACAGCCAGAAGGAAAGACTTTGAAAAGTCAGGCGCACTCAACACTGGAGCAGCAATGAGAAGGGACTTAAGATTCTCAAAAGCCCTACTACACTGTTCGGAACTTTTGGACTCAACAAATCGGTTAGTGGCGCCACCACCGCGGAAAAGTTTTTACAAAACGCGCGGTAATAGCCCGCCATGCCAAGGAACCTACGGAGCTCACGGCGATCAGCAGGGGCAGGAAAATCACAGATAGCTGAGATCTTTGCGTCTAACGGACGCACCTTACCCCCTCCCACCAAGCGGCCCAAATAGGTGACAGTGGCCTTCCCAAATTCACATTTCGCCAAATTGATGGTAAGGTTGGCAGATGACAGACGATGGAAAAGGTCTCGAATTTGGGCAAGGTGACTTAACCAGTCAGAACTGTATACCACCACGTCATCTAGAAAAGCCTCACAGTTAGACATGCCAGATAACACGGTATTAATTAGCCGCTGGAAACTAGCAGGAGCATTACGCATGCCGAAAGCCATGACGCGATACGACAAAAAGTCATCTGGTGTCACAAACGCAGAGATATCCTTGGCCCTGTTAGTTAGCGGTATTTGCCAATAACCTTTAAGCAGATCGAACTTGCTCACAAAAACAGCTGACCCCACACGGTCAATGCAGTCATCTATCCTGGGAAGAGGATAGCAATCAGGTTTCGTTACTGCATTGACACGGCGGTAGTCAGTACAAAACCTAAAAGTGTGGTCAGGCTTCGCAACCAAGAGACAGGGAGAACTCCAAGAACTTATACTATGTTCAGCAATGCCATTAGCCAACATATACTCAACCTCCCTCCTCAAAACTTCCCTTTTAGCAGGATTAACCCTATAAGGGTGCTGCTTAATGGGATCCGCAGAACCAACATCTATATCATGCTTGAGGACATGCGTTTGTTTCGGCACATCCCCAAACAACTCAGGGAACTGATGGACAAGTCCCAAAATGTCAGCCCTTTGACACTGGGAGAGGTGAGGCAGATGGTCATTAAGCACAGAGAGCATGGCAGTGTTGTTCAAACGCCCCTCAACAACCGCACGACACGGGCTACTCCCGACATCATCGTCACCCTCCACCACAGCAGACATCAGCACCACACCATCAGTGGACAGCGCCGAATCAGCAGGCGGCGGCAGCTTAGGACAAACAGAGGGGGAGTCACGCTCATAAAAAGGCTTCAACATGTTAACATGGCACAAGCGCTTGGGTTGCCGTCGATCTGGAGTTGCGATTAGATAATCCCGATCAGACACTTTTTCTAGTACATCATACGGCACAGTGAAACGAGCCTGCAAAGCAGATCCAGGTACAGGTAACAGCATTAAAACTTTATCGCCTACTACAAAGTGGCGGTCCACTGCCTTACGGTCATACCACGCCTTCATTTTGCATTGTGCTTGTTGAAGATGGTCACGGGCAAAATCCCAAGCACGACGCAACCGAGAACGAAAGTTAGACAGGTATGACAAGATACTTACAGAGGGTTTGTCACCAAAGCACTCGTCTTTGATGACAGCCAACGGCCCTCGTGGAGTGTGTGCGAACACGAGATCGGCCGGGCTAAACCCCAAAGATTCCTGCACCACTTCTCTACAAGAAAACAACAACCAGGGGACAGCATCGGCCCAATCCTTACCCGTTTCCAAGCAGTACTTACGTAACATGCTCTTCAACGTCTGGTGAAACCGTTCCAGCGCTCCCTGACTTTCAGGGTGAAAAGCGCTGGAGACATGGTGCCGTATGCGCAGCTGTTTTAACACGCTGGCAAACACCCGAGATGTAAAATTGGACCCGCGGTCGGTCTGAACAATGGTAGGCAATCCAAACAGGGAAAAGAATCTAAGGAGCTCTTTAAGCACAGCATTGGTGGTAATGGTCCGCAGAGGAACAGCCTCCGGGAAGCGAGTTGCTGCACACATCATTGTCAACAGATATTGGTACCCACCCCTAGAACGAACCAGTGGGCCTACAATATCAACAATGACCGTACTGAACGGCTCACCAAGCACAGGAATAGGGTACAAGGGCGCAGGCGGAATCGTTTGATTAGGCTTGCCAGCTAGCTGACAAACACGACAGGTTTTACAGAACCGAACAACATCACGCCTAACCCCGGGCCAGAAAAAATGCTGGTTGATACGATGAAGCGTCTTCGCTATTCCCAAGTGCCCAGCTAAACCATCATGAGCTACACTTAGTACTTTATCCCTGAATTCAACAGGCAACACAACTTGAATGTAACTAGTCCCCTGATTTGGGACATGACAAGGCCTCCACTTCCTCATCAAAATCCCGTCTCGGAAAAATAAACACTGCGGCTCTTTATCAAGGTCAATATCTGACGCAGCCAACTGCAACAGAGGAGCAAGCGTCACATCAGCCTTCTGAGCAGAGATCAACTTTTCACGAGACAGACATAGAGAGTCTTCAACTTTCGATACATTTTTAACAGGTACAGAACAAGTGGTAGACGAACGAGGCATACTACCTAGATCAACATTAACGAGAAAAGAGTCCGACAAATCAACAGGCGCATCAACAACAGTGTGTGAGAGTGAATGCTTATCAGTAGCTGAGCGCCTTGCCATAGCGCGAGTTACCGCACAGGCTGGAAACACGTCTGGGTATTTCTGTACACACTCGTGGACAGAAGAATCAGGGACAGATACTTGGGGCAGCACATTAGAATTTTCTTTGGCCCATACATTACCAAAGGCAATGTCGTTACCCAAGATAAATGTTACACCAGGAATCGGCAGGGAACTACGAACACCGACAGCAACGCTACCAGTGACAAGATCAGATGACAGTTCAATTCGGTGGAGTGGAACACTAACTGAGCCCATCTCAAACCCACGTACAAGAACACTAGTTCCCGTCCTCGAATCATCAGACAAAGGTAAGACACCCCCTAAAAGAAATGACAGTGCAGCTCCAGTATCACGTAAAATACGCACTGGTACAAGGTTTTTACCACCAGGCAGAGAAACAAAGCCATCGCTAAGAAAAGGTTCATACCCCGTATTAGATTCACACACGACAGGATAAACAGAAGGAGCACACGTTTTAATTAACCCAATCGGCTTGGTGTCCAGCTTTCCGTGCCTTTTCTTTAACACAGCACAGTCAGCCACCACATGACCAGGCCTCTTACAGTAATGACAGGTTTGCTCAGCGGTCAAAGACTTAAACTGAGCAGGCAACAGATATTCAGAACGACTTTTTGGATCTTTAAATGAAAAGCGATGAGTCAACACAAATTCATCAGCAAGTACAGCAGCCTGATGCAAAGTTATAACTTGACGTTCGTTAAGATAGGTGGTAACTGCAGCAGGAAGGCAGTTTTTAAACTCCTCCAGCAACATCAGCTCACGCAATTGCGCTGTGTTGTACACTTCACTGGCAGAACACCAGCGGTCAAACAGTAACTCCTTATCCCTTGCGAACTCTACATAGGTCTGGCGCTCTAATTTCTTAGAGCGCCTGAACCGCTGCCGATAGGCTTCAGGCACCAGCTGATAACCGCGCAGAATAGCCGATTTGACTTCATCATAATCTGAACTCCGAGCGTGTGGCAACGAAACAAAGATCTGCTGCGCATGCCCTGTCAACACAGACTGTATAAGAAGTGGCCAGACATCCCTAGGCCAACGTAGAGTTAAAGCAACTTTCTCAAAGTGTAAAAAAATTTTTTCGACATCCTTCTCTACAAAGGGCGGAACAAGTTTAATGTGTTTTGTGACGTCAAAAGATGACGCAGGATCACTGTTCCCCTCGTTTTCTAGTGTGCGTAACTTCAACTGATTTTCAGCCACTTTTAGCCTCAACTCCTCACGCTGATTGTCTAACTCTTTTTCTTTAATGGAAAGCTCTTTTAGACGGATGGTCTCAGACAGATCAACAGGAGGCAAAACATGTTTGTCAATCAAAACAGGATAAACAACAGATTTAATAGATGTTTTTAGACGTTTATCAGAAGCGCTCAACTCAATCTCAAAAAGACGAGCGACTTCTATAAGTTGATCTTTCGTTAAAGCATGAAACGCATCCTCGGTTGGATCGTCGGCAAAAGCTTGCGCTCCCGACGTCATGGTTTTATCTTTAACAAATACAAACAAACACAACACTCAAACCGCACTGGCTGCTACAGTACGAGATAAGCTGCAAAACTCAACGTAGTCACAAAAAATCCCCTACAAAAGTGACTACAGCTCTCCCCCACACAAAAGGGCGGTCCACACCACGCAAAACTTAACAGGAAGGCCGAAGGGCAGACACACAAAAGGCTATCGCCCAACAAAACAGCAGCACTAAAGTCCAACCCCACACTAAAGACCAACCTGTAGCACCGAAAAGACAATGCAAGACACAAAAAGCGAGCACCGACTGAAGTAGTGCGCGAAGCACTGCAACCCCTGCACTTACCTGAAAAAGCAAAACTTACCTAAACTGAACCTGACAACTAGTCTTCAGTGGTTCCCCTAAGAGGCGTACTTTAACCGCTGAACTCGTGAAGCGAACAGCAAACCAACAACGCAGTAAGCCGAACACCCCCGAAGCGGGCCAACTAAAGGCTACCACCAAAAATAACAAACTAAAATAATGAAGTGGTGGACTCTGTGTCCACCCGGCGGCTAACTAATTGCAGTGCAAAGCAACACACGTACAGCCAACAACGTACTCACCACAAAAGGCCCCACAACAGACCAGGAACTCCCAACAGACACAAAAATGGAAAAAAACACCGCAAAACGGACGAGCGCCCAAATGTTACAAACAGAATGTTAAAATGTAACATAAATGACACAAGTCATTGGGCTCGTACGGTCTAGGGGATATTTATTTACAAAAGGTAAGACAAAAATAAGACAAAACGGATAAGGGTGTAACCAAGGCAAAGATGGGGAATCAAAAAGTCATAAAGGGAGAAAAATAGGAGCAAGCGGAGAGGACGCAACCCCCGGGAGAGAGAGATGTCAAACTGCCAGCCCGACATAAATAGGACGGTCCAATCAACGCACCTGAAAAACAATTAAGCAGCAACAGGTATACAACAAAGTAGCGACGGTGACCCCTAGGGGTAGGAGGACGTAACATGTCTGTATACAGGAAGTGTTAGTTAGTTGAATTGCTGCTGACAACATACACCGGATGGCCCCGACGAGGTACTGCTGCCCTCGTTGGAGCTAGGTGATGTGCAGCCTTGTTGTACTGTATGTTAAGTTCACAGTAAAACAGTCAACGTTATCCTTGGACTCTTGTCGTGTCATTCCGTGTGCCTCAGGAGACTGTGAGTAGCCTTTCTGTATCAACTGGAGAGAACATTAGCTAGTTAGCTATCCAACTGTTGACCCATGCACAAAATTAGAGACACGACAACTGGTGTCAGAAGCGGGACTAGTCACCACCATAACATCAAAATAAGGAGAACAATTCAAATCTAACTGGCGAAAGTTTTTCACTGCACCGAACTAGAGGAAACTAGCTGCTAGCTGCTGCTTAGCAACGACTGAGACAGAGAAAGGGTTCCCAGCCCGCGCAGTTGTGTGAGCTTGCAACATTGTATAATTTCTTACGGAGAAGAGACCCAGCTACTGGGAGTAAAACTAATTGAAAAGGAGCACGATCCAAAAAAAAAAAAAAAGTCCGAAGAACAGCAGAGTGGTGCTGTAGCCTCAGAGCCAACAGAGCCCCCTCCGTGGCTTCAGTTGATGTTGGAGCAACAGGCTAAGCAAATGCAAAACTTTCTGACTTCGCTAGGTCCACATCTTCATGTAGGCAATGGCTCACCTCCACAGCCTGTTGCAGCCTCAGCAGTGGCTGGACGAAGTGAAACCCAAAACCCTGCTACACAAAGCCACACATCTGAGGTTGGACAAGGAGGCTTTATGCGCCATGGATTGCAAGAGCCCCATAGAGCTCACCATATGCCAGCATCGCGTGCTACACTAAATGGATACACCAGATACAGGTGGCACCGCAAGTCCATTTATGGCTGAGCTCGAAGTCATTCAGCAAAGGGCTCGGACTGCAGGCCCACTGAGGCTGTCATCGGATTCCGGGCCAGATGAGAGGGGCAGGGGCATGGAGAGAGGACAGCGCTTTGCAGCCACGATTCCCCGAGTGTATGGCCCCAGCTCTGCACACCCAGATGCTGTTCGCTCCACCACATATGATTGTCCTAGAACAAAAATGGCTACATATGATGGGAAAGAGGACTGGGAGTCATTCTTGTTGCCATTTGAGCGATTGGCTCGGAAATATGGGTGGAATGGGGCAGAAAGAGTGGATAGGCTCCATGAATGCCTTCGTGGTGCTGCCATGCGTTATGTATGCTCACTTCCTGAACACATCAGAGAAGATTACACTCTACTTAAAGAACATTTAACTCAACGTTTTGGTCAACATGATCCGCCAGCGACGGTGCGCAGGAAACTTGGGAGAGCTACGGCAATCAAAGGAGTCATCTGCTGAGTTTGCAGAGGAGGTACGTCGCCTCATCACCTTGGCCTACCCTGGTGTGGAGTTGTCACTGCAAGACCAATTAGCTGCAGATGCTTTTCTGAAGGGATTGAAAAATCAGAAACTGGCCTATGAGGTGATGAACAAGGATCCATGCTCGCTGGCAGAGGCTCAAAAGTTAGTGGAGACACATGAGCACAACTACAAGGCCACTGTGGGGCGTGAGACAGACTTGAAGAGCAGAGCAAGACGTGTATCCTGGGCAGATGAAGATGATGACATGGTGCCCTTGTCTCGTCGTATTCAGAGTCCTACTTATGTCACGGCTGACCAGTTTAAAGGGCTTATGGAGAAAGTGGAACAGATGCAGATGACTCTTAACCATTTGCAACCTATGATGAGTGACAGGAGAGAGCAAAGGTACTCAGGACGCCCCCCAGGCCGAGAGCATAGTCCACGTCATGACCAAGGACGAAGACAGCTGCAGCAGTCCACCTAGCCTGAGATCAGTATGCGGGCTCACTCCTCAAGCCCCCCCAGAGCTGCTAAAGGGCTTTGCTACCAGTGTGGGGAGGAAGGACATTTTAGGCGGGAATGTTCCAGGTCACCCAGCCCAGTCTCTCTGAACAAAACAGCAGGCGAACGAGAAACAGCCCATGACAAAGCTAAGTCCACAACATTGACTATTAGTCGTGCCACTAACCGAGGGCCAAGTCTTCACATAGCCCTGAAAGTCAATCACATTCCAGTCCAAGCTGTGGTGGACACTGGGGCTGAAGCAACAATTTTGTCTGAGGGGCTCTACAATCAGCTGTATGGGGCTAACCAGGCAACACTTAAGAAAGCAGTTCTTCATAATGCTGAATCAAATAATGAAATGATGGCAATGAGTGGAGTTCAAGTGATTTTTGAAATAGGAACTCATACTTTTGAATGGGATGTATATGTTGCGCCAATTCATGACTCTCTCCTCTTGGGCCTTGATTTTCTGAGAGCTGCCAACGTCACTATTCAGGCCAGTGGCCGTGTGTTCATCGATGAAGAACCAATCCCTGCAAAAATCATAGGGGGTGAAGGGCCAGACTACTTTGTTGCTCGTGTACTGTTGGAGAAAGATGTAACTTTGCCCCCAGAGTGTGAGTGTGTGGTGTGGGGAGAGGTCGACCATCCCAGACCTGGAATCTCTGCAGTGTTGGAGCCTACTAGTATAACAGAGAATGTCTCCTCTGCAAGTTTCGTAACAACAATGGATGCTCGTGTACCTGTTCGGTTGTGCAACCTCTCTCCTGATAAGACTGCTCTGCGTAAAGGCGCATGCTTAGGGATTCTGATTGAAGCATTCCAAGATGACTCACCTGGTCAGCCTGATCTTTACAGTGAAAGCAGTTCAGACAGTGACCTTAATAGTGCTCCAAAGATAGGGAGGGTAGCCACTACCAAAGCCACAGACCTACCTGAACATGTGCAAGCTTTGTACACTGCATCTGGAGAGACACTCAGTGACAAACAACAGCAAAAGCTGGTTGAGTTACTTCTCAAACACCAGTCCCTCTTTGCCGCGTCTGATACAGACCTGGGCTTCTTCTCTGCCGTTTCGCACAAAATTGACACAGGAACGTCTAGACCAGTGCGTCAACCAGCACGGCGAACCCCTTTGGGGTTTCAAGATGAGGAGAAGAGGCACCTTAAGTCCATGCTGGAAGCAGGTGTAGTCACTCCTTCGTCATCTGATTGGGCCTCACCTGTGGTGCTAGTCCGTAAAAAAGATGGGGGCGTTCGTTGGTGTGTGGACTACCGCCGTTTGAACAGTTTGACTATCAAGGACGCCTATCCCTTACCCAAAATTGAAGAGTGTCTAGATGTTCTCGGTGGAGCCAACATCTTTTCCACACTTGATCTGCAGAGTGGATACTGGCAGATAGCCCTACAGGAAAATGATCGTGGCAAGACAGCATTCATCACAAGGTATGGCCTATACGAGTATACCAGGATGCCATTTGGGCTTTGCAATGCTCCTGGGACATTTCAGAGGGCCATGGAGCTGGCACTGCGTGGACTTCAATGGGACACACTACTGATATATTTAGATGACATTATTATACTAGGCAGAGATGTCGAAGAGAGCTTGGAACGTTTGGCAGAGGTGTTTGAACGACTACAAAGCTATGGGTTAAAGCTTAAACCTTCAAAATGCCAGCTGTTGAAGGAAGAAGTCTGTTCCTGGGCCATGTTGTTAGTGGCGAAGGCATACGCCCTAATTCTGCACTGGTGAAGGATGTACAGGTCTGGCCAAACCCCAGAAGCAAGCAAGAGCTCCAAGCTTTCCTGGGACTTTGCAACTATTACAGGAAGTTTGTACCATCCTTTGCAGAGCTAGCAAGCCCTTTGACGTGTCTTCTTAAGAAGGACAGACAGTTTCAGTGGGGGGAAGAACAACAGGATGCCTTCCTGCACCTGAAGGAAAGGCTCACAACATCCCCAGTTCTCGCTTACCCCATCAATGAAGGGAAGTTCATCTTAGACACAGACGCATCAAACCACAGCATTGGAGCTGTGCTCTCCCAATGTCAGTGGGGGGAGGAGAGAGTAATTGCCTATGCTAGCAGCCACTTAACCCCGGCTCAGTATAGATACTGCGTTACAGACGGGAGTTACTTGCTGTGGTTAGGTTCACCCGTCAGTTTCGCCATTACCTGCTTGGCAAAGGGTTCCTGCTACGTACAGACCACAACAGTCTGACATGGCTTTTCGGGTTTAAGAACCCAGAGGGCCAATTAGCTCGCTGGCTGGAAGAGCTGAGCCAGTATGACTTTGAGATAGAGCACAGAGCTGGGAAGAAACACTCAAATGCTGATGCATTGTCACGCAAAGACACAGATGATGGTGAGAATTGTGACTGCTATCAAGCAGGAGTAGATGTGGCCACCCTTCCCTGTCATGGCTGTGCACACTGCCAACGACTCCATCAGCAGTGGGCCAGGTTTGTGAATGATGTTGATGATGTGGTTCCCCTTGCAGTCAGGCGTACAACAGCAACCAGGTCAGAGGGGCCTCAAGCGGAGCAGCCACTAGATATGTATGAGACGCAGGCAGACACATCATCTTCAAACTGGCTTCAGTCCTTAAGTCAAGAAGAACTGGCTACAGAGCAGAGGAAAGATCCTGTCCTGTCCAGGCTCCATCAGTGGATAGAGTTGGGAGAACTTCCCACACGAGATGAAGTGTCCCTGGAAAGTCCTGCTGTACGGAAGTATTGGCTTTGCTGGCCTCAGATTGAACTGCGCCATGGCATTCTAGTCTATCGTTGGGAGAGGCGGACGGGAAACAACCTCACTACTTACTCTTGGTACCTGCTTCAATGCAAGAAGAAATCCTCAGGTCATGCCATGACCCGCCACAAGGGGGCCATCTTGGAATTTGCAAAACTCTACAGCGCCTCAAGCAGAGCTATCATTGGTATGGCATGGGAGGTGATGTGGAGCTCTTCATACGAAAATGTCAGAGCTGCGCGGCCCTCAAGTCTGCTGGACCAATGAACAAAGCGGCGCTGCAGTGTTACCAGGCTGGGGCCCCACTTGACCGCCTACACCTGGACATACTTGGTCCCTTCCCAACATCAGCAGCAGGGAACAGATATATTCTGGTTATAATAGACCAGTTTACACGGTGGGTGGAGGCGTATGCAGTACCAGATCAAGGAGCAGAAACTATAGCCAAAAGATTGGTGTATGATTTCATCTCACGGTTTGGTTGCCCCTTAGAACTTCATACAGATCAAGGTCGCAACTTTGAAAGTGCCCTTTTCAGAACTGTATGCCAGCTCCTTGACATTGCAAAAACTAGAACCACGCCATACCATCCTTCCTCAAATGGTCAGGTGGAGAGGTTTAACAGAACTCTCCTCCAAATGATTCACTGCTATGTTGACCAGACTCAAAAGAACTGGGACGAACACCTCCCATTGCTTACTGCTGCCTACCGCAGTACCAAGAATTCCAGTACAGGATTCAGTCCAAACAGACTAATGTTAGGCAGAGAGGTACATCAACCACATGACATCTGGTCAAGAGCAGCAGAGCTCAATGGGGACAAAAGTGAGGCTGCCGTGTTCCTGGACAACCTGGAGCAGGGCCTGAAGGAAGCGCAGGAGGTTGCGAGGGAGCACCTAAGAGCTGCACAAGAACGCCAAAAGCGAAGCTATGATGTTCGAGCCAAAGAAAGACCGTATGCTGTGGGAGATTTGGTCTACATCAAAGACAGCACAAAGAAAAAGGGATTTAGTCCCAAGCTGCAGCCACCGTGGAAGGGCCCCTGTATCATCGTCTCCTGCTTGGGACCTGTGCTCTATGAAGTCGCTGGGAGGTGCGACAAGAAGGTCCTGCACCATGATCGTTTGAAGCCCTATACTTGTGACATCATACCTGGATGGATCCAACGAAAACGGCATCACATTCTCCAAGGACACGAAGCCCCACAAAGGGTCACTGACACTGAGATATGTGGTGAGCCACAGAGTCAACGGATGGAATCTTCCAGCTCTGAGGACCAGGAAACTGGACAAGTGGAGCATGAGAGACGAGGACGTCAGAGAGCCGCACGCCGCCGCCATCAGACCCGCAGGCAAGCACACCTGCCCACGCCCAAAGGGACACCACTGTTCCAGGCCGACAGCACTCCAGCACCTCCACAGAAGGCTACCACCTCCCGTGGGCGGCAAGTCCGACCCCCTGTTCGTTATCAACAATAGAGTACTACTTTATTAACATCCCTTGATCCTTTACATCATTGTAAAAAGTAAATGTTAATGCTGTGTTGTGTCTGACCAATGACGTTTGACTTGTGTGCAAATATAATGTCTGTATACAGGAAGTGTTAGTTAGTTGAATTGCTGCTGACAACATACACCGGATGGCCCCGACGAGGTACTGCTGCCCTCGTTGGAGCTAGGTGATGTGCAGCCTTGTTGTACTGTATGTTAAGTTCACAGTAAAACAGTCAACGTTATCCTTGGGCTCTTGTCGTGTCATTCCGTGTGCCTCAGGAGACTGTGAGTAGCCTTTCTGTATCAACTGGAGAGAACATTAGCTAGTTAGCTATCCAACTGTTGACCCATGCACAAAATTAGAGACACGACAATATCATTTTCCGACAGGAAAAAGAATTCGACAACACCACTATGGGTCATGACCATAGACTGTATTTAAGAGAACGGTCGCAAACCCTAGTTTAAAAATCACTGATGTGGGAAACATTCCAAACATAAAATACATTCGCATGTAGAGTGACTGCTGAATTAATCTGATTGGCCAAGACCAGCACCTAATACTGATTGGATAAAGTAGACCTACAGTGGTATGGTTTAGTGAAGGCGCCCCGTTTTAAGGGTGTATTCAGACCAGGAAAGTCCGATAGTTCACTTGCTTGGTCCGAACCAAATGTTTTTCATTTTGGTGCGGTTCACATTCACACTGTACATTTTAGCAAGCGGACCAAAATATGTCAACAAAGCCACGCGCTCTGAGCTAGTTCAGCTATTGGTCAGCAATGACACGCGCAACAAACACAACCCGGTAGGTTAAAAATATGAGCTCCTGTTACTTACTGTATACATCTATGTTGTTAATTTGTAATTGCTGTCAGTCTTTATAAATCTGTTCATGGGCAAATGGAGACTAACCAGAAAGATGTTAAAAACTGCCGACTGTTTCTTTTTATATATTGGATTTGTTACGATGAAATGTTAGGTACTTGAAATGACAGTTATAGCCAAAGAATGTTCACCGGTTAACGTCTTTTTGAGATCTGTTTAACAGCTGTCATACATAACAAATAGTGATTTGACTTTATTTTGACACACAGGAGCAAGAACGTGAATAGCTACGCATTGAAATATTTTGTATTTGCTTGCCAGTTGAATAAACCAGTGCACCACGGCAAAAAGTTCGCATTAGGTCCGGTCTGCTTTCACCAAAAGATCCGCACCAGGACTCTTTTGTTCCGGACCGAGTCCGACCTTTCAGCTCGGTCTCGGTCCGCTTGTTTGGTCCGACCAGAGTTCGGTGGTTTGTATTCAGACCATTCCAGAAGGTCCGGACCAAGTGAAATTTGGTTCGTTTGGTCCTTTGGTTCGGACCAAACAACGTATGTGTGAATACGCCCTAAATTGTCAGATCACGCGAACCTGAATTTTTTCAAGTCGATACGCCGGAATTCCGGCATGGTGCCGGAGCGCTATCACCCCTGCACTGTGTATTATCAGCAAGAAAGTGGTGTAAATTTGTTATTTATTGAACCCTGCAACATGCCCTTTAAGCAGTGTGGAAGCACCTTAAAGTTCACTTCTTAACAAAGATTCTACAGCACTACGGGTGGCTCAGTTGCTATAGCGACCAGCCATGTCATTGTTTACTTGAGAACTACGTTCGTGACAGTTGGATTTTAAGCTGCAGTCTTAAGGTGCTTCCACACTGCCCCAACAAACACCAACCAACACCAACCAACTCCAACAAACGCCAACAGTTGGGGCAGTGTGGACCACCAGTCTGTGTTAGTTTGTTCTTGTTGGATGGAGTTGGAAGAGTTCAACATGTTCGGTCCGGTCTGGTGGAGTTGTACAATGTCTGACCAATGTAGACCAAAAATTACTTTGGCCACATTCAGTACACTTTCAACTTTGCCCATGTTAAAAAAATGTTGAAGATCAAAAACAGATGGTGACAAAAGTTAGTCTTGTCAGTTTTTAGTCTGGGTAGTGTGGACTGGCAGTTGGTTTTCTGAACATTCTAAAGACTGCCGGCTGCCAGGTGCCAACAACTGCCAACTTTAGAATGTTGGAGTTGGTTGGCGTTTGTTGGAGCAGTGTGGAAGCACCTTTAATTCTTGTAAGCAGTGCCCATTATTAATGTCTGCTGGTTTATTATGATTATTATTACTATTATTATTGTTAAGCTAGTTAAGGCCCTGCCTTTACATGTTGTGTCAGTATGAATTACAAGTTTCTGCACATATTGATCCTGTTTGTATTGCCACAGGGCTTCTTCATCTTTGTAATTAAAACACATAACTGACATCGAGGTGTGTATTTATTCATTGATATTTATGTTAACTACATTGTTGCAATATTTTTAGACCACATTGCATTTTTGCAGTCAAATCTAGTAGGCTGCTACTGCCAAAATATGACATTTACTGCAGCAGCCTAATATAGGGAGGGAAAGTAATCTCATCGCCCCCTGCTGGTTGCGTTCCCCACCTCTATATCATATACTGTATATAACTGGACAAACCCTCCGTGACGTCACACACAGACTTTCTAAATACCAAAATGAGGCTTTATTTGAAGGTTCAGGGCGCTGCCATCTTAGCCAATGCGTTCGGTGTTCTAAACCCGCCTTCTGACGGCCAGTCCTTATATGGGTGAAAAAGGTGGTGCCAGGTGGCCGGAAGACCCGCCTTCTGTCTGCCCCTACATGCTAGCCTAGCTGCTGGCTAGCTCCGCCAATTTTTTGACTGACTCTTGACTGTTTGACCCATTGACTGTATAGTCAATGGTTTGACCAGAGACCGGGCTCGATTTTTATCTACTCTGCTGGTAAGTGCTGAAATCCATGAATATTTGTAGTACATTAGTAAATTTGATTATTAAGCATGTACGATTTTGAATAATTGATGTTGATAACTTAATGTATAACTGTTTTTAGGCATCAGGCTTTACGGTAGTGCTAAATTAATGTACGTTAGCAGAAATTAGCAGTGCATAGAAACCATGTCGTTTACAGTCTGTGGTCGTGGTCATGATACCTTGACATCGAATTTGGTCTGTTATTTGATGGAAACCTTACTATAAACGTTGCCTGTTTCATCTGTTCTTTTTATGTGAAGCTGTAATAGTCATTATTTGCTGCTGTCGATATAGTCTTGCTAGTTTATTAGGTGTACATTGTGGACTTTATCAATGAAGGTGTGCATCCCGGTGCTTTCTCACATTTTCTCATTGAGACCTGCCATAGCTCAAATGCATATAGTGTACAAAATGGTTTTAAAATGGTTTCAGTGGCCATTTCAAAGTGACTGAGGACAATCCAACATAATGGAAGGCACAACATGAACAAGAACAATATTTTTTTATGTAGCAAATACAACTGCATATAGCAAATGCACAAATATCACATAATAGTCCACATTGTGAAAATATACACACATATCAAATACAGCCATGCCTCATGTCTCAAAAACTTGGACAGCTAATAATTATGACTACTCTGGTATTTCTAGAAACCAATTTAACATTGCAAATGGCCACAGAAACTAGTAAGTGGCATTAAAACACTACCAGTAGTATTGGTATTATTGTTTTAACATGCTTTCCTTTTTTTTGTAGCTCCAACTGTATGGATTCACAGGGACAGCTACGTTCGCCGTTGAGGGGAGGTTGCAAGGAGGTCCCTGGCCACTAACCTGGGACTTAATACCCAGATGAGGTGATTTGGCTGGGGTGGACTGGAATGGTGTGGCATCCTCCTGTTTTTCTCCCAGGCCTTACAAGAAAGAACAGTCTCAGATGTCCTTCATCCAGTATGGCTGGAATGACCTTGGACAAGTCAGGAGTGTTCATCTTATTGCAGAGATGAAGCAGGACTTGTGTGATGTCTATCAGTGTTACCCACATATGAGGATCATCTTCTCTGCCATCACCCAGCGTCTCCGATGGAGATCCGCAGACCCAAAGAAGATCAAGGGGTGATTTTTATATGATAACATAAGGACAGCACATGTCTGGAACTAGTTGACTGAACACATGTTTCTCCCATGACACTGTTATTGGTTTTGATCACTTACACTGAAATCACACTTAAAATGTATATGAAATTTGTAATATTGTTTATGAAATCAAGACTGAATGAAATCAAAATGTCATTTTATTTCAAACCAAACAATGAACACATAAAAGGGAAAATGCTGAAATGTCACTGTAAACAAAGGCAATGCATAAAACATACACTGCAATGAGTGAGCAAAGTAAAAAAATCTGAGTTTTGTTAATAGCATGTATACCAGGAAGAATAAGTATTGAACGTGTCAATGTTTTTTCAGTAACTGGCATGACATTTTGACCAGACCTTGATATTTGCCCACATATGTAAAGAAATCGGAACATTTAAGTTAATAAAGTTACATGTAATATAGCAAAATGGTGAAAGTATCAAATGCAGCAAGAAAACCCATAAACAAAAGTGCTACACAAAAACATTTTAAGATGGTAATTGCAAAGGGCAGCTGTGGCCTAATGGAGTCAAGAGTGACACAAATGAAACCTTGAGAGTGCTTAATGGAGGCAGCAGGTACACTTTTTAAAGAAAAAACAGGTATTGTGTCCTCTACTGTAAGTGTCTTTGGATAAAAGCATCTGCTAAGTGTAATGTAATTGTGTATCACTATCATAACCTCCATAAGACTGCATTACTGAATAAAACACATGTAAAGCATATTTTTCCAGAACAACATTTGGACAAACCATAACATACTGTAAGCTTGTAGTCTGGTAGGATGTCGAAAACTTGTATGCCATATTTGGAGGAGAAATGACAATAAAGTACATTGCCTATTGCTTTCTCTGTAACAAATGTACCTGCTACCTCTTTAGCTACTCCTTGAATAGAAAGCCTGCAAGTGTTGTCTCAAGTAAACTCTCCACTGGTCGAGCCTGTCTGGATCACCTAGAGGAAAACAGACAAGACATGTCGGAAATGTTAGTCGCAATATTTTTGAAAATGTAATGAGATAATGACTTGAATGAAACACAGATGTTAGACATAGTAATGTGTAAGGCCAGATTGTTTATTCTTACGTGAATGTAGTGTACACTTCTATTTTTTTGTTCTAATGTAATTCTAAAATGAGTTACGTCTGGTACACTTAAGCCTACACCTCATCTTCACTACTTAATAAAACTATACAAGCAAGGGTGCTTTTAAGCGTCTTGCTCCTTTATTTGCAATCTGTAACTTAGTCATTGGTCTCTAGCCTACATGTCCAATAACACATGCACCTCTTCTAAACTGTAGCACAGAGAAAGAACTGAGTCGGTAGACATAATTTGACGCACTTGACATTACACTTTTCTTCCCAACTTCTAGAAAGACAATAATTTCAGGGCAACTTTCCCGTAAGCAAAGCAAGGTTAATTAGTGCATTGCTCAGAGAATTTACATAGGAAGAAAAGACACGATGTAGGCAGGCGGGAATTTTTGTAGCTTGACTAGTTTACCTGACGTTAACTTCATTATTAGTTGCCGAAGCACGTTGGCCCAACGTCAGCAGTTGTGTTGGGCCAACGTTGGGTGCTGACGTTGGCCCAACGTGATTTTGTCCATTGGGCCAACGTTGGCCCAACCAATTTATTAGACTGCCAGCAGACCTCCTGCCAACCTAAAAAAGACCTTACCAACCTTACCAAAATCAGTAGCCTCTCTTCTAGTAATGGCCTGGAGCAGGAGGGTATTTTGCCTTACTTGGCCTTTTATTTCCTCCAGGATCTGAAACAACTTCAATTCTGAAACAGACACACAGTATGGTTGGTATGTATGTATGCATGTATGTATGTATGTATGTATGTATGTATGTATGTATGTATGTATTTATTTATTTATTTATTTAGGTTTTTATGTGGAATATCTACAGACGTGACATCATGGGTTAGTGTAAGCCTAATGAAGAGAATTGTAGTAATTTTGTACCATTTGGTAATTTTGGTTCAAAGGCAGGCGTTGGTCTAGTGGTCGCCTCAAATGGTGGTATGGCCGGCAAAGTCTGACCAGATGTTGCTGGTGGATTTGTTTTTTTTTTGGTCTTTTGTGTTGCACTGGTAGTGGCGATGGAGTTGCTCGCAGGGGCATATTTGGATGATGGTCTGTTGGAGAAATACTCATATTTCAGAACCTTGTTGGGCAGTATACAGTAAGGTCACTCAGCAGACAGCATACAGTAAGGTCACTCAACAAGAGCAGAATGAACATTCTGAACCTTTTAGCTCACCTTCTGATGCGCACACATTCATCATCAGTTGAATTTAATCCTTTCCCTTAAGCAAACTTAACAAGTTTTTTCCTTGCTTTCTGATATGTCCCTAGGGAAGTAAAAAGCATTAATAGCCCTTCTTTTCTTAGCCTAGCACATAGCTGTGTATCTGACATATCATATTTCTATATCTGACATTTTGTGTATTTGACAATTACTCATTTGTACAAAAGTAGATAGACAGACAGACAGACAGACAGATAGACAGATAGATACTTTATTGAACCCAAAGGAATCATCTTTGCTAGTCATCTTCCACTAAAACTTACCATACTCTGCCACCCAGTCAACAAAATATTCATGCCATTCTTCATTAGGGCATTCATTTTTTTCCACAGCCATCCTACACTTGCTAGCATCTACGTAAGGGGGCCAAAATAAAACTTTTCGGTCGATGCTCAGCCAGCCAGTCGGCACCACCTCTGTTTCATTGCTTTCAGTAAAAACAACTATAGAAAACATCTATAAAACAAGAAATCAAAATAGTACGGCACAATTAAATATCTATTAAACAATAAAAATCATGGAATATTAATGGAACTACAGTATATAATCACTAGTCTAATTAAGTGTAATTAGGTATTAAATCAATCTGTATGTAGTAGAGGATAGGCCACAAACCCATCCATGTATTGCAAAAGAGTAACTTTTGAAAGTTTGTGAGGTTGTATTGGTATAAGTGTGGATGACAAGTTGCAAGTTGCTTAACAAATAATATGTGAAGATTTAACGAATCGATGGGGTATGTAAAAAAAGAAGATTTCTCTAAAAACTTAGAACAGACTAGATATGAAATGTCGTCCTTTCCTTTTAAAATATTTCTGACCACAAAAATGTCCCCATTGTACAAGACATAGTTGTTTCCCCCTGTTAAACTAATTATAGTGCCATTAATAATAAATTGCCTATATTGTGTGAACTGTAAATCTTTTGGATGTGGCCCATCTTTATGCTCCTGGTAAAAACCATCTGTGCATCTTTTTTTTCCCTGTCTGCTGTTTGTTTTTTCTGTTAGTCTTCTGACAACCTGTTGCAGGGGCTGAGTTGGGGACCTGATCATTTTTTTTATGGTGTGGAGAAAATTCTCAAAAGGAAAACAAGAAACATTTTGCAAAACACCATATCGCCTTGCATCATCAGCTAAATGTGTTAGCCCATGTATGTTATATACCGTGTAATTGCCATACACAGACTGAAAATGACTTACAAATGTTTTCAGTAAGTTCTCTGCAAAATCACAATACTGCAGGCAGAGAGAGGGGCTACATAAAATTCTGATGGCCACATGCAGAAGCATAAAATTGTAGTACATTGCATCTGAAAGATGCTCTTTTAGGGCGACTGGGCCAGTGTACAGTAGAAATGTTCTAAATTCTGTGGCTTTCCACCGGTCCACTTCCAAAAGCATTCTCCCCTTACGTGTGAACTCCCTTGGCAGTGTAACTGCAAATGACAAAAGAGCAGCAGAAATTAAATGTATGCGTTGCATAGGGCTGGGCGATATGGCTGAAATCTGTATCACGATATAAGTGTTTCATATCGGTCGATATCGATAATTATTGAAACATTGTGTGACCTATTTAAAAGTAACAGGAGGGAAAAATCTATTCATTTTTATTTTTTTAACTTAACCTTCCTCTGACAGGCAATAAGCATTCAGGCAAAATGACTGTCAAAACACGTTCAATGTTACGATCACAATGAAAACTGAGTGATCCGAGAAAGCTCCGGCTGTCTGAACAGTGTGAACACATTAGGATAAGTGGTTTTGATAAAGTGGTATTGTATCATTGAAAATATAACGATATGGCGATATAGTGTCAAATACATATCGATATAAATATTACGATACGATATTACGATAATATCGATATATCGCCCAGCCCTAGCGTTGCATGCCTAAACGGGTTGGAAGTGGCCCCCTCATCCACAGCCCAATCAGCTTGCGCATGACCCCAAGGCACACAAGATGCATGTAATCTAGCGGAAACTGAGACACCATACCTATTCCAATTCTGCTTAGGACACTAGACCCTTTGTGGTGGTGTTCATCATCCTGATTTGAAAAAGACAAATCAGACCGTAAAGGTGTGTCTATTTCAGGAAAGGTCATACGGTTCGCTATCCATGTCCCCTCCTGTGTACATTTTTCGCATCCATGATATGCGTTGTGAGCTTTGATATTTTTCACGAAAGCCCTTGCACTTGCATCACAAACGAATTTGGAAATTTGAATGTTAATGTGTTTCCCAAATATATCTACACCCTCTGATTTAAGTTTTTCAAATTCATTCGCAAATTTCTCCAAAAAAAGATTGCAATCATTTGGTTTGTGTGTTCCCAGATATAAAGCGATGACAAATGGTTGCTGCCTTGGGTCCTCTTCCACCATACCTAAAATTGGCCAGAACTGCTGATTGCTACTCTTAAATAATGGCAACCCATCAATATTAATTTGAATGTTAATTGTATCGGGGAGGGGGTATGTCTCTGACACATGCCTAATGCCTGTCTCTATTCCAATATAATGCATGGTGCCACCAGCTACCAGTTCAATATCATAATGAAGTGGGGTGCCTATAAGTGTGCGGGCATCCTTTGGAAGTGATGGGTGATATTTTTTAAGAATACCCAAGAGCCCATTTAAATGGCAGAGTGGCACTTGATTACCTATGGCCCACCCCCTCAGGTCTTCCATTAGATCAGTTTGGCTGTCAGATTCACTGTCAGAATCTGACAGGCTGCTGGTGTCACATTGGACAGGGCAAGAAGCTATTGGCCATTCAGAATACTCGTCCTTACTGTGGGGGGCGTTATTAGTCACGCCTACCTCTACCGCAACATCGAAGTCAGTCTCAAAGCAGTTATCAGTTACGTCTACTTCTACCGCAGCATAGGAGTGCTCAGTATCTAAATATTGTGTGTCATCGTCGAAGACGGAAGAATCCCGGAGGACTTCAAAAGCCCTTCTCTTTGCCCGACGTTTTATTGTCCTTTCGGAATATAAGTTGGCAGACATCGTTGGGCTACAGTAGGCTAATTCAACGGATCAGCTGACAACTAGCTTGCTGGCTAATGTTGTATAGTTCGCCAAGATAGCTTGGCTGCTTAATAACGACAGATTTCCCTATATAAGTATACTTGCCTATCAGTTTATAAACATTAACATGAAGTGTACCATTATTTTTCAATAAGGTTATTAAAAAAATAAAAGTGGTTACCTTTGGCTGGCTGGCAATAGCTTGCTGTGCTACGAGAAGGGAACAGCTAACGGTTATTGTTGCTAAGACTACTTACCTTTCAAAAGGTCCACGCACTGGTCACGAGATGGTCAGTGTCCGACAAGGATACAATGATTTTACATTGTAACACTGTGCTGTCATGAGTGTCGACTTTGTTTCCAAGTTTGTTTTTTATGAATTCACTCATATATATAGCCTATACTACACTATACTAGGTCAAGCTGGTTTTAATTATGTTTCTGAAGTCATGCATTTAATTTTAATGTAAAGCTAAAAGAAATATCTCATGACTTCCTTACCCCAAAGAAGAAGTTAAAAGTTAACACAGGGTTTGTGCGGGTGCTTGAAATCATTGCTTCATTTAACTATGTTTTGAATTTCGGGTAAAGTGCTTGTAGCTAAATCCTATTGTTACCATATTCCTTGGCAGTCTGACTAAATAGGCTACTTATTAAATGAAGAGAAATAAAATAAGATTAAAAACGCCTATACAGCTCACTCTGATGGGCTTGCATGCGCCTCATTTGTGACCGCATTGATGGTTGTTGTATGTAGGGCTGTGGTGTCACGTCGCCCTCAAGAGGACAGTACATCGGGCCAACATCTCAGGAGGTTATCATTTTATAATCATTGGCTGTGAAATTAAAAATACAAACTGTGGATAAAACGTGGACCAAAATCCACGCGTAATGCGCTAGTCTAAATATGAAACGTGAAAAAATATTTTGCTATACAGATTAAAATCAATAGCCTATAAATTATTTTGCTCTGCAGCATTGCTCTGCACGCTCTCGCAGGCTGTCCCATTACTGCACGCATGCACACACACCCAGACAAACAAAGCCGACCGTGCCAACGCTGGGCCAACGTTAGCTTTATGTCGTGTAGGTCGGACAAACACAGCCGACCGTGCCAACGCTGGGCCAACGTTGGCTTTATGTCGTGTAGGTTGGACAAACGCAGCCGACCGTGCCAACGTTGGCTTTATGTCGTGTAGGTTGGGTCCGACGTAGCCAACCAAATTCGACATTGGCCCAACGTCTGTTTGCTACCTGGGAACGTAGCTTGCGGTGAGCTTTAGTGCTGCACAGACAGTATGGAACTTCAAAGACTACCGAGACAGCCACGACAAAAAATCAAATAACGTTAACTCTTCCTCAACGCTATTTTACAGACTTGGGCAAATAGTACTCGATATTAGCAGTTAAATATGCTTGATAATGGCAGGTCGTTTGGACACAGGGTTAACATGCTAACATTTTCGAGGTGATTCAGGGCTACAGCCCCAGCTAACACAAGACGTATCCGCAACATCGCTTTAAAGTTGACAATTGGTCATGGCGACATTACCTAATGGCCACTTATACGCGAGGTCGCAGCAACGTTGCTGGTAGGATGTTGCCATACCGTAAAAAAAACCCATCGCTGCAACGTTGCGATGTGATCACCGTTTGACGTTGCCATTTGGTTGCCTCGGTGACCTTTCTGTCACGTCGCGACATGGTAATCTGAAAACGTTGCCATTTGATATCAGAAAACTCGATGCCGCAACGTCCTTTTTCGGTCACCTCATAACGTTGCCATTTGGTACCAGGAGTACGATGCCGCGAGATTCAACAACTTGAATGACAACTTTGGTCTGTGTACAGGAAAAGTGTGTAAATCGTAACAGTCTGCGCTTTGTCAGAAGTCATTTTGTAACGTTGGCAGATAGGCATCAATCTCAACTAACTGAACGTGCTGTTTATTCAGTAAAGGGTTGTTGAACACAGTCGAGACAATGAAAAAATGCTGCAACGGGAAAGAAATGTAATGTTTGTAACTGTAAATGAAATGTAACTTTTTAAACCGCCCCTCAGCTACCTCACCAATCGCCGCAGAGCAAGACTACATGCACCGCAGTTACTGACAGGAAGCAAGCCACAGGCATTAGAACCACACACACAAACACATTAAAATGCACACCAATACAGGTTGTTAAAATATGAATGTATGATTTACTCTTGCATCGACAGAAACGGACTTGAACACCTGGAATGATGGGGTTTCCCACAGTGGCAACTCATGACACTAGGGCAAATTCTCTGAACAAAATACACTAGGCCCCTACCAACTGCAATCAGGACATTTCATTGTTAGAAATGCCGCGACCTCCTGCTGATCAGGCCCTTGGTTGGAGCCAATCATTCTGCCGACCCGACAACCTCTGCGCGAGATTCAAATGTGTGACCTGTTAATTGTCCTATTGTCCTGCCCGATTAGCAAAGCAGTACACGGGAGGAGAAATCTTTTCCAGGCCCAGGCATCACCCGCGGATCCACTTCTGTTTTCTTCACGGACCATATTATCTGCACTGTATAATGTCTCAAAACAGACTTTCCGATTTTTTCCCCAAACCCAGACGCATGAGGACTAGGGAATTCCTTTTAACTTTTAAACTTTTAAAGACAGCGGGACAGAGGAGCCAGAGGAGAGCCGTCAAGAAAGCCCATCACATCTGGTAAAAGAGGAGTCCACCAAACCGACTTTTTCCGCAGAAAAGAGAAAGAGAGAGCAGAAGAAAGCCCTCACTAAGCAAATCTTGGCAACATTTTGAAAGAGTCGTAAAAATACCATTCAACACAAGCAAACAACTATCTATGCAAAGGCGCGGAAGGCTTCATATGGCGAAACTTAAATAAAAACAGTTGTTCCAGGCACCCGCGGATACACTTCTCTTCTCGGACTTATGTATTTGTTTCTTGGACGTGCCCGGATCCCAACGTTCATCTCTTTTGCCATCTATGAACTTTCCGTGCATCCATGAGAGAGTGAGTTTTGCTGTTATCATGCCCTTACATGTTCAGTGTTATTGTAGCTTCATAGTGCGAGTGTTTGTCTATTGTTTTATCCACTGTGCTAGATGTTTGTACCGTTCATATTTGTAAAGTATTGCCAATTACTCATTCTCCATGTACTGCTTTATTTGGGGAGCACATTGTTTCTAGTAATTTGCTGCTTAGGTGGTGTAACAGTTACGTATCATTACAATGTACAGTTAAAGAGCTCGCGCCATAGTCAGTCTAGGTGTAGGCAGACACCGTGGCGCAGGGCTTAAAGATGAAGTATCTGTTATATTCCGTAGCAATTCATTCAGTCACTTTCAGTCATGGTTTACATAGCTGCGGGAGGCAGTTGCACTCATTCATCCTGGTTTATATAACTTCTGTAGGCAGTCATTTCCCATGAGCCCAATTTGTATGTTGTATATTATGTGCATTATATGTCACTGTACTTGTGTTAAAATAAAATAAAGCATCTTGTTGTGGAAATGCCCCTCTGCGTAAATTTGTAACCAGGCCTGGTCACAAAGGGCAAATGAGGATTAGTCCGCCCAAATTGTATGCAAACTGTAAGGCTGCTACAAAGTCGCCAGTGGGTATTTTGGTTGCTACAAAGTCACTAAGACCTTGCGGTTAAGAACTAGCAACGTCGAAAAATCACACACTGGTCACTTTTCGGCAACCTGTAAAAGGGGGTTGCTAGAAAGTTGCCAGTGGGTATTTTGGTTGCTACAAAGTCGCTAAGACCTTGCGGTTACAACTTGGCAATGTCGAAAAGTCCCGTCATGGCAACTTTTTGGCAACTTGTAAAAGGACGTTGCTACAACGTCGCCAGGTCTTCGCTTTTACGGGGCCGTCGAAAGTTAGGTCGGAGTAACGTATTACCAACTATCACGTCCACGTTGCGGCATCGTCAACGGCGACGTCAGGGGAACGTAAGTGTGTTTTGCGAATTCACGTGATCGCGACGTTGCGGCACCTTATCTGTGTTAGCTGGGGCGCTAATAGCAATGCTACATATTAGTACTGACAGATAACGAGAAGTGATGACAGATAGTGAGTAGTGTAATGCCACTTACCGTAAAAATGTACATAAACATTCCTTGATGGCCTGTTAGGACAATTAACAACAGCGCAAGACAGTCTGGATGTAATATAACTAGATGTACCACATAGCGGTACATGGTATGACCGCCGCAGTGTATTGAAATGTGGGAACTCTTGGCATACCATAACATAATGAGTGTGTGGTAGAGCAGTGTTGTGAGGTGAGAATTTGTGTGGAAATTATTTTCTGGAAGTGGGCATGAATGTGGGTTTTGAATGAATGACATTGTGTGTGTTTGTATAGTGTGTAGGAGTGATTTGTGAAAGGAATAGGCAAAATGAGTTTTTGTACAATTACAACACCCCCTAATGACCAAATTGTATGGCACGTGCTGTGGTGTTAGAGGTCTTTGTGCTGATCATGCATGACCTATTTTGTGCAGTTCCCACCTTCTCGGTCCAAGATATTAGCAACTCAAAATCCCAATTTTTGCATTTACCCTTATCACTAGGTGGTGCTATGCTTCAAGTGAGTGTTTATGGGCTGGGCTGATACCCCTCTGTAACACCGACATACATCGCCCCCTATGACGAAATTACACAAAATTTAGTACACATGAAAAGAAAGCTGTTTAGAGATATCAAGTCAACTTTGACCAAATTTGAGCAATTAAAAGCCAACATATGGACTTTTGAAGAATTTTAAGCTACATGTTAAATGTTCATTGACATGTAACTTCGAAACGGTTTATCTTAAGATAAATCCTTTGATAACTTTTTATCAGCATTGTCTGTAGATGACATATACCAAGTTTGGTGAGATTCACATGAACGGCCTATGACGAGTTCGTTCAAATTCGTTTTCGCAATGTTAAAATTTCCCGGAAATTGTTTTCTTTGGAAGTGGGCGTCGACCAGTGCGTTCAATGCGTCAGAGTCAATAAATTTTACGATAAAAAAAAAGTTCTTGTAAACATTAGCATTCTCTAGATAATAGGCAAAATGACATTTTCTACAATTACAGCGCCCCCTATGGACCAAATTGTATGGCATGTGCTGTGATGTTAGAGGTCTTTGTGGTGATCGTGCATGACGTATTTTGTGCAGTTCCCACCTTCTCGGTCCAAGATATTGGCAACACAAAATCCCAATTTTTGCATTTACCCATATCACTATGTGGCGCTATGCTTTAAGTGAGAGTTTATAGGCTGGGTCGATACATCTCTGTAACACCGACATACTAACACAAAATCGTTGTTTTGGGCAAAATTGTTGACGAGTTTTTTAACACCTAGCTTCGCCAATAAACATCGCCCCCTATGACGAAATGTCACAGAATTGA
The DNA here is from genome assembly GCA_027475355.1 of Coilia nasus. Taxonomy (NCBI): domain Eukaryota; kingdom Metazoa; phylum Chordata; class Actinopteri; order Clupeiformes; family Engraulidae; genus Coilia; species Coilia nasus. Next base: position 2,077,213 of record CM050216.1, on the reverse strand, counting down.
GTACACATGAAAAGAACGCTGTTTAGAGATGGCCTGTCAACTTTGACCAAACTTGAGCAATTAAAAGCCAAGATGCGGCCATTTGAAGAATTTTAAGCTACGTGTTAAATGTTCATTGACGTGTAACTTCGGAACGGTTTATCTCAAGATACATTTTTTGATAGTTTTTTGTCAGCATTGTCTGTAGATGACATATACCAAATTTGGTGAGATTCACATGAACGGCCTATGAGGAGTTCGTTCAGATTCGTTTTCGCAATATTAAAATTACACGGAAATTGTTCTCGTTGGAAGTGGGCGTCGACCAGTGTTTTTCAATGCGTGAGGGTCAATAGATTTCACAATAAAAAAAATTGTTGTAAACGTAAGCATTCTCTAGATAATAGGCAAAATGACATTTTCTACAATTACAGCACCCCCTATGGACCAAATTTTATGGCACGTTCTGTGGTGTTAGAGGTCTTTGTGGTGATCGTGCATGACGTATTTTGTGTAGTTCCCACCTTCTCGGTCCAAGATATTGGCAACTCAAAATCCCAATTTTTGCATTTACCCATATCACTAGGTGGCGCTATGCTTCAAGTGAGAGTTTATGGGCTGGGTCGATACATCTCTGTAACACCAACATACTAACACAAAATCGTTGTCTTGGGCAAAATTGTTGACGAGTTTTTTACCAAAAACTGTTTTTTGACACCTAGCTTCGCCAATAAACATCGCTCCCTATGACGAAATGTCACAAAATTTAGTACACATGAAAAGAAAGCTGCTTAGAGATGGCATGTCAACTTTGACCAAATTTGAGCAATTAAAAGCCAAGATACGGCCATTTGAAGAATTTTAAGCTACGTGTTAAATGTTCATTGACGTATAACTTCGGAACGGTTTATCTCAAGATAAATCCTTTGATAACTTTTTGTCAGCATTGTCTGTAGATGACATATACCAAATTTGGTGAGATTCACCAGAACGGCCTATGACGAGTTAGTTCAGATTCGTTTTCGCAATATTAAAATTTCACGGAAATTGTTCTCATTGGAAGTGGGCGTCGACCAGTGATTTCAATGTGTGAGGGTCAATAGATTTCATGATAAAAAAAAAATTGTTGTAAACCTAAGCATTCTCTAGATAATAAGCAAAATGACATTTTGTACAATTACAGCGCCCCCTATTGACCAAATTGTATGGCACATGCTGTGGTTATAGAGGTCTTTGTGCTGATCGTGCATGACGTATTTTGCGCAGTTCCCACCTTCTCGGTCCAAGATATTGGCAACTCAATATCCCAATTTTTGCATTTACCCATATCACTAGGTGGCGCTATGCTTCAAGTGAGCGTTTATTGGCTGGGTCGATACATTTCTGTAACACCGACATATCACAGAAATTTTATGTTGTTGGGTGAAACATTCACTGAGCTATTCAGCAAAAACTTTTGCCGGTCTCCCCCTCTTTGACGTACGCTGGCACAGCGGGGGGTGGCCCCGGGGGACCAAAAGCTTCTATTCGCTCGAAATGTTCTAGGGCTACATGCCTACAAAGATTCATGTCCCCCCGAGATTCAGTGTCCCGGGAATCGTTGACGGACATTCACTGAAAAAAAAGAAAAAGAAAAAAAAAAAAAAAGGGAAAAAGTCGCGGCAACTCTATAATGACCGCTTTCGCTAGCTTCGCTAGCGGCGGTCATAATAACAAATGGGACAGCCCCAGCCGAACCCGCTGCCGCCATGGTCTGTCTGTCTGTATTTCAAATCTTTGCCTCCCCTGCACGCATGCGTTGCGCGTATGAAGGGAGGAAAATATTCAGTCTGTCTCCGATTTTCACACCTTGTAAATATTTCAGTTAAATGAAATAAATAATTTAATGAATGAAGATTGTTCACGAGTCACAACACACAAGTCCGAGTCAAGTCTGAAGTCATTGAGGGCAAGTCTAAGTCAAGTCCGAAGTCTTTCTTTGTGCGACTTAAGTGCGACTCAAGTCCAAGTCGCTACACTCGAGTCCCCATCTCTGGGTCAGAAAGGCCAAACGAAGCCATATCACTGAACTCTTGGCAAACTCTAAAGGCGATGTTAAAAAGACTTGGCATACCCTTAACAAGGTTCTTGGGAAGGGTCAAAAGAAGCTGGTGCTACCTGATCTTACTGGAATAGGCAATGTTGATCTTGCGGATGCAGTAAACTCCCATTTTGTCTCTGTTGGAGAAAACCTGGCCCAGAATATATCCCAACCATCAAATGCCTCTTTTAATCAACTTCTATTAGGAAGTTATCCACAGTCCTGTTACTTAATGCCAGCAGATTATATTGAAGTGTCTAAAATTATTAAGAATATGAGAAGATCTCAGTCATCAGGTAGAGACGACATATGTAGTATCATCTTGAAAACCATTGTTGATGAAATTGCTGGCCCTTTGGCCCACTGTATCAATCTATCATCAGCGGGGGTTGTTCCCAAAATGGCTAAAATTGCTAAGATTGTCCCAATTTATAAGTCGGGTGATAAAATTGATTTAAATAATTATAGACCAATATCAATCTTATCGTCTTTGTCTAAAATTTATTAAAAAATAGTTTACACCAGACTAATTAAGTACGTAGACAAAATGAATATTCTGGACTATGGTTTTAGAAAGAACAAAACTACATGTATGGCGGTTCTTGACTTAACTGAAAATGTGTTTGATGCAATTGAAAAAGCCGATCTCTCTGTTGGTATATTCTTGGATTTGTCAAAAGCTTTTGACACTATTAATTTTGACATTTTGTTTTACAAACTGAGTTTCTATGGCATTAGAGGTATCGCATTGGATTGGTTTAAAGGTGTACTTCCATCGTGTTTTCATTAATTTTGCGGTGTTCTCTAGTATTAATAATTGCCATGTGCGCCGTTTTTGATGAAAAAAATGTTCTAGTGCTTCTGTTTCAGGCTGTTTTAGTTTGGTGGAGGGGGTGGGGCCGGGAGAATGACACGATTTCACCTCTTGTAATACAATATTCATGACATGCAAATAACACGCCTCTGATTGGCTAACAGCAAGAGCAGACGCTCTCTGCAGCTTCCTTTGCCCCGCAGTCAACTTGATAGCAGAGTAAGGTAAAGGGGAAAAGTCAACTTGACAGCGCTAAAACTGCACACAGAATGTCTTCGGAGATACAGCCTTATGTGTTTGATCCTGAATCCGAAGAGAAAGGAGAGATGGCACAAGCACAATCGCTTCCTGATCATTTGTCAACGAACGTTTCAGAATGGTAATATTTGCATGACAACTAAAGTTTCTCCTAACATTTGAGGCGATCGTCATCATGCCCACAAGTTGTAATAAACAGTTGGAAACGTTTTTTAAGACTTGTTTCTTCACACCTATAACAGTCTTTGCAATCTTACTAGTAGATAGTTTACTTTACAACACAGTGTAAGTGTCCGGCTAAATGCAGTTCAGCCTTTCACCTAGCCTGCTAATCCTATGCAAGTCAGTCACAGGCTATCATCATTCAAAGCCCATTCGGTCAGAGCACCCCAACTAGAATATCTAAACGTTCTAAAACAAACACACCTACTTACCTACATTTTCAGGGATTAAAGCAAAAAAAAGTCATCTGACTGAACTTTTTTCCAGTTAAACATCTGATCACGTATCCCCCTATACCCCTTCGAAAACCAATTTAGCCATGGCTCCACCCTCAATCCGGAACATACATTGGTTAGAAACATTGCCCCATTAAAGGGATACGCCAACCCCAGGCCAAATTCAGTGTCTCCCCCACAGTCCCCTGACCTAAATAAGTGTGTGGAAGCATTTTCCTGGCGACCGAGCCAATGTCCGAATCTATGAGAACTGACCACAGGTTGGTGACGCGCAATACCTGCATCATTACGTCGCCAACGAAGTATGATCTGGCAAAGTGAATGAATGTACTTAATGTTGTCCACCAATTACTTTCCTTTCTTTTCTTGTCTTGCTCATTTCCATATGGGCACTATTTTTCGGTGCGGAGAAACACAGCCGACGCACAACAAGGACGGTCAGTAGGCTACGCTGAGTTGCTAGAGACGTGGGGGCTCCCACTGGCGGTCCTTGGTGTGCGTTGGCTGTGTTTCTCCGCACCAAAAAATATTTCCTATACGGAAATGAGCAATACAAGGAAAATGCTTCCACACATTTATTTAGGTCTGGGGAGTGTGGGGGAGACACTAAATTACCAAAACCAAAGTAACAGACAATAATACATGATTTAAGTTTTAGAAAGACCAAAATGATATTTATTTTTAATAAATACCTTACAAAAGCTAATAAACAAGAATAAGTTCTTTGGTAAATACCATAAACATTTACAGACATATCAGGAACATCATTACAATAGTAATCAGATAACAAAAGTTGAACAGTTGAACAAAAGATCTGAACTGTCAACACCACCCATGTTTTTTATTATAGTCATTATAGCATGTCCCATGACATATCTTTCCTTACTAATCTATGTACCTATGTAGGCTATAGTTATTTACATTGAGGAAATTAGACAGGCACGTGACTGCACATAGGGGTGTCCACTCGGCCACTAAAAGACCTCCCACTATGTGACAGAATCTCATGTCTCCACGTCCTACCCTTCATTCCTACCTCTTCACATGTGTAAAATCATTTTAAAATTGCTCTTTATCTTTCTAGGCCTATGGGATGACTGGGTATAAATGTAAATTCATTTGATGGCCCTTGGTATGTCTGAGTAGGACTGAAACACAATCAGAGACGCACTAAAAGTAATAAAATTACTTTTAAGTTGAATTTGGAGACTCAGTCAGCCTAGTGGTTGAAAATCCAGAACAAGGTTTATTCTTAACATTAAGGACATCACAGACACACACACACAAGACACAGACAGACACGACAAGACAGGACTAACTCAAACAGTGCTTATTCTGGCTTAAATGTTTGTAGACAGCCAATGGCTGCACCCAAGGTTGCACCCAAAATGCATATGCAATGTCTTTGTTGAGTACTACAGTCTTTTCCTAATCAGATCAGAGGTGCCAAATTGTCTATATGCTAATCCACCAGACAGGGACGGTTATTCAGAATGGTTAAGGAAGCCAGTTATTCACACCTCATAGCTCAGCCAGAGACACATACAAAGCTTTTGATTCTAATACAAGGGTTCCAAAACCAACCAAGGAATTTGAAATAATAATAAAATGTTTCAACATTAAAATGCTATTTACAAGATTATTATTATTACTTAAATACCATCAGTCCCCCTTTTCAAGTCTAACTGACTTGACACACAATCATAAAACAAAAGGTATTTGAAATAATAATAAAAAATGTTGCAACATTAAAATGTTATTTACAAGATTATTACTTTAACTCAAATACCATCACACTCTGGACCATAGGACATAGGACACAGGACATAGGACCTGTTAGGGAATGGCTAACCAAATCCAAAAGAGTGAAATATTTATGAGAATGGTAATGGTAATATATATATAAATATAAACTCACCATGGCTATACTAGAACAAGTACTCATGTACACACAGGAATGTGCACATGCAGGCGCGCGCACACAAAAAGACACAGAAACACAAATCTAGCTAAGGATGATGGTGGATCACTCTCCACCTCCTTATCACCCAACAGCTGTCTGTCCAGGAAGTCCTCCTCCTCTACATCTATGCCTTCATGGTCCGCCAAGTTGGGATCCACAATGACATTGCACTCAACCTCTGCCTCCTTTCCGTGCAGATGGAAGACTGGCTCTTCTCTCCACACATCTAAGAAAAACAAACAAAACACATAACTTTGAGTGACCTGTCTTACTTCTCTGCACATCACACATAACTTTGATTTACCTGTCTTATGTCTCTGCATATCACATCCATTTATTGACAATCACTTGCCAAGACCAATTTTTACCAAAATGTTGGTGCACTAAAGGACTGAACAGTTGCTCTCACCTGTTTGTTTTGTGTTAACAATTAAGTATGCATAGGAATAAACAATATGGCAAACATGACTGATAAAAACTTGACCAAAGAAACCTGACACAAATACCATAATATAACCAAATAAGACTTTCATGCTACTGTATAGGCTAAATGAGATTGCGCAGCTGAGTGAATGCAAGGAGGACGAGATGCGTCATGTTAGTGAGCTATAAATTATCTCTAATAGCCATCACTTTAGCTAGCAAATCGACAACATACAACCTAACTAGTAATTAGACACAACTGTAAAATGTTTACTGTGATCCTTACATTCACATGGACAACATATGGTAAAAAACAAGCTCTCAACAGCTCGGACTTTTTCTAAGTCGTGGCAACTAGCACGCAAAGCAGGCAGATTCACTAACAGACTAGCCATCAAGCTAACCATATATGACATGTCAAGCCACCATTGTCTGACACATTTCGACTGAATTACTTATTATGTTTAACATATAATCCTGAACATTACATATTATAAGCCTGTAGGTGAATATATGTTTGAGAGCGAAGTTCACAAATTAGTACAACCGATCATGCATGTAGCGTAGCTGCAGTAGATTTGTAAGGTAAAGCTAGTTTGCTATGAAACTACTGACAGGCTATTTCGTACAAAATTCAAAGAATCTCAAAAATATGTATCCTAGTGGTAACTATAGCCTGTCCTACACTTGTCAGTCATACGAAATTTCACATTCAAAAGCCTACAAAAAACGAAAATGAGTAATGACAACGAACTGCAGTTTGCTGCTCTATTATTTACCTACACAGCCTGCTGATATGACCACTCGCGGTCATATAATCAAACTATGAAAAATGAGTAAGTACTGCCGTTTTTCAAGTAATAAACAAGATATATGATATCACAAACAAATCAAAAGACTCTTTTACCTCAGTTGATCCGATGTCTTTTCCCTTGAATGATGTAAAGTTGAAGAATAATAGATGACCGCTGACATCTCAGTGGCACTCCTCCCGACGCAGCGAAAAAAGTGATATTTCATGTTCGTGACTTCTCTTCACTGTATAGCTTATCATGTGACCTTTATGAGGAAGTTTTTAGATATGAAATTGGTGGTTGGACTGCCGAGATACACGGCAAAGACGCTGTGGTTCGAAATCGAACCATATTTGAATGGGCCGTCGCCAGTGACCAAGCGGAAGGGCACGACTCAAACACAGGGATTAATACTGCTGTTAATTTAACCTGCATGACATAGACTAACATCACATCAGTGTTACAGCTAAATCCATACACCAAACATCCGTCACAAAACTAAAGGTTATTCTATAACCCCGGTTCTCTGAGACATTGAGTGGAGAGATCCACCTATGGGAGGGACATCCGTACCCGACCCAAGCAGAAGCAACCAATTGCACCAAGTCTGGCTTGACAGACAGCAGCGCAAGTCCTAAGCCACGGGCGCTCCGCCCAGCGGACCGTGGTATAAAGGACGGAGCCGCGCTGCTCCACATCAGTAGACAAATTCGCTTATCGCAAAGCAAACGGGGCAATGTCGGTGGATCTCTCCACTCAATGTCTCAGAGAACCGGGGTTATAGAATAACCTTTAGTTCTCTTTCAACATTTCGTGTTCGAGATCCACCTATGGGAGAGATATGGACAACTCCCCGATTGCCCAATGACCTACTGTGTCTGCCAGCCTCGGATGGTCCCTCCACCGAGGAGAATCCTCAGCGGAGCAGTGCCAGACTCACCCGTGAAAAACACACACATATTTTCCCAAGCGGGTAGCTGGAAAGGCGTGTGTAAGTGTTGAATTGTACACCACATAGTCAGCATCTGCCGGTTGAGAACCATAGACTAACATCACATCAGTGTTACAGCTAAATCCATACACCAAACATCCGTCACAAAACCATCCCCCTTCTCTGATCAGCACTGAACTCCCATTTGATTTCAGTCAACGTAAAATAAAATAAATTCAGATGACGGAAATCCGTCACAGGGACTATTCAGATGACGGAAATCCGTCATAGTGACGGAAAACTTTAATCCATGCATTTTGCTAGATAGGTGGTGGGCCGGACCCCAAAATTGTGAATTTAATACTTCACGTCCTGGGGACAAGCCCATTTTTTCAGAATGGCATTATAAAAGCCTGCAAATTATTATTTGCTTTGTTTCCACCCTTGTTTCGTGCACATTTAGCGAAAATATCGTTCTAAAGTCTCTTATTTTTGATCGGGCAATTGCTCAGGGCAACCGCACGTTTCCATGACAACAAGGCATAAACAACCTCCGGTGCCGGTCGATTCAAAATTAATTCTCGCTTAACCTTGCTCATACTCTTCTGTCCAGGGGAAATTGCAACTGGAGTAACATATTTTTGAACAGTACATCATTGGTAATGTGGAATATGTAAGTGTTGAATGTTAAAAGTCTTTTATGTAGCCTTCTTAAGTCTTGGACGAATGATCCTCATCTTAGTGTTTCCAATCATTTTGTTTGGTTAAGTGACTTAAAAAAAAACACAATTATGATAATACAAATGATGGTTCTAATAAATAAATTCCATTTTGTCAAGTGAATTGCGCATACATGTCTTTCCATCAATGCATTGAAGGGTCTGAACCATAGGCTACAGCCCTGGTCTGACATGGTGGGTGGTCCAGTCCCATAAATAATGTAACATTAGAATTCATGACGTGCATTATATACATGTGGGCATGCTAATAGTAGCAAAAGGTAGCAAAATGAAGTGCTGTATGCATTTAGTGAGCAGTGAAAATACACCGGTGATACAATTTTCAAATATAAGTTGGTGGAAGTTCCTGCAGTGTGCCCATTTGTGGTTGAACCTGCAATCCTGCAATGAAAGTGAAGTGGCCAGAAATGCCCTAGAGGCTTTAAATTTGAAAGATAACCAAGGATACAAGGACTTTTATTTGTCAAATGCATAGGCATACTGGGTAGTAGGACATGCAGTGAAACTGTTGATTGTGAGTCTAGACTGTGCATGGGGAGTGGGGAGTAAAGTGCGTAGAATGCATTTGGGGGGGATGACTACCATAAGAAGGGCAGAGGTAGAAAAAAGGTGAAGGGGGGTGGGATAAAGTGCAGTTATGGATGGGAGGCATGAGTTGGGGGAGTGTGTGCGTATGTGGGGGGGCATGAGTTGGGGGCGTAACTCAGAAGGTGCCAGCTAATGTGGGATACCACTGCAAATGCTACATGCGATTCACTAATAAAGCACATATTGAAAGGGCACAAAAGAACAAAGAAAAGGCAACCAAGGACAGTGAAGGTTTGTATCCAGTGTATGATTTACTTTTCACCATTATTATATGATGTCTGTGTACCCATCATAAGTTCTCAAACAGGGAACAAGACAACAAAATATAAGAGAAACAATGAGAAGAGTGCCTCCAATTAAAATAGCTATTTTAACAAGCCATGCAACAAAATCCCAAAATTTGTTTTTGTCCAATGATCAAAACTTCTAATCAATCCTAACATCCCGTTCGTCTACATTTTCTGCAAGTTCACGACTTTATTTTTTAAATCTTTTCATAATTATGGTAAAAGATCTGTTAGCTGCAGTATGACTCTAGCCGCATTCCCATTCCGGGGCCGGGCCGGCCCGGGCCTTTAGGGGCCACCCTCGGTGCTTGTAGACCCAGGGCACTAGTCTCATGACCTGAGAGCTGTTGTGTTCACACTCCCTGGCTACTAGACCCTCTGGGTTACGCCCTCGTTTGCGAAAACGTCACTGATACAGCCCATTTTCAAGCAGGATAGGCGGGCAATTCAGTAGCATTAGTAGAAGAAAGTAGAAGACGATTATAACTACTGCCAATATCTCTGACTGAAAATACTTCTTTGGAAGATAATAGACGCCATCCTCCTTGTTGTTCATGTTCAAATATATTTCTATAGGCCTATATTACTATCGGCTATAAACAGGGTTCTTGCAGGTTTCAGTTAGTTAAATTTAAGACCTTTTTAAGACCTTTTTAGACCATTATGTTCGAAATTTAAGACCAACATGACGCACTAATAGAAACATTCGTATGATCCCAGAAATTCTCAAAACATTCTATTTTTATTGACAAAATCAACTCAATCAAAATAGCAATGGATGATAGAACTGCTGATATCCATATTGAGCACAACACCAGTGCACACCAACAGTGCTACACCAATCCGGCAAAACACGGAAGTAAATCAGTGCCGCAACAGTACCAACAGTAGCAGTATGTACTACACAACCTAAGCCTACATATGTCTGAGTTCATTCCCTTTAGCATCAATTTCAGTTTCCAGGGCTTTCAGTTCTGCGAGTTTTTCTTTGTGTGCCCTTCTCAGGGCATTGGACTTGGAGAGAAGCTGAGCCATCTTGGAGCCAGCCTTGCTTTCAGCCTCTTCTGCTAGTACATCTGCCTCCCTGGCAAGACAGGCAGACACATCTTCTAAGCTTGTCTTTTGTTTCTTAAGGTCCACCAGACACTGCTCAGCCAGCTTTCTTTTCTGGCTCTGAGATTCCTTTTCTTTTCTGATGCGCTCCTGATCGAGAAAGAGTCTGTATTTGGACCGGGCTGCACCCACAGATGCCATAAGTTCCTTGGTGAGGGGAACCTGAGTGACATCCCCATGCATGCTAACAAAGTCACATATCAGCCTTTGCGCAACAATTGTGTCCTCTTGCATGTTTTCTGTCTCCACCTCCTTGTTGATAGAAAATCCCCTTTCAACAGTAGCCTGGCCATGTGAAAGAAGTAGCAACTTCTGGCAAAACTCCCAAGCAGCAGGGTATGGACGGCTTAATCTCTCATGCAAGAAGGTGTCTAAGCGTCTCTCAAATGGTTGAAAGGCAAGAAATTCTTCATTCCTTGCCTCAACAGACAGGAAAGATTCAAACTGCTGGACAATGGCATCTCCTACAACAAAGTGAGAGAAAATAAGAAGTCCGTGAAATATGCAGTCAACATTGGCACTCCTGTCTTGTTTTCTCTGCATTTTGTATTGTTCCAATGCACATAAAGGAAACTTGTATACCAAAACCTGCATGCCTGTGTAAAGTAAAGACAATCTAAATATCTGCAATAACAACAAAAACCTGTATAAATGTATGGAACTTATTCAGTGCATCTGAGCCACTGCACACAGAACAGGTACAGGGCCATCTGAAGAGGGATTGACAAAAGTGAAACATCCATGCTAAACCAATACCATGATAGGACATTGGAAGGAATCATAGCAAATGTCTCCAACTATAATACTAATGGTCTGAATAAAGTCAAATGAAAACAAGCAAAGGATAGTTGAGCATGGTTTCAATCTTTTGTTAACCCCTTCCAAACCATTCCTACCAGCAGGTACACCTCCTGTGAGCTGCTTGTTCTTCAGGAATGTCTGGACAAGAGCCTTCATCTGACTTTTGCATCTGTCTGGGTCCCTGAACATGAGACACGGGTCCAGACACTCCATCTGCCTAACCGTTGCATATTTCAAGGGACTCTTCTCCTGTGCTTTCCTTACGATGTTTGAGAGGCCCTGTGTACAATCCACCCTAAATTCAAGGACCCTGAGCTCTGAACTTTTACTGTCCTGAACAATAAAAAATACATGTCATTAATATCCAAACAGAGTTTAAGCACCACATGGCATGGAGTCATAACATCGGCCAATTATGTGACTTCATGCAATAGGGTGTTTACAATTTCTTACTGGCTGTGTTTGGGATGCCTCAGCAGAATTATACTGGCTTTACATGTGAACCAACACTTCACTATGGTGAATCACCAAATCTCATACATATGTTTAGTATGCTTCACAAAATTATACTTTCAGCATACATACTGATCATAATTCATATCCAAAACTAGAAATCATGATACCTTGACTGCTGCCTCAGCACCCAAGCCAATATCAATCCTCTGGGGGAGGAGGAGTAAGGTCTTGTCAGACGTATCAAGCTTGGTGAGCTGAAGGGGAGTGATGTCCTGGAGGACCTCTCTCTTCATACAGCGCCTTAGTAGACTCTGTCAGTAGGCAAAAGTACCATTAGCCCTTTACCTTCCTTTTACATTGCACACAATGACATCACAGTTCTCATTAGGATTTAATTCATTTAAGATGGCAATTAACCTACAGTAGATTTACAATAGGAGAATGGCCCTACAGCATTTTACATGCAATACCCAAAATGTGACAAATTTATATTCTTTTGGATAAAAGCATCACCGATGTATAAATAAATATATTAATTAAGATGTCCATGCCAACTAATCACATTGGCCATATACAGTAAATAATTACCTTGATTAACTCAGACAAATCTTTGCCAAGGAAAGGCATCACCGGTTCATCAGTCTGGTATTTCTTCAAGAACGGGTGGAAGGTCCTGGCCACAGTCGTGAAAAAGTGCATCTTCGCAGTGGTAAGTGGGTCCTTGATGGCTGCGTCGATAATGTCAAAAGATGTCGTCTTGGGGTTTGGCAGCTCTTTTTTGTGCACAGCGCCCACATAAAGGATGAGCGATGGCCACACTTCCAGGGCCCGTTCAGCAACCGGCAGATTTTCAAGCCACCTGTGGCCACAAAATGGCTTTGGAAAGAGTGTGGATTTCGTGACTTTCTCATAGTCTTCCCTCCTTGCAGGGACGTTGTGGAAAAGTGTGTGCATGGCCTTTAAAATTTTATCCACATTCCACATCGAAAATCCCAACTTGAAGGCGTTATGGAGTGTATGGAGTCCACAGCTGCCAACGGACACCAGCTGTGCACCCCCATACTTCTCTGCATGGTCCTGTTGCAGTAGGTCCAATAACTTAAAATTAACATTGGGCCCATCCATAGAGACTGAAACCAGCCTGCTGCGGTCCAATTGATGCAATGCCTCCTTTTGGAAAACAAGAAGAAATAAAAATTATATAAATGTATAAATTCAGCTACAGGATAAACTGCAACCTTTCTTCTAGTATGGATTTTGTCCTTAACAAAGCTATTAAAATAATTTTAAGTAGGCTGAGTATTTGAACCTCACTCTACATTATCAAATCAAAGCTGAATCCTGAATGTTGAATAAGAAATATAATAAAACTGGCAGGCTGAATATGAATGTTAAACACTCTTTTTCACCCCATGTACAGGCTATGAAAAAATCATTAGGCGTTCATTTCCACAATGCTATCACATAGATCATTATAGGACATCATGCACAATCTACACAATAGCACACTACATTTTGGCATATTCCCCTAGATGGGGTATGATATGATCAACAAATACATGTCTATTAGTACTGCATGATCAACAAATGCATGCCTATTAGTATTGCATGACCTACAAATTAAGTAAATGTACGTGGCCAATCGGTAAAGTAGACTATCACTTACTTCGATATGTTTGAGGAGGTCCTGCGCTGTTCCATGCCCCATGAATTGGGATCCCAGGTATCTCGACCGCACCTGCACCTCCTCTCCATTGCTCCAAAAACGCACATGAACATCCAGCTGCTTAGATTTGGTTGACGCATTGAAACTCTCATCGAACATTAGGACATACTGTCCGCGAATGTTCTTGATTAGATCTCTCTTGATGTAGTCCGCTATACCAAATCTAGCAATATAAGCCGTCTTGTTTGGTCCGCACGTAAACGTTTTTGCAATGTTGGAGTCGGGGAACATTGCCTGGAAAAGGCCACTAATGTTGTCGTTACTATTGTATGACATATGTTTCGTGACTGTGTGCAGAATCCAAAGTACCTCCGACTTTGAGGTCTCGGTGGATCCGAAAGTTGCCCGAAGGTCAGGTCGACTCGGTGAAGGGCTAACGTTTCCCTGGAGGTCGGACGGACCAGGTCCTGGCATCGACGACGGTGTAACGTTAGGCCGAGACGGCTGGGGTGGAGAACAGAATTGCGATATAGCTCGATTCTGCTGAAGGCTTTTCATGGCAAGCCGGTGTTTATCAGCTTTGGCATGGGACTCAAGCGCCTTCACACCCAATGTCCCTAACTGTAAAGTCTTCTTGCATACTTTGCAGCGAGCTTCGTGTTTATTGTTGGGGACGTCTTGTAACCAGCTGCAAAACTCCCTGTTATCGAGCCAAGTCTCGTTAAACACGCACTTGCCCATGATCTTGGAAAACTAGCTCTGCGCTCAACAGCCCTGACTTCGTTGCTACAAAGGGTAACGGAAAAGGGAAAACGGAAGTGGGGGACACATTGTTATAACGCGCATAAGGTACTGCAGTGATCACCCAATGAGATTTGTAGTTCATATCACCACAAAGAAAAAACACAGACGTATCGTCAGTTCTACAGCGCTTTACTATTTTGTTTTCTGCGGAAAACGCTTAAAGGAACGGCGGGAATAATTTTAAGACTTGAGTAAAGTAATTTAAGACCTATGTTTGGGTTTTTTAGACTTTTTGAGGCCTTAAATTTAACTTTATGAATTTTAGTCTTTTTAAGACTTTTTAAGACACCGCGGGAACCCTGTATAAAGCAAAAATACACCATCCCTATGTTTTAATGGAACAGGACCGACGGCCACGGAGCTTCAAATGCTTGTTAGGAATGCGTCTCACATTCTGATATTTCCACACAAAACAAAACGTAGCCAAATGACACAATTTACTGCTACTTTAAGGTATAACAATGACCAAACAGTTAATTTTAATCAACAACTTGCAATTTTTATCAGCCAAATATGAGCTAGGTCATCTATAGCCTATTGCATTACTTTTGTTTACCGATGGCAACGCTAAAGGAAGAAAAGTAGGCTATTTTTTTAAACCAACGGTACCACCACCGTCAGCCCAAACGGTCGGAAATGGAAAATATATATCAATTTAATAGAAAAACAAGTGATTTTGACCTATTGGCTTGACACACACGTTTAGAACAGTTAGTGAAGTCACTGCGGAGAACCACGTTACCATGCACAAGGCATGTAAAGGAGACACTGGCAAGTTGGGATTTTATGTCGGCAGCCACACACTTCAGCACTGCAAAACTGCATTTAAAAAGTAGCCTAAAATGACACAAGGCAATGTTATAGGCCTAGTCATTTGTTTCTTCCATGTTTTAATGGAACAAGACCGACGGCCACAGAGCGTCAAATGCTTAGGGAATGCGTCTCACATTCGGATATTTCCACACAGTGCTGCCAACAAAACGTAGCCAAATGACACAATTTACTGCTACTTTAAGGTATAACAATGACCGAAACAGTTAATTTTAATACTAATTAGATCAATAACTTGCAATTTTTATCAGCCAAATATGAGCTAGGTCATCTATAGGCTATTGTAGACTATTACTTTTATTTACTGATGGCAACGGTTGCTAAAGGAAGAAAAGTCTTGTTTTAAACCAACGGTACCACTACCGTCAGCCCAAACAGTTGGAAATGGCAAATATATATCAATTTAATAGAAAAACAAGTGATTTTGACCTATTGGCTTGACACACACGTTTAGAACAGTTAACTGCGAAGTCACCGCGGAGAACCACCATGCACAAGGCATAAAGGAGAGACACTGGCAAGTTGGGATCTTATGTCGGCAGCTGCACACTTCAGCACTGCGAAGCTGCATTTAAAAAGTAGCCTAAAATGACACAAGGCAATGTTATATGCCTAGTCATTTGTTTCCTCCAATTAATTTGACAAGGAGTCATCCACCGCATCACGGTGGGCAATTGAAATGTTACCAGCCAAGCATTCACCACCAGCCACGAGACATAGGCTACAGAGAATGTAGGATTAAGCTCGCTTGAGTAAAAGCAATTCAGATTTATTTTATGTGGGAAAGGGGGATTGGGGCTGTTTGTGCCGAATGTCCAACTTCCTCGTTTCTGCAAACCTCGTTGTTTGTTTTTTTATTCATGTCGTCTTCTGCCCAGACCACGGAGAGAGCACGGATATATTCAGCTGACCAGAACTGGTGATCCATCTTTTACATATTCTTCAGTAACAACGGTAATACAGGTGCAGATAATACTCATGCCATCTTCGCTTTATTTTGCTTCCAAATGTTGACGCCGCCCCGACCTTGACACCGCCTCTAGACCCCCTTTAGCCCCTGTAGGACCATCGTTTTGGTTGGGCCAGAAATCGCGGGCTACTAGCACCCAGGACAGCCCCTGTAGGCCCGTGTTAGCACCTCCCCCTGAAGGTGTGAAACCACTTAGCACCGGTACACCCGTGTCGGCTCGGGTTTGGCCCGGTAATGGGAACCCCGCTATTGTTTAATGCATACACAATTGAAATGTAAGCGCAGCGAAAGGTTCTACCAGGAAGACGTAATGCGCGTCATCAATTAACCATCGTCCAATCAGCACGTAGCACCTGTCTTTTAATACGTACTCTTACCTTCCTGCTTTGCTGCTCACAGGTGTATTCCGCCGTTCGACGCATTTTCCCTCACGCAACATCAGACATCTCTGATTTGATGAGGATATAATACCAGTTCGCTTCTTCCTGCTCGCATTTGCCCGTACTGCTCCTAAAGGATTTTTTTTCTCCACTCGCTGCCTGATGGCCAACGCCAACATTCCCTATCAAACCCCAAGCCACCCGGCTATTTTGATTTTCTCCCGAGTTCCAGTCTGTTCAGGTCTCCCTTCCCCGGAGCCAATTATACCTAACCTGCCCTTTGCTTGTTTCAGTACCAAACCTTGGTTTTCCTTTCATTCGATCTGACGATATCATTCCGTTGATGTAGATATGAATGATGGGTCGTACACCTTTTTATGTTATTTGCCGTACAGGTGTATTATACGTCCGTAGTTTGTACCTCCTCGATGGTACGCGCAATTTTCTCGTCCTCAGTGGGTTTATTGGGATAGTTAGCGCATTCATCGTGGTGCTCGTATGCTTTTGGCAGTCTGATAAATGATAACTATGCTAAAATGTTGAGCAGCTAACAGTGTTTGCTAGCGATTATCATGTTTCGTTAGCCGTCGTACTACCTGTCTTGTCAGTGCTACTTTGCAGGTTTCGCTAAGGTTGTTAGCTACTATGCTACCATGCTTCTACTTGACGAGGTCTGCTTGTGTAGAGGGATACCAAATGTATTTTCATCGTCTGGTTTCGAAGTTTTCTTCTCACATAACTGATTGATGCTTGGGATATGTACATTGACGGCCAAATTCGTTTGCAATGTCCTGTTATTGCAGGGTAACTCACATAGTTGCTAATATGCAACTTAGCTCCGGTTAGCTTCCTATCAGTCAAAATGGGAATATCAGTCTAACACGGATTACTCGTTGACCGTATTTGTTTAAAGTAGGCTCGTACAAACATGTTAGAGTGTGAAAGTTGTCATGTGGGTGAATTTCGTTGTAACCAGTAGCCTACTTAGGTGCCGTTTTCCAAGTTAGCTTCCTATAAATCATCTGACCATAGTCAAGTTCTATGGGGGCTAGTTTCTACCCGGTAGAAGTCCTGATGCTTTCGTTTGCTAGCTGGGAAAATGTGCTATCGACACACTAATATGAGGTCTAAATTCATCTGCAGAGTGACATGCTTACATATATGGTGTCTCGTGGGTTTTACTGTTGTTGGTTAATCTGTTCAACCTTTACAAGCTGTAACTGCTTCAACAGTTACCTATGATCCACGTAATTGGCCCAATCTGTTTGCTCCGAAGCTATCGTGCTTGACGTGACCAGTGTTGCCAGATGAGAGTGACAGTTTCCATCCCAATCACAGTTTGAAACCCGCCCAATCCAATAAAATCCCGCCCAAAGGCTTAAGTTGCCAGATCTCAACGGTATTTGCGTTTATTAATCATACATGCGTAGGATCGCATAGGCTGATACGCTATCACCACGTACAAGAGAATATAAGCATAAGAAAGAGAATGGAAGTCCGTGTGGCAGGGGAGAACCAGATAGTGCATACACGATACAAAAAAGTAGGCGCCACCCACTTGTGGCATTACTCGTTACTGCAGAAATATCTAGACTGTTACAGATAGCAAATCACAACCAAAAAGAGCATAATAAAACAATCACAGAATTTGCCAAATACACCTCGTGTATCCCAGTGCCAGGCCCAAGTTAACACAGCAGCAGTAACCACCTGCTATTTACACGTAAAAAGATTACTATGGACATATGGAGACCATATTTACATGAACAGTCACTCTCCACCAGGGTGCTAAAAGACACACGGCGCTACAGCTGTTAGTCTACAGTTTGGCAGCTAACGTGGATCAAGAGCACACAACGCCGTGAAAAGTTATTTTAAGCCAGTCAGTAAATACATTAAAACAGTGGACGCAATTAACAACGCCGTCATGGCGTAAATAATAAAAATCAATTACCTTTACGCAGAATCGGCGTCTTTCATTTGAAGAACTTGATTTGATTTGAAGAACTTGAAGAACTATTGATTTGAAGAACTATGTACAGTTACTTGAAGCCAGGTCAGCTGGCTAATACATGGATGAATCAAATCTCTCCAACAACTGCCGGGGAGGTTTGAAGGTAGCGGATGTCCATCCATTTCTGCTCAGGCCAGAGCGCACATCCATGAGGCTGGAAAGGAGCCGTAATCCCATGCGGTTTCTTGTGTCATCCTTCAGGAGTGTCACTTGGGAGAACGCTCTCTCAACGTGAGCATTTGATATTGGCAGAGTGAGCAGTCTGATCACACCGAGGGCTAATTCTTTAAAGCACTGGTTTCCACCAGCATCTTTGAATGCTTCAACTTGCAGCCAAAATGCGTCAATTGTCTGATCACCTGAGAAGCCGGCTGAAGCAACGTTTCTCCACTGGCACTCCAAGGTGTCGTATGAACACAAGAAAAAGTCAGTGGGTAGATCTTTAACTCCTGGCCTATTTGTCGCGGACATCACAGAGGTCGGGGAAAACAGCTCCAGTTTGCGCAGCATGTCCAATGATGCAGGAAGGCGCATTTGATATTGCACCAGCACTTCCTTTAGAAAGTGTGGTGGAAAAACCTATCCAGTCTGCCAATTTAAAGTCATTTTAGTAAAAAAACATACGAACTTGGTTGTTGACAAAGACTTTATTCACTAAGTTTGCCTAGAAGCATGTAGACCATTGTCAATACAATACAACCACTGCATAACAAAGTGAACCCACCATAACAGCTGCCGAGTCTCAAGAGACAATAGAGTTGATCAACCCGGAGAGTGATCTAAGAAGCATCCCAGAAGAATCTCCCAGGTGTGCCTCCCAGATGAGTCTCAACTAACAGTCCTGCGCTCTGGCCCTTTATTCTCTCCTAGCCCTACTTCTCCTTTCCACTGCAGATAGCCTTCAGTCAATCAGAACTAAGTTCCTCTTTCCAATGCAGAGAGCTCTCAGCCAATCAGAACCCTCCATGACATTTCATATTGGTGACTTTCCATGCTAGTAGTGACATTACAAATAATGGCTTTCTCCCCATAGTTACCTTAGCCTAATTGGCGCTCTCTGTTAGGGGCTCAGCGTTAATGTAGGGTAACTGGTGTTTTCCTACAATGGCTTTGGGACCAAACATAGGTCTTAATGGTCCTTAATGTTTTTTCTGCAGCTCTATGTCATATGTTGGTTTTCATTCTGTTTACTTCCTCTATTTTCTCTACAAAAGTCAAAACAACGAGATAAAATCCTCTCCTTCACTTCTGGTGCTAATGTACTGGCCTCCAACCGCCGCTGGAAGTCATAACCCAGATCTGCGTCCTGGTGTGTAAGGTAGAGGCTTGATGATTTCAGGTCAAGCTCCCTGAGACGACTGTCATTGTTCATGCGCTGGGCTTCACAATTCTCCTCAGTGTAGACATATATAGTCTGTCAAGATCTCTGAACACACCCAGTGAATCGCCAGTTTCCAGCTGAAAATATTTGTTCACAGTCTTGATCTCAATCAAGACAGGCCGGAGAAAGTGCATGTACATGCTGTTTGATTTGTCACGGTACATATCATTCAGAATCCTTGCAGCATAGCAGTGCTCTGCGCCTGATGCCAAACTGAAGTGTAGCTTGAGGGCATCTTCCTGATCTAAAATCCTCTCGATGCAATCTGCGATCACCAACCATCGGGTTGAGCTGGGTGATATTAATTTAAGCGGACAGCCGCCATCATTAATAGCCTAGTAGATGCTGTTATAATCACTCTGGCGTTTTGCAGAATGCGCAAACCAATTGTACGTTTCCCTGATCATGTATTCCAGGTTGCTTGGGAGAAGTTGTATTGCTTTGTTAGCAACAATGTCAAGTGAGTGGCAAACGCAGCGAATAAGCTGCAAGCTTGGCTGCTTCTCTTTAAGAAGTGAAAAAACGGAATGATTTTTCCCGACCATAACACTTGTGGCGTGTGTAGCAATGCCCACCATATTTTTGATGTCCAGTCCGTACTCACCGAGAAAAGTCACTATTGCATCTGCTATGCCACACGCATCTGCGCTGAGCAGGTTGATTAGCCCCAGGTAGGTACTTACAAACTTGCCGTGTTTCTGTGAGCGGTACTTAACACAAATGCAGAGGAGCTTGTTCACTGATATATCCGTGCTCTCATCCAGGTAGAGAGAATACGGAGACTCACCGATATCTTCCTTTAACTCATCTCTGAAGTGCGGTGCCAGAACTGATGTTATAACGGCCGTACATTTTGTCCTGTGCATTTTGAATGCACCCATCTCCTCTTGGAGTATATCGGAGAATACCAGCACAGAGCCTAGAACCGTTTGAGAGAGCGCGGGCTTCTGCCTCAGGCTTCTGCATCGGCGCACTACGCTAGTTTGTTGATGTGACGTCACGTTGTTATAGCGACTGAATAACTCACTGCATTGACCATAATACGAGTGAGTGATGTATACTAAATTTTGTATTTGTATTGTTTTTAAACCATAAAATAACGTTTTTTTGTGCAGTTTTCACAATATTAAAAAAACGCCAGTTGTTGGCAAAAGCAGCCCAAATTGTATATACCCGCCCAATGCATTTTTTCCCCGCCAGATGTAATCAAAAGTAGCCCAATTGGGCGGAAAACCGGCCAATCTGGCAACACTGGACGTGACTGTTCCGTTGTGGACGGATCAATTCAGTTAGTGGGATGGACCGATGTCGTTCTTTTCTTTCAAGGTCAAATGTACTTCCCCGTGTGCACAAGCATTTTGTTCTGCTGCCAGTTCGGTAAGCTGATAGTTAAATGATGGGAATGTTTTGTATTAAAGCTCTGCAATTTTCTTTGCATACTGATGGAAACCAATTATTTACTCCCCGACAATTCAGTGTAGCATTTATTAAGCATTCTCATTCGCAGCTGCTTAATGTGGTGTTTATGGGGCTCTTGCAGTAATTTTCCCTTTAATTTTCCAACGCAATCTTTGCACTGGATGCCATGTTTTAGCCCTTATTGACTAGGTTAATGGATTATTTATTGAGCATTTCAGTACATCACAAACATTTCGCTCAGGTTCCGTTCCGTATTGAGGTACTCATTCAATGACTCATGCATGCAGCGTTGTTAACTGACTTATTTTATCTCTGCAGGCTAGTTGTCCCAGGTGCGGTAGTTTAACAGTGGTTTGGCCATTATATCTTCGTCTTCGTAATCTTAACAGTGGTATAGCGTGTCCACTCTTGGCTGTCCAACCCTGAGTAGCTTTTTTGAAATGTTTATCTCTCCACCTGCCGCCTTCCAACTGAAAATTCATTGGTTACCGCTCAGCAAACACCGCTCCTCATTTGCATAAAGTTCAGCAGAGCTCAAATTTTCGCCCGCCTCGCCCGCCTCTCTGTCTATACAAGCCATTCGTTTCGTATTGGCGCTGCTGCTGTCAATTCAAAGGCTGGGGAGATGGTCGTCCTCAGCTTTTGAATATTATATCAGGTCCGATGATCGTGTCGTTCAGTCATTCAAATGGCACTCCCCAGAATTCAAGGTAAGCTTCAACGTCTGGTGGTGGTCGTTTTCGTCACTTTTCATATCGTCACTGTTCATGGTGTTACCCGTGACATCTCTCAATGTCTGTGTTCCTACTGGAGGAATCCGTCATTGTTTGCTATGTGTAATGTATTGGTCAGCAAACTCAGCAAACACCGCTCTTCATTTGCATAAAGTTCAGCAGAGCTCAATTTTTCGCCCGCCTCTCGGACTATACAAACCACTCGTTTCGTCCGAAGTCAATTCAAAGGCTGGGGAGATGGTCGTCCTCAGCTTTTGAATGTTAAATCAGGTCCGATGACCATGTCGTTCAGTCATTCAAATGGCACTCCCCAGAATTCAAGGTAAGCTTCAACGCCTGGGGGTGGTCGTTTTCGTCACTTTTCATATCGTCACTGCTCATGGTGTTACCTGTGACATCTGTCAATGTCTGTGTTCCTACTGGAGGAATCTGTCATTGTTTGCTATGTGCAATGTATTGTAAAAGAACTGTACTATAATGTCTGTGCTGAGACCTGAAGCATCCACCACGGACTGTGTCTCATCTGTCATCTCCGCCACTACTCAAGGCGTCCGTCATCGTCTGCGGCAACACTTGAGTATCCTTTACCGGCCTAGTGGCGGCATCTGTTACTGTTTGTTTTGTTGTATGAAATGATCTGTCATGGCATCCGTTATCAAGGCATCCGTTGTCAGTTTGAAAGTGTACTGAATGGAAATGTACTGTAATGTATGCGCTGAACCCTGAGGCATTCGTTTTCAAGCCGATGGTGGAGGCTTCCATTTATGTTGTCTAAATGTTATAAAATGTAATATGATGTATGTCTGCACTGAAATTTGAGGCACCTGTCATTAGGCGTTAGTGGAAGCATCCATTTCCAGCTCTGTCCTTATGCTTCTATGCTTAGTTTTCTCAAACTCCGCCCCCGTCCTTCAGCTAATTCGCCTTTATTTTTCCTTCTGAAGGGGTTGCCAATGTCACTTCACTGGTTTAGAATGCATTTATCAATGGTGGTGGGGAGTTGCGGGTTGTCTCCCTCTGTCTATACCGGCCATTCGTTTCGCATCGGCGCTGCTACAGCAGCGGCAGAATATGTCATACCTCCAACGACCATCCAAAGGCTGGGGAGATGGTCGTCCTCTGCTTTCGAATCTTACATCAGATCCGATGATCATGTCATTCACGACGTTCAGCTGGCACTCTCCAGAATTCAAGGTAAGCTTCAACGTCTGGTGGTGGTCATCGCTTTTCATTCACTATGCGAAGTGGAAGCACCTGTCACTGTTTATGGTGTTCCCACTGCATCTGTCATTATCTGCGCTATTGTGGGGAATCCGTCATTGTATGCTATGTGTCATGTATAGTAAAATACCTGTGCTCTACTCCACTGGCTGTACCGAGACCTGAAGCATCCGCCAACGTCTGTGTTTCATTTGTCATCTCTGCCATCGCCGAAGACATCTGCCATCATCTGCGCAAACGCCTGGGCATCCGTCAATGGCCTAGTGGCGGCTTTCCCTAATGTCGGTTTTGTGCATTGAAATGAACTGTCATGTCATGTATTGCATCCGTAGTCAAGCTGTCAGTAGAGGCATCCGGTTCTGTTTGAAAGTTTGCTGTATGGAAATGTACTGTAATGTCTGCGCCGAACCCTGAGGCATCCGTTTCCAAGCCGATGGTGGAGGCATCCGTTATCGTTTTCTAAATGTACTAAAATGTAATGTGATGCATGTCTGCGCCGAAACTTGAGGCATCCGTCATCCAGCCGATAGTGGAGGCATCCGTTTCTGTTTAAGCGCTGAACCCTGAGGCATCTGTTTTCAGCCGATGGTGGAGGCATCCGTATGTACGCCGAACCCTGAGGCATCCGTTTTCAGCCGAAGGTGGAGGCATCCGCTACCATTTGTTAAATGTACTAAAATGTAATGTGATGCATGTCTGCGCCGAAACTTGAGGCATCCGTCATTCAGCCGATAGTGGAGGCATCCGTTTCTGTTTGTGAAGTGTTGTGTAATACAATGTAATGTTGTATCTTCCATGTAATGAAATGTAATATGATGTATGTCTGCTTAGCATAATGTAATGTTATGTAATGTACTGTTTGCGCCGATGCCTGAGGTCTTTCTCACGGGGTTCTCTACCTCTCTGCTTTCACTTTCTCCGTACTTTTCTCCGTTCTGATATGGGAGGTAATTTTCCCTGACTATGTTGATATTACTGGCATCATGGGGCTTTCGTCTTCTGCTTTTCCAAAAAATTCAAATTGTGCATATGAGTCGTCTTTCAGTGTTTTCTCGCGTAATTATGCTTATTTGTAGACGGTGGCGACTAAAGGTTTTGGTGGGTATCACTTCACGAATTGGTAGGTATTACATTTCTTTTGGGGGTAGAGTTTAATTGATCTATGTAAGTATCACTTAAATATTTATCTTATTTTCTTTTGGGGGTTTTGTTATTATGCCCTTCTACTACTACAGTCAGCATCTATTCAGTTTTCATGTTTTCTGATCAGGACAAAGGACAGAACCTATGCCAAAGTTTTGTTGTGCCATATCATTACTTGTCATCAAATAAATTGTCATTAAGTTATTATATATTCAGAGTCTTTCTGGTTGAAATGTAAGGGCAGCGAGAGGTTCTACCAGGAAGACGTAATGCGCGTCATCAATTAACCATCGTCCAATCAGCACGTAGCACCTGTCTTTTAATACGTCATCTTACCTTCCTGCTTTGCTGCTCACATGTGTATTCCGCCGTTCGCCCACCTCCCTCCCCAGCATCCTTCCACGGGTTCCTGTCCGCGTCCAGTGGGTCCTGATGATGATGTCTCATCTACCGTTGCCTCTTCGCTGGCCTCCCGATGTCTCCTCTACCTCTGCATCTCCAATGATTGACCCCGGATTTCCATGGTCTCCTCCTCTTCCTCCCGGATCGCTCCTCAATACCCATTCTGGCTTCCTGCTGCGCCCCTCCATGAACAACTCTCTGACGCATCCTCATCGGGTGACTCTGCTCTGTCCCCGGATGTTGGATTTCCTGTCACCTGAGCGACAACCTGGACTCTATCATCTCATTGAGCATCAGTTTAGCTTCCCCCTAGAGATGTGGTTCTGCCCAAGGTTTCTTCCTCATTAAGAATATTTAGGAAGTTTTTCCTTGCCCCGGTGCTCCGGGGGGACCCAGGGTTGTGCTCTTGAAATCCCTAGTTTCCTCTTTTGATGTACTATGTATCGTCACATTTAATGTTCATGTTCTGCATTTTATACTTCTGAAAGTCTATTATCTACGTTATGACCACCACCAGTGGGTTCTTGTCCTTTTGTCAGGGGGGTTTTATTATTATGCCCTTCTACTACTACAGTCAGCATCTATTCAGTTTTCATGTTTTCTGATCAGGACAAAGGACAGAACATATGCCAAAGTTTTGTTGTGCCATATCATTACTTGTCATCAAATAAATTGTCATTAAGTTATTATATATTCAGAGTCTTTCTGGTTGAACTACCTTTTATCACAGTAACACGTGCATGAAGACCAATTAAGTCTTTTGGCAGAGTATTATGCAATCCCCACTCTGGGCCACAGGCCCACCAATAATCTGCCAAAGAAACATTTTGTTCTAACATAACATGCGGATAAACATAAGATCTATAGCGATATTTCTTTTACAGGTTTGATCATATACAGTGGTATGAGAAAGTTTGGGCACCCCCTCTGAGGTTGTATAATAATGGACTCTGACTTCACACAAAATTATCTTGGTGGCATGTCCTTCATTTGCCCATTTGAGCCAAGTGTTAGCTTGATTTCCAAACACAGATTTGAAGTATTCATAGTATGCAATTGTATGAAATTAAATCAAATGTAAAAAATAGGCTGTGCAAAAATGGGGGAACCCTTGTCATTTTGTTGCTTTGATGGCCTGTAACTAATCATCACAAGATCATTGGACACACAACGTTGGTTTGGTTAGCTCGTTAAGCCTTGAACTTCATTGACAGGTGCATCCGATAATGACAAAAGGTATTTAAGGTTATATAGGTTTACGCTATACAGACCGCCAAAAAGCTCACCAACCTTTTTATCTGACTTCTCCACCCTCGTGTCAGCGGTACTTACAAACTACGACATAATAATTATCACGGGAGATTTTAACATTCATGTTAATAAAAGCAGTGACTCAAATGATAAAGACCTGCTGAACACCTTGGACGGCTTTGGGCTATATCAGTACGTAACAGAAGCTACTCATCAACTAGGAAACACGCTCGATCTAGTAATATCACAACCCGCAAACATTAACATTTCCGTGTCGGATATAGCCATCTCCGACCATTACTGCGTCTTATTTGAATTCCCATTTACTATACATAGCAATAGAGAGACCGGTCCAACCCACAAACGATACATAAATGAATCAGCGGAACAAAAAATCACCTAACTTATTAGCACCCGTGACCTCCTCAATGGCCACCAAACGCTCGATGAAATGGTAGCTGGCTTTAATAGCAACCTAAAGGAAATCTTAGACAAATTTGCTCCTTAAAAAACAAAACACAGCTCACAAGTTAAAACCTCACCATGGATAAATGAGTCAATAAGAGGGAAAAAAAGACAATGCAGAGCAGTAGAACGAGCATGGAGAAAATCTAAATTAGAAGTCAATCGTATAATCCCTAAAGAACATATTATTACCTATAACAATGCAATACGCACGGAAAGAAAAAACTAGTTATCAAAAATTATTGCAGACCATCACAACAACACACGAGTATTATTCTCTACAATTGAAAGAGTACTAAATCCTGCGCCAGTCTGTGATATGCGTAGTCTAGCCACCACTCCAAAATGCGAAGAGTTTGCAGAATTCTTCACGAACAAAATACTAGCCATTAGAGCAGAAATCATTCGAGACCCTAACTATCTACATGATGCCCCTAGCTGGGAACCACCGACCCTACAGAATTTTAGCGCCATTACAGAAGACGATCTCTATAAACTTGTTAAACATAGCAAGCAGTCAACATGCAGCCTTGACCCTATTCCCACTTTCCTTATGAAAAATAATTTTAACTACATCTCCACACCCCTACTACAGAGCATTAACACCTCCATTCTCACAGGTGTTTTCCCAAGCACCTTTAAAACTGCTGTAGTAAAGCCATTGCTAAAGAAACCAAATCTGGACTATAACACTCTAAATAACTATAGACAAATCTCCAACCTCCCATTTATAAGCAAAATACTTGAAAAGGCTGTCTTCATATAGCTCAACCAATTCCTTAATGTAAATGACATCCTAGAAAAATTCCAATCAGGCTTTAGAGCAAATCATAGTACAGAGACTGCTTTAACCAAAATAGTAAACAACCTCAGACTCAGTACAGCCACAAACAAAGTCTCTGCCCTAGTCCTCTTGGACCTAAGTGCCGCCTTTGACACAATCGACCACAACATACTACTACATCGTCTCAAAACTTGGGTGGGCCTCTCAGGCTATGTACTAAAATGGCTTAAGTCATAAATCACCGGAAGTCAATTCTATATTAGTATAGGAGATCATATATCTAAAAATCAAGGCAGCTGTTGCTCAAGGCAGCTGTCTTGGCCCCCTCCTTTTCTCATTATACATGCTACCACTGGGCAACATTATTAAAAAACATAATATAGACTTTCATAGTTATGCCAATGATACACAACTTTATATCTCAGTTGAACCAAACAAAACCACAGCTCTACAGTCTTTAACCTCCTGTTTGTCAGCTGTCACGCATTGGATGAGCAATAACTTTCTAAAATTAAACGAAAACAAAACTGAACTACTACTTATTGGCCCTAAAGACAAACGTGAAGCTCTCCTCCCCAGTCTAGGTTACCTAAACCAATATGTCAGAGAACAGGTAACTAGCCTAGGTGTTATCCTTGACTCTGACCTAAGCCTCAAACCACACATCAACAAAGTTACTAAAACAGCATACTTCCATCTAAGAAATATTGCAAAAATTCGTCCCTTCTTGACCCAGCCAGACGCCAAAAAACTTGTTCACGCATTTATTACAAGTAGATTAGACTACTGCAATGCCTTGTTCACAGGCCTCCCAAAAAAATCAATTGAAAAACTGCAGCTTATTCAAAATTCAGCTGCAAGATTACTAACAAAAACAAGAAAGATTGAGCACATTACTCCTGTACTGGCTGAACTACACTGGCTACCCGTATCTTATAGAATTGACTTCAAAGTACTACTACTGGTATTCAAAGCTGTCAATGGCCTTGCCCCATGCTATATTACTGACGCATTATCTTCTTATACCCCTGCACGAGCCCTTAGATCCGCTGATGCCGGTCTCCTGAGGATTCCAGACGCACCATCCAAAAGGATCGGGGAATCGGCCTTCTCATACTATGCCTCAAAGAGATGGAATGCCCTACCACAGCACATCAGAGAAGCAGAATCCATCGACATCTTCAAACGACAACTAAAGACCTACCTATTCAACCATGCCTATACCTAACTACTCGGACCAAAGTCCCTTCAGCTAGACTCCCCCGCCCAGATCAAAGGCCCTTCAAACAGTCACAGACTTCCCGTTACCAGCCCCGGCAGATGGGCTCCCCCGGGAGACGTGGTTCTGCCTGAGGTTTCTGCCTAGAAAAACAAGGAGTTTTACTCACTGATTCCTGAGGTTTCTTCCTGAATTTACACAAATCAAACAAACAGGGAGTTTTTCCTCACCCCTGTTGCTCCCTGGGGACACTAACAACCGACTGCGCCTTAATGAACTTTCCTCGTGTTCCTCGTTTCCTCTGGTTTGCAAGGACTGCTGACCTATGACCTATGACCAAGTAAAATTCCAGAGAGGCAAAGACGAAGGATGGTCAGAATGGTTAAAAACATCCCACAGACCACCTCCAAAGACTTGGAAGGATATCTTGCTGCAGACGGTGTCGCTGTGCATCGGTCAACAATACAGCGCAATTTGCACAAGGAAAGGCTGTACGGAAGAGTGATGCGGAAGAAGCCTTTTCTTCACAGTTTCCACAAACTGAGTCGCTTGAGGTATGCGAAAGAACATTTGGACAAGCCAATAGGGTCATTCCGTGTCAAATCAACAAATGGCCGACAGTCACCCTCTCCAAAAAATCTGAAAAAAATCACAGCTGTTTGTACATCCAACCTATGTATAAATCTTAAATATTAAGTCTGTATCACTAATAGCTCCAAAACTACAGCCCTTTGAAATTTCAGGTCATTTTGGGAACTCTGGTGAACAAGCCTTTTGCTCAACTTCCGACATTGCTGGCTCTTTTAGTATTCCACACACATTAGTGTAACTATGTGAAAAGAAATGCATTTTCCTGTAGAATTCAAAAGTCAAATCAAATCAGATCAGATGTACCTTGTGTAATTCTTCCTCTCCAAAGCTGTGAAAATGGCTATAGATTCAATATGTGAAATGACACCACCACTTTTGAGGGCTTCTCGTTCAGAAAGTATGGCACACAAATTTATCAGATTATTTTTCCCAGTCATATACGGATTATAATGTCATGCCTATGCATTAACCTTTGTTGATATTGTTTTCATATGGTCAGTGTATTTTCTTGAAGTTAGGCTTGATTTTCAAAAAGGCTGTTTTCATCTTGTCATTTCACCATGTGGACAGTTCACAGGATGTTTTAAACATTTTTCCATAATCATCCTGTATGTGAGGATCATTTGTCCAAAAATTGGATTTGTTGCTGAGTCTCTTTATTGAGATATGATGTTTGTGAAAAAATGTCAGTAATTCCATGGAGTTGGATTAATCGGCAGTACCTCTTTCCACCACATGTTGTGCTCTTTTAATACAATTGAAGTCAATGATAGGGTAGCATGTAATTTACAGGAAAAGCTGCCAAACAAACTTTGTGTTACAATTAAACCAATTGCACTGTCAAGGTCATTTTTGATTATAATACAAATACAAAAGGACCATAAACAGGAATGCTATCAATTTAAAGATCATAAACAGTAACAATATGCTATGCAAACATCAAGAATGTGAAAACTAAGATCTCATATTTTTAAAGTAATGAAACGCAAGACACAGACATTCACACTCATGATCACAAAATATTATGCATATCTTAAATTTAAACATTTAAAAATATGAGATCTTAGTTTTCACATTCTTGATGTTTGCATAGCATATTGTTACTGTTTATGATCTTTAAATTGATAGCATTCCTGTTTATGGTCCTTTTGGGTTTGTATTATAATGCCATTTTTTCAGTTTTGCCTTGCTTTTTGTGTGCTGTACAATAAAACCCTGCTCAAAAATGACCTTGACAGTGCAATTGGTTTAATTGTAACACAAAGTGTGTTTGGCAGCTTTTCCTGTAAATGACATGGTACCCTGTCATTGACTTCCACTGTATTAAAAGAGCACAACATGTGGTACAAAGAGGTATTACCGATCAATCCAACTCCATGGAATTACTGACATTTTTTCACAAACATCATATCTCAATAAAGAGACTCAGCAACAAATCCAATTTTTGGACAAATGATCCTCACATACAGGATGATTATGGAAAAATGTTTAAAAAATCCTGTGAACTGTCCACATGGTGAAATGACAAGATGAAAACAGCCTTTTTTAAAAATCAAGCCTAACTTCAAGAAAATACACTGACCATATGAAAACAATATCAACAAAGGTTAATGCATAGGCATGACATTATAATCCGTATATGACTGTATACATCTGATCTGATTTGATTTTTGAATTCTACAGGAAAATGCATTTCTTTTCTCATAGTTACACTAATGCGTGTGGAATACAAAAAGAGCCAGCAATGTCGGAAGTTGAGCAAAAGGCTTGTTCACCAGAATTCCCAAAATCACCTGAAATTTCAAAGGGCTGTAGTTTTGGAGCTATTAGTGATGCAGACTTAATATTTAAGATTTATACATAGGTTGGATGTACAAACAGCTGTGATTTTTTTCAGATTTTTTGGAGAGGGTGACTGTCGGCCATTTGTTGATTTGACACGGAATGACCCTTTTGGGCCTTTTACTGCATGGTTTGTCAAAATAGCTACTTTAATTGGAGGCATTCTTCTCATTGTTTCTCTTTTGTTTTGTTGCCTTGTTGGTGAGGATAGCGGCAGGACAAGTTAGATCTCAAATGGTCCTGTCGGGGCTGGCTGACGAAGAGGAGGATATTGACCCAGACGAACGGGAATTACCAACTGCACCTCCTTATGTTGTTCCGGATGCTATTCTTCACAAAGTAGTGGAATTACCGCTTGTTGTCCGAGCTCAAGGAGCACAGGATCGTGGTGAGCTTGTGTGGAAAGCTTGAAGAGCTGTTGTTTGAGGGTCAAGTTTTGGCTATCAATGAGGATTACCGATTGTGGATTAAGAATGGCATCGCGATAATGTAATATATTATGATAGCCTCAAAGGGAGGAGGCTGTGGGAAAAGAAGATTTCTTGTGGAATATGAGGAACTGTCAACCAGCCCTGGCAGGAAGGAGTAGTATACAGTTAGACAAATATAGAGTAGATTCGAGTAACAGTAACCTATATACTCTGGTACACTCATTGCATAACAACATGAAATAAAATTCACATACTTATATGCGTCACACTTCATAAAGATTGCAATACAGTAACAAGAATAAAAACTGACATGCACGTACACAGAAAGGAAAATTCAATAGAAATGAAGTTGTTTTATTGCCATTTTCCCTTTCAGGATTATTATCAATGGAACTTTGATAAGAATGAATTTGCATTTAGTAGCTTGTTATAATGGTAACTGACGTAAATCCTGAAGAAACTAGTTGCATGAATAGAGTGATATCTTTTAAGGAAGAGTTTTCGGAGTTATTCTGGAAATGAAAGCTATGGAACCTTCTGAATGATCAAAATAATGTCAGAATGATGTTTGTGAATATTGTGTCACCGAGAATCAGACTAGGGAGAATATACCCTTAGGCTCCAGGTGGGTGATTCAAGACCCAGGCCGACGGACTAGAGATGGGAAATCTGGGTCCTTGAAGGGATTCGGTTAATTTTGAGTCACTCAGTGATATGAGTCGGGTTGTGTGAGTCATTTGAGTCACATGAAAAATGACCTGACATGAAAAAGCATGTACGGTTGTCGTTTTGGGCATTTTCTCCTAACTGTCTTTAGGCATTTTACGAGTCAAAAGTAGGCCAGATAAGCAGAATGTTAATAACCAGGTAATGAAACTAGCCTAATAAGAGTTGGATCATTATTCAATTTTATTGAATATGGCAAATTAATGTGTAATAAATTGAACAATTTGTGCAAATAAGGTAAGTTATTTATTAACACACAAGAAATGCCAGAAGAATGTGAAACAGTGCCATTGCTATAGTGTTGCTTTTAAGCTATGCTATATACAAAGTATGTAACATATTAGTGCAATGTGTGGAAGTTGGCTAAGAATAACATACTGTACAGTAGACTACACATATACAAATATAAGAGAATACCAAAGAGTAACAACTACAAATAAAAATTGAGATGTGCAAAATAAAATCTTACATTATATTAAGAATATGATAACAGGAATGAAGGGTCAGATATGCGATGAATTAGTTGTTCCGACACAACCTCAAGCAAGGCTGCAGCTCGGGGGTTCTGCACATCTGGCCTTAGGCTTGTCACTCTCTATGCAAAGTCGGCCCAAAACTTTGTACAACAAAGTTAGTTGTAAAATAAAGTATAGTTGCCCTGGTTAGTGGCTACTAGTTGTACAGAAGGGCCTTTATTATTATTATTATTATTATTATTATTATTATTATTATTATTATTGTAACAGACACCCCAACCTGCAAAACCCCCCACCCTCAGGAGAAAAGAAATCTAGAAATAAAACATTATTATATTACATTATATCATGTTATATTATGTTACAGGATTTAAAGTTTCTGAGGAATTCGACATTATGCAGTCGCTGTAAGCAGTTGAGCAGTCAGACATACTACTATAAAATGCAAAGAAGAACTGAATTGTAAGCCTAACAGCTGTCCTATAAACAGTAACACGAATCACAATGAAAATGTAGTATATGTCTACAGTACACAGCACGCATTACTTTACTGCACACATTACTTACTATGTTTTTCCTTCACACTGGAATACGTTTTCATTTTGCCTCACTCCGCCTGTCTCCCGGGCAGACACAAATGCAAATTGTAGCCAGAAAACATTGACTCACGCATTTCAAAATGTCGGTATTCTTTCTTCTCTATGCGTATGGCTTGATCACGTTGCTGTACAGTGCGCGTTATGTTTCGATTCACATTGTGTAGTGGCATAGTGTTTATTAGAATAGACTTTTTAATATCATATTTGGCTGCTGATGTACTGGCAGAGACGCTTCCTCAGGCCTTTAATGTAAACATCAAAGTACTCGGCATGCCCCAGCCTTTCATTCTCAAACTACGTTAAAATTGCATGTTCATCTCATCAGCCTGAATAAAAGAACTCCTCGAGAGAAACCCCTCAACCACCACTTATAAAAAGGACTGTAACTGTTGGAGAGCACCGAAAGTTGTTGCGACGTCCCCGGGGTAACCATATGAAGAAATATTTTATTTTATTTTTTGTATTATTATTTTATTTTCTTATGGTCACATGCTATCTTTGATGTAAACATCAAACTACTCCGCATGCCCGTCATGACGATTGTCCTTTCCTTTTATTCATTCAAACTCCGTTAAAATTGCATGTTCATCTCATCAGCCCAAATTAAAGAAATCCTCAAGAGAAAACCCTCAACCACCCCGCATAAAAAGGACTGCGTTTGGGCTATAGCCCCGAAAGTTTTAAATGGCCATGTCCCCGGGGTACACTACGAAATAATATTTTATTTTGTAGTATGATTTTCTTTCCTTATATGGTAACAGGCTCTCTTAAATGTAAACATCAAACTACTCCGCATGATGACTGGCCCTTCCTTTCATTCATTCACGTTAAAATGGCATGTTCATCTCATCAGCCCTTATCAAAGAAATCCTCGAGAGAAAACCCCTCAACCACCCCGCATAAAAATGGACGGTAACGTTTGGGCTATAGCCCCGAAAGTTTTAAATGGCGACGTCCCCCGGGTACACTACGAACGTTTTGTGTGAAAGTTATGGTCACAAGCTCACTTTAATGTAAACATCAAACTACTCCTCATGCCCGTCATGACGATTGCCCTTTCCTTTCATTCATTCAAACTACTTTAGAATTGCATGTTCATCTCATCATCCCAAAGTAAAGAAATTGTAGAATACATTTTAAGGTAATTTGCATACACTTCCAGGGTGGGGAAAGAACAGCTCTGAGGAGGATGTAGACCTGAAAACATGGGGAAAGCTCAAAAAGATGGGATGGCCGCCTGCTGGCCGAAGACTAAAAAACATGGAACAGAGGGGCCCGCCACCATTAATTTGAGGCCCCTCCCAATTAGAAAATGGCTGCGAGTAAACGTCATGCCAGTCCTAAAAATGGCTGACCTAAAACGTCACTGACGGCCATGTTGGTGGGTAGGGCCGCCACCATTAATTACGAACCTAGATTGAAATGACAAAAAGGAAAATGGGCTCTGATTGGTCAGAGCAGGACAGCTTCCGCGTGCCCCTCCCAAAAGGAAAGAGGGGTGGCCTCTGGAAGGGAGGGGCGCCACCATTAATCTGAGAAGCTGGGTGTGTGATAAGGAAACTGGATGATTCTGATTGGCTGAAGAAAGGGAGGATGGCGTCTGTGAGGGAGGAAAGACATCATCAGGTGCATTCTCTATAAAAGAGGATGCACAGAGCCCCGAGTTCAGAGCTGCTCTCGGACCTACTTCACTGCGCAGTGGAAGAACACAATAAATCTACAGAACTTGATTCCTGCCTCTTCGAGTCCTGTTTCTAAGTGGGTGATTTGAACTTTGCCTTTGCTGAGCAAAAAAGGGGACTTAGGCTTAAAACTTTCCACGAGAAAATCCTTCTCGAGAGGACTGTACCTTTTGCGCTACAGCACCGAATGTTTAACATGGCGACGTCCCTGGGGTACACTACGAAATAATATTTTATTTTTGTATTATTATTATTTTTTTATGGTCACAGGCGATCTTTAATGTAAACATCAAACTACTCTGCATGCCCGTCATTAAGTATTAATTCACACAACATAGGCAACAATGGTCATCAACAGCATGGAGAACTCGTGCCCGTGTGCGAGACCGCCATTGTATGCAGGGGATTCACCCAGCTAAAGTTTGTGCAAGGCCATTAGCAAGTAGGGATCCAGGAGTCAAACCATGAGTTAACCACAAGCAGGCAGCCTCAACTCAAGCCACAAGTCAAGCCGTGAGCCAACCGCAAACAGGGATCCACGAGCGAGTATGACTTGGGATCCACGGTTAGTCAGGCACTCACACACTCGGCTGAGAAACGCAACTCATGACGCAATCCGAGTAAGCAGGGATCCACGAGCGGAGTTGGGATCCATGGTTAGTCAGGCACTCACACACTCGGCAGAGAAACTCAACTCATGACGCGATCCGAGTAAGCAGGGATCCACGAACAGTTGGATCTTTGCAGTCAAGTCGGGTAAGTTAAGTTTCGTTTCTCTGCGAGTGAGTGGCTAAGTGCCTCTGCAGTGTTTTCCCCAGAAATAAAAAGAAGGGTTTAAATTTTGATGTAACGATGACGCGGTGGCACGGTAGCTAGGAGGATTGGTGGGCATGCACCCTGGGGAATTTATTTTTTTCTAGAGCTAAAATGGTGCATTCTAGGAAGATCTTAAGCTAAATTTTGGTCCCAGAAGGCTGGTGGAAACATAACACTTTTAATAAAATGTTGCATTTTTTGGCACAAATAGAACAAAAAACTTGTTGCACTTGGTGAGTTGAAAGAGCCAAAACTCCCAGGTGGGAAGGCTAATTTATTGTCACACAAGAAATACTGCAAGCACTATATAATGTCACATGAATTTGACTAGGCTGTCACTAAAATGTCTAAACTAAATGTTGAGCCTCCTGTTTTTCTGGGCCGCCCACTTGTCTGCTGCAGCCTCCAACCACATCTCTCGGACAGGTGGACCCTCGATGCTAATGAGCACCACACTAAATATCTCCCTGTATGGCCACATGAAAGCTGAATTGGTACCACAGATCTTAGATTCTGCAGATAAATATATTTCAGTGTAGTGTAGTATTATCTAGAATAATGTCTGATGACAACAAATTCTTATTTCAGTGTTCATGTAACAAGCTAACGAACTAGCTCATTGAAATGATGGGTAATGTGGTAATGCTAACAGTTATCGACTCACCTTGAATTTAACACGCTGCAATAACCTTACAACTTTATATTACTTTCTCCACTTCAACTAACATCAGTATTAGTAGGCTATTTAGGTGGGTGTTGGTGAGTAAAGTGGCAGCTTTCAGTTTAAAACATTATGTTAGCGTAGTTCGCTAGCGTTAGCGCGCTAACAACACCATACAGGCTGCAGCCTGGTCTGAAATGAAGCTAATTTTCTGGAAATCCAAACAGTAACAACGTACACTATTAGGCTTGAAATAATCACAAATAATTGCGGATTGTGACACCTTGTTAAAAAGAACCATCAACAAATCCAGAAAGACGTAAGGACTAATTTATTAGTTAAATTCCACGAGTGTCCTATGACCTATTCAATGAAACAGTCTTGACTCTGCTCTACATAAAGGAGGATTTGCCTTTCACGCTCTCTCTCACTGTCTTTCAGCAGCTAGATGATCCGATCGCATTCTGTACACTGTGGAGAAAGTTTTCTTGCTACATGAGCATGTCCCAAGGAGAGCGTTCTCCTTCCTTCTTGTGTAGCATTTACAGTCAAAGTCAGAGGTTTGCGTTAAAGATCTTAGATTCTACAATACTCTCTGATACAGCTGACTGGCGGAAAAAAAACAAAGGAGCACTGTAATCGGCATGTGATTGGCCAGTTTCGCCAGTATAGTAGTTTACACACCCACCACGGAAGTTTCCTAAAAACGCAGCCTACATTTCACTACATTGGGGCTTCTTGTTTGGGGAAAATCCCGGGGGGAATGTTTTTGTGCATGATTTTTAAGCGTATCGGCATTTTATGAAAGCGTCTCGGCAAAACTTGATGCGTATCGGCGAAAAAAGAAGCGTATCGGTGCCGATATGCTTAGACGCTTTGGGGAAAACACTGCCTCTGCTTGCACTGCGTGCTTGGATCCACTAGTAGTGCTAAAGTGACAAGTCACGTAGGTTTCATTTCTCTGCCAAATGAGATGTAAGATGTTTAAATTGTACCGTTTATTGATGGTATATCAATCAAATGTTGTAGGACTCAACTAAGTCGGTTAAATAGACGTCTAGATCCATGGTTCTTGAGTGATATTAGAGATCCGGATAAATAACCCGACTCCCGAGTTGTTTCCCATCTCTACGACAGACCCACCCAAGATTTCTCCCATGTATCAGTCCAAAGTCATGAAAGCCCAGGTTAAATAACTGTTAGAGGAGTTGTTTCTTGCCCCACTGGTCTGAGGTCTCATTGGTTAAGGGATAAGAATTTCCCTAGCCTACATACAATGTTTGAGCAGTCACGGGAAAGCCTAACACTAGAAGTCCCAGAGAGGGGCCATTTGGCCTTTTTACCTAGAAAACCCACAAGTGGGCCAATTGGCCCCAAGTCCCCCCTGTGGACACTCATTTTGTTATGGAAATGTGGCTGTTAGTGGCACACGGCCGGAGCCACTTGAACCTGTGTGGGGGAGGGGACACACCTTACAGCTCAGGAGGTTCTTTTGAGAGCAAGCTTTAGTTTTGAGATGGATAAATACCTCAGTGAACGTAGCCATAAAGACTTAAACTGGACTATGAGCTGTATGCAGTGGAAAGGATCAACAGGAAGGAAGGGATCAACACACTGACATTTATTGTTGAAAAAACAAAACAAAACATATTTACAAAGAATGAAAAAGCAACTTTTTTCACAGTTTTGGTGTGGATGATTGTTGCAGAAGTAAGTGTTATTTAAATAAAAAAAAAAGAAACCCAAGCATATTTACAAACCATACATTATGAGTGAAATACATTTGAGCAGTCACTCACAATCCTGGCACTGCCATTGCTCCTTTCGGCATTTCCCACATGTATATCGGTAGCAGTCAACACAGCACACAGTTGCATGATTGTCCTTACATTTAATTTTAGCCTGACACTTGGCTCTTTTTCCTAGTTGTGGTGTGGAGGGTTGTTGCCGAAATAATTCTTCCTTTTGGGCCTTTTTCATACCCACTTATGGAGAATGTGTATGTGTAAGAATGTGTTTTTATTTGTCATTTTCACATTCACACAGAAGTAGCCAACATGACTTCACCACTGTAAGGTGTGACCCCCTCACCCCAAAAACTGCCACTAACAGCCTCATTATCATAACAAAATGAGTGATTAGTGTATTCGGGAAAAGCGGTCGGCCAAATGGCCCCTATGTGGGTCTTCTAGGTAGACAGAAAAATGCTGGGACTTCTAGTGCTAATTGATGCTATCAGGCTACCTTTGCGCAAGTCAGACAATGATGGCTTTGTCTTTTCTTATGATAGCCTAGGCTAGTCTATAAATTACAAAGGTGTATTCGGCATCTTTCTTTTAACCGACCCGAATATCATTTAAATATTTCAAGCTGTGCATCACTGAGGGCTGATTCGCCCGCTCCTCCTGTCCACGCGCAATGCTTCAAGACTATCGAAGGAAACCCCGAAGTAGCAGGATATTTGGCACAGAGAAGACGGTCGGCGACATCTGCAGTTTACCAAAGGTTAGTAGGCTATGATATACTGTGGTCAAACACACCGGCCCAAAACTGTTGTTAGTTCAGAAAAGATAATAATATTCTTATTTCCTCAACATCGAACATCCCGCACCCTAAGTTAGCATAGACAACATAAATTTTTGGTAAGTAATTCTGAACATGAAATTTAAAATACAGCTCTTCCTCTAACATCATGGGCTCTATTTTCACGATCATATGCGCATTGTCTAAAGTCTGTTGCGCAAGTTGCTTTGGGGGTGTTCCCGAGACAATATGCTATTTTGACGACGGGAAAAGTGAACATTGCGTATTTGTAAATGTTGGGCACACAGAAAATAGTGAGGATTTGGTAATGCTATGGCAAATTAATAGTGAAGGACACAGCACTTAGGGCTAGAGAGTTTGATTACCATGCAAACAAGGTTTGATGCATGTGCTACATCCAATAGGAACTTACTTTCTTCTCCTGTGACCTCTGGTGACAAAAATAATAGTGGAGAGTTCATTAGTGAAGAGTTATCGAGAATGGTTTCTTGCCCGTACTCATGTCTTTATGCATATACTAACTCATGCAAATGGTGTACTTTGTCAAACACACCGGGACATTTTCACGCTCAAGAACCACTTTGTTGTGCGTTGTGTCAGCGTGGTAGCTGTCCTCAGTGTTGGGCTTATGTATGTGGATCAATGCCAGTGTTTAATTTTTCAATTCAAGCACCTTTGAATATTTTTCAGCCTAAACCTTTTTTAGATATTATTGGTCTCCAGCAGATTGTATTGGCAGTTGAGAAATCTTCATTGGAAGATATGCGCTCAACTATGGGTCCTGATGAGTTGTGGTGTAATCATGACGGACTTATGGTTTCACCATTAATATTGCTTGGAATGTTGTGATGTTCTGGTGAGCATGATGTGGCGCATGAGTCTAAAAGGGAGGTGATGAGAAAAAATTGTGCCTTGGGATTTTGGTTTTCGTGCATAAATGAGGAGGTTCATCATATATTACAATGATGTTCAATATAAGACAAGCTATACGAACTAATCCTCTGGCTGGGTTTCCAGATCCAGAAGGACTCTTTAAGCATGTGGTCATTGATTACATTTACAGTGGTGTGAGAAAGTTTGGGTACCGTTGACAATTGGCATTATTTATATTCACCAATCATTGGGTGTTTTAATTCACAACTTAATTTTGATATATCAAATAACTGATGAACACAATCATATTTCAGCAGTGAAATGAGGTTTATTGGGTTAACAGAAAATGTGCAATATGACCCAAAACAAAAAAAAGGCCCGTGCGTAAATTTGGGCACCTTAATAGAAAAATCATATTAGTATTTACTGTAGTAGAGCCTCCTTTTGCAAAAATAACAGCCTGTAGACGCTTTCTGTAGCCACCAATGAGTGTCTGGATCCTGGATGATGGTATTTTGGCCCATTCCTCCTGGCAAAACCTCTGCAATTCAGTGATGTTTGAAGGATTCTGAGCATGGACAGCCTGCTTCATCCCACAGATTCTCGATGATATTCAAATCTGGGGACTGGGATGGCCATTCCAAAACATTGTACTTGTTCCTCTGCATGAATGCTCGGGTAGATTTTGAGCAATGTTTGGGGTCATTGTCTTGTTGAAACACCTATCCCCGGTGCAACTTCAACTTTGTGACAGACTCTTGAACATTATTCTCAAGAATCTGCTGATAGTGAGTGGAATCCATGCGACCCTCAATTTTAATAAGATTCCCAGTACCAGCACTGGCCACACAGCCCCACAGCATGATGGAACCTCCACCAAATTTTACTGTGGGAAGCAAGTGTTTTTTTTTTTCAAATTCTGTGTTCTTTTGCCGCCATGCATGTCGCATCTTGTTGTGACCAAACAATTCAATTTTTGTTTCACCAGAGTATCTTATTCCAAAATGATATTGGGTCATTCCGTGTCAAATCAACAAATGGCCAAATGACAGTCACCCTCTCCAAAAAATCTGAAAAAAATCACAGCTGTTTGTACATCCAACCTATGTATAAATCTTAAATATTAAGTCTGCATCACTAATAGCTCCAAAACTACAGCCCTTTGAAATTTCAGGTGATTTTGGGAATTCTGGTGAACAAGCCTTTTGCTCAACTTCCGACATTGCTGGCTCTTTTTGTATTCCACACGCATTAGTGTAACTATGAGAAAAGAAATGCATTTTCCTGTAGAATTCAAAAATCAAATAAGATCAGATGTACCTTGTGTAATTCTTCCTCTCCAAAGCTGTGAAAATGGCTATAGATTCAATATGTGAAATGACACCACCACTTTTGAGGGCTTCTCGTTCAAAAAGTATGGCACACAAATTTATCAGATTATTTTTCCCAGTCATATACGGATTATAATGTCATGCCTATGCATTAACCTTTGTTGATATTGTTTTCATATGGTCAGTGTATTTTCTTGAAGTTAGGCTTGATTTTCAAAAAGGCTGTTTTCATCTTGTCATTTCACCATGTGGACAGTTCACAGGATTTTTTAAACATTTTTCCATAATCATCCTGTATGTGAGGATCATTTGTCCAAAATTTGGATTTGTTGCTGAGTCTCTTTATTGAGATATGTTTGTGAAAAAATGTCAGTAATTCCATGGAGTTGGATTGATCGGTAATACCTCTTTGTACCACATGTTGTGCTCTTTTAATACAATGGAAGTCAATGACAGGGTACCATGTCATTTACAGGAAAAGCTGCCAAACACACTTTGTGTTACAATTAAACCAATTGCACTGTCAAGGTCATTTTTGAGCAGGGTTTTATTGTA
The DNA here is from genome assembly GCA_027475355.1 of Coilia nasus. Taxonomy (NCBI): domain Eukaryota; kingdom Metazoa; phylum Chordata; class Actinopteri; order Clupeiformes; family Engraulidae; genus Coilia; species Coilia nasus. The sequence goes on along the minus strand of CM050216.1, from coordinate 2,035,717 downwards.
CAGCACACAAAAAGCAAGGCAAAACTGAAAAAATGGCATTATAATACAAACCCAAAAGGACCATAAACAGGAATGCTATCAATTTAAAGATCATAAACAGTAACAATATGCTATGCAAACATCAAGAATGTGAAAACTAAGATCTCATATTTTTAAATGTTTAAATTTAAGATATGCATAATATTTTGTGATCATGAGTGTGAATGTCTGTGTCTTGCGTTTCATTACTTTAAAAATATGAGATCTTAGTTTTCACATTCTTGATGTTGAATAATTTCCAGATGAAACACAAGCTACACTTCTATTATCTAATGCATACACAATTGAACTATCCTGCATTGCAGTAACACGTGCACAAAGACCATCCCAGTCCTCTGGCAGAGTATTATGCAATCCCCACTCTGGGCCACAAGCCCACCAATAGTCTGCCAGAGAGACATTTTGATGTTCTACTGTTGTTCATGATCTATAAAGAAGGTAATATTACAACGACCTTCAAATCTTCCCACATTCTCTGTTCCCTTACGCAAATAGCAGTCAAAATCAAATCCTTCACCTAATTTATATCTTTTAATAGTAGAAGGAAAAGTCTCTGGCCATTTACTCATCTTTTCACTCACCTTAGATTTAAAAAGATCACGTCGCTTAACAGCATATTGTCGTACTTCAGTTCGCCTAATGTTATCAAAATTTGTGGTTCCTAACCCCACCAGACATTCATATCCACTAACAGATAACAATTTTAAACAGTCATGCACAACCTGTGATTCATAATAACACTGGGTAGGATTTGGAGAACACTTTTTACATTCTTGATCATAATATTCTACAGCATCGAAATGATGAAGTGCACGAGTAACAATCATTGGAGGTCGTGCCTATGCACATACATAACAGTTTTCCAGTGGATGATAAGTTTTCGCAGTAAGCTCAGCCCAATCATACCAACTATTATCCCAAAATGGTGAATAAATATCATCAGGCTTAGGAGAAATACTTCTTTTAGCACGGCCATACACACCACCCGTATTATGAACCCATGTAACCAAAGGACAATTTATCTTATCAGTACCCCATGTAGGTGGACCAGACCTAATTTTAGTACGACTTCCTAATTAATAATAACTTCATCAGCAGCAACAACATATTCACTTGTCCAGCATTTATCCTTTTTACACTTCAGTTGCATTTCAATACTTTCAGCAACTGGACCTTCGGGTGAACAGAAGTGATCCAAGACGGGAGTCTGCCAAAGTTGTACTTGGCGACCATTCTTTGGACCTAATTCTACAACATATAAAAATTCCGGAACTTCTTTAAAGAACACCTGGATTGAGCAATTAATGACTTGTTCAAGCATCATTCCCTGTTAGCATGGTGAATCAAACTCTCTAGCCTTTAATGCTGCATTCTTTCCTATTTCATTTGCTAAGACATTGCCTCGTGTAATTAAATCATCCCCCTTTTTATGCGGCCGATACTTAGGCATTGCTTCTTGTGTTTAAATCATTAAATGGGATGGGACCCAATTACCTATTGGATATGTTTCAGTTATACACACCAACTAGGTCTCTGAGATCACTTCAGAAAAATTTGTTGGTAGAACCTGCTGTTAGAACAAAATGTGGTGAAGCAGCTTTCAGCTGCTATGCTGTAAAGCTCTGGAACCAACTTCCAGAAGACATTAAAAATGCTCCTACTGTTGGCAGTTTCAAATCTAGACTTAAGACCAAACTTTTTTCAGATGCTTTCTGCTAATGATTTTTACTCTGTGTGTTTTTTATGCTTTTATATCTTTTATCTACCACATATTGATTTTACTTGTATGCTTTTAGACTTGTTTTACCTTATATGCTTCTACACTTACTTTATCTTTTATGCCCTTATATATTGTCCTTTGCTTTTATTTTTGTGAAGCACATTGAATTGCCGTTGTGTATGAAATGCGCTATACAAATAAACTGGCCTTGCCTTGCCTTACAAATAGCCAAACGAACAGGTGACATCATAGCAGTTAATAACAGTTGTATTTGATCCAAATGTTGAATTGGAGAGCCGTCTGATTTCGTAAAATCTCTCTGTTTCCATTGAGCACCATGGACATGACAGACATTTTGCACATACGCACCATCAGTAAAAATAGTAGCGTCTTGTCCAACAGCTAACAAACAAGCCTCAGTAAGAGCCTTTAAAGGAGAACTTTGGTGTAAAATGAAAATTGGCATGTTAAAACATCATACCGAGTTGGTATGTGTACTGATGAGCAAAATTTATTTAGCCTGTTGCATTCAGAGTTTAACTATTTTTTATCGTTTGTCCCAGAAGGCTAACAATGGAAGTGGTAGGTGCCCTTAGACGAAGTATGACGACTACGCTATTTTTAAACAGCTCGAAGAAACTCCACACTCCATCGGTAGTACAAAGCCCTGACATTAAAAACGAGGCACTGAGAAGTGTACACAACATTTATTAATAAAACAGTTTTGACAGGCAGTACCTTGCTGTAGTTTCTCGTTGCCGAGAAAAGAAGTGACAGCTGTTCCGGGTAAACAACTGAACCAAACCTCTCTCAGTACCACAGACCTGAGGCGACACATAAATCATTACATCCCAAGTTAGGGCTCATTTCCACCAAACACTCTGCATGTTCAGCGCGTGCTCGTATTCATTTAGAATGCACGTTAGCAGATTAGAGCATTTCCACCACAAGCGTGCTCTGAGCGTATTCTGTCCGTGGAGTACGCTCAGAATACGGACTGCAGCTAGAAAATAGAAACCAAGTCTATTTTTCTGGGCGTATTCAGTCAAAATTCCATTGAAAGCTATAGGCACAGCTATACAATTCATGTCAACTGTGCTATCAATGCATGTATTGACACAGGGAATACCTCAAAAATCTCGCGACTGTCTGCAAAATATTACCACTCGATTACAACTGCATGAAACAAACGCTGGAAAGCTATCAATATTGGCCTTATCATATCAGATCTGCACTACAAGGGCATTGGCTAGCCTACATAAACACAGAAACTGAAATACCTGTGAAGTTGTCACGCTGTCCATACATGTTGTAGGTCAAACATGTTGTAGGTATAATAGTGGTGGAGCTTTTATGTTCTTAATTATTAAGAAGCAAGATTTTGCTGAAGCTTTCTTTTTCGGAGTACTGTCAATGCAAGAAGAGCCTCAATCGGTCTTCTGTCGACCACTCGAGCTATAAAAATTGTCATTCAGTGTTTCCTATTTGGTTTGATAAATCTAAGGTCAATAAGCCACTGGGCAAAATTGAGGTCCACAAGTCACTACATTTAATAAATACATTTATTTATCTGAGGTAGGAAAAAGTGACTGTCGCCAAAGAGGCAAAGTTTATCATAACTTTATGGAAGGGGTTAAAAATAAGTTAGCTTTTTTTGTACCGGGAGTGAATAAAGGCTTTGACAACAATCAGCCTACATGATTTAGAACAATGTCAAATATTCCGTTCATCTTATCGAAGTACCAAGTTGTACTATTTGTGCAGTTATGCTTTCTAAACAACGTTTAACATAAGGAAATAAAACCAGAGAAACACATTGTGTTTCCTAAAGTGAGAGATAGGGAAACATGGCTATGTGCACTTAAAGACATTGGCCAAGTGCATTTAAAGAGGGGGCTGGCAGCTGAATTCCCTCTCACGCGCTGTATATGCAGAGATGTCCGGTGGAAATGGTCATACGCTCAGAATACGGCTACGCACTGTACATGGTCAAGTCGGTGGAAAAGAGCCCCTAGAGACACACAGTTGTCCATCCAAAGAACACACGCAAGCATAGGCGCCTTTGGCCAGGAAACAGGAGGCGACAAGAAGCAACCCTTTCACCCTGGACTGGCGTCAAGGACCTGCAAGCATCCCAACTGGACAAGATGCGTATTTCGAACTCTACAGGCAGGGGATACAAACGTTAAAACAAAAAATACAGTTACAGTGCAAGGTACTATGCTTCACAAAAGCATAGTTTCCTTACTCATAAAGATTTGACGCTCATATTAAACACAAATCATTCATCCTATGAGCAGAAACTTTCGCATCAGGAGAAAACGGTCTCGTCACTCAATTACATTTATTACGCAGACATCAGGGTATTTTCATTTCTTTGGCCCGACAAGGGTACTACTCCCCAGGTCATGGTTTCCTGGACGATAGGCCTGTAACGCTGGTGCTTCAATTACAAGATTCTATCGCCTAGGGGCGCAAAGGGAGCAGTCCCAAAAGCATGCACATACAGACGGATTAATTTAGTACCCCACATTTGTGTACTGCCCCGTCACGAGATTGCGCTTTTTCCATTATTCCATATATCTTTACACTAGTGATGGCAGTCTGAGACAGAAGCGCCGGAACGTGCTTCAAACCATTAACTACACCAACCATAAAACCACTGCTCCGAAGGTTGCTTTGGTACGGAAAAAACATGTGACATATTACGCATGAAACAGCTACTGGTTCATTCGCTGAAAGAATCACCTGCGTGTTTCGCGGCGCCACACGAACCAATCCGGTTGTCATCAGTGCCTTCAGAAAGGGTGTTCTCCAAATGTGGAGAAATTGTGAGAAAAAATAGAAACAGGCTCAGTCCAAAAAGTGTGGAAAAAAATAATGTTTTTGAATAAAAATCTTTGAGTGTTCCCCTGGTTACACAAGCACCCAACTTGTCCCATAGCTTCCCTTCACACCCTAATACCCAAGTTCAAGCACATCCTTTCCCTAAGCACCCCCAATTACACAATGCAAAGATAAATTAATCTTTATTTGTAAAAATATCACAAACTTCGTATACAGGTGTGTGTGTGTTGTGTGTGTGTTTTGGTACGTTCACACTAGAATAGACGTGTTTCCTCTACACTAGTTCAAAGCCTCCTGCCACTATGAAGCTGGGCCAATTTAGTTGCAGCTTTGGCTTTTCACCAGGAGAGGTCACTGTTACTGAAGCTTCAAGTAATGAACCTATTTTTGAAGCAATGTGCCTAAGTGGTTCAGTGCTTCACCAAAACTTCATTTGCCCATCACTACTTTACACTTCTGGCCCACGTCTCCTCCGTCAAGTCCTATATTAAACTAAGCTATGAGATTTTGTGGCCTCTGACACGGCACAATATCTTTTCACATGCAATTAAAAGATACTGCAAACAGGACCTAAACTCGTAGACAATGACATAGACAACACAACAAAAACACAGTTAAAACCTGTGAAGCAAGTTAGATGACACAACATAAAACAATATTGAGTCATGCAACATGAAAAGAACCTGCAGTCAGCCCGTGGACCCACCACAGACAAATAACAAAATCCTCTTCAATTTGACCGTTTATTCTATTCATGTTGGGGAAACATTTCCATCAGTATTTCTCGCGAAATAAACTTAGGAATTGGTATTTGTTTGTAAGCGGAATCGCTATCTTTATGGATTTTACTATTCGCTGCAAGTGAAGCCCAAAGAAAGATGGCTAAGCTAAGCTACACACTATAGTTTGGTATGTTCATGCTAACTAGCTAGCTCCCTTGATGCTGGCTTGCAAGACTGCCTGGAACCAAAGTTAGTAGAAGAAGAATCAAGTCCCCACGTACAGTATTAGCCTCCCACTCCAGTAAATAATTGCAGCTACGCTGTCTGATTTGTGATTGAGCATCTACCACTCAATTTATGGTATTCGGGTATGTTGGCCAACGTCACCGCAAGCTTGCGCAGTAGCCTGGTGACCAATTCCAGAATTTTAAATCTGGTTTCATTGGCTGCCATTAAAAAATGGCACCATCCCTCCATCCATTCTGTTCTACTGTCTATGGTAAACACTCTTGCTAATAAATGATGTGTAGACTTACGAATCTCCATCCCTCATTTTGAATGCCAGGACCTTTGTTATACAGCCGAGTTTGGAGTTTTTTTGAGCTAGTTTAATGGTTTAAAAACAACATTATCTTCAAGCTTTAGATATATACTAGATACTACTAGATATATGCAGTGTTTTCTCTCAAAAAAAGTAATCAATTACACATTACTCGCTACTGTTGAAAAATGTAATGCATTACTTATTAAAAGTAACTTATTACATTACTTTGCGTTACTTAGCAACGGACAGCCTTGAGCAAAACACATAACAAATTCCTATTGCAATGAACAAGAACAAGAAGGCCTTCTTTTATGCTCTTTAACAAAAACAGGCTACACCACAAAGTTGGTGAAAATCATATGTGCAGGGTCATATCAGTATTGCACTGCTGGCAGTCATAAAGTCTAAAACAGATTAACTTGATAACATCACTTACTAAAAATAGAATTAATGAAATAGCATGAGACTATTATATAGTACAGCATAAATGCCTTAATAGACCATTCAAATAAAACAGGTTACTAAATAAAATAACTGGACATTTAACCACATTAGATGATGTCAGGGTAAACACGTTTTATAAGCATGGTATAGTCTAGGGCAGGGGCGCCTGCAGGATTTAACTGTAAGGTACGCACTAGCTGTGTGTGACCCCCCCCCCCCCCCCCCCCCAAAAAAAAGCATGCGTGCTGCAGGCTATGCTGCTTTTTTTCTATGAAGGGTCAATCTATATACAACACAACGACTAACTTGAACTTGAAGATGAACAATATGAACATACGTGATACGTAAACTACACATGAACAATAAACACTAGTGAAAAAATAGAAAAGGGTCCGAGGTACCCCAAACAAGAAAAAAAAAAAATATTGCTGCAGTACTAAATGTTTCCAGTTAGCAACATACCATAGCACAACCCATGCATAACATAGGCATTGAAACAACCAGAGTGTGCTGCTTCGAACATGAATCCATATGAATCAGGCGTCGGTATAGCTTTACGGCTTTCCAGAAGACGTGTTTGCCTGGCACACTAAGCATAAACTCTGTGTGACCACAGTATGCAACCCAGCAGAAAGACACTGTTAAATTGTCAGCTATACACATTGCCAACAACAAAGTAAATTCAAGGACGTCTACAGAACTACGTTGTAAATTAAGTTGCAATCAAAAACACTACAACCCCCCTTGTTCAACAGATTATAATCTGTATATTCAACAGATTATTAGGCTACTAGCTAAAGGTTTAGGCGCGGTCAAAAGTGCGCCTTTCTTAAGGGGGTGCTAGCTGTCAGATAGCCCGTGATGCTATGGATTTGACGCTAGTAGAAGTCACAATAAATAGACGGTAAATCCTACGTGAAATGACTTAAGATACAATGAAAATAACATTTATCGTGTTGTGACTGTCTTGGTAACTAGTGCCACGGCGGGCATATTATAAAGGAAACCCGCTGTCATACCTTAAGTTGGGGCAGCTATGATCCACTTGTTTTCTTGCTAGTGATACTGACGTCTTGCTTAGTTTAATTTTACAATTGCTATTGCACTTTAATTACATTAACCTGAGTTCTTTTATTACAAGCCAAGCATGTTGGTATATTCTGGATGCGAGCAGTCCTCACTGTTTGAGCAACCAGGACCTGGGCCTCATCCAGTTGTGCATTGTCTACAGTAGTTGACTGGAGGTAGTCTGCAATGGAATTCTTGACTAATGTATCATTTGTTTCATGAGAGTGGGGGAGGGGTAGCCGCCAAAAGGATACTGTAAGTGTTTTCGTATAAACTCGGTGCTTTAAATCGCGCCCAGTTCTCTACTTCTCTCTGTCTCTTTCAAAATCAATTTAAATGTAATGCGCTTTCTTCGCATGACATCATATGTTGCATTGCCAAAACATTCGGTGACAACAACAATAATAATAATAATAATAAAAAAAAAACTAAAAAAAAAACACATCTCTCTCCCCAAGGTACGCCTGGTGCGTACGGCCGTACGCCTGGCGGCGCCACTGGTCTAGGGCAGAGGTACTTTGTTAAGTCACTGGGGGTGCTCCCCACTAAAACAATGATCATACTGCATGAGGTCTTCCAAATCTTTTATTTGATAAACGATTTCTATTAGGCTTCAGCACGAGACCGTCTAGTCTGAACAGCCTCTTGGCTGGCACAGATGGGGTAGGCTAGCTTTGTTGAGTTTCATGCTTTTTCATGAGGGAAATCGTTAAGGTCTTCCATGTCTGAGTCCGACTTCTGTTACTTTTGTGTCAGAGTTAAAGGACGCTTTATGTCCCCCCTTCTCATAAAAAGAAAACATCTCCTTCTCAGCGACAGTGCTGTATGGCGGCAGGTTTCTGATTCAACCGGCCTCACATCACGGAGCAAAACAAAACACTCTGCAACCAGCAAATTCCTCAGCATCTCTTCTCCTCTTCACTAAGCTATTGTACTTTAAGGCAACGTCTCTCAACATATTAAAAATAACAAGCATACACCCCCCCCCCCCCCCCCCCCCCCCCGAACATTATGGTAGACGGCCTCGCCCCATGTCTCGGATATCTGTGGTCAGTCTGTCCACGTTACTACGTCACTACTACGTTACCGACAAATGTAATGCGAGTATAGTAATGCGTTACTTAGTGATGTCAGGGTAAACACGTTTTATAAGCACGGTATAGTCTAGGCCTCTGCAGGCACTTTGTTTAAGTCACTGGGGGTGCTCCTCACTAAAACGATGATCATACTGCATGAGGTCTTTCAAATATTTGAACTCTTTAAAATATTTGATCTTTTATACTTAGTAACGCATTACACCCATCTCTGGATATTTGTGCCAATGTTTTAGATCGTTAGATTTCAAGTAACACCAGTTGAGTTGCATGAGGGGAGATGGACCCGCACCGGAGATAAAAATGATTTCCTCATCACTGGATGGCGGACAACAGATTATAAACCGTCCCAACAACATTATGCCCTGGTTTTCCCGTGGACAATAACAGGGTTGTTCCAAGTACAGCAATTTTTTTTATCTAGTTATTATGGTAGTCCCCTCACCGAACAATTCAAGCTTGACATCTTTGCACTACTGTGCTAATGCACTGTTATCGACTGCAGTAGACGGTTGTTCAACCAGAAATACGGAACCAACCGGAAGAATGTTTTGACGCCCATGGTCTCTTCCAGAATAAGGTGAATCTCGCAATGGTGAAGAATCCAATGAAAAGTTCCTGGATCAGGATGATTTGGTGGGTTGCAACCTACCAGACTCAATATTGCCCCCTCATGGCCGTAACAATTTACAACAGCTCAAAATGCATTATTAATGACGAATCCTATAAAAAATATCTTCAGCCAGATATTATTCAGATCGGATTTGGATCACCACCGAAATCTAATGACTTTTAAGTTAGCCCATTTTTGACCTACCCTGAAAATTTAATCAAAATCCATCCATTATTTTTTTAGTTTAACTAACCAACTGTAACAATAATGAGATAACACCAGCTTTGCATAATGTTTAAAATAAAAGGAATAACATAACCTTCTTAATTTTTCAGTATGTATTATATGAATGCTCATTCTTTCACACCAAAAACTTTCAAATATGTCAAATATGTTCCTTCCTTGTCAAATAAAGAGCCAAAATATGTTCACCACCTCCTCAGGAACTCAGATTTTATGTGACACTATCCTAACTATAACTGTGACAGAACAACAAAGTGTGAAAGTGGCATTGAAATACTCCAAATACTTTGTAAGTTATAGATTTTTTAAATCTATGAAATCTTCGAAATTTAAAAAAATGTTTTTTGCTTAATTAATTGTGGCACCACGAAGAATGGAACAGTGACACATCGCATGTGTTGTGATGAGCACCAGACTCCATCACTAGGGGTAGAGTGAAACCATTCAGGTATAGCTATATAGTGTCTTCCGGTTGACGTATTTTGAATAGGTAGGGATTTCCTTTGGGATCACTATCAGAGTCATTGCATTCCCTTTCTTCTACAATGCGTTGAGCTTTTTGCCTCATGCGTGCACCATGACTATCCTGATTACGGCCCTGAGATTTATGCTGGTGACTAGGCGTGTCATCTTGGGCTTTGAATTTCCCGTATGGAAGCAGAATTCATTGTATCATCATGTCCTTTTATGTCACAATGGCTGCACTTGTGGTTTTTAAAACGGATACCCATGTGTCCTGGTGTGCCATACTTGGCCTTTGAACTGGATTTTATTTTCGCAGACACATGGTTTGTGTTAGATGGAGAGCTAAGAATCAGCGCGTCTTTGTGGTATGATTCAATTATCCCCCCCACACACAGGACACAACCCTCGTGGCTCAAGGCAACCTTTCGCCCTCAGCTCCTCTCCACACACGTTTGTCCGACCCCATCTCAGCGCTGTCAGCTGCATACGCAGCACCCCACCCCACACACAGCCCATCATCTGCCAGCACAGCCAATCCTCCCTCCCAACCCCAACTGCACTTTACCCCCCCCCCCCCCCATCACCTTTTCTACCTCTGTCCTTCATCTGGTAGTCATCCCCCCCAACTGCATTCTATGCACTTTACTCCCCACTCCCCATGCACAGACTAGACTGTTTCACTGCATGTCCTACTACCCAGTATGTCTATGTATGTGACAAATAAATATCCTTGAATCCTGGTATCCTTGTATTACTTGGGTAAGACAATCCAGTGTAAGATTATCTTCTCCATATAATTAGATTTTCAATTCGGAGTTTTTAATGTGTAGTAGCACTTTATCCCTTACCTGGTTGTCCGATTCAGCTGAGAAGTTGCATGTTTTAACAAGCACCTTTACAGGAGTTATGAAATGTTTTACTTTCTCCTAGAATTTTGCACAGGCTTTTGCCATGTTTTAATGCAAAAGCATTGTCAAAAAGTGGAATGGCTACATCCCATGCTGGCCTATTGTCTTTGCCTGCCTGAGGGGCTTTTAGCTTATCTGTGAAGTAGTCCATCTCCTCCTGTTAACAGTAGCTGCATTAGTAACTCTGGAGGCTACTACGTACAGTACAGTATATCTCTAAATCTGTATTCCAATTTTCTCACCGCTGATTCAAAGTTTCAGGTTCCCCAATGGTGTCTAATGATTTAGGCGGTGTAAGTCCACCAAAAGCAACAGCATGTGCCATATTTAGTTTCATTTTCAGATGTACATTTTCTAAATGTTTCAGTTAATGTTCTTATAGCCATATGTGAAAGGCTTTTATCCTGATATATGATACGTTAATATGTTACAGAGGGAGGGGAAGGGAAAACGGTCCATTTTTCCGAGACTGTCCATTTACTTGGAGACACTAGAGGGAGCTCTTTTGAGAAAAAGCCATAGAGTTAAAACTAGAGAGAGAGGACTCCGTATCGTTGTCTAAGCAGGCCAAGGGGGTAGGAGCATAGGCGGAAGTTGAAGCACCCATGGGGAAATCCCAACCCGGAAAGGGCCCAATAGCCTTTAGCATTCCGTTGACTTACATTCATTTTAGCGTCACTTTGAAATCAAATAACTTTATATGAGAAGAACTCTGTCTTGATATTGGCATTGTTCTTAACCGGAGAGGACACAGCACAACATATTTGCTTTGATCGGAAATCTGTCATGTTATTGCCTGTCACGTTTATCTGAAATTGTTCTAAAAATGGCGTCACAAACCATGCGACGGCTAGTGAGAAAGGGAGCTAGGGAGCAAATTTACCGTACTGTGGATAATAAGCCGTAGTCATAGTCATGCCCCTTTACTTTTCTATTCATGTTGGGGAAACGTTTACATCAGTATTTCTCAAAAATAAGCTTAGAACTTGGTATTTGTTTGTAAGCAGAATCGCTATCTTTATGGATTTTACTATTCGATGCAAGTGAATTGAGAAAGATGGCTAAGCTAAGCTAAGCTACACGCTACAGCTTGTAGTTTACATGCTAACTAGCTAGCTCACTTGACATGCTGGCTTGCAAGACTGCCTGGAACCAGTTAGTTGACGAAGAATCAAGTCCCCACGTACAATATTAGCCTTCCATTCCACTAAGTGATTGCAGCTATAACGGTAGAAGAATGCTTATTAAGAAAATTATCGTATGCTGTATGATTTGTGATTGAGCATCTACCACTCAATTTACAGTATGTGGGTTAGCTGGCCGAGGTGACCGCACGTCACCCCACGCTTGCGCAGTTGCCTGGTGACCAATTAAGAAAACAACGCCATCCCATGGTCCATTCTCTTCTACTGTCTATGAAGCAGGCATTGTGACTTCGTGGGGGATCCAAAATGGTCGCCAAAACAGGAGCGATGTCAACAAACACAATGTTCGTCAATTAGAAGACATGCTGTCTGTAAAATGATTTTGGTTGTCAGCTATGGACTAGATTATCCTGAAATTCATCACAGTGGGGTAAAATCATGTTAGCTACACGGAATTAACAAAATAAAAGTTTAAAAAGCCAGTTAAGAGCCAGAGGCCAGCAGGGAAACTGACGATTTGACAGTGTGTACTGACAGACGATTATCAACATACACTGTAAGTCGTAAGTCGTGATTGCATCATTTAATGTTAGAAAATATATTAATACGAGCTTATTTAAAACAAATAAGGTCAGCCACTTAGCCGTGTTACACTGACACACCCAATTTGCCTGTTAGGAAGCTAACCGGAGCCAACGCTATATGTTAGAAAATACGTAAAATCCTGTATGTTGCAGGCAAGTTTGGCTGCTAATGTACATATTCTGAGCATCAATCAGTTACTTAAAAGGAAGGCTTCAAAACTGTTATGCTTATCAAATGGTTTAATGCCCTGTAAATTTAAAAGATGTTCAGTAACTGAAACTGTAATCTATTTTGTTGATGAACAGCAGCCGCCAAAACAAATCTACATGCCATTGGCGCTTGGCAGGTGCTAATTTTGTAGCACCTATGTAGCTACTATGCATTTTCAGGCCATTTTAATATTTTATTAGCTTTTTGCATTACAACAGTGTTATTAACATACAATTGGTGATTCAGACAGCCATATATTGTACATTTCTTGTAAAGAAAACGAGGGCAAACAGTCTCTCGACCGTGGAATTTACACTGTGTCAGTACAGTTTGAAGATCGCTTTTCTTCATAAATGGACTCAATTCTCAAAAAATTGTATACTGTAGGGTTACCTGCCTACCTGGAAGGATATTCCAGATGCTTTTTGCGATTATTGGTGCAGTTGTAACAGGCACAGGATTCAGGCATGCTGTATTTGAGGAAGACGACACCATTGATTTCTATGAGATCAATGGACGATACATTCCCGTTTTGATCATGGACCATGGAATCACAGGATTACGTCACCAGTGCTCTCTCTCTAGTTTTAACTCCATGGAAAAAGCACTCAAAGTTTCCCAGTGCTGCTTTAAGTGATAGTAACCTAGTCCTGCGTAGTGTTCTATGATGAAGTTAAGATACAATAAAGTTTATGATTGAGATACTATCTACTGCTTCCTCGTTACAATTGGCAATGAGGATGGTCCGACAGTTTAGGACAGTGGAAAAGGGCCATCTGTTAGCTGTCAATGAACCCGGAGCACAACTCAGGGAGAACAAACTTCACTGGAAATTCGGTGCCATCCATCAGTTTCTGTGATTTGCAATTACAGTTAGTACTCAAAATTAACTTTCTGTACACTTCTCAGAACGCCCACCTGCAGTAGCGATCCGGTGTTACGGCTTGGACTGGTGATTTCTGCATAATTTCACTGAATATTCATGAGGCCTTTGCCTAGGCTACAACTTGCCCCCGCCACCGGATCTCCATATGCATGAAGCCTGTGCCCGAGACAACGGTAGAAAGTTTCGCCGAATAAAGAGTATGTCGGCACAAGCCATCTCCTGTCTTTGGGAGCCCTCTCCCGTAAAACAATTTTAAATGTGTGTGAATTTTGTTACTGTTCATGCAGCATGTTTTTATTGTGTGTAGATGACACTGGTGTACTCGTTCATTACACTTTCATTGCCAAAATACTCTTTATTCGGCAAAACTTTCTGACGTTGTTTAGGGCACAGGCTTCATGCATATGGAGATCCGGTGGCGGGAGCAAGTTGTAGCCTAGGCAGAGGCCTCATGAATATTCAATGAAATTATGCAGATGTAGCCCTGTTAGATTCAGTGCCACTATGCGCTGCGCATGCGCGAGAATCTCTCTCGTTTTTTGTAGTCTTGAGCACCGAACGTCCCCCTGTTGAACTTGAGGAAAGAAATAGGATATAACTACGTACTTATAACAGTTAACAGGAGCCGGAGAGATAACCTTTGTAAATTGTAACTGTATCTTGCCTTTTTATTCACCAAAAGGATATTTTCTGTTGCATATTTTTTCGTTTGAACAAGCGAAGAGTTTCGGTAAGTTCATGAATGATATGAGTAGCCTAGTTTATGTTATGCTGAATGTGAGACCATGCAAGTCAGAAAAAAACCAGTCGAAACATTGTACTGCATAAAATCAGTGCCGTAGCTCCGCACACGCACATTACGCACAGTGCGTAGGGCACCAAGTGCTTGGGGGGCACCACCAAAAAATCAGGCTTGTGAAAAAATAATCACAATAAGCTACATACGATATATAAAATATGTGTAAAACATGTTCATATTTATAAGTAATACAAAAGCAACATAGGCCAATTTGCTCCAGAAAAGGTGAATCTCCTTTGCTGCCCTCTCTCCATTCTCTTCTTGGTGCCCCCCTCCCCTCCCAGTGGTCTGTTCGATTATGGCTCAGTCTCAATTTAAGTTTGGCAGACCTGTTTAGACATGGCCTCGAAAAGCCATCAAGTGTCGGGAGCAGAAAAAAGAAAAAAGAAGAGACAGCGAAATGAAGCTCAGGTAAGACAGTGTTTTAAATTAATAATAAAAAAAATGTAGCCCTTGCCAGGCAATAAACTTACAGTCAACAAACTGTAACGTTGTCACGGTTTCACTCTGGACTTGGGTTTTTTCATGTGTGTTTTTCGCTGTTACTCACCTGTTAGTTAATTAGGTTCACTCCCCGGGTTATCTGCTAGTTCACGGCACCTGTACTCCCTTGTTTGGATCCTCATTAGATTATCTCTCTCACTTGTCCTCCCCGCTTCACGATCGTTGTAATCATCCGTCTCACCTGCACTTCCTGGTTTGTAACAATCACGAGTGATTCAATCATTCTATTCACCTGTACTCCTCGTTCACGCTCGTTTAGTTCCCGGGGTTTCCACTACTTATACTCGCCTCTCTCACTCACTCCTGGTCAGTCCGTCTGCGAACCACGGTGTATTCCCTCGGCAAGCTATTTGACTCCTGACTTCTCTGCGTCTGTTTGGCTGTGTATTCCTGGTGTTGCTCGTCTCCCGTCTGTTCCTGTGTTTGCCCCTGTCTGTCTGTCAGAATCTCCTGTCCTCCGGTACCGACTCCTGCCTGCCCTCGACTCTGCCCTGCTCTACTGCCCTGGTGAACGACTCCTGCCTGCCCTCGACTCTGCCCTGCTCTACTGCCCTGGTGAACGACTCCTGCCTGCCCTCGACTCTGCTCTGCTCTACTGCCCTGGTGAACGACTCCTGCCTGCCCTCGACTCTGCTCTGCTCCACTGCCCTGGTGAACGACTCCTGCCTGCCCTCGACTCTGCTCTGCTCCACTGCCCTGGTAACGACTCCTGCTCGGCTGACTCACCTGCTCCTGGTCTCGACCTCCGCATGCCCTCGACTCAGCTCTGCTCTACTGCCCCCGGTATCGACCATCGCCTGCCTACGACTCTTCGCCTGCTTCCGAGTGTGGGTTCTCACCACCCGTCTGCCTGGGTGTTTCGCCGCGTCTTGGTGGATACCTACCGGCTCTCCGGAGCTGTTGACTTTGTCCCTTTTTCCCCAACCCTTAATAAACTATATTTGAGGTTACGCATTTGGGTTCATCTGTCTGTCTGTCCGGTCCCCGTGACAAACGTTAGCTCCTAGTCTACTAGCCATGTTCAGACTGTTAATTACAAGTGAATCAGTTAACACAGTTAACAGTTCAGACTGTGTAAACAAATGATTAAAGTTGTAAATGACTGATGCTATCTAGCTAGTTTACGTTGTGGATATGAACATGAATTATTAATTACTGAAAGCAATTCATCATGGTCACTTGACTGTTTTGAGTTAACGTTCGGGTAAGACTAGCGCTTCCCTTCCGAGGTTGCTAGCTAGCTATGCTATTTCTGATTAAGCTTAATTTTCTAGTGTTAATTTTGACACCCTGTTTTAAATGTCGTCTTTGTCTTCGTCTCGTGACGAATGCTCTATAGAATGCTCTATGCTCTATAGTTTTTGTTATTAGGCCTATATTATAGTCATTCACAAACCATTTTTGTTAGTCAAGTTCAGTGTAAACAAAGATTCTGCCCTATAGAAACGTTGAATGTAACTGTTTGGTAAAATTTTCAAGGTGTGACCGGTTATGGTCAAAAATGAAGATAGATTTTACCTTTATTTCGCATGACACTGCATTTCAGGATATCTATAAAGATGTATTTTCGTTCAAGTGAATGGTTCTCGTCTATTGACTGTATATATACAGGCTATGTGCTCATCGGTTTTCAGGTTTATAGGCCAAGGGCGACATCTGTTGGTGAAATTGTAATATGAAAAGAATCAATCTGAAAGTGAAAGTCTCCCATTTCTGTCATTGTGATCACACGGCACAGCACAGCACACAGTGCACACAACGAAATTCAACCTCTGCATTTAACCCATCACACATGTGAGCAGGGGGCAGCCATGACAACGGCGCCCGGGGAGCAGTGAGTGGGGACGGTACCATGCTCAGGGTACCTCAGTGGCACTACTGGCGACTTGGGATTCGAACCTGCGATCCTTGCGGTCACAGGACCGATGCCTTAGCCGCTAGGCCACCACTGCCCCCTTTGTATTCATATCAAATTATGTACAGATTTTTATGTTGTCCCATATGACACCTCTATAAATTTAAAATAAAGTTTTGAATTTTGAAATGAAGTGATTTACACGTAGGCCTACATAAACCTAATTTATATATGCATTTTTGGAACTTTGGTGTGTTTGTTTCAAAAATAAAGTGAATGGCACTGATAAATTCTGAAGTATTGTTCATATTGGGGGAGGGGGGGGGGGGGGGGGGGGGGCACCACAAAGCATTTGTGCTTAGGGCACCCAAATGGCTAGCAACGGCCCTGCATAAAATATACGTTTATGTGATGAATATAAGGGGTATTTCCATGTTTCTTGTGATTGTTTAGTTTAAACTTTGAATGTACCTGACATGGATTTGCCTAGCTAATGTGTTCATTTCACACGTTGTGATATTAGCTTGTTAATATGGTTAAAAATAGATGTTAGCCCGCCTGTATTGTTATGCATTTTCCTTTGGGAATTACGGGGGTGTTGGCGAATTATTTTCATGTACACCATCATGTATATGGATGGTAGCCAGATTGGCTTATTGTTAAATTGTGCTGGCTATCAGTTACTGCAGCTGAGAGGTAGCCACTTTGCTTGGCAGTATTACGGTGTTATACCTGCTAAGAATTTGATGCTGTATCACAAATTTAGATGAGACCTCTTAGAAGAACAAATGTATGATTTGGTAACTGTTACACTGTTCCGTGTAGATTGTTTTTTTTTCCGGGATAGAAGAACGGATTTCTGAGGAACCCAGATGGCAAGCCAGTCCTTGGGAACTTCACGTGCTGACCACCCAGCCTGCAGCAGTCTGGCCAACTGCTGCATGGTTTAGAGGTCCTCACTTTCTGCGTGAACTTCCATCACATCTCGCATGGACACAGATAAGAGTTCCTTTTCCCATACAGAGAAGGACCCATACCAGAACCTACCTTTGCAATTTTGTTAACTACCTTGAAGGACAATTGCATTTTTTATTGTTTTGATACAAAGGATTTTTCTTATTTGAATAAGGAATTGAATTGAACTGTCAAAGGTGTTAGATTGTTAGAGCTGTTATTGGTGGTTATTATTTTGTTCATTTATTATTTTTTACATTCACACTGCCTTGCATACACCACATTCATACACATTCACTGCAACAACTTACTAATAGTTCCCAACGTCCATTTTCTTAGTTCTTCTTAAATTGGGAAACTGTACAAATTAAAGTTGCTTACAGTTTACCATATCTCTGGGTTACATTGTACTTTATTACACAACTCAGGAACCTAGAAGCTAAAAGAGTGTGGCTTTTACTGGTCCAACTAACACAAGTGCTACACAGAAATCACCAGTCAAGCTGATCACAGTCCAAGCCGTAACACCGGCAACAGAAGAGGAGGCGGTGCGGCAAGCTAGCTCAACATGCCACAATAGTGGACAAGCACTATCAAGTGTACAGAAAGTGCTGAAGAAAGACCACAGCACAACATAAGCATGTCTGTGTGTGGCTTGTGTCCTCTGTTGTAAGTTGCTTTGGATAAAACTCCATTGGAAATGAATTGAATGCATGCAATGCGGCAAATCAGACGTGATAGTGGACAGGCACCATGAAGTTGCCGGGATGCAAGCATGGTATGCTGTCCACAGACAGTGGGGGGCAGTCGAGGAAGTGTTCATTCACCTGGTAATGACTCTTTCAAGCATCTACCGACTTCTAAAGATGATTTATCAACTTGAAAAACTTGCATAGTCCTGCTTTAACATACCAACAGATGCAAAGTGCTTTGGTTAAGTGTTTTAATTTCAATTTGGTGATGAAAATAAGGATTAGCAAAGACTATCAACCAGGAAGTCTTGATGAAAAAAAAACATTACGTTGTTTTATTGCGCATGCCACTGCCCTAACTAAAAACAAAGTTCTTTTTTAATAACTCAAAAGATGAGCATGTACATGATGTACATGTAAATTCATAATTTCTGCTCTTGAAAGGTTCCTCTAGTGGTAAGGCAGTGACACAAATGGCATGAAATGTTGCTCATTAGGGTCTTCTGCATCACTACAATGAAGTGACACATAAAAGAGAGCCTGACCAAAGAAAACATTTTAATAAAAGCACAGTCTAAGCCATAATTCAGTGCACAAATGTGTTTGTCATATATGCCAGGGAAAAACCATATGTCAATAGCTTGGAGATTAATGCATCTGAGATATTTAAAGGGGCCATACTATGCAAAAATCACTTCATTTTTGTATAGTCATTTGGGTCTGTACTGCTCCAATAAACACTCCAAGTGCCAAAAAAAACATTCATTCGTTTGCTGTAAGTCAGTTTAAAGAATTTGGTGTCAAATACCGTGCTTCTACGAACCATTTCTTGTCTGGTGTCTGACGTCCAAATGGAATAGCCAACTTTTATACTTTTTATTTCTACTATGCGTGCAGGAAGCTCTATGAAATGTGTACAGATACTAAGAACTGTACAATATTGGAAAACATTGTCAAACAATACCAGATTGAGCCGTGCTGGAGAACCTCGTAGCCTATTAGCCATTCTCTGGAGGCCTAGCGGCCAGACCTCAGTCTCACCTAGGAGGAACAGCTGCCCAAAGGTCATCTAGTGGTGTGCAACATAGCAGGGTGTGGACATCCGTGATCTACTCTATGCTAAAAGCTAACACCAGCAGACCAAATGATTTATTCTGCGAGGTAAAAAAATGGCCAGAATAGAACTGGTCAGATCTCTTTCTCTTGACGATGATTTTGTGCAAAGAACTTGATGAACATGTTTTTATAACCTATATGCCCCCTTTAAGAGACCAACATCTATGACTAATGGCCTTAAGTGTGTTGGCCATCCTTGCCAAAGGGCCTCTGAGTCTCAAAATTACCCTTTTTTGTAAAAATGTATAATCGCTGAGAAATCATTTATGTTCATCAATCAACAAAATGCAGTGAATGAACAAAATACAAACCTAAATCAAATGAATATTTGTTATGACCACCCTGTGCCTTCAAAAGAGCATCAATTCTTCTAGGTATACTTGCATACAGTTGTTAAAGGAACTCAGCTGGTAGCTTGCTCCAAACATCTTGAAGAACTAACCACAGATCTTCTGTCGACGTAGGCTACTTAATATATACAACCAATTTAGTATAATTGGTTGATCATACACCTGACTATAGTCCTACAAAATCCCTGACTTTGTGTGTACCCCTTTGTGTGAGTTGATGCTGGTCTGAAGGCACCTGCCTTTTTTAGTTTACAAAGAACACAAAGTACTTGTGCATGTAGGAAGAGCACCTTAGGGAGAAACTATAGCTATTACACCTACCCCTACACTATCTATAATCAAGTAAATAGTTCAGGCTGTTTAGTCCCTACTCCCAGGTGTAACACGCACAACTGTTTGCTGACTACAGCTATTCACGCAACCTCATGTGAGCTGTACAGGACAGAGCAGCTGAGGGGATGGCCAACTGGAGCCGTACAGACAGATGCTCACCAAGGGTTAACCTGAACCAACCGGTTACCGTTACAGTGACTGGGGCTGCTGGGGCCGTTTACATGATCCACTCAGCAGCACCTACCTATCGCTTTCCCCCATGGCTTTCACCATGCCAACAACATGCATCTCATCCAGGACCACTGGCAAGCCTTTGCAGTTTCCTCCAACATTTCCTTAACAATTAAATAACTAAATAAATAAATAAAATACAAGACACTTGCACATGTGGGGAGAGCATCCATTGTACCACACTTCAGGCTTTCCTAACTACAGCCATTACAATTATCCATACACTATGTGGGACACATCCTCAGCAGTGTACCTCAGGATCAACGGGTGTTTCGGGCCTTTATTCACTGTACACCCTC
Source organism: Coilia nasus (assembly GCA_027475355.1). Lineage (NCBI taxonomy): Eukaryota > Metazoa > Chordata > Actinopteri > Clupeiformes > Engraulidae > Coilia > Coilia nasus. Next base: position 2,015,051 of record CM050216.1, on the reverse strand, counting down.
CCCTGAGGCGGCCCCACTAAAGGTGATCAATCCTTTAGTGTGTGTCCACAGTTTAGCTAACTGCTACCCAAATTTCCAAAATGTACTTCCACAATTCACTTACAACCACAGTTTACTTCCAAAATTTACTACCTACTGTTCATTACCAACTGTTTGCACGACTTCCAAAGTTTTACTTACAAAATTAACTACAACCACAATTTACTTCCAAAATGACCTGCTTACTTACTAATTAGGACTTGTTATCGAATATTTGCACTTTACCACCATTTTACCACAAATACTATCACTTTGCAGTCACTAACGCATATGCCATTACACAAACGACCCTGCCAATGCTAGTTCTAAAGACGATTCTACCCACTGACTTAACATTAAATGTATACACCTCTTGAATCTAATGGTGACTAATGCTCAGTTATAGTAATACAGTAATAATCACATATTGATCCTTTTATGGGTGACTGTTATATAATAATAATAATAAACTGGCTGTTGCCACTTACCAGTAGGAGAGAACCTCAGAGAACTGACCCGTATCTCTGGCGAGAGCTCACGATTCTACCCACTGACTTAACATTAAATGTATACACCTCTTGAATTTAATGGTGTCTAGTGCGGTGTTCCATACACCGCAAAACCCCGGGCAACTTGGCCACTCTGTATCCCAATACACCGCACGATCTCAGAGAGCCTGATTCTAAGCTGCCCATGTGTGTAATGGCTGCCATTTATAAGCCTCTTCTTCTGTGTTTCTATTGACCCACTAAACGCACTACTGCCATCTGCTGGTCTGGGGTGCCCATCCTTATCTGCACAAACAGCCCTAGGTTGCACTAATCTCCACCACCTTACTAATGTCCTGTGCTGAACAAGTACCCACGCTAACCAATCCCAGCCTCCACTGCTACATTAACAAAATAAAATAATAATAATAATAATAATACTAATAATAATAATGATGATGTAATGACGCAATGCCTAAAACTTGTGAAAAACAACTTATGCCCATCAAGTCCTTTCAGCCTTATGGGTGTTTTAACATTAAACATGTGGTTTTAACATTAAACAGTACGGTGCAAAAGTTTTTTACTAAAATGTTAAGAATTTAAGCACAAACTGAGCTGAAAACACTTCTAGTTCAGTTGAACATTTATTAGCCGTCTAACAGATACTATGAAATGATTACTTCAGAGTAGGGAGGCTGAAAGCATTGGTGATGTCAGAATCTTGTAAAAACTTCATAAGTGGGGTTTAAGAGCAAATTTGTTCATGAGAACGATTGGTGAATGAGGTGTGTGTGCACAAGGTAACAAATTGGTGTTCAATATTCTACAGCATGTTGGGAGACATATCATTGCTAGTAAATAAGTAAGGGTGGCAAGAGAAGAGAAGTTCACACTTAGGAACAGAGGTGTCTTAGATGGGAAAGTCAGACAGAGAGAAAAAACTGTGAGTGTGAGAGACTGACAGAGTGGTTGAAGAAGAATAAAAAAATAGTTTTATTGAGGTTGGGGTGGCCATATGTTTTGTTAACCTTTGGCACAAAATGTGCCAGACAGGAGATTTCTTATAGTCTAGATAATAATCTTTGCTTAATACTTCTGCTATATCTTCTTCCAGTACTTCACAGTGGAGCAACTGAAAAATGCTAACACCAGATAGTTTACCCCATAAACTATCACAAAGGGAAGAGTCACTGTGACAATGATCTTTCATATGACAGATCATATAAGTTTCGCAGAAAATAAAATAACGGCAGTGGTTGTGTCTGAAAGGTTGTCACATAAATAAAATAATTTTACTTTGCTGCTTCACACTAATGGTACAACTATGGCTCATTTTTAAGTGTGTTAAAATCAATCACTATCACAGTACAAAACGTTGAATGATTGTGCAAATACAGTAACCCCTGATAGTTTCAGTGAATGAAGACATTAAGGAGGTCAAAACCACAAACTAAAGTATCACAGGAAAGCATTAGGAAAATATATTTTTTTCTGTGTGTAATGAGGGTTTGGTAGCCTGGTAAACCAGCCCCTCGTACTTCATTTCATTTTGTACAGAGGGTCTGGACCAGACATCGTCAGAAACAATTTCTTCCTGGAGGTGTGGACTCTGCCGAAGTTTAAAACAAGCATCTGCCTTTACCCAATCGCTAACGCCTGGTCGTCACGTACGCAATTAGCCTACCTACGCACTACAATTCAAATGTAGCACACAAAGTCAACGTCATGGCTAACGAACAAACCCTCTGTTCACTGATTGGATCGGCCTTGCTGGGCCCTCAAGAGATTCCGTTCCAGACCCTCTGTACAAAATGAAATGAAGTACAAGGGGCGGGTTTACCAGGCTAGGGGTTTGGGGCCTCAAGAAAATAAATGGTGTGTACTTTGTCATCACATTAGTATATTTAGTGTAGTAGTGTATTTCTATTTCATTTAAAAATGACAACTCACTCAAAAAATGACAAATCATCTATGAATGCAGCAAATGTGCCAATGCCCAGTAGCTAGGCGCTGAATGGAAGCAAAATGCACATTGAATTACTCTTTTAATAACACACACAAACATGTTTGTGATGGTTATGTTCATCATGCAAGACACAGCAAAGGATTCCTCTGGCAAACAAAGTGTTAATTATGCAAGCATAGTTATCAATATGTTAGAAAACAAAACAAAAGACAATATAATTTTGTCTAAAACACTTTTAGCCAGCAAAAAAGAAACAAAAGCACATTTCCCTTTATAATATTGACCAAGCTTTAGTGAACCATCCCAATAATAATCAAAGGCCATCGGAAAAAGACAGCCTTGGTGCAAGGACAAGATACAGTGTCATACGTGGTCCCCAGACACATGTAGCCATGCCCAAGGTTAGATTGTGCTCAGTTGCACATTCTTTAGTGAAATTCTACATTTCTCATACACTGTGCAAGTAGAAACATTTTCAAGAGGACCCATGTCTTTAAAAAACATTTATACACTTAAAAATGGAAATAAAAAACATTACATAACAACTTAGGGGGTCATTAGTCTGCAGGATCCCAAAGAGGACAAAAAGGATTGCTTGCCGTTGGGACTCATGAGTTATATAAGGCCATTCGTTCTCTTTTCCTGAAAGCAAGGCTGAAGAAAATGGCTCGTCAACTGAATAGGCATCTCTTGAAACAGAGAGGTTTTTAGGAAATTGAGAAGGAACAGATTTTCAAGGGTACCACAGTAAAGATTTTCAGAGAGAACAGAAAAAGAAAAATCAGTAACCCAGGATTGATCACTGAGTTAGTCAGCAGAGCACTCATGATCTAACTAAGCTTAGCAAGTCATCCGCTGCCTTGGCGATGACTGATGAGTCAATCGTTTCCTTTTAAGGCAAGTGATATAGCTCTCTCTTCTATCAGAACCTTCTCAGTAGGCCTGATCTGTGATGGCTTTCAACACCGCATATGCAGACAAGCTAACAAGGTTTGATGGCTAACTATGAAGTTGGGTCAGTAGCGATCTGGTCCTTGCCTGGTGTTCTAGTCACAGTTGTGCTTCTTGTTTTTGTTATTTGTGTGGGTATTTAACTTTTTCACAGTTTCCCTCTCTCTCACAGTGGAACTGTCTCATTCTGTGGTAGGGGGCACTTCATTGGAGACACGGAGATTGTGTGGATTAAGTGCAGGACATGATGGAAGCTTTGTGTTCCTTCCCCTCTGTTTGATATGCAACCGTCTCATTCTGCTGTGGGGGCACTTCATTAGAGACACGTTGATTGTCTGGGGTAAGTACAGGACATGATGAAGCTTTGTCTTTCTTCCCCTCTATTTGACGTTGAACACCATCAGTGGCCTCTCCTCGCGCTTCTGCCACGGACTCTTCTTGTTCTCTCCATCGTCATCTTTGTCGTCGGCGTACTGCTCTCCATCGTAGTCAGGGCTGGTTGCTGAGTCTTGTCGGGGGTCACTGGTGCTGCTGCGGGCGCTGCTGTCACGGCTGCATCGGGGGAAGGTACCTCCCCGCACAGATGGAGCATCCTCGTCTACTAGCGGAGGGAGAGAGCCATCCTCATGCGAGTAGAGCTGTGCGTGGCTCTCGCTACTGCTGCTCGGGGGATGCGGTGGTTCAATAACTGGGAGTTTGGAATAGGACTTGCCATGCAGCATGTGCTGCTCTTTGCTGACGCCCTTGGCTCTCCGCTCATCTTGTTTCTGCTGCTGGACCAGTCGGGGGATGCGCGACTCCGGCCGACGCTGCTCCTGCTCCACCTCTGTGGTGGTGATGATGGGCAGACGCGTGTCGTTTCCCAGCTCAATGTACGAGTGTCGCACGAGTGAATTGGTGCGCCCATCCAGCGACACGAACCAGGCACGTGGGTGCGGCTTTACACCCAGTTCCAGAAGCTTCTTGTCCGTCAGGGACTGCAGCTCGCCGTTCATCTGCGCCATGCTGGAATTGTTGAACAGCACTGGGATTCGGACGGGACCTGAAGGAGGATCCAATGTCCAGTCATTGCGAACGTTATTATGACTTTCACCCTGTCTCTCCCCTCCTTTCTCCTCTCTCCCCTGTGACGGCTGGTTCTGGCCCTCTTGCTGCTGCTGTATGTGCCCCTGGCCAGGCCGCGGCAGCATCATGCTCAACTGTATGCCCTCCATGTCATGCTGCAGCTGCTGCTGGCGATCCATGGCCTGCTCAAGGGCTGACAGGTCTGAGGACAGCTGCATGTAGTGAGCTGGGATGACCAGTGTGGGCACTGCACTGTGGTACATGCTCTCTGTCATCTGCTCCATTGAGTGGCAGAACACCAGCTGGCCCTCGGTGCTTCCTCGGTGTTGGGAGGCAGAGTACTCTGGGGGCTTCACCTCCTGGTAGTGGCCGGCAAAGGGAGGCAGGAGAGGAGGCGGCGAGGGTGGGTCCGAGGTGTAGCCCTGGTTGTCCTTGGCATTGTGGTGGTTGAGATGATGGCTCCGATGGTCGTCTCCATCATTCCCTGAGCTGTAGCAGCCACTACAGTCATTGCAGAGCAGCAGCGGATCCAAGTTGCTGGTGGTGTTCATGGAGCTGGCCACCTTCATCGGGAAGCTCTCGCTCTCACCTTCTTTTCCTCTTTCTCCACAGCGAGTGAGTGTGTTGGCATTGACCTTGGAGTGACGCAGATTTTGTGCAGCAGCAGTGGACGTCGGAGCAATTCGGAAGAACTCTTCATGTGAGCTGTGCAGGTCACGGGTCGATGAGAGGTCGGACTTGATGCCATTAGCATCACCCATGCAGGATATGCTCTCTAGACGGCCACTGCTGATGAGGTGCAGTTGGGAGGTGGAGGTGCACTGGTCTCTCTTGGAGCTATCCAGGGCTGCCGACAGGTGCCGCTTATGGTGCTGTTGACGGGGTTTTAGGCACCTCCTCCTAAAGCAGACAATCCAGTCAGTAACTTCACCAATTGTTACATTGAGTTTTCATTCCTTTACCTCAACACCTTATACATGTTATTAGAATCATTAATATATCTATTAATACAGTGAATTCTTTAGCCTATCTCTTACACAGATACTGCATATGTTCAGCATGTACATTTCAAATGGTAGTATTTTGGATTATGAAAATGATGTGGAGTACCAAATATATTGTTGGATAATTAACTGATATGCAGGAATTATCTGGGATATTGCTATTTCCTACAGGTAGTTGGTCACCATCATAATATATATACAGAGTGGAGTGCAGGACACATTTTTATATCTTTTATATCACATTTATATCTTGGACTATAAAAATGATACAGAGTACCAAATATATTTGGTGTAAAGCTGACATTCTGTAGTTTTTTATTCATAGGTTAATTTCTCTGGACACCACTCTAAAACTTTTGTTTATATATAAAAACACAGCCAGGAACGTTTCAAACTGTAGACCTGAATGAAAAATATGAAGAGGTCATTAAATTGTGTCAATCCAAACCTTTAAAGTTAAAATTTGTAAAAATGTAGGAAAACATTATATGATTAAAATTTGTGTTACGGGCCCTGCATGGCAATCCCAATCATAATGCAGCTTGCTCTTGCACATAGGAATTTCATCCTCCTGTGCCCCTAGGGTTCCCTCATAATGACTTGGACTTTAAAACAAATTGCATATGTAGTCGGAGTATATTATAACCAGCCAAAGATCCAGCAAACTTTACAAGCCCAAAGGAAATTTACACAGCATTTTTGAAAGCGACAAGCATCATCCCAAAAGGTGATCCTGTATAACATCAATTCAATGCCTGTGTGCTGTTACAAACTTCTGTGAGGCAGGCTGTGTCCTTAAAAAAAATAACCCAGGTCAACCTCGAACATGTCCTAATGCAAAGACCCACTAACGTGTGAAAAATGCTATTCATGATGGATGTTTGGCTTTTTAAGTCTATGCTATTACCAGGGAATCTTAGGGGCACCAGGTGGAACAAATTCCTAAGAGCAAGAGTGTGCTGCCTTATGATTGGGATAAGCACGGCCATGAATTAAAGATGTCTTTTATGTAAGGGTACATTTGGGTAACCAGTTTTTCACAAAAATACAATGTTTCAAACTATAGACCTGACTTGAAAATGAAGGCGATGTCATTAAATAAACAGTGGAAATACAAACATCTCAAAGTCAAAATTAGTGAAACATAGGGAAACTGATTTAAATTTGCAGCACAGGCTCTGTGTGTTGATTTCAACCACAGCTCCATGAGTTTGAGCATTGATGATAAAATAATGCATGGCTTATATATTGGGGACAAAAAACTACAAACTCTCTTTTGAACACACGGCACTAAAACTACATGAACAGCTCACACAAAAGAGCAACAGTAGCTCTGCGTGGAACTGACCCACCTGCAATAGTAGAGCAGCACACACAGGAGGACGAGGACCAGCAGGGCCATGGAGCCCAAAATGGCCAGAAGGAAGATGGTGTGGTATGTGGTGATGTCTCGGAGCCCTGATGGGTTCAGAGCAGTGCCTGGCCAAGAGGAGAAACACAAACGGGAGAAAGTACTTAGATCTTATTTTTTCAAGTTCTTAGAACTCAAATCAAAAACATACATGGATGTGAAATGTATTCATTGTATGGTATAAAATGTAATTTATGAATTCAGTGTATTTTTACAAACTCTGTGACATGATGCAAGACTGATGCAGAGACAATATGCTGCAAACACACTGTAAAGCAGACTCATCATCAGTGAAAAGCAATGAGGTGAAGTACAATAATACAGTCTTGGGAGTTGGTTTTTGGATCAGAGGGTTGTGGGTTCGATTCCCGCACCAGTAGGAAAATGTGGGTGGGGTGGGTGAATAACCAGTGCTGTTCTGCACCCTCATCCATGGTTAAAGTATAAGTAAGTAAGGCACCAAACCCCATGTTGCTCCATGGAGACTGTTCCTGTAGCCAATTCACTGAAAGTCACTCTGGATAACAGCATCAGCTAAATGCATTGTTATGTAATGTAAATCTAAAAATGCTATTGGCAATCACTGTACATCATTAACAGAAGCCCACTAAAGTTCCCACTAACTCCAATGTCTGTAATTTAAATACTCAGCAGGGACTTGAAAAAGAAGATATGACTTGTGGTCAGGTAAAACAGCTGGGATGTGACTGGAAATGCAGGCTGTGTCTGAGAAACCTGACTGACAACACCCCCAAATTTACCTTTAGAGGAGGGGAAGGCTGCCAGCCAGTAGCCAAGCTGGGGGGCCACAAAGCTCCAGGTCATGTGGGTGCCATCCTTCTTAATGTAGCCAACTCCACTCCTCACCCAGAGGCCTGTGGGAGGAAATTACATCATAAAGACAGGAAAACTAAGAATCAACCGTTAACAGCATTAGTGTTTTACCTGTATAGAGGTACATTTTGTCTACATGAAGCAAATTAGAACACAGCCACATTATGGTCACTGTTGTGTATATAGGTTAGAGGGGTTCTCATGAAGGCAGACAGGCTTCCACCCATATTGTTCACATTCTGTTACTGTTCATTTTAGGTAGAGGCAAATGAGGAGGGGTAGGATAATATTTTCTCTCTGGCCTAAAAAAAAAGATAATGGCTTCAGCTTCATGTACTCTGACAGGGTAACCACAACCAAACACACCACTGGCCCACCTAAACCTCACTTTTACAGTGATTTTCCTTTTTCTTTTCTATTAGGCTGAAATACTACTGCTAATCTATTAGTCAATAGGTAAAAAAACAGCTATTTTAAAGGGTGTAATAGGTGTATACATATATAGATTGTGTAGTTCTGTTTGGACCTCTTCACTAACATGTCTAATTTTAGCTACATGAAATGTTATATATATAAACATCATATGCCACAGAGAAATGACTGAAACTGATGGACAATTCTCCAGAAAACGTGCCGAGGAGGGAAGGGAGGGCAGGAGGAAGTTACAGCATTACAGGACTTACAGTAATTGGTGCTTAAAACATACATGCAACTTCATATATCAGGCAATAGGGGGAGGTGTAGTAACAATCAAAGCCACAAGGCATCTGATTTCACTCCCTTTTAGAGCAGAATCATGGGGCTTTCCCATCCCCCGTACCCCCAGCCCCACAACCCCCTCCATTCCATCCCCTCCCCGTCCCTTCACCAAGGCACCCTGTGATAGCGGCCTAACCCTCTAATGTCTGTGATCCGTCTCCAAAGCAAACAGTTGGTGAGGCCTCCTCAGGAGCAAGGGCAGAGTGAGGAAACAATGGCCGTTTTGATTTGGTCTCTAGGGGTTTGGGGGTGGGGGGCTAACTTACTGCTGTTCTCTCTCTCTTAAACACACACACAATTCACAAATACACACTCACACACTCTCTCTCTCTCACACACACAAACAATCAGATACCCACAAAACACAGACACCAACATTTTACAAGGACACTTCAAACCTCAAAACTGAATATGCCATGGTTGCACGTATTCTGCCTCTTTTTCTTTTCACACACACACACACACACACACACACACACACACACACACACACACACACACACACACACACACACACACACAAGCTCACACACACAAAAGGCTCTCTCAGTCAAGTATGTCTATAATAATTGGCAGTTGTAAGCCTGCTAATTAAAACACATTTAATTGAACTGACACAGAACGATGACCCGTGGAAGTAATCCCTGTGCATTTCTAAACATAAAAATGTCTGACAGAAACCACACAAACACACACACACACGTGCGCATGCACATACTGTATATACACACAAACACACACACACATATTTGGCCTCATGTATCAACAGGGGCGTGGCCACGTGGGGGCCGGGGGGGACATGGCCACCACTGGTCAGAGGATGGCCACCCCGCTGGCCCCCCCTACAGATCCACCCTTTGCCTACTTAATTTTTGAACTTAATATTTTGCACTCAGCTTACTATCTCGACAGAAAGCTAAACAAAGTCAGCCAACAATAACAAGTAAATTTTCCTCATTTGGTCTTTACTTTTTAGTGAAACTGAAGCACAATAAAACACAAAATACAAATGAGCATCTGTCATTCAACGTTTATCATAAGTCTAGCTTAACATTAGAAAGTTCATATGCAGGCTAACCGCAATTAGCATCACTATATTTAAGAATTACTTTTAACACGTTAGAATCATGTTTTTATAAAATACTCAGTAGGAATTACAAAAATAATATAATGTTAAAAAATCCGCCAGTACTATAACTTACATATATAGTTCTGTACTGTACAGTACTGTAACTTAAAAATAGTTTTCTAATCATCTGTGCCTTTTGCTCCGTAAAAAAGAGGTCAAAAGTTTTTCTTCTCACAAGGCGTGTGATGGGCATTGGTCTTGACAACAACATATAGGGGGGAAAATACTGGACACTAGACAGGTCCCCCCCTGGCTAGCCTTAATTGAATGACCCCCCACATTGGTCATAACATGGCCACCCCTTCAATGATGCTGACCACCCTTTGGCCGCCCCATGTAAAAAAGTCTGGCTCCGCCCCGTGTATCAAATGTGCGTATGACAGAAAAGGAGTGTATGTTGATTGAGTGTCTTTATCAATTAGAACGTGATTGCAGGCTGCACGGCTCTTCCATAACGTGCATCACACACTGTGTCCCAGAGGGGGCACCAAAAAAATCATGCTGAAAAAAAAAATCATCAATTATAATGGCTATATTCAAAATAAAACATATGCACTATAATAATACAAATACAATACTAACAAATCTAGCCTAGAAAATGATGAAATCTATCCTATATACAGCCCCCTCACCCCTATCTGGCAGTGGTCTGTTCTGTTTGTATGTGTCTGTTTGTATGTAATTCATATTGATAATTAGTTTATTATTATGGGGTGGGGCAAAGGTCATGTAATCATCAGCGTTTGTTTGTTAGTTAGTTTGTTTGTTGAATCTTGGTGTCTTTATTGACAGTGAACTAACATGCAACAGTCACATGAAAGCAATCAATAAATCTGCATTCTATCACATAAAAAGCACTGTTAAGCTTAGAGGACTTATGTCAAAACAAGATCTAGAAAAACTTGCAGGGTTGATTACTGCAACGGCCTTTTCACTGGCCTTCCTAAAAAGACCATCAAACATCCAACTGATTCAAAATGCAGCAGCAAAGGTTCTTAGAAAAACAAAAAGATCTGACCACATTACTACAATTTTAAGGTCCCTGCACTAGCTCCTAGTAAGTTATAGAATTGACTTTAAGACATTGCTTCTTGTGTTTAAATCATTAAATGGAACGGGACCCAATTACTTACTGCATATGTTTCAGTTATATGCACCAACTAGGTCTCTGAGATCACATCAGAAAAATCTGTTGGTAGAACCTGCTGTTAGAACAAAATGTGATGAAGCAGCTTTCAGCTGCTATGCTGTAAAGCTCTGGAACCAACTTCAAGAAGACATCAAAAATGCTCCTACTGTTAATGATTTCTACTAATTTTATACTTATTTTGTGTGTTTTTATATGCTTTTACTGTATATCTTTTATTTACCACATACCTATTTCACTCTTATGCTTTTACACTTATTTTATCTTTTATGCTTTTGCACTTACTTTATCTTTTATGCTTTTATATATTGTCCTTTGCTTTTATTTTTGTTAAGCACATTGAATTGCCATTGTGTATGAAATGTGCTATACAAATACATTTCCTTGCCTTGCCTTTGTTAGTTAGCAAGATAACTCAAAAAGGTATGGACCTCCGGTCTGTTACATCCGCCACCCATGGAGCCATGGTTGGCCGCCTACCTGGCTCCCGCACATAACCATGTGGTTGTAGGTAAATCCACGCTCCCGTCGAAGCACTGCCGCTTCTCCTACAGCCAGCTGGAGAAGTGCTATAAAGCACAGGCTACCACAGCTCGCACCATGTCCTCCATGTCTCTGCTGCAGACGTACCAGGCCATGTGCCTGGCCATAGCCTGGTGGCCGCTGGAAGCCCCGCTACTGACCTGCTCAACGAAATCAGAGTGGCTACAGACTACACTTTGCGTATGACCCGCTGTGCTGCTCTGCCGTTGGGTAGAGGAATGGCAACCACCGTGGTGGCCCAGTGTCATTTGTGGCTCACCCTCTCAGACATGCCTGACAGGGATAGTTTCTTATCTTGATGAGCCAATTTCCCCCGCAGGTTTGTTTGGTCAATTGCTCAAGGCAATTCAAGCATCGTTCAAAGTGCGTAAAAATCAGGCTCTTATTAGCGTGTTGCCCAGATGTTACGCCGTGAAGCCCAAGCCACCGGCACCTTTCCGGCGGTAGGTTCAGTCGTCCCAGCCTCTCAACAAGATGGCTGCGTCTGCTTCCCCAGCTCCCCCTGGTCAGGCTTCGAATAGTGCTGCACGCCAGCCTGCTTGGCACAGACCTACTCCTCTTCCTCCCGGTCCACAGAGAGGCACCGCGTTCAGGAAGAGGAAGCCAAATTCTTCCTAGCTCTGGCTTCATCCCATGGGGGCCTGTTGCTTGCGGGAGACACCGCAGCCCCCCTTTCAGTGCCACCAGAGTTGTGCCACAATTTGTTTCAGGGCCTCAGTCCGGATTCGTTTGTCCCTCACACAATCTCCCAAACACACCCACCTTCCCACACCAGTTCTGTGTTCAGTCCAGAGTTTGGGCACATTAAAGCAGTGTGTGTTTTGTGTTGCAAAAAAGCCTCAAATAAAAGATGCTGTTCATTTGCAAAACAGGGTTCCCCTGTGTGCCTACCACCCTTTGGCCACACGGGGGCACCAGCGCTCCATTCATATCCCCAACGGGTTGTCTCACTTTCCAGATTGCCCACTGTCGCACCATAGGGGTTTCGCCATAGGTCGAATCCACAATAGCCAGGGGATACAGGCTGCAATTCTGCTTCCGCCCTTCTCGGTTCTCCACTATTGTCGAGACAAAGGTCTCGGGTGCTGCAGTTATAGTCATGAGAGAGGAAATAAGCACTCTGCTCTCGAAATGGGAGATATGGGTAGTTCCTCACACACAGAGGCTCACAGCGGCTGGTACAGTCGTTATTTTGTAGTACCCAAATGCAATGGCGGGTTACCTCCGATTCTGGACCTCCGTGCATTGAACAAGCATCTGAGGGTTTTCAGTTTCAGAATGTTAACATTATGTCAACTTCTGCGCTCGGTCGGTCTGGGGATGTGGTTCAGCTCAATAGACCTGACAGATGCCTTTCAACATATAGCTATTCAGGCCGCCCACAGAAACTTTCTCAGGTTTGCGTTCAAGAGCACTGCTTACGAGTATCTCGTCCTCCCTTTCAGTCTGGCACTGTCTCCCCGTTGCTTTTCAAAGGTACTGGAAGCAGCGCTCGCTCCCCTGCGATGTCAGGGAATACAGATTTTAACTTACCTAGACGATATGGCCATAGTATGTCGGTCCCAACAACAAGCAGCCACGCACATGGCCATGGTGCTGTCTCATATTCATATGTTGTGCTTTTCGGTGAACTACGAGAAAAGCTCCGACACCCAAACAACGGATGGAGTTTCTCAGTCTCGAGGCGTGCTCTCTCACCGGTCAGGCTTTCTTAGCAGCGCACAGAGAGGCTGCGTTCCGCGAATGCCTAGCTCATTTTCAATTGGGACACAAACTCCGTTTTCTCACTTTCCTACGCTTGCTGGGTCTTATCTCAGCATCATCTCGACATTTAAACAGGAAGCTTTTGGTGGATGCAGCTTGCCTCTCGGCCCTGTCACCTTGGAGGCAGCAGGATCTGCTCCGCCAGGGTGAACCATTAGGCAGGATAGTCTCCCGAAAGCTTATAACGACGGATGCGTCCCTCAGGGGATGGGGAGCACACAGGACAAGCACACAGGGTGTGTGGAGTGACACAACAGGGGCGTACGACTCACTACCTGAGAGGATAAATTGACAGACCACACTCCAATCAACAGGACAAGCACACAGGGTGTGTGGAGTGAATAAGAAGTCTGTAAGTACCTTTCAGTTTCTCATTACTCTATTGTGCTATACATAGCACCTGGTATCACATGACCACATTCTTTGAGCCTGCACTTTCTGGGGAGGTGTGAATAAGCCCACGCCCCCGAAACTACTGCCTTTGTCTCCCACAACGAGAGGGGCGTATGACTCACTACCTGAGAGGATAAATTGACAGACCACATTCCAATCAACAGGACAAGCACACAGGGTGTGTGTGGAGTGAACAAGAAGTCTGTAAGTACCTTTCAGTTTCTCATTACTCTGTTGTGCTATACCTAGCACCTGGTATCACATGACCACATTCTTTGAGCCTGCACTTTCTGGGGAGGTGTGAATAAGCCCATGCCCCCGAAACTACTGCCTTTGTCTCCCACAACGAGAGGGGCGTATGACTCACTACCTGAGAGGATAAATTGACAGACCACATTCCAATCAACAGGACAAGCACACAGGGTGTGTGTGGAGTGAACAAGAAGTCTGTAAGTACCTTTCAGTTTCTCATTACTCTGTTGTGCTATACCTAGCACCTGGTATCACATGACCACATTCTTTGAGCCTGCACTTTCTGGGGAGGTGTGAATAAGCCCATGCCCCCGAAACTACTGCCTTTGTCTCCCACAACGAGAGGGGCATACGACTCACTACCTGAAAGGATAAATTGACAGACCACACTCCAATCAACAGGACAAGCACACAGGGTGTGTGGAGTGAACAAGAAGTCTGTAAGTACCTTTCAGTTTCTCATTACTCTGTTGTGCTATACCTAGCACCTGGTATCACATGACCACATTCTTTGAGCCTGCACTTTCTGGGGAGGTGTGAATAAGCCCATGTCCCCGAAACTACTGCCTTTGTCTCCCACAACAAGAGGGGCGTACTCATAGAGTGGCACCTGGCACGCATATCAATGATCTGGGATCGGTATGGCAGGGCATATGTCGATCTCTTCGCATCCAAAGAAAATGCGCACTGTCCTCTGTTCTCCATGCGAGATCCCAGCGCTCCACTCGGAGTGGATGCACTGGCACAGACCTGACTGGTGCCTGCTATACGCATTTTCCCACGGTGGAACTGATCCTCCCCACAGTGCAGCGAGTTTGCCGGGGCGGACTCTCTTTAATCCTGGTGGCTCCGTACTGGCCAGCGAAGCCATGGCATGTGGAAATAATGAGCCTACTGGTGGACGAACCGCGGTCTCTCCCTCTTTGTTCGGATCTCCTATCACAGGCGAGGGGAGAAATTGTTCACCCCCGCTTCAAGGGCCTCGTCCACTAGGACTCTGTATTCTTATAAGGGGCGTGCTTTCGAACATTGGTGCCTGGACAGAGATCTGGTGCCCTTTCAGTGCTCTGTGGTGGATATTTTGTCGTTTCTGCAGGAGCTTTTTGATTAGGGTTTTTCTTTCTCAACCATAAAGATCTACCCGTCAGCTATGTGGGCTTTGACGGTGTGTCATCTGGAGTGCACCCAATGGCCATTCGATTCTTGCGGGGAGTGTGTCGCCTGAGACCCTTCACGAGGTCATCAGTACCCTCATGGGACCTGCTTGTTGTCTTAGAAGTTTTATGTGGTTCTCCTTTTTGAACCGCTGGACTCGATAGACATTAAGTTCCTCTCCTCTGCGCTTCTGCTCACCTTGGCTTTGGCTAAGCGTGTGTCTGACATTCAGGCTTTATCTGTACATCCGTCCTGTACACAGTTTGCCACTGATGGGGCTAAGGTTGTTTTCTACCCCAGTGCGGCATACTTGCCTAAGGTTCTGCCTAAGTCTTATCAGTCTATGGTGATTGTTTTACATGCCTTCCTGCCCCCTCTGTTTACATCCGAGGAGCAAGAGAGGCAGCACTGCTTATGTCCTGTTCGAGTGCTGCGTGTATATATGTCTCGCACTCAAGGATTTAGGTTGTGTGATCAGCTCTTTGTCTGCTTTGCTAATCCTATTCATGGTAAGGCCTTGTCGAAACGTCCTTTTCACTGGATCATAGAAGCTATTGCTTTTGCTTACAGTAGCAAGGGCTTGCCGTCGCCCATGGGCTTACAGACGCATTCTACTAGGGGCATGGCGGCATCCTGGGCACTATTCAGGGGGTGTCTCTGGAACAGGTCTGCTCTGCAGCAGCATGGTCTCCCCATACTTTTGTACGCTTCTACTGCTTGGATGTTGTTGCCCCTTCGATGGCTCATTCTCTCCTTTCCTCCGCAGCAGACTGATGTGTCGTTCAGCTTGGCTGTGCGGGGCCTGTATAGAGGTCCCATACTTCTGTGTTGTACCGAGTTCATCGACTGAAGGGGAATGTAAGGTTATGCATGTAACCACTGTTCCCTGAGGGAGAGGAACGAGGTACAACACCGTTCTGCCCCGCTCAGCTTTAGGTGCTCAGTGAAGAGCGCTAGGTTGAACTAAGGTGATGACGTGGGTGACTCGCTTATATGCGAGTCGGGCGTACCCGCCTACGTCACCACGCGTCACGTGCCTTTCAGCCATGAATAGAGGTGTATTCAGCCAGACACGCAAGGGTGTAATATCCCCATGATTATGAGCGGGAGCAAGGTAGGTGGCCAATGATGGCTCCATGGGTGGCGGATGTAACAGACCGGAGGTCTCGGCTCCTTCATGCTCCAGGAACTGTGCGTAGCTGGGTGTAACAGGTTTATTTTATTTTTCCCACTTGCCATTCTTTTATGTAGGGAAATAATGCGCTGCACCTTTAAGAGCGCAGGGGGTTATGGGAATATTGCACTGGCCTCGTTCAGTTTTGATTGTGAAGGCTACGGGTAAGTCATGACTTTGGCACTAAGAAGATATAATAACGTTTCTCGCTGTTTTGTTTGCGTATTCATGCTTTTATTTCAACCCATATGTACCTGGACTTGGACATTTAACTTACATGATAACATTGTGTGTTTGGGTACAGTTGTTCTGTAATAATATGGTTTTGGCTTATTGTGTAAATGGATGCTTATATTCCCGTTTTGTATACCGTATTTTTAGCCAATGCCACGGGACACCAGCAACTCTTCCTGAGTGCTGTCTGTTGTCTATTTGTTCAGGTACATGCTGATGATGTTGTATATATGTTATTAATGTCATTATCACTTGATAAAAGTTCAGTTTTGATTGTGAAGGCTACGGCCAATGCCACGGGACACCTGCAACTCTTCCTGAGTGCTGTCTGTTGTCTATTTGTTCAGAATAAAATCAAACTGGTGAGGAAAAACACAACGCAAAGTCGTCTGTTACATTGATCCGGGTCACGGCACCAATGTAACAGACGACTTTGCGTTGTGTTTTTCCTCACCAGTTTGATTGAGGGGATGGAGAGGAGAGGGTCCTGCATAGCAGAGGCCTGACTGAGGACCTTTTCAACAAACTTTACACGCCGTTCGAGGGTAGCCCGACAGAGCTCTGCGGGCGTGGAAGATTACCAGGCAGACGGCAAGCCTCGTGGTAGTCTTTCTCGTGGAGAGAAAAGCCACAACCCTGAGGGCAAGGTCTGACACCGGGCTTCAAAGGGGACTTAGTTGGGAGTGAGCACATGGCTATGAGACACGCTATCAAGTTATCGCTAAAACAGTGCCTGGAGGAAAGCGACTCACCAATGTGAGGATGTTGCTGACAAACCAGGTAGGACAGCTAAGCTGTTTAGTACTTGGAGGTAGCACACTTACAACCAGCTAGCAGGCTAGACAGGCAGTGCAGCGGATGAGGTGTCCAAGCGCAGGTGAAGAGATCTTGAACTGAGGTGATGACGCGGGTGACTCGCTTATATGTGAGTCGGGCATACCCACCTATGTCACTACGCGTCATGTGCCTTTCAGGCATGAATAGAGGTGTCTTCAGCCAGACACGTGAGGGCGTGATATCCCATACTTCTGTGTTGTACCGAGTGAATCGACTGAAGGGGAACTCAAAAAATTATGCATGGATTTTGATACAATTTTCAGGGTAGGTCAAAAATGGGCTAACTTAAAAGTGATTTGATTTTGGTGGTGATCTGACCTGCCCTGGCAAAGGTCTGCGCTCTCTGAGTGCTTTTCTAGTTTAAAAGTAGTACAATATTGCATGCTACCTACATTTTCATGGGCTTTTGCAAAAGGTGCTGTGTGATTTCGTAATGATACCATTTGACTAGGGTGACCAGATGTCCCGGTTTGACCGGGACAGTCCCGATTTTTAGTCGCGTGTCCCGAGTCCCGACAGAAGCCCGTCGGGACGCAAAAATGTCCCGGTTTCCACCCAACACCACATCAAGCTGCCCAAATTACAGCGATCGCATATACAAAACTGTTAAATTAAAGCCTAATGAAGTTTCCAGTAATTCAGAGTCAATGTGTGTGTGTATGTGTGTGAGTGACAATGGTAGGTGCGCTCTGCGAAATCTTCGCAGTCAATGTTACAATGTATCTTGCAGTATACAGCGGCCGTGTTTTAATGGTTTTCTTCGATAGCAGACTAGACTACTACACGACAATGCCTAAGAGAATGTGCACGCGCATGACGTCACACATAGTGTCCCGGTTTTAGACTCTGGAAATCTGGTCACCCTACATTTGACATTTTAGGCCTACATCAGTAAATATTTTGGTCTATCTTGGAAATAAAGTTTTAAACTCCCCTTTCCCACTTCCTTGTAAGCATGTCAAAACAAATCAGCTGGATCGTCTGGAGCTGCAATGTCATCTCAGGGCTATAAAAAAATCTGTTTTTGCACGCATTATGTGTCATCATGTCATAATTTCAATAGGCAAGGTCTGTAAATTGAGAATACTTTTGGGAGCAATATTTAAATTATGCTTGTTTTCAGGCATCACATTTATCAACAGAGGTTTATTGTTATGAATGTTATGTTGTGAAAATAATTTCTCTGCTCAATTTTGTCCTGGTTTCAACATTCGTTTGACACATGAGGGCCACATGTTTGCCAGGTGTTTAGTAATTCCCTTGCCTTTCCTGCATGTCTACAGAGAGCCACATCAGATTTATTACACAGTTACACAGCAGTGAGTGTGTGTGTGTCCTGGCAGGTCTACGTACATATGCTATTACGTCCCACTCTCCCTGCCCCCCAGTGTGTGTTAAACTTCTGCTTGGGGAGAGCTGCTGGTCCTACAGATACTGCCATGCTACGGATCAGTGTCTGTTCTGAATATTGATATAAGGTGTGTGAAGGTGGTGGAGTTTACTGCACTGGGCAGACATTCCCTGGCCATCCAAAAAACAATCTTACACACACTGATGTCCATGCTGATTTCACGCTTGCACTTTACCAATTGCACCTTCACTTATTGCACCTTACATATTGAACGTTTCATTTTTTCACCTACACCAGCTACCAAGAAGAGCTACCTCAAACTTTTCTTCTCGTTGGAAGTGTATATGTTTACCTGTATGTCTTATGTCTATTTATTGTTGATGTCTGTGTACACTTGTCCATGAGTGTAGATGTGTGTTTGTGTGTGCGTGCGTGTGTTTCTAGTTTAAATTGCACATTTGGTGTCTGGTGAAACACAATTTCAGTCCTCTATGTGTGATGCCGCAACCTGTGAGCGCGACATCACGGCGTCCTAATGACGGCCGACATTACTCACGTGAGACACCATCCCTCCATACAAACTTTATCTGCCCGCTACAGTTGTGTTCATGCACTGCTCTAATTCTTGCATGTATTATTCCATCTGTTTAATGCTGTTTCTGGTCTGGCTTGTTAATTCATGGGTGCACACGTTTAACTTGCTAAACAGATATTCACATGCAAACATTCTACACACACGCACAAACAACAACAACATTGAACTTCGGTTCATTCACTTGCCTCATTTGTTTAAAAACATCTTTCGTAACACAAGCATTCCCACTACTGAATTGTATTTCTGGGTTCTTGAATGTGTAAATGCTTTCAGTAATGTTTGGTTAGCATTTCTAAAAAACATGTCTTACTGTTGTGGCAGCACTTCCGCGTTGATTTAAAAGAGTACACCTCTGTTCCAATAGGGTTATATTGTTGGTCACGTTCACGAGTGTGCATGGTTGCACCCTCGTGAAACTAATTATCTGTTTAAATGTCTGAAATAACGATCAGAGTACATGTGCATGTTTGTTGATATTTTGTAGAAGGCCTGATATTAGTTGCATGTATGTGGTACTAAACGTGTAACGATATGCGTATTGAAACCGAAATTGCGATACGCAGAGCCACAAACCTGTCTCGCGGTGTAAGAAGGCAGAATTGTGACACCCCCTTTCATACTACATCCTTCAGTAGAGATCCAGCCACATGATATGAGCTGATTGTGCTACCAAACTTTTAAAAATACTACTCTTTTTATTTGACATTCGTCATCTATTTTAAAATACGTGGGCCTAAACCACAAAACTTTTTTTTCGCCTACCTGCAAGCATCCTCCACTGCGTGTCATTGATGACCTTTCAGTCATGTTACTGCAAAAAGTTTAGCTCACGCAACAACGTGGATGAGACGGATTGTGACAGGCATCAAACAATGGCTAGTTCAGGTAGTCTTGATTGTCCAGGTTGTCTAGAGATAGGGTGACCAACCGTCCGGTTTTCCCCGGACATGTCCGTATTTTACGTCCTGTCCGGGGTGTCCTGTTTTTTTTTTTTAGAAAATGAGGAAATGAGGGTTTTTAAAATTACCTTTCATTCAGTTTCTTTCTTACACGGCTTTGGTTTCATTGGACCAGTAAAATGACAGGCACTAGGGCACTGCGCACGGCACTATATGTGACGTCACACCTGAGCCACTTGGTGCGTCAATGCAGGCAGCCCTCGACCGGGGCAAGACAAGTGGGAAGCCTTGTGCACCAGTGGTGGTGCCAGGGACCTAAAATTCCACCTGGACACCGAAAAACATAAAAAGGCTGTTCGAGGCGAGAGCAGCGCCAGTTTCATCAGCATGTATTTCGTGAGACCAGGTAACGAGGATGCTGTGAATGCAGCGGAGGCTACCTGGTCATTTCACACTGTGAAACAGCACCATACTGTAGTTATTTAATTTATTTTTTTGAAAAGACAATTGCTAACCTTCTTTTCCAATAGCCTACGACAGACATTGTATGACTGAAATTTAGGCTAACTGAGTATCAGTGTTGTTGAGAGTTATTGTTAACTGTTATGTGTTATTTGTAATACTGAGAGAAGTTGTTATTATTTCTTTCATTGTGTGCATTCATAAGAGAAATTGTAAAGCACTTTTTAAATAAATACATTTTGAAAAAAATAAATATCTTGTGCACCTTTTGAATAAAAAAAAAAAATAAATTCATTTGTAATTGAAGTTATTTTTGTTTTACTACCGATTTGATGACCAAGTGCACTAAATGAAATCCTAACAAAATTTTGTCACGCTCGTATCCACCTATAACTCCTATCCACATTTCTAATGAGTTGAAAGTCGTGCACTGTCATTGGCATATTTTACAGAGTGACCCAAACATTGGCGATGTTTTTCAGAATCCACCGCAGAGTTGCTATAAAGATCACCAAGCTTGAGAGACCAACCCTATCTCCCGGCATCAACTCAGTCGTCCTTGTCTTTTCCTTTGCGTGTTTCACACGGGAACTTCAAGTGTTTTAACTGTGCTGTCTGTAATTTCATGATCACAGAAAAAGAATTCACACATCCAAAAACAGGCAGGACATACAAAGTAAAGGGGAGAATTACCTGTCTATCAACTTTTATTGTGTATTTACTGACATGCCCTTGTGGACTGTTGTATGTGGGGAAAACAAAGAGAAATTTGAAAACCAGGATTTTTGAACATAAATGTGCGATCAGGAAAAATGTGGACAAATCATCAGTTGCAAGGCATTTTCATTCTGCAGGTCATGATGCAAACATGTTAAAATTTATGTGTTTAGAGATGGTCAATCGATCTCCATGGGGTGGGGGGGGGGGGGGGGGGGGGGGGGGGGGGAGTGTGGGTAATTAAGTGTGGTGAAACTGAGATTTTTGTTGCACACTGAGGAAGACACATGCCGAAACGCGTCTGTGCAGCAGAAATAACAATAAAAACACAGTTTATGCAAGGTGCAACCCCCTTCTTTTGTTGAACTAGTTTATGATTTGGGCCAGCACCCTTAAAGCACCGAAAGAACGCCGAGTGAAGCCTGCTCCCAGCTACAATCAATTAGTGTATGTACCATGCAGAGATTTTTAGTCCCAAAGACTACACTTTCAAATAAGCCAGTTCCTGCCTCTGGTAGCCCAAACATGGTTTTTTCGCCAGTGCCTTCGCCTTCGGTAAGCAGTTCCAATGTGAATTAGCCCACTTCCCAACCTAAGGAACATAGTGTTAGCAGTGTAGTTCCGGCTGCTAACATAGATGCGTCAGCTAAATAATAGCGCAAAATAGTGCAAATAATAGTGTAAATAGTGTTTATATAGTATATTTTTGTACTTTTTCTTTTGGGTTTTTCTCTGCTTTTGTTAGTCACTGGCTCATTGTTTACTCATGGCGTGCAAATAAACTGGCACAAACTCCATCTCTTGCCTCCTGCTGTATCTGTGTGCTTACTCGTAAGGCCCTCGAAACTCTACCCCTTAACACTGTGTAATGCCTGTTACATAGTGAATTGACAACAAAGTACACTTTGACTTTGACTTTGATTCATAACATTCGTATGCTATTTTAGAAAATATGCATGTCCTCTATAGTATGCAAATAATGTATTATAATACCTGTTGGTTTTGGACTTGGTTATATACCTGTACTTACTTGTACACTTGTATATTTGTATCTCTGCATGGAGAAATCAGTGTACTTTGCTTGTTTTTTATTATTAAATTAGGGATGTCTCCCTCTCTATATCTTTCTTTCTGTTTTTCTCCATTTGTCCGCAATACTTCCCATATCCTGACTGTAAGGGCTCATTCACACCGACTTGAGTGTTTACAGCGCGTATCCGTATACAATATGTTTCTATAGGGAATATGCGCAGATCACGCGTGCGGTGTGAACAGTCTAATTTGTTAACATGCATTCTAAACGACAGAAAACGGGCACGCGCTGAATACGGAGAGTGTTTGGTGTGAATGAGCCCTAAGGGCTCATTTCCACCGACTTGACCGTGTACAGCGCGTAGCCGTATTCAGCGCGTGAGCGTATTCTGATTGTATGACCATTTCCACCAGACATCTCTGTGTGTACAGCACGTGAGTGGGAATTCAGCTGCCAGACCCGTCTTTAAAAGCACTTGGCCAATGTCTTTAGGTGCACATAGCCATGTTTCCCTATCTCTCACTTTAGTAAACACAATATGTGTTTCTCTGGTTTTATTTCCTTATGTTAAACGTTGTTTAGAAAGCATAACTGCACAAATAGTACAACTTCGCACTTATGAACGGAATATTTGACATTGTTCTAAATCATGTAGGCTGATTGTTATCAAAGCCTTTATTCACTCCCGGTACAAAAAAAGCGAACTTCTTTTTAACCCCTTCCATAAAGTTATGATAAATTCTGCCTCTTTGGCAACAGTCACTTTTTCCTACCTCGGATAAATAAATGTATTTATTAAATGTAGTGACTTATGGACCTCAATTTTGCCCAGTGGCTTATTGACCTTAGATTTATCAAACCAAATAGGAAACACTGAATGACAAGAACGAGGTTACTATTCTTTATAGCTCAAGTGGTCGACAGAAGACCGATTGAGGCTCTTCTTGCATTGAGAATACTCCAAAGAAGAAATCTTCAGCAAAATCTTGCTTCTTCCTATTAAGAACATAAAAGCTCCACCACTATTATACCTACAACATGTTTGACTGGACAGCCTGACAACTTCACAGGTATTTCAGTTTGTGTGTTTATGTAGGCTGGTCAATGCCCTTGTAGTGCAGATCTGATATGATAAGGCCAATATTGATAGCTTTCCAGGGTTTGTTTCATGCAGTTGTAAACAAGTGGTAATATTTTGCATAGGTTTTTGAGGTATTCCCTGTGTTTGGTGGAAATGAGCCTTTAGGGTGGTGTCAACACGACTGATGTTTTTTTTTTTTCTTAAGTTGGGTTTAGTTTGGTACGGCCTGAGTTAAACCACAGCTAGAGGAACTATTCTGGAACCAGATGTCCTGCCAAAAGCGAGATATCCTCCCTCTCTTCTGCTGCTTCTCCTGCTCTTCTCCTTCTCTTCCCCTGTATGTGTTTGTCAGTGATTGTATGAGAAAATGCTCTAAATAGGCCCTGTGAGTGAGTTCCAAAACACAGAATGCCAAACAATGCCGTGCCAGTGGCTTCTCTATGTCACCATAGCAACCATTGCCAAGCCAACGGGAGCTGCTTTCTAGCCAAAAGAACTCCCTTATTTGCATAAATGAGCCAGTCCACAGCATGGATAATGACAGACTTAATTTTTCATTTAAGAAACTCATTTTCTCCACTTTCTTTCACTTTTCAGCTTTGCAGTGACATGCTCTTCCTTCCTTTATGTTTGTTTTTAACTATCACAACTCTCTTACAAACCCTGCATACTTCAACACTCTTTCCTGCCCCCTCTCTCTATATTTCACTTTCTCTCACTCTCTCTCTCCCACACACACACACAGTCATCTCTCCCAGTCTTTTCTCTCGCCTGTTACAGCACGAGTGGAGTTGCATAACAGCCCTTGCATGAGTTGAATGAGCAATTTTCTAGAGCTGGCTGCATCAGAGAGAACAGGAGAGAGAGAGCAAGAGAGAGGGAAAGAGAAAACTAAAAAGAACAGACAGAAATGAGAAAGAGATTGAGGTGCAAACAGTTACCATTTTATCCAGTGCAATTGATGTAGCATTCATAAGTTTAACTGTCAGCTTTCTGTAGGAGACCAGGGTTCGTTGCTTATTCTCAGAGAGAGAAGGTCCCAGAGAACTCGAACAACAGAGATGCACTCTCTAGGGGTTTTCTGATTGAAGCAAAGAGGCCTGTTTATCCCAAACAATAGAATGGAAAGACATCCAATCAGTAATCCTGATATTCCTACATGAGTGTGTATGTGATTTGTGAAACATTCCAAGAATGTGTGTGTGTGTGTGTTTTGTTTGTGTCAGCTCTGTGGAGTTCTTGGAGGATGGCTTTGTTGCATACCCTAGCAAGCTCCTCTATTATATATCCCTGGGCATACATTTCAGACAGCACGGATTTAGCCATTTTGGGGCCTAAGACGAAGACAGGCAATAGGGCCCTCAAAACACACACAGACACACACACACATGCACATCCACATACACCACAAAAAGGACCATCCCTCTACTGTACGTGATCTATCAGCATATACAGAATAAAGTATAAGGTGTAGTAAGGGTAAAACTGCGCATTAATAATGTGCCTCAAGTTTAGCACTACATAAAATATGGCAACAATAATACCAGCATTGTTTATTTTCTGGATAGAAACAGGTTTTGACACAATTCATTTACAATGCACTTCCAGAATGTAAATATCAGGATATCAGTTAATCAATGTTTCCAATTGAGGAGAAAAAATATGATTTCTATAGGCTTTTTTAGAAAATAAAAAAATATCAATTTAGCAGTTTTGGGAGTGGGAGAAGCCCTGCTGCAACATTTTCTACACTGCTTGTCTGTAGTTTTCACGACTTACAATTGACGTTGACATGAGTTGGGCAGGTACAGAAAAATAATAGAATGATAAATTGGTGGGTTATGATAAAGTATAAAGAAAATATGGATATTGCCCTTTATATGTGAACATTTTAAAACTGTGGTTTGCTTCATGAATGCATTTGCTTAAGCAGCAATGGAGGTAAAACAGGTAAACTACGTGAGTTGAAAACCAAACAGAAAGGAGGACACAGAAGTGATGTCTGTTAGCATATTAGTAAAGATATCAAACAGGATGAATGAAGTGGGTATGTGATTTGTAACAGCTGTGACGCACTGTATGTTTATGACAGAGAAACATGATTTTAATGTCCGGTGGGACAACAGCATGAAGTTCAATCCAAGTTGGTGGACACTTGCGTGGACCTGTGCTGTCTATATATATATACACACTACACCCTTTCAATGTTGTTTCTGGTGGTTAATTGGAATCATTTTGAGTCGAGTGCGTATAGGTAAAAAGCAGACAAAGATCAGATGGGTGGCAGGTGGCTAGTCTATTTTTAACAGCGTGTTTAAATGGTGACATGTTAATTCACAATTTCACCTGCATCTTTCGTTTCAATTGGGCATGGAATAGTCCAATGTAGTTTTACCTCGGGGGGTGTATGTGCTGAAACAAAAAATAGATACTCATGATTTGGGCATTCTGATGCTTTTAATGTAACTACCTAATAACAGTTGCAAAATAAGCCTAAACATGGTCCTCAGATGTTCATAATTGGGAAGGGCTAATTGTGGGGACCTCAGGCGATTGGGTTGGGTTTGAGGCCCCAGGTGATTGCCTAGTCATGCTTCTGTGCTGACCTACACCTTTCCATCAGGACACATGGGAAGTGCTTACATTGCACACATGATAACACTGAGTTTTCACTTTAGCCTGTGGTCTGTGAGAGGTCAAGTCATTCAGTCACAATGTGCAACAGTGAGGCAGCCACATTTCAACCAGCAAAGCAGCAGAAAACACATTGGAAACATCCTTATGAAAAGCGTGATTGTATGGGTCAATGAGAGAGGGAGACCATAGTGTGTCTGAAGACACTGGTTGGCGTCCACAGAAACTTGTGTGAGGAACAACAATCAAGATTCAGGTTATAGTGATCAACAATTGCAGCCACGCTAATACAATGCAAAAACATCATGACTATATTAGAATGTTCTTTATTTCAACACAGCTTTACAAATGGTGCTACATCTATCACAAATTAACATGAGACTTTTACTGAACTACTGCTACCATGTCATGTAGTCAGTTTGTAATTTAAACTTTTTAATTAGGATGTCAATCCTGGCATGGACTTGCTTCAGTGTTGCGGATATCAAGAGAGATCTTTCCCTTACCTACGTGGTCATCGAAGCGCCACACCGGCACGCTGGTGGCCATTTTGAGGGGGGTGTCGGAGGGAAGGGGGACAGACACATGGATTGGGTCTGACACGGGTAGGCTGCTACCGTTGTGTCCAGACAGGAAAGCACACGCTGCAGCCACAGCTGTCAGCTCCACCCAGCTAGAGTTGGACCCTGGAAATGGACAGAAAAAAATGGATAAAAAGCCCTGAAGCGCTTTTTGGAGACGGTATGGGCACATATATATGAATATGTGTTTCTCTCTGACACTATAAAAAAGTACTGTCCCAAAGTACTGCAACAAAGCCAGATTAAAAGCCAAACTTAGTTGAAGTGTCCATGTGCTTTTCCACATGCATTTCTACAGACAGCTCCAAAAGCTCCAAAGGGTGATTACAATGAAGAAAACTTTTGGTATTTTGCTAGCAATAGAAACAAACCAACAAAATGTATATGTTTTTATGTTCCAGAACAGAATTGCTGATTTAAAATAATGGTAACCAGTTAATACCATTTCTTTTTTCATTCCTAAAACAGTTTTGTGTTTACACCCGATGAGGTTCACTTTCTGTCTTTCACTCAAGGCGTGGACAGAGCATAGAGAAGCTCATACCAATACAGGCAGCATGAATTTGAAAAAGCTATGCAGTCTCCCAGTCTTTATTATAATCAGAAGAGGTAAATATTGTCTTCCTGTCTTAAAACTATTTGTGTTAGACATGAATGGCAGTTTTAGCCATTATTATATTAATGGGAGTTTTAGCCATTAGATATATTTTTGTTATTTAAGTGACAAGATCTAGCTATTTGTTTTGTTCTCAAAGGCAATTGCTGTTTTGTGAGAAGCACAAAGGAAACCTGTAATTTGTCAATAAATGACTATAGAAATTATTATTGTCTAAATTCATGTAGGCTATAATATACAAATATTGGCATACAGATGTTGTCGTTTCAGTTTTCTCCGTTTCACGGAGCCTTTTTTGTCAGAAAGTGTGAGGAGCTGCAGTGTACCCAAACAACCACCAGGTGGCACTTGGGAGCGCTGCCTTTATAAAACAATAAATGGTATAAGCCCCTTTCACACTGCACGACACAGAGTGGCGACACGGTATGACACACTAATTTAACCCGGGACCGCTGTGTGAAAGCACGGCGTGTTTTTGACCCCTCTTCTGAAAAGGCGGGTTGAGGAGGCGTAGCCCAGTGGCACTGTAACATTACGCCACGCATATTGCTGGGCTTGTACAATGATGTGAATGACCCGTGCATCGGTGGTAAATACACCTGTCTGCAAAGTTTTCATTCGGTTTTTCAAAACAACCATGGGGAGACACACAGAGTTGCTGCTGGCTCTTTGTACAACCATTTAAGGGCAAATGACATGCTACTGTACGGCCCGTGGATGCTTACATGGGATTGCAAATATATACAGAGAATACATTTGATGCCAAATTACCGTAGCTATTTGTACACGGTACCATCAACATATGGTAAACTATAGTGCTCTCATCAAATAATTTACTCTATCCACACATTTTCGCCCACGTTGAAAAAGCCCACAGTTTACAAAGAACACAAAGTACTTGTGCATGTAGGAAGAGCACCTTAGGGAGAAACTATAGCTATTACACCTACCCCTACACTATCTATAACCAAGTAAATAGTTCAGGCTGTTAGTCCCTACCTCCAGGAGTAACACGCACAACTGGCCGCTGACTACAGCTATTAACGCAACCTCATGTGAGCTGTACAGGACGGGGATGGCCAACTGGAGCCGTACAGACAGATGCTCAACAAGGGTTAACCTGAACCAGCCGGCTACCGTTACAGTGACTGGGGCTGCTGGGGCCGTTTACATGATCCACTCAGCAGCACCTACCTATCGCTTTCCCCCATGGCTTTCACCATGCATCTCATCCAGGACCACTGGCAAGCCTTTGCAGTTTCCTCCAACATTTCCTTAACAATTACAATAAATAAATAAATTAAAAAAAAAAAATACAAGACACTTGCACATGTGGGGAGAGCACCCATTGTACCACACTTCAGGCTTTCCTAACTACAGCCATTACAATTATCCATACACTATGCGGGACACATCCTCAGCAGTGTACCTCAGGATCAACGGGTGTTTCGGGCCTTTATTCACTGTACACCCTCCCCTGAGGCAGCCCCACTAAAGGTGATCAATCCTTTAGCGTGTGTCCACAGTTTAGCTACCTGCTACCCAAATTTCCAAAATGTACTTCCACAATTCACTTACAACCACCGTTTACTTCCAAAATTTACTACTTACTGCTCATTACCAACTGTTTGCACCAACGCATTAAAAAAAAAAAAATTAGGGAAAGAGGAGGGGAAGGAGAAGGGGGGAAAGGGAGCCTGTCTGGGCTTCGCTCACCCCAAGGGCCTGTCTGGGCCTCATCTCCTCCTCCTCCTCCTCCTCCCCCATCTCATCTCCTACACCGCCCCCGCCAGACTTCCAAAGTTTTAATTACAAAATTAACCACAACCACAATTTACTTCCAAAATGACCTGCTTACTTACTAATTAGGACTTGTTATCGAATATTTGCACTTTACCACCATTTTACCACAGATACTATCACTTTGCAGTCATTAACGCATACGCTATTACACAAACAACACTGCCAATGCTAGTTCTAAAGACGATTCTACCCTTTGACTTACCATTAAATGTATCCACCTCTTGAATCTAATGGTGTCTAATGCTCAGCTATCCCGTGTTCCATACACCGCAAAACCCCGGGAAACTTGGCCACTCTGTATCCCAATACACCGCACGATCCCAGAGAGCCTGATTCTAAGCTGCCCATGTGTGTGATGACTGCCATTTATAAGCCTCTTCTTCTGTGTTTCTATTGACCCACTAAACGCACTACTGCCATCTGCTGGTCTGGGGTGCCCATCCTTATCTGCACAAACAGCCCTAGGTTGCACTAATCTCCACCTCCTCAATAGCACACTGGCCAAGGCACTCGACCCACACCTGGAGGGCCCGGGTTCGAATCCCTCCACCGCCCCATTCGAACATGGCAACCCTACTGCTTACCCCAGGCAGAGACTGCCCTTCTCATCCAGATCCAATTACTAGTTCTAGCTGCTTCCTCTGACATCTCCCTAACAGTTTCACGTAGATTCTTACCACCAACCCCAAGCTTCCCTAGCAATGAAATGACTGACCTCCCTACAACCCCTCTACAACCCACTTCTACTGGAAATACTCTTGCCCTCCATCCTTTCTGCTCTGCTTCCAATCTCAACTCTTCATACTTAAGCTTTTTCCTTTCATATGCTTCCTCTAGGGAGCTTTCCCATGGGACAGTGAGTTCAATAAAATACACAACCTGTTGGCTGGTCGACCAATAGACTATGTCTGGCTTCAAATTAGTGGTAACTTTTTCTTGAGGGACCACCAACTTTCCACCCACATCTACAAGCATCTGCCAATCCTTTGCTTCCTGTGTAGTACTCCTTGACTTTGCGGCTCTCTTACTTTTCTCACCCTCCCGCACAAACTGGATACCTTTTTTATGACTACCTTCTGCATTTACCAGCTGCCTCCTACTCTCAATTCCTGCTGCTAAGCATTTTAATACTTGGTTGTGACGCCACGTATAGCGACCCTGTGCCAAGCTAACTTTACAGCCAGATAGTATATGTCTCAATGTGGCTACACCTGAACAGAGTGTGCATGACGGATCCCCATCTGACCAGATTCTCAGGTTATCTGGCGATGGGAGCACGTCGTACGTCGCTCCCAATAAAAACTTTAGCCTGTTAGACTCCATACTCCACAAATCCCTCCAAGTAACCTGTTTTCTCTCTACTCCCTCCCAATTCAACCACTGGCCCTGCTTTGCTAGTGACACAGCTTTTACCTGTCTACTAGCTTCTT
Organism: Coilia nasus; assembly: GCA_027475355.1. NCBI lineage: Eukaryota > Metazoa > Chordata > Actinopteri > Clupeiformes > Engraulidae > Coilia > Coilia nasus. Next base: position 1,984,722 of record CM050216.1, on the reverse strand, counting down.
CTTGCCTGCGTATCTGCTCTACAACCAATCTCCTTTTCTCCTTCTGATCTGCCTTTCTCCACATTGGCTTCCCTGATGTACGCCCCAAGCCTCCCCGCCCAATCTGGACATTTCCCACTATCTCTCCATGTCTAAGGGCTGCCTCTGCCTCCTGCACTGCTACCTTTGGTTTCCACTTTCTCCCTTTGCTCGGGTTAGGAGCCAGACCACTGACTATCCTGTCCTTGCTCCCTGTTAACAACAGCTCTGTCCTAACCTTAGCACACTTAAATTCCTCTACCAGACTATTTATTGGCAGCTGTAGTATGCCCTTCCCATACAGAGCTACACTGCTTAGGCACTGTGGAACCCCTAACCACTTTTTAACGTCTGAATTAACCACCCTTTCTAGCTTCTCTACTTTTGATAATGGTACTTCATACACTGACATGGGCCACATTACTCTAGGGAACAGTCCAAATTGCATGCACCACAATTTCAGCTTTCCTGGTAGCCCTGACCTGTCAATTTTTTCCAATCCCTCCACCACGTCTTTTCTTAGGATGAAGATGCACTGGGTGAAAGGGGTCTTTTTCGGGGATATTTGCAGTCACATATTTCGGGATATTTACAATATATGGAGATAATATGTGACTGTGGGAGAAAATGTATGGATAGAGTAAATTATTTGATGATAGCGCTACAGTTTACCATATGTTGATGGTATCGTGTACAAATAGCTACTGTAATTCGGCATCAAATGTATTCTCTTCATGTATTTTGATGGATGCGCTCTGGACATATTTTCCAAAACTAGCAAACAGTAGCGTTATCATGAAACATTTTATTCTCACGGTTAAAAAGCACACAACACAATGCTTTGTCTCTCAAAATGTGCTGTTTACTATGACCGCCGCTAGCGAAGCTAGTGAAAGCGGTCATATTGGAGTTGCCGCGAAATTTTTCCCTTTTTTTTATTTTTTTTAATTTTTTTGTTTTCACCGATTTTTGGGCAACGATTCCGGGGACAATGAAACTCGGGGGGACATGAATGTTTGTAGGCATGTAGCCCTAGAAGTTTGTCAGTGAATAACAGCTTTTGGTCCCCCAAGAGCAACCCCCCCGCTGTGCCAGTGTCCATCAAAGAGGGGGAGACCGCCAAAAGTTTTTGCTGAATAACTCAATGAACGTTTCACCCAACAACATGAAATTTTCATGATATGTCAATGTTACAGAGACGTATCGACCCAGCCCATAAACACTCACTTGAAGCATACCGCCACCTAGTGATATGGGTAAATGCAAAAATTGGGATTTTGAGTTGCCAATATCTTGGACCGAGAAGGGGGAAACTGCGCAAAATACGTTATGCATGTTAACCCAACAAGACCTCTAACACCACAGCACATGCCATAAAATTTGGTCCATAGGGGGCGCTGTAGTTGTAGAAAATGTCATTTTGCCTATTATCTAGAGAATGCTAATGCTTACAACGTATTTTTTTTCATCGTGAAATCTATTGACCCTCACACATTGAAAACACTGGTCGACGCCCACTTCCAATGAAAACAATTTCCGTGAAATTTTAACATTGCAAAAACAAATCTGAACGAACTCGTCATAGGCCGTTCATGTGAATCTCACCAAATTTGGTATATGTTACCTACAGACAATGCTGACAAAAAATTATCAAAGGATTTCTCTTGAGATAAACCGTTTCGAAGTTACACGTCAATGAAAATTTAACACGTAACTTAAAATTCTTCAGAAGTCCATATCTTGGCTTTTAATTGCTCAAATTTGGTGAAAGTTGACATGCCATCTTTAAAAAGCTTTCTTTTCATGTGTACTAAATTTTGTCATAGGGGGCGATGTTTATTGGCGAAGCTAGGTGTCAAAAAACATTTTTTGTTAAATAACGCGTTAACAATTTTGCCCAAGACAACGATTTTGTGTTAGTATGTCGGTGTTACAAAGGCGTATCGACCCAGCCCATAAACCCACTTGAAGCATAGTGCCACCTAGTGATAAGGGTAAATGCAAAAATTGGGATTTTGAGTTGCCAATATCTTGGACCGAGAAGGTGGGAACTGCACAAAATACATCATGCACAATCAGCACAAAGACCTCTAAAACCACAGCACGTGCCATACAATTTGGTCTATAGGGGGCACTGTAATTGTACAAAATGTCATTTTGGTTATTCCTTGCCTTCACAAATCACTCCTACACACTACACAAACACACACAATGTCATTCATTCAAAACCCACATCCATGCCCACTTCCAGGAAATCATTTCCACAGAAATTCTGACCTCACAACACTGCTCTACCACACACTCATCATACCAACAGTTCCCACATTTCAATATGCGGTACATCTAGTTTAACATGAAATGTTGTATAAATCTGCATAGCGTTTGTCTTATCGTGTCCATAGTCATGTCATTGTTTTGTGTTTCTAAAAAAAGTTTCCTGTGACCTTAGGGTTTACAATGACGCTTTGACTACCGGGGTAACAGGAAGTGAACTCGCAATTTGTTTTTTAATCAAAGTTATGCATTTGGACTTTGGCTCAGCTTTTACCATTAAAACACATTCTAAACAACACCAAAATGTGGGATATTATTCCTTGCACTTTCACATGATGAAGCCAACAGTCATGTACAGCATTTAAATTAAAAACAAATTCCGAGCTCACGTTGGGTGAGTTATATATGATTTATGCAAAATAAACAGTATATTTCGAGAAACAGTTTGCAGTTCGCCTCTGAACTTCTTGTTGGTGTTTTTGTAGTTCTGCTCAGCTGTTTCCCCTGCCTTAAAAGTCCCGACGGTGGGTGGTGGCAGTTGTGAAACGTCACCATACCACACCCCGCGCCCCGGCTCGCGTTCACATATGCCCCGGGTTGCAAAAAAGTGTAGGGTACAAGGTGGGTCAAATTGGCGTGTCGTTTGGACATGTCGGCAGTGTGAACGCAACAGACGACCCACTAATTTCGGCTGAAATTACCGGTAATTTTGGCAGTGTGAAAGGGCCTATAGTGGCCTATTGTATTTGAACCACTGGTTGACACCACTGTAAAAATGATTCAGGAGGTTAGTTAGTATTACTTAAAAAATTAACTTTTTCAGATGGAAAAAAACAATTTGTTACATGTCTATTATTTATTAAGTTGATAACTTATTTCAAAAGAAGTTGATCAAAATTAAAATTAAAGAAAGCTGTCTTACCTCAGAAATACATTGATTTTGGATATACATTTTTGCTTTCACTTAACAAGGAAAAGTATTAAGTTAGTGAAACTTCATAATATTACCTTAGTGCGGCTTCCTAGCACATATGCATGCAGAGGAAGTGATCAACGGCCATTTTATGTATGCTGCCAGACTTCAAGTTGCAAAAGTTGCACACTAACACACTCACATACAGTACACAACACGCACACATTAGTGAAGACTGCACGGTGAAAATGGACCGGTAAATATCGTACTGGAATGTTTGCTGTCGGGGCGACGGCATTAAATCTTTTGGAGCAGCTTAGGCCCGTGAGAGCGGGATAGAGAGAGAACAGGAGTGACGTCCTTTTGGGTTGATTAAATACCAGACGCGCAGCCATGTTCTTGACCATTTGCAATGGTTTCATTGCGCAAACAGGTAGGCCAGCCAGAAGAGAGTTGCAGGAATCAAGGCGAGAGATGACCGTAGCCTGGTTTTATTATATCCAGTTAACTTGTCTCACGTCAGTTTCCCTTTAGAATTTAAAACTGACTCTAATCTACTGCTACGGTTCTTTGTCCATTTCAAAACAATTCAAGAGCGATGCGATGTTGATGGTGTTGAGTATTAACAACTTGTAAGTAAACCAAATTACTTAATGGTGTTGCGCGCATTTTTAAGCGCCAGTACCGTCAGTCCGCCTGCTAATGGCAGATAATATGCTGTGTACAGGCAAGGCAATAGTGTTGACATAAGTAAATAACAAAAACGCAGACTTTATTATGTATCAAATTCAAATGGAATGGCAAATGCTGTGTAAGAACTATCGATTTTGTGTGTGTGTGTGGTTTTGGTTTTGCAGCTTTATGCTGAGTTCCAACGCATCGTCTTACATTATTGGACAAACAGATTAAACCAGATGTGTCTGACCTTACAATAAGTTAACCTTACAGTTGCACCCTGTATGTATCTTTCAGATAGAGGAATCAGATGCGCCAGTCATTATTGATATTCTTGTTGCCCTTGTCACAGCCGTTACCGCAGATCCTGTTGTTATTTTGCATTCCTCGTTTCGCTCCACGGAGCATCAGATATGCACACATACTGCCCTTTTCTGATTTGAGCCCCTCCCCCTCTGTAATCATGCACGTCCCTGTATTAGTATGCTATAAAACAATTATCTTTCAGGGGCTACTCATTATATGGGAGGGAAGAGTAGGAACTTCAATTGAGCCTGTTGCACGGTTGGAAAAAGGGTGATTACGCCAACAATGACATGGCGATAGACTGCCAATTTTCTCTTTGTACTTCTGTGTACAGTTTAACAATAGGCTATTACATGTTGATTGCTGTCTTACAATTCTTTGTCTTTTCTGCTGCCTGATGTGTTTGTATTCATAAGCTCACCTGTTGATTGACAAACACAATAAAGCAAATAAAGCACTCAGACTGAAATGCCGTTTTTATTGGTACACTCACATGCAAAGTCAGAAATAAAAATAGAAAAATGCGCTGTTTACAAAGTACATACAAGTGTAAATATCCAGTGCTGTATGTACTCTAAGTATATGCAGCCTGTGTGCAAAGTCAGAGTAGCTGTTGTGGACGATCCAGGTCTCCCGTTTGGAAAGCCTTGTGGTCGACAGAAGCTTGCAGCTCGAAGCAGAGAGCTCGACTAGAGGAGGAAGATGCTGAGATTGCTCGCTTGAACACTGAGATTCTTCACTTCAATGCCGAGAATGTTTGCCTAAGTGGGAGCTTCAGCGACTCCAATCGACAGACCGTGGCCACATGGACATTGCAGAGGAGATGAAAGAGATGAGGGCTGGGATCAGAGAACTTCAGGCGGCACCTGCACCACCTGCATTGTCACCACCTTGAAGATGTCGCCATTGGCACTCTCTGCAACACTCAACGGAAGCATCCAAATTCCTAGCCAGCATGCAGACGTGACCTTGCGTGACGTTGGGCCCAAAGACCACGTCAGAATACACCGACAGAGCCATGGCCACAGCCACGGTTTGTAGGTACGGATGCCTGCTCTTCTGTTCCATAATGTCTGAGGAGCACTACTGAGCCTGGAGCAAAACTACAAACTGGGATGGATTGAGGGGTAAGCGAGCCTTACCACAGAATGTAAAGAACTTTGTGGTGTCGACACTGCAGCACAAGTTTCCTGCTCTAGAAAGTAATGACTTGAAGGATTGCATTGATAAAATCAATGAATACCTCCGGACAACACGCAAAACTTAACAGCACACATCACATTCATATGTTTGAAAATTCTCAAGTTTTACTCTTAACATTACTTTGTTTTTTCATATAATGTAAGAAAAACTCTACAAAGAGTTTCGTATGTTAGGCTTGTTAAATAAAAGGTCAACTTTCACTGCATCCGACCCATCTAAATTTTCTTTTAAAACTGCAGACCATCGCCAGACCTTAAATTAAAGGCTACTCTACACTTTTATATGTGCAGTTTATGTATGGTTCTGTTGCTTCTGACTGTTGAATATAAGGATGGTATAACCGCATCCAATATTACTTTAATAGTTGTTTAAATTTAAATGAAACATATTAATTCCAAACAAGGATACAAGGATATTTATTTGTCACATGCATAGACATACTGAGTAGTAGGACATGCAGTGAAACTGTTGATTGTGAGTCTGGACTGTGCATGGGGAGTGGGGAGTAAAGTGCGTAGAATGCAGTTGGGGGGATGACTACTATATGAAGGGCAGAGGTAGAAAAGGTGATGGAGGGTAGGATAAAGTGCATAAAGCGCAGTTATGGTTGGGAGGGAGGACTGGCTGTGGTGGCTTTGCCAAGGTGGGGTGGGGCATCCGTATGTGAGAAGGGGTGAGGGGGGCATGAGGTGCTGTGGAGGCAGTGGAGGATGAAGAATGGTGGGGCTCCGATGACATCTGGGGTGTGTGTTTGTGTGTGTGGTGTAAAGTTAGGTTGTGTGTGCTGAGTGGTGGATGTGTGCAAAGTCAGTATAGTGTGTTTACAGGGTTCTGATGGCCTGTGGATAGAAACTTCTCCTGAGTCTTTCAGACCTAGCCAAGTGGTTGCCTAGGTGTCTTCTAGACCTCAGTGGTTTAAGCAGTCCATTTCCAGGATGAGAGGAGTCCTTTTGGGCCCTTGAAAGCACTTTTCTGGAATAGGTGTCTTGCAGAGCAGGGAGTGGAGTTCTGATGGTGTGTTCAGCTGAACGTACAACTCTCTGCAGAGTACAGACTGTGGAGTTCCCATACCAGGTGATGATGCTACCTGTTAGTACACTCTCTATGGCTGAAGTGTAGAAGGCCTTCAGGACAGATGAAGAAACCTTGAATTTCCTTAGTTGACAAAGGAAGAAGAGTCGTTGTCTGGACTTCTTCAGTACATATTGTGTGTTAACAGTCCATGTAGGATCTTCAGTGATATGTACACCAAGGTATTTAAAACTTGAGACTCTCTCTACAGGTTGCCTGCTGATCATTAATGGAGTATAGCCGCTACCCCGCTGCCTCCTATAATCCACCACCATTTCCTTTGTTTTACTGACATTCAGTGTCAAGCTGTCAGACTGACACCACTGTGCCACCTCTTCAACTTGATCCAAGTAAGCCTCCTCATTGTTGTTGCTGATTAAGCCTATGACCACAGTGCCATCAACAAACTTGATAATGGAGGTGTGACTACTGCTGGCTTTGCAGCCAAGAGTGTAGATGTTGTACAGCAGAGGACTCAAAACGCAGCCTTGGGGAGCTCCAGTATTGAAGGTTAATGTGTCAGATGTCAGACAACCTACTCTAACCACTTGTGAACGGTTAGTGAGAAAGTCCAATATCCAGTGACATAGTGTGGTGTTCAGTCCCAGGGCCTTCATCTTTGTGGCCAACTTGAGGGGTGTTAAAGGCTGAACCAAAGTCAATGAATAGCATTCTCACACAATTTCCCATTCCCCAATGAATAGCATTCTCACATAATTCCCGGTTTGTAGAATTGACTATAATACTGCTGTTCAGATTGTTAAACTTTGAAGTCATGGCATACGGTTTTAACAAGAAAAACGAGATGACGTGGCTTTGCTTTTTAAACGTTTTGACAGCTGTATTGTCACTATTTCTGCACATCGATTTAATTTCACTGCAATTGAACCGCAGGATTACAAGATAATGGCACGTTTACAATCAACTAAATACTGCAAATTTTGCTGTGGGTGGGTCAACCTTTGAAGTAAGATCTTTACTGCAGCGTGAACTTCTGTGTTCTAATGCTGCTCCTAGCAGCTGCAGTTGTACTGCCATTTCATGCGACTGCGTGAATCACGGATTGCGTGAGCGAAACGAGTATATTTTGAACTGGCAACAACTGTAAGACCTACAGTGATGCAGCTTCTATAAAGCAGAGCCCTAGCCTACTGCTAGCAAACAGCTGTTTGCTGTAGAATTTATAGTTATAGTAGGCTAATAAAGTTATTTTACTCTTCATATTTGCAATTAGTGGCTGCATGATCTAACAATTCTTGTAGCTTCAAATATTCCACAACTACCCTGGGAGAAAGCGGTAAAGCAAAACTTCTGATCTTTGAAAAAATTGATCTCTAAGGTCCTAAGCCCATATATTTACTTGTTACAGGTAAACTATGAAGTCTTGCTGCACTTTAGTGAAAGAAAACACAAAGAATTAAACAGTCGGAAACTGCTAGGTAACGTAATGTTAGTAGTCTATTAAAAACCACCATCCCCAACGCTATGAGTTCTGAGAATATCACACATTACTGACCTTGCATAGCTTACAAAGTTGCTTAATTTATTTATTTTTGTGAGTGATAACTATATTGTGTGCATTTGGTTGGTGTGCATTTCTCTATGTTAACAAAAACATGTTAGTGAAAGATTCTTGTACACAAGTACTCATCACACTTTTTTTCTAAATATATTAGAGAGGAACCGTTTCTATACGCATGGAATACAGTGATCCCCACTATACTGCAGTTCACCTTTCGTTGTCTACGTCACTATGCATGCTAGTGAAATGGTGTTCAGAACCATATTATAGTTTATGATATCTATACTGTAACTTATACATATTGATATAGTAATAATTCCGTACAGTACAGTAAATGTATGAAAACAGTGTGTAGGAGTGATATTTTAATATAAACTATAAAATAAAATGTTTTCTAATGAACCAGACTTTGGGGGTCAAGCGTCGGGTACAGTACAAATGGTATAGTGCGAGTACACCCTAAAACATCGGCATTGGCATGGAAAAACCTGTATTGGGGTGCGTTTCCCAAACAACTAACCAACTTAGCTTTAAACCAACATGGTACGATGCACCGTTGAACTAACCAACATCTAAAATGCGACAGTTGACACTGTTGTACCTTCATTGTCTGAACCAAGTTGGTTTGAACCAACATAGTTTGAACTATAGTGTTTCCAGATGTGTTTGAAGAGCCTCGTTTATTGTCGGAAGCAGAGAGAAACAATCTGAAGTAAGCTATGAGCCTTGTGAACGGAATTTAACAGAGATGACTATTTATGTAGCTGTTTATTTATAGCCTATTACTAGGCTACTTCACATGATGTCGGGAATAACTGTGTACTAGGAAATAAACAATAGAAATTGAATGAATCTAACGGTGCAAAGTGTTACTGCACTCTATATACTGCTGGCTTAGTGTTCATTTGTAATACAGTGAGAGATTTGTAACACATTTCAGTGATTAAAAAAACTCTGACATTATTAATTAAATTATGTTGACCTCTAATTTTTAATTTTAGGAAGGCTGGATATGCACCATCATTGCAGAACACAGATGATTTGTGACTACAGGTATATGCATGTCTCAAGAGTAGCCTACTGTTCTAGGTAATATGAATTACAGGAAATTTCCCTGACTTTGAAGTCATGTATAAGTAAAGGTACAGAAATGCTTTATTTTATTGAAATCACATAGGCTAGCAGGAGCAAGCTGCCCAACTTGACTTTTTTTACCTTCTAGCAGCTCACAGATCAGTACTCCTCTAGTAATGCTTGACCGAACCCAATCGTGTGAAATGCAGCGATGGCCTGCAGCACAGAACCTGCCTTGTCCAACGGCGTGGACTTTCTGTTAAAAAATACATTTGATGGACTATAATGAGAAGATAAGTTAGTGATCAAGCAGCTTGGCCCAGATAGACCAGATGTCAGTATAACACAGAAAACTAAGGACAAATGGAAGATATATACAACCGAACATTTTCGCAAACATGGTATGATGAAAATGAAATGGCTGTGTGGTTGCTCCATAGGGAATGCAGTATTTTGCTTTCCATGTCTACTGTTTAGATCATGCTAGAACAAGGGGATATAGGGATTACAGGAGTTAGCGACGTGAAGCACTTTTCTGAAGTAACAAAAAAGCACACTGTAAAGTGTCACGGTGTCGCTCTGGGCTTGGGATTTTTTGTGTGTATTTTTCGTTGTTACCCACCTGTTAGTCAATTAGGTTCACTCTACCGTGTTGTACTGTTCCTGCCCCGCGTTGTCTGCTTATTCACTGCACCTGTACTTCCTTGTTTAGACCCTCATTAGATTATCTCTCTCACTCACCCTCCTCGCTTCACGATCGCTGTAATCATCGGTCTCACCTGCACTTCCTGGTTACGACAATCACGAGTTTATTCAATCGTTCTACTCACCTGCACTCCTCGTTCACGCTCGTTTAGTTCCCGGGGTTTCCACTACTTATACTCACCTCTCTCACTCACTCCTTGTCAGTCTGTCTGCGAACCACGGTGTATTCCCTCGGCAAGCTATTTTTGACTCCTGACTTCTCTGCGTCTGTTTGGCTGTGTATTCCCGGTGTTGCTCGTCTCCTGTCTGTTCCTGTTTGTTTCCCCTGTTCGTCAGTCTACTGCTCCAGTTCTCCGTTGCTACTGCCTGCCCGACTCTGCTTGACTCCTCTGTCCCTGGCTTCGACCTCGGTCCGTCCCTGGCTCTTCCTGGTTCTCCAGTCCTCCGGTACCGACTACTGTCTGCCCGACTCTGCTGACTCCTCTGTCCCTGGCTTTGACCCCGGTCTGTCCCTGGTTCCCCCTGGTTCTCCAGCCCTCCGTTGCCGACTCCTGCCTGCCTGACTCCCCTGCCCTTGGCTTCGACTCCGATCCGTCCCTGGTTCTCCCTGGTTCTCCAGTTCTCCGTTGCCGACTCCTGCCTGCCTGACTCCCCTGCCCTTGGCTTCGACTCCGGTCCGTCCCTGGTTCTCCAGTTCTCCGTTGCCGACTCCTGCCTGCCTGACTCCCCTGCCCTTGGCTTCGACTGCGGCCCGTCCCTGGTTCTCCCTGGCTCTCCAACCCACTGGTATCGACTCCTGATTGTCCTCTACTCTGCTCGTCTCTGCTGCTCCCAGTATACGACTCCTGCCTGCCCTCGACTCTGCTCGGCTCTCCTGTCCCCCGGTATCAACCACAGCTCGTCCACGACTCTGCTGGTTTCGTCAGGGACCCGGCCACGGGTCTCTCCCTGCCTGTCTACCTGTGTGCCTCGACGAGTGTCTCGTCAGTGACTGTTCTGCCCTGTCGGGCTATTGACTTTTTCCCCTTACCCCCGAATCCCTTAATAAAAAGTCTGTTGTGAACTGTCGCTATTGGGTCTGTATCCGTCTGTCTGATTCCCGTGACAGTAAAGCAAAGCACATTTACATTGTGCTATAAAACTACCCATGCTAGGTCAAGTTAATATCGCAGCACACCTCGATGAGGGCTATCATATAAGCATTCGAAATCAATTAGAGAGGCAAAATGTGTAGTTATGCTTACTATATTATATGAGGCTGTTGCATTGTTTGCTTTTAGTGCATTGGCTTAGCATTTCATTTGTCTTCGTTAATCATAGCAATACATTAATGTTCATATTTAAAAAAACTAGATGTACCGCATAGCGGTACATGGTATGACCGCCGCAGTATATTGAAATGTGGGAACTGTTGGTGTGATGAGTGTGTGGTAGAGCAGTGTTGTGAGGTGAGAATTTCTGTGGAAATGATTTCCTGGAAGTGGGCATGGATGTGGTTTTTGAATGTGTAGTGTGTAGGACTGATTTGTGAAGGCAAGGAATCGGCAAAATGAGATTTTGTACAATTACAGCGCCCCCTATGGACCAAATTTTATGGCATGTTCTGTGGTGTTAGAGGTCTTTGTGGTGATCGTGCATGATGTATTTTGCGCAGTTCCCACCTTCTTGGTCCAAGATATTGGCAACTCAAAATCTCAATTTTTGCATATACCTTTATCACTACGTGGCGCTATGCTTCAAGTGAGTGTTTATGGGCTGGGTCGATACGCCTCTGTAACACCGACATACTAACACAAAATCGTTGTCTTGGGCAAAATTGTTGACAAGTTATTTAACAAAAACAGTTTTTTGACACCTAGATTCACCAATAAACATCGCCCCCTATGACGAAATGTCACAAAATTTAGTACACATGAAAAGAAAGCTGTTTAGAGATGGCATGTCAACTTCGACCAAATTTGAGCAATTAAAAGCCAAGATACGGTAATTTGAAGAATTTTAAGCTACGTGTTAAATGTTCATTGACGTGTAACTTCGGAACGGTTTATCTCAAGATAAATCTTTTGATAACTTTTTATCAGCATTGACTGTAGATGACATATACCAAATTTGGTGAGATTCACATGAACGGCCTATGAGGAGTTCGTTCAGATTCGTTTTCGCAATATTAAAATTTCACGGAAATTGTTCTCGTTGGAAGTGGGCATTGACCAGTGTTTTCAATGTGTGAGCATCAATAGATTTCACGCTAAAAAAACGTAAACGTAAGCATTCTCTAGATAATAGGCAAAATTACATTTTCTACAATTACAGCGCCCCCTATTGACCAAATTGTATGGCATGTTCTGTGGTGTTAGAGGTCTTTGTGCTGATCGTGCATGATGTATTTTGCGCAGTTCCCACCTTTACGGTCCAAGATATTGGCAACTCAATATCCCAATTTTTGCATTTACCCATATCACTAGGTGGCGCTATGCTTCAAGTGAGCGTTTATTGGCTGGGTCGATACATCTCTGTAACACCGACATATCCCAAAAATGTTATGTTGTTGGGTGAAACGTTCACTGAGCTATTCAGCAAAAACTTTTGCCGGTCTCCCCCTCTTTGACGTACACTGGCACAGCGGGGGGGTGGCCCCGGGGGACCAAAAGATTCTAGTCGCTCGAAATGTTCTAGGGCTACATGCCTACAAAGATTCATGTCCCCCCGAGTTTCAGTGTCCCGGGAATCGTTGACGGACATTCACTGAAAAAAAAGAAGAAAAAAATGGTCGCGGCAACTCTATAATGACCGCTTTCGCTAGCTTCGCTAGCGGCGGTCATAATAACTCTGAAACGCAGACAGATTTATTATAGACCTGCTTAGCCGAATTACTACATTAATTAGGTTTTTAATAGGCCTATCAGTATACATTATTGTCTAACATTTGGTCATGGTAGTGATTCAGGCATCGGAGTCAGTGTCTGCCCCACCAATATTTATGCTCAGGAGCCGCTACTGACAAATAGCCTACAATTAGCCATCACGGTTAGCCTGATTAAAATAGCTTTCAAAATGCTACAAGATGGCATAGATAACAGTCTATCTGTAAATGTATCTGCACCATCTGTAAATGCATGTGCTTATAAGGCAAAATGCTACACACTATCAACAGTAGGCTTTTTGCTTACAATCCACGTAATGATGGAGGAGCTGGAGGTTTATTTTCCCCTTGGTGACCTGCATTCTGAAGTTCATGAACACAAGCCCAAGATATGCAGGCTGGCATAAATTGACCACACTACGTTAATGTGTAACAGGGGAGATGCACATTCACCCCGAAACTTTAAAAAATGTGGCAGTTGAGAGAATCAACAATTTCATATTGTATCTTAACTTTGCACCATACATGACTCAAACCAGAGTACCATCAACACACGCAGGTATGCATGACCTGTGCTCTACCCATAGCACCACAGAAGCCTGTTTCCAACCCCTGGAGTTTGGAGGTACTTGAAGGTACGTCAAACCATGGGTCGCTTAAGCTACGGTGCGATGGTTATCGAGGGGTAAAGTTTTAGCACACTTTTTTGAACTGAAAGACTATCCTTTTCGCTTGTCAGATAGGTGGCTCACAAGACTGGCCTATTTCAGAGAGATCTTTAGTCGTCTAAATGAGCTCAACTTCGGTCTGCAAGGCCACTCAGTGACAATATTCAATGTGCGAGACAAGATTGAGGCCATGATTAAAAAGCTGGACTTCTGGTCTGACTGTGTTAAAGACAACGACATTGCCGCATTCCCATCACTGCAACACTTTCTGTGTGAAAACGAACTCAGACTTGCTGACAGTGTCAGATATGACATAAGGAAACACCTTAGCGACTTGGCAGCGCAATTGCGCAAATACTTCTCTGAAAAAGACAAACAAGATACCTGGGTTCGTAATCCTTTTTCATTGCCCAACACATGCCAACTACCTATGCTCAAGAGAGACAGCGTCATTGAAATATCAACCAACAGGTCACTCAGAATTGAGTACAGTCAGAAGACATTGCCTGATTTCTGGATTAGTTTGCGGACAGAGTATCCAGCCCTGGCAACCCGAGCGATTAAGACTTTGATGCTATTTGCTACAACGTATTTATGTGAGAGTGGGTTCTCAGCGCTAGTCAGCCTGAAGACCAAGTCTAGGTACAGACTGCTCATGGAAAATGATTTAAGATTGAAACTGTCCCCAATACGTTACCAGTATGTGAAAAGTTAACAAAAATAGCTTTTTGGTTATATGTTGTAGGCCTATTGTGTCTGAGGTGCAGATTGGCTTATTCTCAGTTGCAAATGGCGCAAAATCTGGAACCATTGGCTGCTGAGAGAGGGGACATCAGCTTAATTGACAATGAAACTCTTGAAAAAACTGTACAAAATCTCAGTTATTCCACATCTGAACCGGACATTTTGCCGACAATTTTTTTCTGATATGTTCGTTACCCAGTATCAGCCAATGTACTTCAGATTATAAATACATCCCTACAGACTGGCATATTTCAATCCCTTTTTGAAAACAGCAGTTGTAAAACCCTTACTCAAAAACAATGACCTTAACTTTTTCACCACAAAACTGACCACCATTTTCAGTGGTGCAACGTAGCTAGAATCCAACTAGAATGTTAAGCCAAGCGCAGAACCACAACTGCTTATCTGCTTAACTTTGTTGTACAGGCAACTTTTCAATGACAATAAAAGTTTTGAAGTCTTGAAGTCTTTAAGTTCAGCTATATACACCAACTAGGTCTTTAAGATCACAGCAGAAAAATCCAGTGGTAAAACCTGCTGTTAGAACAAATTGTGGCTAACCAACTTCCAGAAGACATAAAAAATGATCCTACTGTTCCTGCGGGTTCAAATCTAAACTTTCTGCTTTCTGCTAGTGATTTATACTTATTTTACTTTTATCCTTTAAAGCCTTTACACTTATTTCATCTTTTATGCTTTTACATATTGTTCTTTGCTTTTATTAAATATGTCTTTTACACTTATTTTATTTTTTATGCTTTTTTGTTAAGCACATTGAACTGCCTTTATGTATGAAATGCTCTATACAAATAAACTTGCCTTGCCTCTCTCTCTATCTGTGTGGCCCTGCCTCTCTTTCTCCAGATATTCTCTTTCCTGTCTTGTTCTCTCACCTGACTCATAATTTCTCTCTCCCTGATCTGTGCATTTTCTCTCTCACACCTGTGCCATTGTTCTCCAGGCCCAAAGGGTATGGAAAGCCCCCGATTTCATACTGGCTCCTGGCGGCCATCAGCGCTGCAGACAGAAATGGGTCCGAGGTGTTGAGTCCTGCACGAATCGCTCTCCTCTGAATCTGCACCCATGGCTGATTCCTTGCTCCTAGAGTTGAAGAAAGTGGGACAGACAGACAGACAGGAAGAGACAGAAAAATATGTTATTTAAGTCCTTTTGAGTAATTAGAGGACCTCTTTCTCCCTTTTTCTCTGCCTCTCACTCCTCTCTAGTCACACTGTGCAGTTGCGCATGTGAGCACACCCAAAGAGCTCAGTTGCTTGTTTAGCATCAAGGAGAAAACATCTCTCTGTCTCTCTCTCTCCTTCTCTCTTACACACACACACACCCATACCCTTTACAGTTTTTCTCAATTGCTAAAACACAAACACCTACTGGTTGAACAGCTTTCCCAATTGCTTGAATTATTTCTCAGAACTCTTCATACTTTTGTCAATACCTTGAACAATTTTTACATAGTAGAACACAATTTGCAAAACTCATTGATGCGTCTTTGCAAAACTCTAAGCACAATCTCATTGTTAAAACATATGTTGCATTCTTAGATACATGCAATGCAAAATGGTGAACATACATCTCACCTTTTCATCACAAATAAAGCACAAATGCCATACACTAAGCACAATGGGTCAAAATTGACTTTACTTCATGTCAAATGAGCTGACACCACCAATACAAGCCAATTGGAAGAGCAACCAGGTTTTTGAGTGTTGCAGCTTGCAAGTGGATGCCAATCAGACACAAGGAGGACAGAGAGTCCAAATGTGAGGGGGGTGGCAAAGAAGAGGAAGAGGAGGTAAAGGAAATGGAAGAGTGGTAATTTCTAACCAAATTAGAGGCAGCATTATAGATCATGTTCTCGTCCATGAGTTGACGACAAAGGAGTCAGAATTGAAAGTTCCACCCAATCTGTAATTTTTTGGAGGCAGTGGAATATCCCTGTGGTGAGGAACAGTGTGAAGGATGGATATGACACACTAGGGGGTTCTTTCCCCGTTGCCTGGCAAGGGACATCATTGCTTGTGATGTGGATGAGGTGCTGTAGCCTTACCCAGCCCAAATGAAACCCAGTGATCTATTGTTTGCAGCACTGTATACAGCCCATTTGTGCTGTATCGCTATAATTTACAGTTTTTCTCAATTGTTTACACACATTTTCTGAGAGCATGCCTCATACTCTCAGAACTCTATACACAAAATACAACAACACACACACAATAGGCAAATTCCTTCAATAACAATGTTATTTATTCTCAAAATGCTATTTTGTTGTCAAATGACACACATAAACCATCATATGAATAGATATTTATAAGAACCAAAAGAACCTCTCATTTGTTTTGGTCTGGCCACAGCATCGCACCCAATGTTTTTTGGCAAGTAGTGGGTGAAATAGTGTCTAGCATGGCAAATCCATCCATGAAAAGCATCAGTTGCTATATCTCCACATGCGTCTTCCATTGCTCTGATTGCTAATTGTAAAACTGTGAGACAGGTGTTTGCCCATATGATTAATGATGTGAGTCAGTGTACATAGGAGGGCAATTGACTTTAGAATTTTGAATGACAGTGTGTTCCTTGTGAAAACAAGAGATTTTCTTCATGAAAATTGCGCCAAATGCAGAGAATTGTAAGTAGTGTTTTGAAAAAAAAATGTGTTTTAGAACTGCAATTTGAGTGTAAAGCAGTAATTGCACTTGTAGTTCAGCAGAATTGGATCAGGGGGTTAGTGCATGAGTTCCATGTTGTGGTCATTGTGTCCCAAGCACAATGATTTGTGTGTAAACAACAATTCTTCCACTTTAGAACAACAAACAATTTTTCCACTTTATGTATTTTAGTCTATGTACAACACATATATACATATATATATATAATATAATATATATATATATATAATATATATATATACGTATGCTTTTTTCAGTTTGAAAATGCATGTTTAGTGCCGTAACAAAATGACATGTATACATCTGAGAGTTGTGCTTTCCATTTTTTGTGTAGTGTTTACTAACTGCTTTACTTGTGATTTCATTTGACTGTGTTGTTTCTGATTTGAGAATGGAGTTTGGTTTTGAGCACTCATAAAACTGTTTTGAGACAATAGTTTGCTTTTGCAACAAGAATCCGAAGTTTTGGGAAATGGTTTTGGACAACTGGAGTTTGTGTTTAAAGTTTGGAGAAAATCGTGCATGGTTTTGGAAATTGTGTTTTAGCATTTGAGAAAAACTGTAATGCCAGACACACACATGCCATACTACTTAACGATTTGTGCCTTGACTGTATATTGCTACTAATCAATATTGAATGTATTCAAGTGTTATTACCCATGTAGTATTAAAATTAAACTTAAAATTAAATTTTAATAAAATTAAACTATTCTGTAAACTGTGATTGTCTGTGTTGCTCCTGTACTCATTAAAGCCACTCAATCTAAGATCAATGAATTTAGGTATTGCCCATCTCCAGTTGACCAACCCCAAAATGCACCAGAACATAGGAAATCACATCTATGAAGATGAGGACCCCCATACAACCTGTTTGACCCACCATCATCCACCACACTTTCAAAAAACTATACGCCCTTTCAGCGCCACATCTCCCGTTACAGAGTCTCCACTTTGCTGCTTTCTTGCATGGAATGTGTAACGTTCACTTACCGCATTTTTCTTAGGTACATAAAGGTCTGTCAGCACTTTTAAACTGTTTTCTAAAGAGCATTCAGACAGCTTTGCTAGCAAGTCAGTCAATAATAATAAAGTCTTTGCACCTACCACAGATAAGAAAAACAACCCTCCATAATTTCATTGGCTTCCACAAATGTTGCTTGTACGTCTTGAAACTTTCGTTGCCTTCATCAAAGCACAAGCCCGTCTCCCTGCTGAAGACCGGCATCGTTTGCTAGCTTCTTGCTTCAATCCAGTTCTAGCATCTTCTTCCCACTTCCAAAAAATTTGTTAACCACACCTTGTTGCCAGAGTGTTGTGTCCGAGCGGAGCAGAGAATTTCTCAATGCTGACCTTATCTTTATTACACATAACAGACAACCACATTCCTTTCAGACAATTTGAAGAGAAGGAAAGTAGGGAGCTCTGCCCTTTTATAGCTCACCTTTTGACACTATGCTTCATAGGAGGTGTACTTAATTTACCCATACACAACAATAAGACACATAGAATCACACACACACAAACACACACACACTTATACACTCTAACTTAATGTAACCAAATCACATACTAGTTTGGGTAGTGTATGGTTAATGTACATTAGATGTATTCAAACTGGGCTCCACCATGGTGTGCTCTTTAGTAATTCTGTGTTCCCCTTAATGTGGTTTATCCTGCTGTTCATCAGAAGAGTCACTAAAAATATAATCCACACACACACACTTGCACAGCTCTGTCCGCCCCGTCGACTTAGACTAGCGCCTGGCTAGCCGTTGGCTAATCACTGTAGACAGCTGTAGAGTCTGCAGGACCGGAAGCTGGTGCCTTGTCTTTTACAACTCCCTCCACCAATCCACTGCTTCATCCTCCCACATGATTACACACAGGAGCCACTTTCCCCACTCCTCGCCTCCCAGTTCATCCACACATTTATCTATCTGTCCGTCCATCCATTTCTGTAGTCTTCCACACAGATACAGATAAGGAAGAACATGCAAGCCAGTAGCTTTATTCCTGATTCTGTCTCTATCCATGCCTTCATCCACCCACACACACAATACACAAATTCTCAATTCTTCCAACCCCCATTTCATTGGCTGCATATTTATGTTATTTATTTGTGATTATTTCATTAGTTTATTCCTTCACTTATTACAAGAAAGTGTGTCCCCACAAATATCTTCATTAAATAGGCTGTCACTATGAACATAAAGCTGATTGTGTTTCTTAAAAAATAAATACACAAGACTCTTGCTGACACTACATTAGTATTAAACAATGATACAAAGTGAATGACACACAAACTAAGTCATCTTGTTAATCAGGTCAATCGATGTACTACATTTGGTACAAAGTGGGCTAAAAGCACACAGATCCTGCACGAGGGCACTGTAGTTAATGACCTGGTCTCACACCTGACAAGGGGAAGCTTTCAGCTTTTATGACAACAGCCATATCAATCAACCACATTCAGCCTGGACAGCAGCATGAAATGTGACTACAGTGCAATCTGAGCGTTGTGACACAAAACAGATGAACGGTCACCTAAGGGTTCCCCTTTTCGCTGTTTTATGCACTTGGCCTGGCACGACTTCTGAGAGTATTTAAGTGCAGGCCTTGCAAGACTTGTGCCCATATTTCTACATTCCTCTGCAGTGGCCAGTGAGGCACTGTAAGGTTAAAGACAGTAGTCAGCAGTCTTTTAGTCAAGGAGATAACACACAAACTCTTTTGGGTGTGGCGATATAGTGCATTGGTTTCTTCTACAAATTCACTAAACACCAGTAATTTAAGTAATTAGCTAATCTACCTGCCTGATTATTTGTGTACCCATTAGGATCAGCTGGTTTAGAAAATGATGGAATAAAATACATGGCAGGGATTGTTTTACTTTCTGAAGATGGGATCTTTGCCTCTGGTCATTGATATGTCCAAAATTAATTAAGTAATCAAATAAATGTAAAAACTGGGGAGGCTTTATGACTCTCTGGACTCGAACTTACTACTCCTTGCATTCCCATGCCTCTGTGGCTCAGTCAAGTTTAATCTTGTAATGTTCTCATCTACAATAAGTCTTATGTTCCCCTGCCTCTCTGTTCTACAGGGTAGCTGTGAGCCAGAACCGATCTGATTTAGGGCCAGATCTGTTCAAGAGTCAGCAGCTGACTGCACACACACAAACACACACACGCACACACATACAGTGTACACCTCAAGTTCATAAAAACACTCATACACATGAACACAGACACACACACAGATATCCCAAAACACTATTTGTATAAGTAACATTATTGTGTATAAGCCAGCATAGAGAGGTGCTGGGATCAGTTTCTGGGTCTCACATCTCTGTCTGTAAACATGGCCCACTATAAAGACCTTACCATCCCACAGGGGATCACGATATCCACAGGGCTGTCCACTCTGCACCCCAACATTAATCAGCAAAATGCACCTCATCAAAACACCACAATGCCCCCTCAAACAGACACTGAAGATTTATGACTGAAGACACAGATAGTGCATCTGTTATTGATGCCTGCATCTTTCATGCTGTTCAATTTACACGCTCTGCGTACAACACACAGGAGGCCCATGGCTGTTGCCCCCATTGTTAATCAACAACCACCCCCCACATCCCCACCTAACCCTCCCACATACAAACCAGGGACTGGGATTTGCATTGCTTGGAGAGCCCATATGGATGCTGCTGATCTGTCATGGACAATGGGGGTGGGTGCTACTTTTTTTTGGGGGGGGGGGGGGGGGGGGGGGGGGGGTTAGACATTGAGGACAGTTAAAGGTCAATGCAAGTGTGCCATCTGTCAGTATGGCAAAAGACAAACAGGAAAAAAACACACTGTGCTTTTTGTCATGCAATTGCTGTGACCAAAGAGGGGGAGGCTGATGTAATCAAACCACTGAAAAAAGAGGATGGAGGTAGGACCGCATTACAAAAAGTGATATCAACTGAAACAACATGACCTGTCCTATATTCAAAAGGAATTATTGTGTGGGCTGTTACTGATGTGGGTAAACAAGTACTGTCTTACAAGATGGACCAAAGTGCATGTGTTTTCAAAATTTCACTTGGACATATAGGCTGGTATTTTGAAGAGTGTACCTTGTTTTAACGCTGTCCCTCTCTCTCTCTTTCTCTGCAACACACACGCACGCAAGAAATACCAGTCACTAATTCACACACAATGCAAAAGATGTACATGGAGCAAAAAAGGGATCCCCTTGTGGTCCTGCAGCAGTGCTAATGGTCTTGCTCAACAAAGTACCCAAACAAAATCCCTCAAACACTCAAGATCACCAAAATATTAGACATCAACAAATTTAATACATCATCAATAACAATAACCCCATACTTCACAAAGACAAAGACTGCAAACAGTTGGGTGGGGGTGGGAGGGGGTAGGAATAAATAAAGCCTCTGAAAGAAATATCCACCCACACACAGGCTAGTATTCTACCCTCTAGCCTCCTCTCTCTTTTCCTTTCACATCACTTCCTCTGCCATGAGCCATGGTCATGCTCTGAGTTTCCCAACCCCAAACACACACATGCATTGCATGCACGAACACAGACACACACACACACGGGCTTCTTTTTAGTGCCTCTCTTCCTTGTTTTACGACCATGGCCTGAAGTCCTACAGCTAGCCTGCTGTGGAGTGTGAAGGGCGAGGGCGGACCGTAAGCTTAGTAAAACAAGAGGAAGGAGAGGCTTCCTGGGAGGGGTGCTCAGCTTTCGATGGGAGAATCAATTCCTGGAGGCCAACCATAGCCAACCATGAGCTAACACAGTTCTTCCATTTCATAACTGAATAACTAAATAATTCATCTTTATAACCATTGCACTGGAGGTCAAAGGAGCTAAGTTGTAAGCAACTGGACTTTTTTTGGAACTTGAAGACGTTTCACCTTTCATCCAAAATGCTTCTTCAGTTCTGGCATGATGATCGGGAACCAGGAGCTATATCTCTGGACCACTGGAGGTGGAGCTGTAGACCACAACCCTCATCATGTTACAAAAGGTTCACATGAGTCACCCAAGATGTGAATTGGAGTGAGAGTCGTTGTGGCCACAGGATCCACACTAACAGACCAGGCCAACACAAGGCCAATAGCTGCAATGATGTATGTGTGGTGGTGTGTGTCTGTGTGTGTGAAAAAGTGTGTATATCTATGGGTGTATGTGTAACTAAAAGACAATCCAAACAGCTGGTAAGGCTTTGCTCTGTATCAGTGGTAATAGTCAGCCTTAATGTGTAGCACAGGCAATGTTTTTTTGTACCCATGATTGTCAAAGCAGTATTGAACCTCTGAAAAATGTTTAAATTCTGTCTATGCAAAAATGTGATTGGTGGGTTCAAATAAAGAATTTAAAATGTGTTTGTGTGTATACCAATGCTTATCCTTACGGGCTGCAGCTGACATCAAAAAATAGAGAGAGGCACAGTCATATGAAGATAAATAAGCAAAATGTGAGAGAGGCACAGTCATATGAAGGTAAATAAGCAAAATGTGAGAGCTTGGACACCTTAATTTGAAAACTTGTAGAGTATAATGTGACAATGTTACACACATACAAATATCTTTATTTATACAATTTATATTTATACAAATATTTTCATATACAGTACTGTGCAAAAGTCTTAGGCAGGTGTGAAAAAATGCTGTCAACTAGGAATGCCTTCAAAAATGGAAGTGTTAATCATTTATGTTCATCAATGAACAAAATGTAGTGACTAAACAAAAGAGAAACCTAAATCTAATCAATATTTGGTGTGATCACCCTTTGCCTTTAAAAGAGTATCAGTTCTTCTAGGTCTATTGCATAGAGTTTTTGAAGGAACTTGGCTGGTAGGTTGTGCCAAACATCTTGAAGAACTACCACAGATCTTTTGTGGATGTCTGCTTCCTGACATATACAACCAATTTGGTGTAATTGGTTGATCATACACTGAACTATAATCCTGCAAAATCCCTGACATTGTGTGTACCCCTTTTAGCTCTTTTAAAGGCAAAGGG
This sequence comes from Coilia nasus, assembly GCA_027475355.1. Lineage (NCBI taxonomy): Eukaryota > Metazoa > Chordata > Actinopteri > Clupeiformes > Engraulidae > Coilia > Coilia nasus. The sequence continues at coordinate 1,961,964 of CM050216.1, read as the reverse complement.
TGGTCACACCAAATATTGATTTGATTTAGGTTTCTCTTTTGTTCAGTCACTGCATTTTGTTAATTGATGAACATAAATGATTAACACTTCCATTTTTGAAGGCATTCCTAGTTGACAGCATTTTACACCTGCCTAAGACTTTTGCACAGTACTGTATGTGTGTGCCAAATTTGAAGTCATTGTGAAAAAAAACAACACATTTTTGAAAAAAATATGTGAACTTGCAGTTTGAAATTTGCATTTGCAGAAAATATTTACACACATGAGAGCAAGATTTATAAATTTGTAAATTGATATGTGCATGAATACAGTGAGGGCTACATTCGTAATGACAGATACAATCACAACTCCGCCAGGCTACACCTTTAGGGGGCTCCCTCGGTGCTGATAGCCCCAGGCCGCTATGCCCTGAGACGGTTGTGTCCACACTGCCTAGCTACTAGCCCCTCCAGGTTATGCCCTGGTATGCAAAAACGTCACTGATACAGCGTATTTTCAAACAGAATAGGCGGGCAGTTCAGTAGCAGGATTTGTAGAAGATGATTTGTATGTGACCAAGTATCAGACCAGCAACTACTGTCGATACCTCTGACTGCAAATACTTCTTTGGAGGATAATGAACGCCATGGAACCACTGCTGATGTGGATCGTCGTCCATGTTGTTCATCTTCCAATATATTCCTACATATTCCTGTATAAAGCAAAAGTACAAAGTGGATAGCAAAAGTATTGCATTTTTTTTTTAGATTAGCATCGTGATTAAGGGGTAAATAAACACCTCCCTCAAAACCATATTTTACATTTTAAATCACGTACTGAGGTAAGTTAAATGATAGTGAGTGTTACACAGCTAGTTAACTGCTCAGTGGTCCGTTTCCCAAAAGCATAGTTGGTTAACTTTGTTAGCAACTTAGTTGGTTCAGACTATGTGGGTGCGACACGCGTGTTTCTTAAAACCTTGCCTGAGGTAAACCAACATAGTTTGAACCAACATAGTGTAAACCAAAACAGTGCCATAATAGTGTGACCGACAGGCATTTCCCAAAACACCAATGTTTGCAACCACATTGGTAACTACTGTGGTTTGCAACTACACCTCCCAGTGCTTAGTTTCACATAACCAACATTGTTTGTCGGTCCTGACTGCATTCAAAATGGCAAACCGAATGCTAGAAATCCTTGATCATTATAAAATATCTTAGTTGTTTGGTGTTTTATCGCACAGATTTCACAAAACAAGCTGAGAAATTTGCAGTGCAGAATCTAAAAAGCCTGTTATTGTAGCAAAACGATTCACCTACGAGGAGATTTGCAACTCGTCTGACACCCTGTCTTAAGTGACTCATGTGGTGGATGTACCTTTAAATACCTCCACTTCAAAGGCTTGTCACTTGCTGCTGTGGTGGAGGAGGGGGTAGGGCACATGTACACCTGTGCTTGTTGATGATACTTCATTCGACCTTGATGTGGCTCACACGCAGGGTACAATGTGAAATTGTTGGTTCTCTCAATTGCCATGTATATTGTAGTTTCAGGGTGAACAAGTTAGTTAGTTGTTTGGGAAATGCACCCAAGTTATGTGGTTCATTTAATTACTGCGCTCTTTCTAAATCACTATTGTTTGTGAAGATGTCAAAGGTTTTGTAATGTGTCCAAATTTTCTTGTAAGTTAGTGTTTTGGATTACCTCTGTATCAGGGGCGATTCCTTTGAGACAACAAGGGAAGCTCAACTTCCTCTAACATTTCACACAATAAATGGTCAAATATGCAATGTTGAATTTACATTAAATTGGGGTTGACATTATGTTTAAAACTAGAAGCATCCTAGAAATGTGTTTAATTTCATATAGCTAAGTCTTTATAACTCTGTTTATTATTGTCGGTTCCGACGCGATTTTTCCGATGATTTTGAATGCACAGTGGGACACCCCATTGATGCTGAACGTCTTTGCACTTTTCTTCAATGCAGTTAAGCCATGTGTTCATTGGATTGCTTCTATGTGCTTGTATATAGACAATGTACAATGCTTCTACAATTACTTTATCTTTTATGCCTTTATATATTGTCCTTTGCTTTTATTTTTGTGAAGCACATTGAATTGCCGTTGTGTATGAAATGCGCTATACAAATAAACTTGCCTTGCCTTGGATACATGCTGAAAATCGTCATTTCCTCGGACGCTCGACGTCTCTGGGGGTGAATGGAGAATGGGATGGGCGGGGGCAGGCCAAGACGCTAGGCTTACACAGTATAATTGGTCTAAAAGACTACACCCCTTTTGATTGGCAGGCAAACAAACATCGGCATCGGAGTAAAGTAGAATTCAGTCGCTATCGGATTTCAGACAAGTGGTGAGAGAACGTGTTGTCCGTCCAGAGTGCTTATTATTTACGCAATGCACATGTTATATTCTAAATAAAACATACCAGTCAGTACAAAGTTATTTAGTTTCATTAGTTCGTTCACAATCATATAGTTCAAATTAGTCAAGTTGTTAAGGGAAACTAGCCCGGTAGTTAGCGTGCTAGCCCAACACTACTATTTAACAGAAGAAAAAGAGTACTATTGGTGCTATTCAACCAAGCAGTGATATAAATATATTTATACGACAGCTTCGTTCAATTTCCTATTGTGATGCATTCTTTAGAATGGCAATTCATTTTCTATATACGCACACCTATGAAGTAGTCCCTGCTTTCTGACGGTTATGTATCAATGTGCCAAGTTCGTGGTGAACTGTAAATAAACAGTAAAGATGTGACAGTTTTGGCAAATGACGAGCAGATGGAAGAACACAGAGTTGCACCATGTTACTGCCCTCTAAGATCGACTAGTACTGTCAGGCTGTATTTGGACTCTACTAACGTAATTTTGCTAAGCATTGCTTAACAGGACTTTGGAATAGCTAACTTGACAACCAAAGGCATAGAACTAATGACTGGGTCTGGGTTACATCTTGTGGCGGAAGGAAGTACAGTAATGTGCAAAGGTTTTAGGCAGGAGTGAAAAAAATGCTGTCAACTAGGAATGCCTTGAAATGGAAGTGTTAATCATTTATGTTCATCAATTTACAAAATGCAGTGACTGAACAAAAGAGAAACCTAAATCAAATCAATTTTTGGTGTGACCACCCTTTGCCTTCAACAGAGCATCAGGTATGCTTGCATAGAGTTTTTAAAGGAACTTGGCTGGTAGCTTGCACCAAACATCTTGAAGAAATAACCACAGATCCTCTGTGGATGTAGGCTTCCTGACATATACAACCAATTTGGTGTAATTGGTTGATCATACACCTGACTATAATCCTGCAAAATCCCTGACTTTGTGTGTACCCCTTTGTGTGAATTGATGCAGGTTTGAAGGCACCTGCCTAAATCTTTGAACAGTACTGCATCTTTTTAGCTATTTTGTGACATTTGACATTAGGCAGGTGCATACAAAGTGTACACACTCAGGGGTACACACAAAGTCAGGGATTTTGCAGGATTATATAGGCATACGAACACCATGTTGTCCATTATCCCTTACTTAACACAGTATGACACTACAGTATAATAGCATAACACTGTATAAAGACACTGTACCAAACAGCATTCAACTGGATCCTAAGGATGGCTTAACCCTATGGGCCCGACGCCCGCAAAGTGCGGGCAAATTTACACCCCTTGCTCTCTGCTGAATTACTCCATCATAGAGAGATGGCACTTATACCAAACGAAACAGCAGAACCAGGGCTTTACAACGTGACCAACCCCTTATTTTTGCGCTCAAGTATCGCCGAGAAATTAATTCTTTAAAATTAGCAAAAATCTTGCATATTAATGCTCTGCGCAGGCGTTACTCTCGTTGAAATTACTCGCGAATCGCATAGACATGGCAAGCATATCAGAAGAAAGTAGAGACTCTCAGCTTTCCAACGACACCAAACACATACTTCTGCATTGAACTTACGTTAAAACAATGGATCAAATATTTGCCAAGTAATGATTTGACAAATTTCTGCGTCACCCATTTCACACTCAAGGTTTTCAGTCAATGCATGATGTAAAGAATAGCGGAACCTATCGATTCTACTGCTATCGTGCATTTCTCTGTCAAAACAGTTTTGAAATTACTGCAAATTTCTGCATAAAATCCATCCTTCATTACATGGAAAACAAATGTTTTTTTTTGTTCTTTGTCTTTTCATGTTTCAAGAATGGTCAGAAGAAGAGTGCAGTTCAGCTGTGTGCACACGCCCACACACTCACACTACACATGCGCATCAGATAGCCTCAGTTCAGGTTCAGGTCAGATCACTTCAGGTCAGAGGTGCAGAGACGTCCAGAGTAAGAAGTGAGGAGTAAACCAGGATCATGTCGAGAAGAAATGTACGAGAACAAAAATTTTGATTTTATGACTGGTAAAATCAGCATCTCTTGTGACTGGGGTCCTAGTGATGAGGATGAAGGATCTGGATTTGAAAGTGGACTATCTGATGATGAGGAAATGTTTTTCCATGGAAGGGACCCAGTTCAGGATGATCCCAGATTTAAGTAAGTTTTCTCTTTCATTTCGATTTCGTTTTTCAATTTCCCTCAATAATGATAGTGACTGAATTACACTTGTTACAGTTCTTATGCTTGTAACATAGAGACAAACGTACCAAGCCTGTTACTCTGAGGGGGGATGGTAATGGACAGGGGGTGGTCTCTCTTTGTGTGTGTGTGTGTGTGTGTGTGTGTGTGTGTGTGTGTGTGTGTGTGTGTGTGTGTGTGAGAGAGAGAGAGACAGAGAGAGAGAGAGAGAGATAGAGAACAATTTGGTAACATACATACAAATACAAAACATATTTATTTCTCTTTTCAGCAAGTCTTTTCAAACTCTGCAGACTGCAGGCACAGCAACCAGTCAGCCTGATGAGGAATAACCTTCCACATCATCTGCTCCCCTTGCTGCCATCCCCCCTTCCACACCTCTTGCTCCTGCTGCAGCCCCTCCTCCAACTTTAGCCTCTCCCTCCACTCCAAGGAGATCACCAAGGAATAAGCCACAAAAAAGACCAATACCTTTGCCTGTGATTCCACTAAGGTGTTCCCCAAGGAAAGCTCCTGCTCGACGGAGTTTATTTACAATTCAAGAAGAAGACGTGGAAGAAGAGGTACAACCAAAAAGGAGAAAATCAGCCTCGAAGCCCCCAACCAAAAAGTCTAAAAGACCAGCTCCTGAACAATTCACACCTCCACTCCCTCGAAGGAGAGCCAGAAAGGTTTCTACTCCCACACTCTCTTCTGAACAAGAGACACCCATCCCCCCACGTAGACGTACAAGCACTTCTGGACCAAGTGCAACAGCATACCCAGAAAGGTGGAAAAATGAAGATGAGGGAGATTTTACTCCATTCTCTCATAGATTTTGTCCTGCACGGAACCCAGGGTCTGGGCTTGATTTTACTCAGGACTACAGTGCAATTCAGCTTTTTCAGCTATTCTTCACCAGAGAAGTAATTGCGAGTTTGTGCAATAACACAAACAAAACATGCTGAACGAAAAAAACAAATGGGGACCAAATACAAATGGGAACCCTTGGTCTTCACAGACTTTTTGAAATACTGTGGCATTCTGATAGTTATGGCATTCATCCACTGCCCTCGGGTCAAAGACTACTGGAAAACTGACAATGTGTGGCAGATTCCTTTTGTCAGAAGAATTATGACACGAGACCGGTTCCAGGCAATTAGCTGGAGTCTACACATCAGTGACCCAGACACAGACAATCAGAACAATGCAAAAAGAGGAACAGCAGGCTATGACAAACTGGCAAAAATCAGGCCTCTGATGGACAGTATCAAAGTAGCTTGCAAGGCTTTTTATCATCCAAGGCAAGAGATCTCCATTGATGAAAGGATGGTCCCTACTAAAGCCAAAATTGGGATGAAAATGTATATGAAGGACAAGCCTCATAAATGGGGCTACAAACAGTTTGTCTTAAGTGATTCTTACAATGGGTACACATGTGATTTCAATGTGTACACTGGGAAAGAGCCACACAGAATGGAAAGGGACTAAGTTATGGCTCTGTGATGGACCTGATGAAAACAAGTTATCTGGGCACTGGCTACAACCTCTATTGTGATAACTTCTACACAAGCCCCAGCCTGTTCAAAGACCTCTTCAAAATTAAGTATGGAGCTTGTGGTACAATTACAGACAATAGAGTGGGGTTTCCAAAAATAGAAGAGAACATTCTCACAAAAACATTTGCACGTAGCACTCTGTGGTGGATCAGAGAGGGACCACTTGTATTTGTAAAATAGAGGCACCATTCACAGTGCCTACTGTGGAGATACTGTGTCAAGATGTCAAAAGCAACAGGATGGATCATGGGAAATTTGGCAATTTCATATACCCACATCAATCAAGGATTACAACAAATTCATGGGTGGAGTGGATCTGTCAGATCAAAGACTTCAGTCATACACAGCACATCAGAAAACATATAGATGGTACAAGACCTTCTTCTTTCATTTCATTGGCATTGCAATAGTCAACTCTTACCTTCTCTACAGAGAGCACTGCCAGGCCAAAGCACAGGATCCAATGTCACACCTGGACAGAGGATGACAGAGGACTTGTGTGATGTCCATCTGGAACCTGGCTCCGATACAAGCCCAGCAGGTCATAAACTTGTTAGAATTGTAGGTTGTCACAAAGAATGCAAGCAATGTAAGAAGACTGGGAAGAGAATAGACACCTCTTGGATCTGTGCAAAGTGTGATGCGCCACTGTGTGCATGGGCCTCAAGAGACTGTTTTAGCAATTGGCATTCTCATGTGACATCTCCATAGTGCAACTGACATATTTATATTGACCTCTGTATATAGTTCCTTGTTCTTTATTTTTAAAATTTCCTGTATGTAAATATTGCATCTTTGTTTCAAATAAAACACATTATTCATCAGTGACTAAAATGTAGCATTTATAAAAGTAAAAAAAAAAAAAAACTTCCAGATCTGGATAGCCTAGACTGTGCTGAAAAGATCAAAGTATAGCATGTATAGATACTGTAGCCCGTGTAATGACCAAGATATTGGCTTAAAAGTAAAGGTAGTCAAATTACCCTGAATGTGTGCCAATAAATAAAAAAGGCCCTTATTTCTGTCAGGCACAGACTACATATTTATGAACACTGATAAGCCACTGAATATCCCACCATCATGGTTCTTATATTGCCAGATTCCAGACAATCTCCTCTAATCAAATATGAAAAGATATCCCTTCTGACAACATCCTATGGACAGGGACTTGCAAGAATACAATTGTTTTTTATACACAATTTGTTTTTTTATTGGTTTATTATTTTTTATAAAATCAGTGCAAATAGTAGCTCACCAAATGAACCCAGATCTGGATAGCCTAGACTGTCCTGAAAAAAGATGTATGGATGCATATATGTATGACCCTTAAAATGGCCTAGGGCCCATAGGGTAAGACCCTTCTTCAAAAGAAGTAGGCATGTACTCACAAACACGCATGTGCACACATACATACACACATAACACACACACACACACACACACACACACACACACACACACACACACACACACACACACACACACACACACAGGTCATCCATAATGATAATGATAATGGTCATGATATATCCCACAGACTTTTGCAGCATGTTAACAGTGTTCTAACCGCTGTCTGTGTTTCATCCAGATCAATGTAATTACTCACCTCAATCTCATAGAGAAGCCATACAGTGTCAGAGTGTCAGAGTTTACCACAGCAAAATTGTACACAGTGCACTTTAACACTCATTTTGTTCACACACAGCCCTGCAGTCATGTCAACCATGTGTTGAGAGAAAAATACAGGAACACTGTGTAATTGTGTGAGCTAGCATGAGTCAGCTGATGGTATAATGTTAAGGGGTCAAGGGCTGTTCCACAGAGTGTGTTTACACAAAGTGTGGCAGGACTGGATGAGCTCATAGTGCCTAGGTCTGATGATGTCATGGTTTAGTGTGCAGTGCTGCACTACTGTCATCACAAGTCCATGCACCTCTCAGTTCTGATGGAGCCTGAGCCTGTGTGGACCAAAGCTCAATGGAAATAAATTAAAAATATCTCAGGTGTAAGGCCAAGGCTGCTGTTCTGTGTGTAAAATAGTAGAAATGCAAGACGGTTGAGATCGCACACAGAAGGTAAATGATTTCATAAATCTGTATTTGATTAAGATTTAATAAGAGCCAATGTCTTGGTTCTAAGGGCCAGGGGGTCAGGGCATAGGGGCAGGCTGCCAGGGCCCAGGGGGTTGTGGAGGAGCAGGATGGCAGACTCACCTGGGGATCCGAGTAGCAGCTGAACCACATCATCATACAGGATGAGAGTGGCTGGTTTCTGAGGCAGAAGGTATAGGCTGACAGAGGCATACACTAAAGACAAAGAAAGATTCAGAGAGAGAGAGAGAGAGAGAGACAGAGACAGAGACAGAGACAGACAGAGAGAGAGAAGAAAGGGGAGGGAGAAGAGAAACAAAGTTTGTGAAAGAGAAAACATTACAACAGCACAATACAACAGACATCACAATTTAGAAAACATTGCACTACTGATTTAACTATTTAAAAGAAACAAAGCTAAGAAAATGTAGGTCACAACACTATCAATTCAGTCCAGTAATTAAGAGAAATATTATGTTTCAATTTCAACTTAGCACTAACAAATGGTGCCTGTAGTGTGTAATATTGGTTAAGAAATGCGACTAAAACGCATCTTTAGGAATATTACACAGTTAGAGAAAGTCTTTTCTCTCTCTGTCACACACACACACAGACAGACAGACAGTCACAGACAGACAGTGATTCCATTACTTCATCACATCACACACATATACCTATGCAACATCTGAAGCCTCTGGGAGACAAACACACATTGTACTGACTCACACATACAAAACTTTATTCATCTCTGACACGCTCAGATTCTTTCTTTCCTCCTTTGTAATTCATTCACACATTCTCTTTCTCTCTCTCACTCTCTCTCTCACACACAGGCCTTCTATATTTTTTTGGTAACTTGAGATTTCCTTTGACACCACACAGGCACCTGGACCGCACGAGTGCACCTCAGGCAGCCATAGCACCAATCAGCCATATCACAACCACATGTGGAAGCGTGCACCATGGAAGAGCTATGCTTTTATGATCCATCTTGGAACTTGGGAAATGTCACTTTGGTGTAGGGTGGTGAGTGTTTGTCTGCCATCGTCTTTGTTTATGCATTTAATGTCTTCTGTATTAGCGGTGTTATAGAATGTACAACCCCAATTCCAATGAAGTTGAGATGTTGTGTTAAATGTAAATAAAAAAGAAATTCTATAATTCTCAAATCATATAAGCAATATATGTGTTTGAGAATAGTCCAAAGACAACATATCAGTTATTGAAACTGCATTTTTATGTTGTTGTATGGGATATTTATGCTCATTTTAAATTTTAGCCCAGCAACGCATCTCAAAAAAGTTGGGACGGTGTTAATAAAAGGCAGGAAAAGTTGAGTAAGACTAAAGAAAAAACAACGGAAGACACTAACTGACAAGATTATTTTGTGTAAAAAAGGGCTTTCTTTCTTATCCTTGACATGATTTCAGCAGCCCAACTGGTAGATGTAGTCTTCATCATGTTTTCCTTTTTATTATGTTTAAAGTGTGACAGATCTGGACAGCACGCTGGCCATTTTAGCATCTGGTTGCCCTTAAGATGGAGCCACATTGTTGAAATTTTGTACAGAATGTAGTTTGACTTCATTATCTGGTAATATTTAAGGTCTACCCTCAAAATATAATGCCTGAGTGCCATCTTGTGCAAATCAAAACTTATATATATGTCATTCAGCATTAATTTTAACTCTCCAGTTGAGTAAGCACATCATAACCAAGGCACTACTGCACCCCCATACTTTTGAACTTACCACTAAAACAAGAAGGATGATTTGTCTCCTCTGTAGGTTGGAAGATGCAAGACTTGATTATTTCAAAATGAATGACAAAATTTCAACTTTTGTAATTTGAGATGAACCCAGAAGACATGGAAAACTGTCCTGTGTTATAAATTTGTCATTCATTTTTAAGGTTGAACTGCACCGCCGCTTTTTTTAGGCTACACTGCGGCTGCCAGTGTAGGGCTTGGAACCATTGCCCCTACTGGAGACTGCTGGATGTTGAACTGCATTACTGTGTCATCCTGGGCTGCCGCCAGGTGGGCAGGAATATATTTTGGAGATTGAACCACCCATGGGAAACGGGCCCTCCTGGAAAGGGCCCAGTAGCCTTTAGCATTTTATAGACTTTCATTCTTTTTAGCGCCACTTTGAAATCAAATAACTTTACATGTAGGTTAATAGCGGTGTGCCTGTAATGGTTATCTTATTTTTTCATAATGTTAACAGTGGTGTAGCACACGTCCAGTCTTGGCTGTTCAACCCTGAGTAGCCATTTTGCAATGGTGCTGGTAAAGGATTTTTTTCCCAGACTTCCCAATGTTTTTCTTTGGGTAACATGGGTTTTCGCCTTTACTGACTGATAAATAATCGAAAATAATTCAGTCATGTTCTGTAGGTCCAAAAAAAGGGTGGCTACATAAAGGGTAATTTATTTTGTGCGAAACATCAAAGGGCAATGCATCTGTTTTGGCTCAGGCCTTAGAATGCTCCCTTCGTGAGTTCCCACACCCTGGCAGCTATCGCCCTACTTCCCACACACGTCTGCCCTGTTTATTTCCGCTACGAAAATTGAGGAGTACCTGTGTACTCTGGTCAATGCATCAGCTCTAGCAGCAGAACTAGTTTACTTCCCAGTCAGCGAATCGGTCCCTAGCTACCATATTTCTTTAATGATTAAAGGTATCCGTAAGGCCAAACCGGTTACTCTTGACTGTCGGCTTCCCAATCACCATTCATTTGCTGATTTCGTGCGTTCATCCCCCCAATTCAGACCTAACGCTGATGGCGTAGATTCATTCATTATATCAATTAACGTGCCTCCGTCACCTCTCAGAATGATCCCCTCTTCATGTCCGACGGACGGCGAATTAGACGCTCGCTGTTTCAATCCCACCTTAAATCCATAACTACTCAAGTAAGAATCCCAGCAGATTGTTACTCCTCTCACTCTTTTTGAATTGGCACAGTCACCACCGCAGCATCTAATGGTCTCCCCGAGCTATTATTCAAAACCCTCGGCTGATGGTCCTCGGATACTTATCAGTTATACATCTGACATAATCCATCTGATCTAAAGAAAGCTCAGCTAGCACTTACGTTGTGATTCGTACTGCTTGGTCCCGGCCAAGGGTCCCTTAAACATTTGCCTCTTTTGGGGTGCTTGCTCAGTTTTTCTCAGGACACCTGCCTGCGTAGGGTCATTTGAGGATTTGAGGATTTGCTCCTTCCTTACTGTAACCACGGTTTCCGTTGGGGTGCTTGCTCAGTTTTTCTCATGACACCTGCCTGCGTAGGGTCATGCAAAGACTTATTAGCACTTCAGGACCCTGGCCTGTGACCTTGCCCAAATACTCTCTACTCGCATATCATTTAAATGTCTCACTCGCCATCAATTTAAAATGTTTCACTTACACTATCTCATGAGAGAGTCATGTCCGCTTACTTTCTAAATCTCATTCTGGACCGATCATGCCTCTCGGGTGCTCGCGTGTCCCGTCAGACTTCTGCCGCGCAGTCATTCTGCTGGGGCCTCATGGATGCACCTTCTGATCCGCCCTGCTGCGCAGGCGGCCCTACCACGTAGAGCCTGCACTGTAAAAAATCTAAGTTGGAAAGTAGTTGCCCTAACTTATATGACATGGGAGTTGGCTTAACTTACAGTAGTGTTTTGTACGTCCACGTGTTACCTAATGTTAGCTTAGTGCTTAAATCTGGACTGCTAGATTTCGCTTCACCCCTGAGGTAAAATTAGGTAGCGTAGCACGTGGCAAATGGTGACTGGCTAGTCAAGCATAATTCAACTGCAGCTAATACGGGAATTGGTCGGTGAGTTTAACGCTGGAAAAACGCTGAATATTATTGTTCACAAAGTGTCTTTAAAATTTAAATGTATTTTTAATCATGACTGTCAGTTTAGAGATTTTAGCTGACCTACATGACTTGTAATGAATGAGCACAGAAGCTGGCCTTTCCGTAGGTTTTAGCATGTGATTGTTATTTGTCATGTAGGGTGTTCTTAATGGCATTTTCCCCCTTTTTGCTATTAATAATCCTGTCATTGTTTCTTTTCAATTTAGTATATCCTGATGCAGTGCAAATTTTGCAAATTTTCACACCAGAACGCAGAAACCCTTTTGAGACACCACCGGATTCACCACAGTCATGTAAGTGTGCACTGGCCATGTTTTTTTAACGATTGCGTCTGCTCATTTAAAACATCTGGTTCATTAAGGTGTCATTTGTCCATGTTCCACTCAAAAACACCTAAACATGTACAGAACACAACATTTACATGTGAATTGTGTACTTTTAAGGATGTCTGTAATGAAAAGCAAATTTTCAGTCATTTAGGATTGCATTTAAGGAGTCATCAGAGAGTTAGATGCCCATTTCTTAATTGTAAGTTTAAAAGTAATGTGATATCTACTTTTAGTAGTCACAGAAGTAGGACCCATAAACACCACACTGTGAAAGAGTTAAGAACAGTTGAAAATAGTATTGTTGAAACAGAAACTGTAGACGAACAGTTGGACAGACAGCTAGTAATGAGCATATTCCCTCTATCTCAGCAGTAAGTGATTGTGAGGACAGAGTGGATGCATACTCTCTTGAACATAAACTTGCTTCACTTTTTCTTTGTATGCAGACAGTCTTGCATATTTCAAGACAGGCCACACAGAAAATTATAGAGGAGTTGATTGACATTGTTACTTGTTAAACACAACCAAGAAGTTGATGACAATGTTGTTGAGGAGGTTACAGAAGCCGTGCTTAGGGCTAACCCATTGTATGAGACCACTAAAGCAAAGGGTGCTCTTGCCACCAATTATCGCAGGAACAGTTACTATTTAGAAAACTTTCCAGTAGTACAGCCAGTGGAGTATCTTTATGAAAGTGTGTCAAAGAAATGCTTTGTCTATGTGCCGCCAGTTCTGCAGATGCTTGACCGTCTACTTTCTTGCCAGGATGTTGCTGGAAACATTAATTTCACTGGCGAGATGCTTACTGGTGTTTTTCAGTCCTTCAGAGATGGGTGATACTTCCAATGCAATAAACTGTTTGGAGAGGAAGAGTCTAGCTTTGCTTTAGCTTTTTACATGGGTGAATTTGAACAATCCCCTTGGCACTTCTAGAAAAAACATAAAATCACAGCAGTTTATTGGGTACCACTGAACTTGCCTGCAAAGTTTCGTTCATCTTTGTCATCTATTCAGCTGGCTGCTCTTGGTAGGAGTGATGATGTGAAGCAGTATGGATTTGAAAGATTTCTTGCCCCCTTGTTGAGAGACATTTCAGTCTCCTTCAAAGGAAGGAATATACGTTGAGGCAAAACGTCACAATGTGAAAGTAACCATTTTTTGTTGTTGTTTGTGCCTATAATTTGGCAGCACATGGATTGGCTGGCTTTCAAGAGAGTTTTTCTGTTGCCAATTTTTGCAGATTCTGCCTGATCAGCCGAGAGAGACTGCAAGAAACTCCTTGTTCTGATTTTCAACTAAGGACTCCTGAGCAGCACGATCTACTGCTTAAAAATATTCCTGAACTGCGTTTACGGCCCAAACAATATTATTTAGAACACTATCCGCATCTGGTTAGGTGTTTTGGTCCCTTGGTTGAACTATGGACAATGCGGTTTGAAGCCAAACACAGTTTTTTCAAGAAGGTTGTCCATAATACCCAAAATTTCAAGAACATTCTTGTTACCCTGGCATCCAAACACCAGTTAATGGTAGCATATCACCTTGATTTGAATGTATCCAGACATCGTATGCATGTTGAGAATATGAAAGTTGTTGAAGTTGCGTCTTTAGATGCATCATGGACAAATTCTTTTCAGAGAAGGTGTTCACACCTCAATACTGTGTCTTTGTCATCTGATGTCCATGTGGAAGGAATTAGATACAGAGAGGGCATGATTATCTCTGCAGGTCAGTGTGGTGGTCTACCAGAATTCTATAGAATACATAGGATTCTCATTGCAGAAAAGCTAGGGTTTCTTTGCATAAAGCTCCCATCTTGGTACATAGAGCATGTTAGATCATTATGACCGCCGCTAGCGAAGCTAGCGATAGCGGTCATTATAGTGTTGCTGCAACTTTTTTCCCTTTTTTTTTTCAGCAATTTTCTGTCAACGGTTTCTGAGACACTGGAAGTCAGGGGGACATGAATCTTTGTAGGCATGTAGCCCTAGAACTTCTTCAGCGAATAGAAGCTTTTGGCCCCCAAGGGCAACCCCCCCGCTGTGCCAGTGTCAGTCAAAGAGGGGGAGACCGGCAAAAGTTTTTGCTGAATAACTCGTTTCACCCAACGACATGAAATTTTTGTCATATGTCGGTGTCGCAGAGACGTATCGACCCAGCCCATAAACATTCACTTGAAACATAGCGCCACCTAGTGATATGGGTAAATGCAAAAATTGGGATTTTGAGTTGCCAATATCTTGGACCGAGAAGGAGGAAACTGCGCAAAATACGTCATGCACGATCACCACAAAGACCTCTAACACCACAGCACATGCCATAAAATTTCGTCAATAGGAGGCGCTGTAATTGTACAAAATGTCATTTTGCCTATTATCTAGAGAATGCTAACGTTTACAACATTTTTTTTTTTATCGTGAAATCTATTGACCCTCACGCATTGAAAACACTGGTCGACGCCCACTTCCAACGAGAACAATTTCCGTGAAATTTTAACATTGCGAAAACGAATCTGAACGAACTCGTCATAGGCCGTTCATGTGAATCTCACAAAATTTGGTATATGTCATCTACAGACAATACTGACAAAAAGTTATCAAAGGATTTATCTTGAGATAAACCGTTCCAAAGTTACACGTCAATGAACATTTAACACATAGCTTAAAATTCTTCAAAAGTCCATATCTTGGCTTTTAATTGCTCAAATTTGGTTAACGTTGACATGCCATCTCTAAACAGCTTTCTTTTCATGTGTACTCAATGTTGTGACATTTTGTCATAGGGGGCGATGTTTATTGGCGAAGCTAGGTGTCAAAAAACTGTTTTTCTTAAATAATTCGTCAACAATTTTGCCCAAGATAACGATTTTGTGTTAGTATGTCAGTGTTACAGAGGCGTATCGGCCCAGCCCATAAACACTCACTTGAAGCATAGCGCCACCTAGTGATAAGGGTAAATGCAAAAATTGGGATTTTGAGTTGCTAATATCTTGGACCGAGAAGGTGGGAACTGCACAAAATACGTCATGCACGATCACCACAAAGACCTCTAACATCACAGCACATGCCATACAATTTGGTCCATAGGGGGTGCTGTAATTGTAGAAAATGTCATTTTGCCTATTATCTAGAGAATGCTAATGTTTACAAGAACTTTTTTTTATCGTGAAATCTATTGACCCTCACGCATTGAAAGCACTGGTCAATGCCCACTTCCAACGAAAACAATTTCCGTGAAATTTTAACATTGCGAAAACGAATTTGAACGAACTCGTCATAGGCCGTTCATGTGAATCTCACCAAATTTGGTATATGTCATCTACAGACAATGCTGACAAAAAGTTATCAAAGGATTTATCTTAAGATAAACCGTTTCGAAGTTACATGTCAATGAACATTTAAAGGTGTACTTCCATCGTGTTTTCATTAATTTTGCGG
This sequence comes from Coilia nasus, assembly GCA_027475355.1. Classification (NCBI taxonomy): domain Eukaryota; kingdom Metazoa; phylum Chordata; class Actinopteri; order Clupeiformes; family Engraulidae; genus Coilia; species Coilia nasus. Next base: position 1,946,120 of record CM050216.1, on the reverse strand, counting down.
TGTTCTCTAGTATTAATAATTGCCCTGTGCGCTGGTGTTAATAAAAAAAATGTTCTAGTGCTTCTGTTTCAGGTTGTTTTAGTTTGGTAGAGGGGGTGGGGCGGGGAGAACGACACGATTTCACCAGAGGCACGCTCCCTGCAGCTTCCTTTGCCCCACAGTCAACTTGATAGCAGAGTGGTAAAGGGCCAAGTCAACTTGACAGTGCTAAAACTGCACACAGAATGTCTACGGAGATACAGCCGTATGTGTTTGATCCTGAATCCGAAGAGGAAGGAGAGATGGCACAAGCACAGTCGCTTCCTGACCGTTTGTCAATGAACGTTTCAGAATGGTAATATTTGCATGACAAAACACTGCAAGTGCCCGGCTAAATGCAGTTCAGTCATTCAACTAGCCTGCTAATCTTATGCCAGTCAGTCAAACAGGCTAACATTATTTAATTAAAGCCCATTCGGTCAGTTTCTCTAAATATGTATCTCCGCGTCTACGTCACGCCGGAGGCACTTTTAGCATTGGGTCGTTTTTCCGCCTATTGTCTTCTTTTGACTGATATAGAAAACGGGGATAGAAAAACATTTTGATATGCAGCATGCATATGCAACTCGGGGTGACCTATCATATTTCAAAAGAGCAAGTACTAAACGGTTTCTCGTGGAAGTACACCTTTAACACGTAGCTTAAAATTCTTCAAAAGTCCATATGTTTGCTTTTAATTGCTCAAATTTGGTCAAAGTTCACTTGACATCTCTAAACAACTTTCTTTTCATGTGTACTAAATTTTGTGTAATTTCGTCATAGGGGGCGATGTTTATTGGCGAAACTAGGTGTCAAAAAACAGTTTTTGTTAAATAATTCGTCAACAATTTTGCCCAAGACAACAATTTTGTGTTAGTATGTCGGTGTTACAGAGGTGTATCAGCCCAGCCCATAAACACTCACTTGAAGCATAGCATCACCTAGTGATAAGGGTAAATGCAAAAATTGGGATTTTGAGTTGCTAATATCTTGGACCGAGAAGGTGGGAATTGCACAAAATAGGTCATGCATGATCAGCACAAAGACCTTTAACACCACAGCACGTGCCATACAATTTGGTCCATAGGGGGTGTTGTAATTGTACAAAATCTCATTTTGCCTATTCCTTTCACAAATCACTCCTACACACTATACAAACACACACAATGTCATTCATTCAAAACCCACATTCATGCCCACTTCCAGAAAATCATTTCCACACAAATTCTCACCTCACAACACTGCTCTACCACACACTCATCATACCAACAGTTCCCACATTTCAATACACTGCGGCGGTCATACCATGTACCGCTATGTGGTACATCTAGTTTGAGTTGGATGTGACAAGTTATGCTGAAACTGACATTTTGACATTTGAGGACTTGAATGACTTTTATCTTTTGTTAGCCTACTCTGTCAGGGGGAAACTTCTCGTGTCACCGAAGAAATTTCTGATGCACTGAGTTGATCTCTAGTCACTGACTTGATGTAATGCATTATTGATTCATTATCATTTAAACTGCCTTCTGTCTGACTGTCTCCTTTAGGTTAATTCAGTATTGGGGGAAAGTAGTACTCAAGAGCAGGGTCCCAGCATTTTTCTGTCTACCTAGAAGACCCACATAGGGGCCATTTGGCCCGACCGCTTTTCCCGAATACACTAATCACTCATTTTGTTATGGTAATGACGCTGTTAGTGGCAGTGTGTGGGGTGAGGGGGTCAGACCTTATAGTGGTGAAGTCATGTTGGCTACTTCTCTGTGAATGTGAGAATGAAGAATAAAAACACATTCTATTCTAAAATGTGGGTATGAAAAAGGCCCAAAAGGAACACTTTTTTCGGCACCAACCCTCCACACCACAACTAGGAAAAAGAACCAAGTGTCAGGCTAAAATTAAATGTAAGGACAATCATGCAACTGTGCGCTGTGTTGACTGCTACCGATATACATGTGGGAAATGCCGAAAGGAGCAATGGCAGTGCTACGATTGTGAGTGACTGCTCAAATGTATTTTACTCATAATGTATGGTTTTTCATTCTTTGTAAATATGCTTGGGTTTCTTTTTTTTCCTTTTTTTTGTACTATTTTTGGCACACAAAAATAACAATTACTTCTGCAACAACCCTCCACACCAAAACTGGGAAAAAAAGTTGCTTTTTCATTCTTTGTAAATATGTTTTGTTTTGTTTTTTTAACAATAAATGTCAGTGTGTTGATCCCTTCCTTCTTGTTGATCCTTTCCACTGCATACAGCTCATAGTCCAGTTTAAGTCTTTATGGCTATGTTCACTGAGGTATTTATCCATCTCAGAACTAAAGCTTGCTCTTAAAAGAACCTCCTGAGCTGTAAGATGTGTCTCCTCCCCCACACAGGTTCAAGTGGCTCCGGCCGTGTGCCACTAACAGCCACATTTCCATAACAAAATGAGTGTCCACAGGGGGGACTTGGGGCCAATTGGCCCTCTTGTGGGTTTTCTAGGTAAAAAGGCCAAATGGCCCCTCTCTGGGACTTTTAGTGTTAATGCTTATATAAACTGCAACATTTCAATTGGTTATCACACATAAATATCACCAAAGTATACTTTTAATTGCTCATCATTCAAATGATAACACATTTTCTTGTGTTCTACTTTATTATTTTTAGTAAATGCTTCTGCGTGTAATAATATCGCCAAACAACATAAAGAAGTTAAGATTAGCAGATTTACCCCACTCAGTGGAAAGTTTAAAAGAAATTCTTCAAGAGCAGCTTCAGCTGAAAGAGGGGTTCATTCTTCAGGATGAGGACCCAGAGTTTGGAAACGAGCTCTTAACAGATATTTCAGAAATTCCACCTGAGAAAACTACCTTGAAAGTAATTTACGAGGCAAGCCCTGACCCTGATGAATCAGATGTGTCATTGTCTTCACTGGATACAGCATCACCTCTGAGCTCACCCAGAACATCTGTAGGACCATCACCTGGTATGCGGTCTTCTCCATGGCCTTCACCTTTTCCAGTACCAAGCTTCTCTTACGAGGGAAATAATGTCTACAAGGACAATGGTACTGTGCTCAACATCACAAGAGACATCAAAAGTGAAATCCTTGATAAAATTGCACAAGCTGTGTTTGAGGTGACTGCATACCCAGACAGATTGGAAATAGATTCGGTAGCAATGGCTCTGGTCAACAAACATCCCTGTCTACGTGAACCAGGCAGTGGAAATGGATGGAATGGATGGAGAATGAGTATTGCATTCAAGATCGGAAATTACCGCCAGAAGCTGCGGAATGCAGGCTGTGAAGAAGTTAGAATAAATGAAAGGAGGAGGAGCTGTGAAGAGGGTAGGTCCAGTTTTTAAAAAGCAAGAAGAGCAGAAGTTAATTTCTTTCCTGACCACCCTGCTGGACAAAGTGAAGACGATTTGGAAAAGGATCGGGAGGCACTATCAGTAGAGATGGAAAAAAGAAATCCAAACATGACTTTTATTATTTCAGCTAAGGATCGTACATTTTCCTTGAGAAGGAAAGAAATAATTGACCAGGAACCCCATGTTGATCTGGTGAAGGATGGCCAGCACTCTTCATGGAAGGTCAGGTTAGTGTGCTTCACATGTTAAATCTTGTTTTGCTTCTTTCTTTCAAAATCTATCTCCAATTCACCTCCTTGTTGACATGAACATACACTTCCTAAGTAGGCTTCTTTCAAGATCACACACACCTTCATTCACATTCACAAAGACTCTACAAGCCTCAGTGTTGTCACTTTTTCTCTCTACAGGTGAACTGTGAGTTTCAGAGGATAACAATGGTTAACCTGCAACGAACATTCCTTAATGCACTTGAAACTCACACCCCTAAAATCCTGAAGATGTACAGAACAAGAAGGGCATATTTTGGTGAAGAGATGCAGACACTTCTTGACTCGTTGGATAAGGAGGTAAGTAGCAAGACATTTAGAAAATAAGTCTTTGTCTGTGTCTCTTTCTCTCTCTGATGTTAGTGCATGCAAAGTGCAGTATGTCTGGTGGTGTGTGTGTGTGTGGGGGGGGGCATGTTGTGATGGCAACATTCTGTCACTCATACACACTCATTCACTTTCTCTGACACTCACACATACTGTCTCACCTATACACTCTGACCTTTACACACACACTCAGTCTTACACAGTCAATCTTACACACATTCATTCTTTCACACACATACACTCACTCTCTCAATCACACTTTCTCTCAATCGCTGACTTACTGACATGCAGAGGACTTCCCCTCTTTCTCAGGGATTGTGGAGCCGAGAAGATTCTGAGAACATGCTTGGTAAGTACATTTTAACAGTACAATTTGAACAGAAATAACTTTATTAGCTACACACCGCTTGCTCTTCATTTTTTGTTTGTTTGTTTTGTTGCTCAACAGAACACTGATCCAGAGGAGGGGTACACAAAGGATGTGAAAATGGCTGTCCTGACTGTGGTGGAAGATGATGGCGGGGCATCTGCTTCACCACACAGAGGAGTTTGCCATCATTCTGGAGGAAAGTGTGGTCGTCCACAACATCCGCAATTTTCCGAGCGCATTTGCTCTTTTTTTTGGGCTGTTGTACTGTATGCTCTCAACTTTAAATACCCTAAAGAGTTAAAGTATACATGTGAGGTGATTCAGAAAGTCTTCTTGAGTCTTGGTGATGACTGCTCAGCAAGAGTTCAGTCTTTCAAAAATAAACTCTTGCAGTGAAGGTACACTGGATTGGAAGGTATGAAAAATGTTGACGTTTCACAAATTTTGAAAGTGTAGTTCATGTCACTGTTTGACTATTTTATAAGTGGTCTGCCTACCTGTTTTTTTATTTTTATGAAAGGTCATGTTATGTCTTTATAAAAGTTAGTCATAGTAGTTTGTGACTTAAAGTTTTTTTTTCCAGGTGATTCACAAAGTCTTCTTGAGTCCTCAGCAAGAGTTCTGTGTTCTTAAAAATATACTCTTGCAGTAATCACCATGTACACTGCTTAATGTACACTACAGTGGATTCAGGTATGAAAAATGTTCAAAGTGTAGTTCATGGCACATTTTTACAGACTATTTGTTATGGTGTGTATGAGTTTTGTTTGGGCAGGCCGTATTACCACATCATAGTAGCCTTTGATGAAGTATTTATTTATTGTTACTTATTTTTTACTTTTTCTGAGTTGTGAATTATGCTGGATTACTTTTGTTTTGGCTGCTTTAACTGTGAACTGTATGCTGAGGCTCAAAACTGTTCAAATAAAGCTCAGATTTTTTGACTAAAAAAGTGTGCTCATTTGTAAGAATGTATAAACGTGGAGAAAATTAGACTGGTTCACAGATTTTATGATGTATGAGATCTAACTTGCTTCAGTAAGTTACAAAATGCCTGCAAATGCAAAATGAGAATGCAAAATGTCCTTCAGGATAAGCTTTAATAAATACAAAACAGATTTGTAAGTTATACAAACTTCAATTTTATTATTACAGGAACAAACATTTTAATATTACATTAACTCAAATTATTGAGTACTGGCAACAACATAATCTGTTGTAGTTGCTGAGTTTTATGTGTTTGGTCCACTTATAGGTTCCCTTTGTTTGAACTCAATAATCTGAGTTTCAGATGAAAAGTTCAGTTTACTCAAAATTCTGTATGCATAATGTTGACTCGTTTTTTTTATGGTTGTGCCCTCGCAAAATTAATTGTTGTTGTTATATTTTTGCATGTATGCGTTCATTATTATTTGTATGAAAGGCCTGGTTTAGTTTCTGTATGTATGGTACCATTTTAAACTGTTTATTTTGTTATTTCTGTTTCTATGGCTGATCCCCCCCCCCCTGTGCTTATGTGGGTATTGGAATGTGCCAAATTCTGGGACAGGTTTTCATTTGCCTGGGGAGGTCGGTAGGTGAAGGTTGTGTCAGTTATTGTGGTGCTAAATCAAAGCAAGTGTCTCAGTTAAGTGAGAGTTACTATTTAAATATTTTTGAGTTTCAGTTTTTGTAAATACCTTTTGTGTAAATTTTGTGGAAAATGGAAGCGTTAGTCATTTATGTTCATCAATTAACAAAATGCAGTGACTGAACAAAAGAGAAACCTAAATCAAATTAATATTTGGTGTGACCACCCTTTGACTTTAAAAGAGCATCAATTCTTCTAGGTATACTTGCATAGAGTTTTTGAAGGAACTTGGGTGGTAACTTGCGCCAAACATCTTGAAGAACTAAGCACAAATCCTCTGTGGATGTAAGCTTCCTGACATATACAACCAATTTGGTATAACTGGTTCATCATACACCTCACTATAATTGATGGGCATAAGTTATTGTTTTGACAAGCAGGGGTACACACAAAGTCAGGGATTTTGCAGAATCGATGCTCTTTTGAAGGCAAAGGCTGGTCACACCAAATATTGATTTGATTTAGATTTCTCTTTTGTTCAGTCACTGCATTTTCTTAATTGATGAACATACACTGAACAAAATTATAAACGCAACATCTGAAAATTTGATAGAACATCTTCCCCCAGTATTTCAGAAATTTAAGAAAGAAAGTCTATGTACAACAGTGTCGTTTTCAAATTTACCCAAATGTCTTTCACTAAGAGTAACTCAGAAAATGAGTAATCCTCACCATACAATGCTTATGCTATTTCCAGACACTACTCGCTCAACTTTGGCCATACACAGACACTCTTTGTACTGGGAACAATAAAAGGCCACCCAAAAACTGAAAATCCAAATTTGTCAGATATCACAATGCCACAAATGCCACAAAACATGAGGGAGCGTAACATAGGCATGCTTGACCCAGGAAAGTCAGTCAGAGTCATTGCCAGGCAGTGTAATGTGCACTGCTCGACAATCAGTCGACTGAGACAACACTTTAAGCAGTTTGGTAGCACAGGCAGTAGACCACATGACCGTAGACCACGAGTAACCACACCGGCCCAGGATCGGTACATGCGGCTCCTCCACTTGCGGGAACGTTTCAGACCAGCCACACTTACAGCGGCAGAGACTCTAGGACTGCATAACAGGAGGATTTCTGCACAAACTGTCCGAAATCGTCTTTGAGAAATCAATCTCCATGCCCGCCGTCCTCATAGGGGACTCAACAGGGGACTGACAGACATCTGTCGTCAGAAAAGAATGCAGTGTTCGTCCGCATGTTGCCAGTATTTGCACCCAGTTTCCTCAAGAGGAAAATGTCCCAGTGCATCCCTAGCCTGCTTACTCGCCAGACATGTCCCCCATAGAACACCTCTGGGACATCCTGCAACGTCGTTTACGATGTGTCCCCATCCCAGGAAAGGTTCAAGAGCTCCATACTGCGCTTCAAGAAGAGTGGGACAACATTCCACAGGCCACCATAGACAATATGGTGATGTCCATGCGCAGGGGGGTGCACAGCACTGTGTGATGCATTTGGTGGCCATACCCAGTACTGATTTGTGACTTTGGAATGACTACCCCCCTTGTGTTTGACTGTTTCGCTACAGCTGGTTTCTGATTTTTTTTGTAACCATTTCAACACAGTGTTTCATGATAATCCTTTAATGTATTGTAATTCTTGGTTTTCTTTAAATAATTAATATTAAGCAGCTACATGACAAAATGTTGACTGTTGCGTTTATAATTTTGTTCAGTGTAAATGACTAACACAGTTTTGAAGGCATTCACGCCTGCTTAAAACTTGTGCACATTACTGTATATATTTGTGTATTTATTGATGCGTGTCATATTCGGTTTTGTTTCTTTTTCTTCAAGTCTTTTGTTTGCAATTTGAATACTGCAAATAAACCTGCACTTTTATTTACTAAAAAGTTAAAAAAAAAAATTGCTGTGGTTAATTTGGTGGTTGTGTTAAGTGAAGTACACGTTTCTGCTTCAAACCATCCTACAGCATTAGTAGACCAGGCGATGAAGCTACTGATGTGGTAGACCCTGGGAAACTCATTATCATAGAAAGTTATATAAAAAAATAAATACGCAATATAGGAATGGACTTGGGGTGGATATCTAGGAAGGTGATATGTGTTGAATAGTCTACTATACTGTACTGAGTGTTGTTTACATTGCCCTTTTTAGCCTCTTGTCCAGAGATGACAGATGCACATTAGCTACATAGCTAACTCTGGTAGAGGATTTTTGGGTACAAAAATGTAACATCACTCTTAACTAATGAACTTAAAGGAATACGCCACCCCAAAATGAAAATTTGTCTGTCCCCGCAGTCCCTGGAGTTGGATAAGTGAGCAGAAAGGTTTTCCAGCAGACTCAGCCATTGTCCGAATCTGGCAGCACTGACCTTAGCTTAGCTTAGCATAGTCGGTGTAAATACACGTCGCCAACTAGCCACTTGTGGCAAAAGTAAATCAACTCATTCCATTTTTTTTGTAATTACTTCTCGTGACCTGCGCATTCAGATTGAGTACAAATGACAGTGCAAATTAACACGAAGGAATTACACAAGCGCAGGCGCGGCTCGTCAATATGGGCAGGTGGGGCAGCGCCCTCCCAAAAACATAGTTCCTCCTAATACATAATGTTACCTACGTAACTGCTCTGCTTGCTACGTATTTAACTACTTTGTCGTATATGGTTTGTGTCTGTGGTTTTTTTTTTTGTACTATTTATTTAGCACTGTGGAATTGAATCTCAAATACTTTTGTTGATTGCAGTTATGGGGCAGGACCGGTCACTGCCCACATTCATCCGTTGATTTTTCCTATTCACCTGGCGTCAGTTGTCGGAATTGCAAGCAGCGCTAATAGAGTCCAATTCGCCTTTTTCACCTGTGACACCATCTTTAATTCGAGACAGCGCTTGGGTGGGTAACGGCAACGTTCTATCAATGCGGTTGGATTGGCGTAGCAGTAGAGATGTAGTCCTACTGCTGTGTGCCGGGCTGTAAGTCCTATAAAAGAAATGAATCGGGACGCCATAAAAGTTTCCACCGGTTCCCAGTGTCACACCATACACGCCGGGAATGGATAGCAAAAATCAAGAGAAACATTGGACCGCATTTCCAAGTAAGTTATTCACGTTATTCATGTCAGCAAGACACTGGTAGTTGGCTTGTTTGCTAGCACCTCATCATCTGTCAAACTTGTAATGTCATTAAAAATATCAACACGAAACTATGGCTTTTTGTTAACGAAGAGGTCATAAAGCTCCCCCAAACCTACCAGCAGTCCTCAGATTGATTATTGTCCGATAGCATGTAAATGGTGATTAACTAGGTCTGTAGGCCTATCTGTAAACAAACCGCTTCTGGATGCTAGCTTGTCAAAGTAATCTCTCCTGCTGTACACTCTTTTAAAATTAGTCTGTTAGAAGACCAGGCAAATAAGCTTGGCACAGTCCCTGCCTTCAGCTTCATTTTGCCATAATCTGAAGAACGTATACAATTAATTTGTTTAAAGAAAGGAGTTTGCAAGTGACTAAATCGTTCAACTGTTTGACATGCTAAGCTAGCATCCAGAAGCGGTTTGTTTACAGATAGGTATGGTGCGACCGACACAGGCGTTTCCCAAAACACGAACATTCGCAACCACGTTGGTAACTACTGAGGTTTGCAACTACACCTCTGAGTGAAGTTTCACCTAGCCAACTTTGTTTGAAGGTCTCGACTGCATTCAACATGGTGGACCGAATGTCGTGAAATCCTCGATCATTTGAAATAATTATCTTAGTTGTTTGACGTTGTATCACTCAGATTTCACAAAACGAGGTGAGAAATATGCAGTTTAGAATCTAAAAAGGCTGTTATTGTAGCAAAACAATAAAAAAATTGATCTAGGAGGATATTTGCAACTCGTTTGGCAGTTTGGCTTAAGCGACTCATGCTGTGACGTACCTTCAAGTACCTCCAAATTCCATAAACTAGGAGCTGGTTTCTGTGGTTCTATTGGTAGAGCGCAGGTCATGCACACCTGTGTTTGTAGATAGTACTCTGGTTCCAATCCGGGATGATGCACAATTAAGATGCTACATGAAGTTGTTGACATTCTCAACTGCCACGTTTCTTGTAGTTTCAGGGTGAACGTGTCTCCCCTGTTGCGTATTAACATAGTGTGGCCAATTTATGACAGCCTGCATATTCTTGGGCTTGTGTTCATAAACTTCAGAATGCAGGTCGCCAAGGTGAAAATAAACTTCCAGCTCCTCCGTCATTACGTGCATTGTAAGCAATAAACCTAATGTTGATAGCGTGTAGCATATTGCTCTATAAGCACATGCATTTACAGATGGCACATCGCCTGTTGTCTATGCAAAATAGCATTTTGAAAGCTATTTTAATCAGGCTAGCTGTGATGGCTTGTAGTCTATGTGATTTAAATAAAATAAAAGCATTATATAGACTTTGGCTTCCACATGACTTCAAAGTCAGGGAGATTTCCTATAGCTTAATGTATTGCCTAGAACAGTAGGCTAGTTGTGCATAGTCACAACTCATCTGTGTTCATATCCAGAGGTCTGCGTCATTTAATAAACAATGTTAAAGTTTATTTAATCACTGAAATGTCTTGCAAATCTGTCACTATATTACAAATGAACATAAGCCAGCAGTATATAGGGTTCAGTGATACTTTACACCGTTAGATTTATTCAGTTTCTATTATTTCCTAGTACACAGTATTCCCGACATCATGTGAAATAGCCTATTAATAGGCTATAAATAATCGGCTACATAATTAGTCATCTCTGTTAAATTCCGTTCACAAGGTCATAGCCTACTTCGGATTGTTTCTCTCTGCTTTCGACAATAAACGAGGCTCTCCGAACACATCTGGAAACATAGTTGGTTCAAACCAACTTGGTTCAGACAATGAAGGTTACGGTACGATAGTGTTTGGGACACAGTCGCACTTTGGATGTTGGTTAGTTCAACGGTGCATCGTACCATGTTGGTTTAAAGCTAAGTTGGTTAGTTGTTTGGGAAACGCACCCCAGATCGTGCTTAGGGCAAGGGGACATAGGGATTACAGGAGTTAGCGACGTGAAATACTTTTCCGAAGTAGCAAAAAAGCACACGCAAGCAAAGCACATTTAGTGTGCTATAAAACTACCCATGCTAGGTCAAGTTAATATCGCAGCACACTTCGATGAGGGCTATCATGTAAGCATTCAAAATCAATTAGAGGCTAAATGTGTCGCTGTGCTTATTATATGAGGCTGTTGCTTTGTTTGCCTTTAGTGCATTGGGCATTTTATTGGTCTTCATAGCGATACATAATCATAGCGCTACATTGTTATTATTTAAAAAAAAGAATTCTGAAACGCATGCTGTATGGTGCTGCTTGCAGACAGAATTATTATAGACCTGCTTAGCCAAATTACTACATTAATTAGGTTTTTAATAGGCCTGTCAGTATACATTATTCTATAACATTTGGTCAGGGTAGTGATTCAGGCTGGAGTCATTGGTGTCTGCCCCACCAATATTCATGCTCAGGAGCAGCTACTGCCCAAGCGGCATTTAGATGGGGGACTATATTTCGCGGAATTGGCGGAAAATGGCGACAAATACTGAAGATTATATTACAGACGAAGATGATGACAGATTACCAAGACCCAAGACCTACCTGTTCGAACCTGTGTTCACTGAAGAGGAGCTGCAAGCTTTGAGTCTGGGAAGAGGACGCTCCGACTATTCAAAGTGATTCGGACGAGCGAAGGAGAGCAAACACGAACTGGTGGTGTGAGTGTGGAGTGTGCCAACTGAAATGGAGTGTTTGTGCTGTGCAGAGTGGGACAAAATACTGCCATCATCGATGGAGAGGAATGCTCCCGAAGAGGAGGGCGGACGCAGGTGTGTCATTGCTACTGAAGATTTCTCTGCAATGATCCATCCTGCAGTCCTCAATTTCTTCTTTCGACGCCATAAAGTGAACTGGAAAAGGAAAAACACACCGAGTGGACCCAATGGACAGCTGCCCACAGAGTAAGTACCAAAATGCATGATTACGTTACGGTGAAGTTCGATGCATTAGACCTGTACTCATAGAGTTGTTTTTACAGGCAATACAGGTTGGTGTCGTATCGTATTGGAGTGGGCCCTGAAGGGAGAGACACTGGATAAAGGGAATCCTATTGTCATGTGTGGTTGCAGCAATCCGACAGAAATTTCCATCAGTCTGGTGTCTACGTTGGGTTTCAAGAGGTACAGGAGGCAATAGATATAGTATTGTAGTAATGTAGTTATTAGCCTTATATGGCTTTATAAAATGTTATGGGTACTTCATTAATTTTCTGTACAAATATACAATCTGGAATGTTTTTAATGTTTTGTTGTGATACAGGCCCTGCATCTGTATCTGTAAATACATAAACCTTTTACTGTAAAACTATATGTCTGTACACCAATGAAACCAAACATGTAAACAAAAAGCAGACATTTATTTTATTAGAAACATGTAAAAAAGTAAAAATGTATATACAACATTGATATAAAAAATAAAGATTTGCCTTCATTGACAGTCTTCACATATGACATTATGTTCTTTTGAATAAAATGTTATTGGATTATGTAAGGTCACTAGAAAATGATCAGTGGAGCATGTAAATAATTTTTGATATGTAGCACACAAAATGTGTTGAAGGCTATGTTGTTTGACTCTGAATCGTGATGTGTGGCCTTCCCTGAAAGGTTCGTAGAGCTTCCTGTGGTAGAGGAGGAGGGGGTTGACAAGGGAGAAAACTTATGTCTGCTGGGTCAGCAGCTGGTTCCGAGGCCATGCTGATATCGAAGGCAGATGATGCGCTGATATCCATCAGCCTGTGTTGTATCTTGTGGTTCCTGTTGTTGACAAATACACATACTTCAATTTCACAATAAAACATTAGAAATAAGAATCAGTTTTGTAGGCCAAGTGTATTTACACACACAAGGAATTGAGTGTCTGCATTTGACCCAATCATAAATTAGTGAAACACAAAGCACACAGTGAAACACACAGTGAGGGTGAAAAACACACTACAGCCTGCTGCAGTCGCGGCCGGGGAGGAGTGAGGGGTTAGATGTCTTGCTCTAGGGCACTTCAGCTGTGGTCCACTGGTCTGGAATCGAACTGGCAATTTCACGGCTCTGAGTTCTAACCAGCAGGCCACGGCTGGTCCCACACCAACATGTTAGTCACCTCACAAAAAAATAACGGCACCACACAATTTTCTACATATGTGCTTTACTGTAATTGTAAGCTAGACATAATAGACATTAGATACTGGTCATCCAAGTTTGCTACTTAGATCAAATGTTAGACCTCTTCTTGGACTGCACACAGCTGTGGCCATGGGCAAAGATGCTGTATCCTACAAAATGAATAGATGCATGCAATGTCAAGACTTTTAGTTGTCATGGTACAGTACCTGTAACAACAGCATGAGAAAAGGTTCATTAGCCTACCAGTTGTCCATGTGGGTGCAAGGACAGACAGTGACTCCATGCATGTTGCAGTGCTGTGCAAAGGTAACGGAATCTTGAAGTCTGAAGTTCTGGACTTCTGAGGAGTGGATTGAGGTAAGTCTGCAAAAAGGGTGAGGCACTCCTCAACTTCTGCTGCGTCTTCATCTTCCTGTACATCACTGAGATCACCCTGAGAAATAGTTGATAGAATGTAAATGAAATGATTACTCCAAGAGGTCAAAACCTTTTAATTTTCTTGAGTGAAAATCTTTGAATGGATGATTTATTATGTAAACTTTACATGAACAGTAACTTATTTGCAATTTTCTTATCACAGTTATGTTATGCTATCCACTCGTAGGTTAGCTTTCCCTGAGTCAACAGAACCATTATGCTGAGCTAAGTGTAACCAACCCCTGCATTCATTTCATGCTACAGGTAAAGCTTACAGGTAAAAATCATTGTTTATAGTACATAGAGTGAACGCGTGACGGGGTATAATGAAACTGGAAGCAACAATTTGAGCCAGACTAACATTACGTTGCAGTTACAACGTTAGCAATGTATAACCCAGGGAAGGGTAAAAAATGACACTTACAGACATGGATGTTGCACTACGTTCAGCCTCTGTATTGAACACAGAAGGGACGGCCGTTTTCTTCAGTGTCAATGCCATCTTTCTTGAAGCATAGTGCATTTTCTGTTCATAGTCCTCCGGTTTGAAATGCTCCTCGCAAACACGGTACTGCTTTGTTTTCTCCTCCGGTGTCGTCGGTGGAATGCCGAGGGCTGCAAGCCACAGACGTCTTCATTCCACAGGTTTTGGAAATCTGAAACATTGTGTTGGTGTATGTCTTCTGCCTGTTCTCACAGCCCTTTGCTACACAGGTGTTAACCATTTTTATTTCATGGAAGGAAAAAAACTTCTAAAAACTAGAACAGTTTTGCTGCCTACTTATCTCCACGCTTCTGTGTTGAGGGAAGTGAGGGGCTGGGGGTTTCCAGGGGCTGCTTAGCGTCTTTGCGCCTTGCAGCGGTGCTTTGCGCCTCTGTGCTTCACCTGTGCTTCCGCGAAATATAGTCCCCCATCTAAATGCCGCTTGGGCATAGACCGCGGAACGCATTTGAAGTAGGGGGGCCACAATCGCAAGAGGCGAGGCATAGGCGTAGTTTCACTTTTGCGTCAGGGGGGCAAAAATTGTCAAACGCTTACACGCCGCACAACGGGCGCACGCACACCCATAAGCAGAGCCACATCACATTACGCACATGATGGCACACAAGATACACTCATATGCAGTAGTGAAAGTAAAGCGGTATGTCTGGTTGGCTACTTTGTTTGGGTTGTTTGGGTCCACTTGTTTGGAAGTGACACTTCTTATGCGCAGTAGTAGGCCTATTTGAGAGCAAAATGATATTTAAGTTTAACACTGTATTTAAGCAGGGGAACTGCCGTGTTAACCCGATTTTCGAGAAAAAAAAAAACAGGACCAGAACTACCATGACCGAAAACCAACTTTGTCTTCGTGCAATTTGTGACCTGCACGGTGAGCTTGCAATCTTTCTGTTAAACTTGTTTGTCAGTACCAATGCAGTTTAGAAACATTTAAGGAAGCAGTGCACTCGGCGGTGCTAATAGAAAAAATAACCAATGACTTACCCTTAAAACTTCCCAAAGGCTTGCCTGCGTTTGTCATTGGCCTGTACATACTCCTTTGCGATGGCTGTCATGTCAGTTTCTTCCAGGATGTCACCCAGGATGTGACTTCATTGATGATGGGACAGTCACCTCATCCCCGTTCCCAGCTGTGACCAGTAGCCTCTCAATATCCACCACTACTCCGAAATCATGCTGGTCGAAACGCCTGTCCAACTCATTGACGATAATGTCCAACACCTCAAAGTACTCTTTCCTGAAGTACTGTGATGCACTATCAAACAGGTGCTGTGTATCACCTCCAAACTTTTTGGGCAGTCTTTGTTGCCTGGGCAGCTGGGGCCACTCAGTCAAATCGGTAGATTCCTCACAAACTGACTTAAAGAAGCTGTCAAATTCCTTATCCGATCGTTGCCTCTGGATAAAAGCCCTCGTCACAGTGACTGCATTTTGCGCATCTTTCAGCATTGTGTTGGTATTTTGCAAAGTCCTGGACAACTGCTCAGTTGGGGAAAAAAATCATGTACGCCAGGCGTAGACCGAAGTATATGCCTGCAGCTTTTCGGCCAGGTTCATCGTGGGATTCTTCCGAAAACTCCTCCATCACAGTGGTAAGTACAGAGTAATTGTCCATGACTGACTTCAGGGCCCCGCTTCGTACTGTCCATCTCGTAGGACAGAGCATGCGAAGGTTCTGTGTTTCTGGTTTCAGTTCTGCCTTTAGTGTTTGGAAAGCAATGTTTCGTTTGGGAGACTGCTTAATTAGCTGTGTCACATCATGCACAATGTCTAGTGCATCTCTAATCAATTTGCATTTCTTTGCAGCATTCATTGCACAAATATGGCTGCAGGATTTTGCTGTTTGAAGTTTGCAGAAACTCCCCTTAGATGCCCTGCCATATTCGCAGCGCCATCGTAAGCCTGTCCTCTGCACAAAGCAGGTGACACATTACATCTGGTCAAAATGTTGTTTAGGATACTGAAGATGGTCTGTGCATCTGTCTTTGGTTAATCGAAAAGCCCAATGAAATCCTCACGAACTGTGTACGCATCATCAACCCATCGAAGCACAGTGACGAGCTGTTCTCTGTTGGATATGTCACGGGTTTCATCTGCGAGGATAGCATAATATCCATCCCGAATAGGTGACAACACATTTCGTAAAACATCAAGTGACATCAGGTGGATCATTTCATTGACTATGTCATGAGACATATAGTTGTTGTCACTGAGCCACCTACCGATTGACGGACAGTCCTCTGATCTGAGCCGCATCAATTTATACAGGTTACTAGTCTCGGGCTCATTGCCGTCTATTGCTATTCCCTGGCCCACTAGAAAACGTAGCGAAGATAGCTGCTTCAGCAGCCCCTCTCTCCTTATCTTCTGGTTTGTCTGTAACTGCGTGTCTAACTGAGTTGCTACACTGGGCTGCCGGGACACAGGAATTTGAAATTGACCAACACTTTCCTTGTGATGTTTGCTGTTTGCATGGTCCCTGAATTCCATTTTTCCAGTTATTGAAACCATTCACAGCAAAAGCAGGCTCATTCTTACTCACTGCCGCTAGGTTTTTCTTAGCACAGCAATGGCATTGCGTTTCCCTCTGGTCTCGCATAGTGTCAGCCAAGTAAAATCATTGAACCACTGGTATTGAACGGATCTTGTTCGCTGTGAAGGCCCTGTCCCTTGTACCCTCTTGGTTCTTTTTAACACATCGGGATTGCTCGGTTGATGAGGTGTTGTAAGATCCCTGCAGCACTCATGTGAACAGCTCCCGTGGGTCTCATGGCTAAGATGAGGTGTTGCAACGTTAGCCTCAGCGAGGTTTGGTCGAGTTACCTCAGTTGTTGAACATCCTTCTCTAATGCTTTGGTCCAGGGTTGAAGGTTGGGGCACAGTTGTTCCATCGGATGCTTTGGTTTTACTTTGCTTTCCTTTAAAATATTCAAAAATCGGTTTGTGTCTTCATTTTGGTTGTTCCACCCGTCTATTTCACTCTAATGATATCTACACACTGCCACAATCACAATTTCTGCGCGTTTTTGTCAGGGCTGCATTCTATACATTTTGCAACATTTCACTGACAGCATGTGACGTCAAAAATATTGGTTTAGGAAAACGAAGCGCTGAATTAAATTACAGCAAGGATTGTGGTTTAAATTCGATTTTTCTCAACATGATAAAAAAGCGCAGGACAACATTTGTTTGTTGTTTTTTTAATAATCATTTTGAAAAAGTTACACGGGCCACGCCCCCCCTGCCCCGGGCGGTTCTGCGGTCTATGCGCTTGGGTAATTCCTTCGTGTTAATTTGCACTGCCATTTGTTCTCGATCTGAATGCACAGGTCACGAGAAGTAATTACAAAAAAAATTGAGTGAGTTGATTTACTTTTGCCACAAGTGGCTAGTTGGCGACGTGTGTTTACTCCGACTATGCTAAGCTAAGCTAAGGTCAGTGCTGCCAGATTCAGACAATGGCTGAGTCTGCTGGAAAACACTTCTACTCACTTATCCAACTCCAGGGACTGCGGGGACAGACAAAATTTCATTTTGGGGTGGCGTATTCCTTTAAGGCCTGTTTATGGACCTATGGACTAAGCCTATCCATATCATACAGGTACAGTACAGGCCAAAAGTTTGGACACACCTTCTCATTCAATGCGTTTTCTTTATTTTCATGACAATTTACATTGTAGATTCTCACTGAAAGCATCAAAACTGAATGAACACATGTTTGATGGGTAAACGAGCATTCTGAGCATTATTTGTAGAGTTATGAGCAAAAATGTCCAAATTGGCCCTATCCCACAATGGTGAAGAATCCTTTAAAAAAAATCCTTAATCCCAATGGTGATCCGGATCACCACCAAAAACTAATCAGTTGTAAGTTAGCCAAATTCTGATCTATCCTGAAAATTTCATCGAAATCCGTCCAGAACTTTCTGAGTTACGCTGTTAACTAACACAAAAACAAACAAACAACCTAACTAACGGACTAACAAACAAACCAACGCCAGCAAAAACATAACCTCCTTGGAGGTAATTATGTACTTAACAAAAAAGTGTGAAATAACTTAAAACATGTCTTATATTCTAGTCATGAAAATAAAGGAAATGCATTGAATGAGAAGGTGTGTCCAAACTTTTGGCCTGTACTGTATGTACAAGATCATCAGTGAGGGAAATCCAGCCTTGTAAACATGCTGAGAGTCTGACCCAAATCTGACCAAAGCACAAATGCACATCACACCATTCCTCTGTGGTAAGGGCACTTCACAAATGAAGGACAGTTTCAGAGTAACAGGCATTTTAAAAGCCCTGTGGCTCCCAGGCTGGCTCTGGAGAGTGCAGGAATGTGAGGTGGAATCAGGGCTTCACCACTTAGTGAGAGTCCGAGGCAGCTGCTGTGGCCGACACAACATTAGCAGCTCCAGTGCAGCACAACAGATCAGTCGTGCTGGGACACAGAACACCGCCTAGCAATGGGTCAGGGGTCAGATAGTAAGAGAGGAGCCCCACACACACACACACACACACATACTGTCCCACACACATACATACCCACTGTCTCAGCAGAACCAGAAACATCCTGAGGGACAATACCCTCCCTGGCTTCCATCTCTTCGACCTGTTGCCCTGGCAGGCGCTACAGGTCCATACCGGCCAGAACAAATAGACTCAGCGACAGCTTCTTCCCCAAAGCTGTCACCATACTGAACTCCAGTTCACACTGAGAATAGCCATTTTTGCACTTACTTTATCACTCAGTATGCTGCTTGCCACTGGACTCACTTTGGACACACCTTGCACTGAGAACTGACACTCAGTATGCTGACCATCACCTGCACTCACTTGTACTCCTTGGTCTTTTCGTACTGATTGTATCTCTACCAATCAGTACGCTGCTCAGAAATTGTACTCAAGTCTGTGTTACCTGTTGTCTGTCTGCATACTTAGAGAGTGTGCATATGTGTCTTTTGTCTGTCTTTTTATAGCATAGTAGTTTTGTAGTTTTTATTAGTACATTATTTATAATTTATAATTTGCGCTGTGTGCACTTTGAAGGGAGGCTTCAAATCTCATTGTACTGGACTGTATAATGGCAATAAAGGCTTTCTATTCTATTCTATTCTATTCTATACGCACACATACAAACACGCACACACACACACACACACACACACACACACACACACACACACACACACAAATATATAGAAATAGATTCTCACAGGCATTTACATCCACACACACCCTTTAATTGTTTTCCACAATTTAAAATTTAAATCTAAAGCGTACCATAATCTTAATGCTGCATATTAAAAGATCATATTGCAAATGTCAGAACCCTTATGTGTCTGTAGGCATTAGATACCACCCAAGAGCACTCACAGAGCTTGGCATCCCCAGCATCTCAGTCATCCCATCCCACCCTATCCCCCAAATTCCCATTCAGTTATCACGCTCTCCCTGGTTCACGCTGGATTGCATAACTGCATGGACATGGCTGGACTTAAGGACAGAAGGGCAAGAAGGCTCCAGTTGTGTTCTTGTTTCTAAATATGGTGCCAAAAGGCGGGTAAGTGGCCTCCAGCTGTTAGCACTGACAACTTACAGTAAGCACTACAACTGAATTAGCGACTTTAGAAGACGTGGACAGGTAGAGGCTACAGAAGTGGACATAGAACAGTGGACAGAAGAAGTGGACAGTAGAAGTGTGGACAAGAGTGGGGGTGACAGAGTGGGTGTGTCAGTGTGCTTCAAAAGGTATAAAAAAAGATAAACAATGTCATAATGAGGACATTAAAAGTATGGGAAAAATACAGTGTCAGTACAAAAGGTGGAAACAGAATCAGAGAGATGGAATGAGACAAAAGAGGAAAAATACTGAAAGAAAAAGATACCATATTGACCCCAGACAGATATAAAGAAAGAGGCAAACACAAAAAGGAAATAAGAAATGACAGAAAGAGATAGCAATATGCAGGCTGCCAAATGGAGTGACAGGAAATAAGAGAGACATGACATGTGGAGTGTGGGTGGGAGAGAGCCAGAGAGGGGCATAGGCGTTTACAGCTAAACCAAGCACAGCTGCTGCTGAGAGTCTGGCACAGAGGGAGAGGTCAGTCAACACATCCCACACCACATGAAGGGAATGGTCACTGCTGTCTGTGGAGTGGTGTGAGAATGTTTTAGAAGTTTTATTCTTTAGTCTACAGTTGATTGCAACGCCATCGAATGTGGGCCAGCACATCCACTGTTGGCAGTTGTTAAAACATGTGTAAAGGGTCAAGCTGAGTGGTAAAATGCTTGTAGAAACGGCAGTTGGTAATACAATATGTGCGTAGGTGTCAGATAAAAAGTAAAAACTATGTGTGTGTGTGCGTGTGTGTGTGTGCGTGTGCGTGTGTGTAGTGATGTGTGTGTGTGTGAGAGAGAGAGAGACTACAAACAGTAGCCTGCTACGGTGGCTCTGAAGTTCAAAACACACAACATCAAGACAGTGAGCAGGAAAGAATGGAGGATAATAGAGAGAATAAGGACAAACAGACACACACACACACACACACACAAACAAACACACACAGCTGATAAGACAACCTTTTCCACAAGTGTAAAGTTGCCCCTACTCTTTACACAAACATGGTGTATGCTGATTTTTTTCCAGATTTATTTTTATTTCTGTAGGGGTGGGATTGTGTAGGGATTACTGCACCCCTGACATTAACTAATTCAAGAGGTTCACCTCTTACAGACTTCATAATTTATACCACACTTTATGTACTTTTGAATGTAGTGGACTGTGCATGTTTATACAGAAACCATGGACAAAATCTGCACTTTGTGGACATTTTACTTACAGGGTATCCAACTTGCATGCCACGGCACAGAGTTGGTGATGAAACCTCGCTTTGACGCCGTTAAAATGACCCAGGTGCCAGGGTGGTAGAGAAAGGTGATGTTGACCATTCCATCTTTGCTGGCCTTGCTGGATGCCAGCACTGAATGATTCCCATACACTTGCACGTCAGCATCCAACAAGGGAGAGAGATTGCCGCTATCAAAGACCTGAACTTTAACTGACACCGCTGTGGATAGAATAGACAGAGGAAGATGAGGGTTAACCTTATGAAACATCCTGAGAACTGCTGTGCTTGGGTCATACAAAATTTTGCATGAGGCTGCATATAGGATTAATACAATAAATTAGATTTAACCATTCTGTGGGTTTTGCACACAAACAAACCCCCATATGTGTTGCCTTTCTTTCTATGTAACTGTAGCATGCTGTACTAGCACTTTGTATCAAACATTTTAGTTGTTTCTATGACATAACAGCTGTTTTGATCTGTAAACATATGTCAGGAATATCACAAAAACCCTTTAACACATGCTCAATGCCTTCAGTCATGGCTAAATGTGATTCATGTTTCACCAAAACATTGACTTTTGATTTAGTGGCTGACTGTCCCTATTCAGAGCCCTTAGCTGTAAACAGTGATGCTTGTCACGTGGAATACATTGTGGCCTACATATATAATAACAGGAACAATGCTGCCTTTTTGTTTGGGCTTTCTCTGATCCTACACACTCATCTGCTCAAATCAACCCAGAGTTGTCTACACTTGGCTCAGGGCAAATACTTTCAGAGCATGCCACTGCCTTATTTACTTCTCGATACATGTAGGATCATGTTTGTTTACACCTGTATAAAGTGGCCAAAGTCTTGACCAGCCTTGGCCTTTTCAAGATCCTGACTTCTTTAAAGCAGACAGACCTGATTTGTCTGTCCTGAGTTCTCAAGGCACCAAGCAGGCAATCTGAGAAGCCTACTCTATACTACTACATTCATGTCCTGGCCTTTGAACAATGTCTGTGTAGGATACACGCTTTACAAAAAAATGCACGGTCTATCCTTTAGAGCTAACAGTGATATCTGAATCCATTCCGAAGAAACAAACACCCTGTCTATTACACTGTCACTCATACATGTGAGCAGGTAGCATAGACAGATACAGTACTTAAACCACGATTGCATCTACTGTATATAATGCTGTCTGTAGCCAGGAGGGATGGTGCCTTTCACAGCTCTACTACACTAAATGGTTGTGGGGCTGCAGGCATTAATGTAGCCCTCCAAGCCCCTTTCATGCTCTGCTCCACTTTCGCCTGGCTGTCTTCAGTGTCCTCCAGAACCCCCTTGTCCTTTTCACTCTAAATGGGTCAATTGATGCAGGTTGCCATGGCTACCCGAGGTGTTAGCAGGCAAACTGTGGGGAAAAATGGGTCCGATTCTCCATCAGGAACTGAGTAGGGCTTGTAAGGATGCAGGAAAAAAGGATCCTCTGATATTGTCAAGGAGAGCGAGGAACCGCATTCCACACATATGAGGTCACTGCTCGTCTTCACGCAGAACAACCATGATCCAACACTAACCTACAGAGCCAGGCAAGCGTGAAAGTGGAGGGGGCTGTTTAAGGAGGAAAGGATGAAAGGAGACTATGCTAACTACCTCACCACATTGGTACAATGTGAACACAAAAAAACAGCAGAAAGTCCTTTTCTGAGAAGAGCCAACTGCTAAGTAAGTTAAACCTTAAACTACTGGAAGATAAGATTCTGATTATTATGGTCATATATCTAACTCGATTGTCTTTGTTGGATATTTAAGACAGAGGTCTAATACACAGGAGTAGTGGTCTTCTTGTCTGTTCCTTAATGTGGCAAGTTGAACCTAAGGGAACTGGAGTTCCACTTTCAAAGAGTAGTTGTCTACTTTGTTTCTCCTCCCAATCTACCTCTGTTGATTTACCTTTCTCTTACTATTTTCTTCCCCCTTTAGTCTCTTCTCTTCTATCCTGTAAACTGCATAAGGCAGCAAATTATTTATGTATTCCTCTAAACCTCCCCCTCTCTCTCTTGTGATGGATGATGAGTGAAAGGAAAGGAAGCCTCACCACAGGGTTGCCCTTGAACCATCAGTCAGTGTCACATTAAACAATGCCCATTTCCACTCTGCTCACAGCCAGCACTTCCTGAATGCGAATTAATTTCCCTGTCATTGTTTAAGACTGCCTGTTCTCTATTAAATCCATCGTGGACACTGCTAACACTGGGCCTGTGTGTACTTGTAATAGCTTTGCAGTAATGCCACATCAAATACCTACCTAGTCTACTGGGAACAGTAATGACTAGAGAATAAGTGGCTTAATCTGATCACATCAATGCAACTATTCCGTGCTAGCAATTACAGCAGAAGGGGTTCCATTGAACTTTTAAAGCAACTTCACAAAGCCCCTGCAGAATGAACACTTTGAAGCCATGATAGAGAGGTTAGCCAATCATCATGTGCAGCCACAGGCCCTATCTTAGCCAGTCAAACTATCTCTGCCTGTTAAAAACGTGCTTACCATGGGAAGAATTTGAATTTGACCTGACCCCATAACTTTCAGTGACTAATCATATCACGTAGCGTTATGATGTATGGAGTTCAAGATGAGAAAATATGTCAATGACTATGTAGTTGTCAGTGATGTGCATGAACATGTGCGTTCACTGAACACGCTCATTTTTCCGTGAACTTTGAACTGAACACAACACATTTGTAAATTAAGAACTTGAACGTGAATTTCTTTAAGACATGAACGACGAACGTGAAGATGAATAAAACATGAACGAAGCATGACATCTGATAAATCGCATACGTCTACTCGTACTCGCAAGATATTTTTTTACATTCTACTTCTTCCCGATTACTACGCCAGAGACCGGCTCTGCCGCGTCTGTGTGCAAATGCATCATGGGTAACGTAGTGTGTTGTCACATGGAGATAGTGTGCCAACACACACTCTTTACTCTCTAATACTACGTTGCCCATGTTGTTCACATAGCAGAGCCGAGTAGGCGAAACCCGCTTACCTAGCAACACAGGATGCCAGATCAGCGTGAGAGAGCGCGCACCAACTTCAAATATGGCCAGTGAAAGTTCAAGTGAAAGTAGTAACACGGAGGAGACGGACTCTTCCCATGATTATTTACAGCAGTTCTTTACCATTTCACAAAAAGACTCGGACGGTAAAAACCTAACCTTTCTGTGTAAGCTCTGTCCATCTCCGCTGAAAAAACAAATTAGAACATCAATGACCTAGTTCTGAATTTGAAATGACGCATAGAGTTGAAGCATCTGTCCAGTATCAAAGAATATGTGCAAGTCATCGAGGATCAGAAGGAAAAGGGCAAGAAGGTCCCCTGTCAACATCCCAAAACTCAAGTCACACTGCCTGTAGCCTTTAAGAGTGCAACGGTCTCCCAGCAGCAGGTAGATATTTGATTGATTATTGACTACATTATTGACTACATTGTGGATTATTGACTGATTATTGACTACATTGTGGAAGATTTACACCCTCTAAGCAAAGCTGAGAAACCCTCGTTTATCAGACTAGTGACTGGCTTGCAACCAAACAGACATGTACCTTCAAGAAGTGCCAGCGTGTCAGAGGATCACACACATATGATGTACTGGCAAAAGTGCTGGCAGCTGTGTACAAAGAATTTAAAATTCAGAACAAAATTGTGTGCACAGTGACGGACAATGCCTCAAATTTTGTAAAGGCATTTAACTGTTTTGGAGAGAGTGTTGTAATTACTGCTGCAGTAGCTAATGAAACAACCGGGGAAGACTCGTGATGATGATGATGACCGGGGAAGACGGATGATGATGATGACGATGAGCTTGAGCCTGCACCTCTCTCAGCATTAGAGGATCCCTGCCTACCCCCTCACAGAAGGTGCACGGCTCACACCTTAAATCTAGTTGCTGCAGATACAGAACATGTAACTGACCGACAGTACAACACATTAGCGAGGCCTGTGTTTTCTAAGGCATGTGCTCTGCGGAACAGAGTAAAACGAAGTTCGAAAGCCTCAGATTTTGTTGAAGAAAAGCTTAAGATTGGCTTTGTCACTCCAAATGACACACGTTGGAACTCTTTGTTCCTCTCCATGCAGCGTCTGGCTCACATAGCCACCTTGACTCCCCAGGCCAGCAATCTCTCAGCAATCTCTCTCAGCAATCTCTCTACCCAAACTGAAAAAGCTCTTCATCAAATACAACACAGCAATTCCATCAAGTGCTCTTTAGCTCTGGTGGCCAGATATTTAGGCCCAGAAGAAACAGATTGGGAGATGCCAACTTTGAAAATCAACTAGATGTACCGCATAGCGGTACATGGTATGACTGCCGCATTATATAGAAATGTGGGAATTGTTGTATGATGAGTGTGTGGTAGAGCAGTGTTGTGAGGTGAGAATTTCTGTGGAAATGATTTCCTGGAAGTGGGCATGGATGTGGGTTTTGAATGAATGACATTGTGTGTGTTTTTGTAGTGTGTAGGAGCAGTAGCGGCTCCTGAGTATAAATATTAGTGGGGCAGACACCAATGACTCCAGCCTGAATCACTACCCTGACCAAATGTTATAGAATAATGTATACTGACAGGCCTATTAAAAACCTAATTAATGTAGTAATTCGGCTAAGCAGGTCTATAATAGTTCTGTCTGCAAGCAGCACCATACAGCATGCGTTTCAGAGTTCATTTTATTATATTAACATTAATATAGCGCGATTATGTAGCGCTATGAAGACCAATGAAATGCCCAATGCACTAAAGGCAAACAAAGCAACAGCCTCATATAATAAGCACAACGACACATTTTGCCTCTAATTGATTTTGAATCCTTACATGATAGCCCTCATCGAAGTGTGCTGCGATATTAACTTGCAGCATGGGTAGTTTTATAGCACACTGTAAATGTGCTTTGCTTGAGTGTGCTTTTTTGGAAAAGTATTTCACGTCGCTAACTCCTGTAATCCCTATGTCCCCTTGCCCTAAGCACGCTCTGAACAGTAGACATGAAAAGCAAAACGGAGCAACCACACAGCCATTTGATTTTCATCATACCATGTTCGCGAAAATGTTGTATATAAATTCCCTTTGTCCTTAGTTGTCTGTGTTATACTGACGTCTGGTCTGTCTGGGCCAAGCTGCTTGATCACTAACTTATCTTCTAATTTCAGTCCATGAAATGCATTTTTTAACAGAAAGTCCACGCTGTTTGACAAGGCAGGTTCTGTGCTGCAGGCCATCACTGCATTTGACACGATTGGATTAGGTCTAACTTTACTAGAGGAGTACTGATCTGTGAGCTCCTAGAAGGTAAAAAAAAGCCGGTTGGGGCAGACTTGCTCCTGCCCCTATTGGACTCTATTAGCGCTGCTTGCAATTCTGACAACTGACACCAGGGGCCGCATTACAGAAAATTCCTAACTTAAGAATCTTATCTTATCTGTCTAGTTCCCGTGGCAACGGCACTTTAGGATCATATTTAGGAAAAGGCTATTACAGAACAGCCGTTCCTAACTCTGTGTATTACAGAAGCATCCTAACTTCAAGAAATTCTTAAATACCCGTCCTAACTTTAGGATATCGCCACCGCTGTCCTAACTGTCATTTTTACTGTAGTCAGCTAGTAGTCTATTAGACAGAATGGCTGGTATTTTTCTTTTGAGGCGACAACAACGTAACCGGAATTTGTTTATTGAAAGGCAGTTGGTAGACCAAAACGATGTTCTAATGCTACTAAAGTTTAGATTTCGTCTGGTTTAAAATTTAAAGCCCGTCGTTGTTTGTCCATAGTGCTATTCACGTCTCTTGCTGTCCCGTGTCAAGTCGTCACTTGTAGCAGGGTAACAGCTAGCCAGAGATCACTGGACGTTACTTCACGAGACACAGTGTAGCTTCCGTTGCTAGGTAACAGACATTAAAGGTGATCATAGATGTTTCGATCGGTTATTTAGGAATCCTAACTCGAGATAAGATAAGAATCTTAAATGAAGTTAGGATTGGCTTCTGTAATACCAAACTGAAAAGAATCCTATCTCACAGTCGTCCTATCTTAACTTTTGACTTAAGATGGGAAGTTTCTGTAATGCGGCCCCAGGTGAATAGGAAAAATCAACCGATGAATGTGGGCAGTGACCGGTCCTGCCCCATAACTGCAATCAACAAAA
The DNA here is from genome assembly GCA_027475355.1 of Coilia nasus. Taxonomy (NCBI): domain Eukaryota; kingdom Metazoa; phylum Chordata; class Actinopteri; order Clupeiformes; family Engraulidae; genus Coilia; species Coilia nasus. Next base: position 1,918,966 of record CM050216.1, on the reverse strand, counting down.
GTATTTGAGATTCAATTCCACAGTGCTAAATAAATAGTTATAAAAAACACAGACACAAACCATATACGACAGAGTAGTTAAATACGTAGCAAGCAGAGCAGTTACGTAGGTAACATTATTTATTAGGAGGAACTATGTTTTGGGGTGGATGTTTTTTGGGAGGGCGCTTCCCCACCTGCCCATATTGACGAGCCGCGCCTATGTAGGAGTGATTTGTGAAGGCAAGGAATAGGCAAAATAAGATTTTGTAGAATTACAGCGCCCCCTATGGACCAAATTGTATGGCACGTGCTGTGGTTTTAGAGGTCTTTGTGCTGATCGTGCATGACGTATTTTGTGCAGTTCCCACCTTCTCTGTCTAAGGTATTGGCAGTTCAATGTTTGCATTTACCCTTATCACTAGGTGGCGCTATGCTTCAAGTGAGTTCTTATGGGCTGGGTCGATACGCCTCTGTAACACTAGCATACTAACACAAAATCGTTGACTTGGGCAAAATTGTTGCCGAGTTATTTAACACCTAGCTTCGCCAATAAACATCGCCCCCTATGATAAAATGTCACAAAATGTAGTACACATGAATAGAAAGCTGTTTAGAGATGGCATGTCAACTTTGACCAAATTTGAGCAATTAAAAGCCAAGATATGGACTTTTGAAGAATTTTAAGCTACGTGTTAAATGTTCATTGACGTGTAACTTCGAAACGGTTTATCTCGAGATAAATCCTTTGATAACTTTTTGTCAGCATTGTCTGTAAATGACATATACCAAATTTGGTGAGATTCACATGAACAGCCTATGACGAGTTCGTTCAGATTTGTTTTCGCAATGTTAAAATTTCACGGAAATTGTTTTCGTTGGAAGTGGGCATTGACCAGTTCTTTCAATGCATGAGAGTCAATAGATTTCACGATAAAAAAAAAAATTTTTGTAAACGTTAGCATTCTCTAGATAATAGGCAAAATGACATTTTCTACAATTACAATTACCCCCTATGGACCAAATTGTATGGCACGTGCTGTGGTGTTAGAGGTCTTTGTGCTGATCGAGCATGACGTATTTTGTGCAGTTCCCATCTTCTCGTTCCAAGATATTGGTAACTCAACATCCCAATTTTTGCATTTACCCTTATCACTAGGTGGCGCTATGCTTCAAGTGAGTATTTATGGGCTGGGTCGATACGTCTCTGTAACACCGACACATCACAAAAATTTCATGTTGTTCGGTGAAACGTTCATCGAGTTATTCAGCGAAAACTTTTGCCGGTCTCCCCCTCTTTGACGGACACTGGCACAGCGGGAGGGTGGCCCTTGGGGGCCAAAAGCTTCTAGTCGCTCGGAAAGTTCTAGCGCTACATGCACTGAAAAAAAAGAACAAAAAAAAGGGAAAAAAGTTGCGGCAACTCTATAATGACCGCTTTCGCTAGCGGCGGTCATAATTACTGTTAAATGTCAACAAAAAACTCTTTGGACCGAACTAGGCCTACCCTGTGGACTGTGTCTAACTTACTCCAGAATTTCAGTGTGTGTGTGGGTGTGAGTGTGTGTGTGTGTGTGTGTGTTGAGGGGGGGGGGTAGTTTTTTTTTACAGTTAATCTCTGACATTCGTCACAGAGTCCCTCTTTTTCAAACACCACAAATAAATGGGCTACCTTTGAACCATTTGTTGAATAAGATATGTGGAACGGTATCCTTTATACATTTCTTCCATCGTTCTGTTACAATTTCACGGTTAAAAGGTATTCATACTGTTTCTGGATTTTGAGTTCAATGCCAAATCATTTTAGAAACTTCATCATTGTGTGTAAAATAAACACATTTGTTTACTGAAGAATGAGGTCAGATGTTTTTCTGTTTTGAATTTTGAGAGTAAAAAAGACCTTGAACAAGAGCATGCATCTCTCTGTCTGATCAATCATTTGCACAGTGCTGTTACATTACATTTACACTTAGGTGATACTTTTTAAATCCAAAGTCACTTAGTTATTAAAGGGTATTGGTGACAACATGGGGTAATGTGGGTTTAGATGCCTTGCTCAAGGCCACTGCAGCCATTACCTACTGGTTAGGGTGGGATCTGAACCTGCAACTCTCTGATTTTAAGACCAACTCCCTAACCACTAGGCCTTGACTGTCCTGTTGGTATGGATTTTAAAATAGCACTCCTTCAGTGTATATACCTATTTGGCAGTAATCTTTTTAAAAATGCGCTCGCGCACACACACACACACACACACACACACACATATTTAGAAGGAAGTTTAGAGGTACTTACATGTCCTTTTTTAGAAGTTACCATCTGAAAGCATCTGTGTGAAGTCATGTGTGATGCAGTGGTGGAGTCACTGAATAAACCATAATCAAAATAATTTTTGTCCTTTTTCATATATGTACAATGTATATAATATATACAGTGGTATGAGAAAGTTTGGGCACCCTTGACAATTGGCATTATTTATATTCACCAATCATTGGGTGTTATATAAAGGTGTTATACATAAAAGCTTTAGTTACAAATGAAGACCTATGGGTATGTTTTCTTTAAAGCAACACTAAGTAGTTTTTTCAACCTTAAAATAATGTTTCCAAAATATTGTTTCAGTGGTTCATCAACTCATAACAGGGTGAACGGCACTTCTGAATATACTTTGCTTGGGCTATAGCCGCACTATGCAAGTTTGCAAAAGAAGGTAGCCGGTCTGTAGTTCGAATAAGACTTAACAATGACAATCTGGTTCCAATCTGTAGGGCGACCAAAGAGGAAAAGTGCTTTAGTGTTGCTTTAACAAAGTTAATGTAACATATTATCAACTCATGTTGAAGAAGATATCAATGAGACCCTATACTTCATTTCATTAATATACTGTAGATGTGTCCAATCTACATGCAACTGTTAGTCTTCTTTTTGCATGCAACTGCAACTGTTGCAACTGTTAGTGATCTACACATGCACTGGCACTTTCCTCTATCAGCTTGAGGTGGGCTTACATATGTAACCAAGACCATAATAAAAAGGTTTGCTGCTTCAATGCCAGGGTATTTGTTCCCACTATTGTGCATTCCAACCAACAACAATCTGTCAGCTTTTAGACTGTCAGTTACATTGGAAGTCAGATGACACTGTGGCCTCTTGAAGTATTCATTAACACTCAGGGTGACAAACACAAACACCCTGGACTGAATTCCAGCCTACCTGCCTCGTACATGTGTTGTGCCAAGCACTGATGTGACAGCATGCCACCACTGATGTGAGCACACACAGAGAAACAGCTTAGAAAGCAGGGGCCACAGCTTGCTCTTTTCGCACTGGCACCACACAAGCAGTAACAACCCAAATTTTTAAATGCTCTGGGCAAGACAGCTAGCAGACATGAACAATCTATCTCCCTCTCCACAGACACTGACAGACAAAGAGAAACAGACGGACACACAACCACACACAGGGCTATTTAATTTAGTATGATTTAATAAAGACAGAGAGAAAGACAGAGAGAAAGAGAGTTACTAAGGGAAGACGTACAGAATAAGGCTGCAAGTCTACAGAGAGCGATTTCCAACCTGTCTCTTTTTTAAAAGATATAAGTGCAATTGTCCTGAGTAAATCATATGAAGGTAGGATAGTGCCATATATCCAAAGAAGAGCAGACTATGAAGAGCAGACTACGATTTGCACTTGTAAAAACCGTAATTCACAATTTGTGAATGTGCATCTCCGAGTTTGCACTTGTAACTTCAGATCTGCAAAGCTGCACAACAGGATTTGTGTGTGCAGATCTCCGAGTTTGCACTTGTAAATTCAGATCTGCAAAGCTGCACAACAAGATTTGCATGTGCAGCTTCCTATTTGCTCGCTCAGTAGCGTCATCCTTCTCACGTGATTTTTGGCACGATTCACTCGGATGGATACATTTGCGCGCAGAGACCATGAGGAGTGCCTGTTCTACCGTCTTTCCAGTGGTTGGCAGTGTGGTCACTGGCCGGGAATCTTGGTCTGCGACACGGCGACACACATTTTTGCAAACTGCAAGCATGGAGGGAAGAGGTGTCCAACAACGTGTAAGTAACATTATGGTTTAAATGTGTAGTTAACAAACTCTGTAATAGTAATGTACACGTAAGAGCAGCCTTGAAGAGAAAGCCTCTCAAGATAACTACCTTTCTCTTCAAGGCTGCTCTTACGTGTACATTACTTCACAAATAGGATGTGTATAACTGTGTAGCTTACATAGGAAGCTGCACATGCAAATCCTGTTGTGCAGCTTTGCAGATCTGAAGTTACAAGTGCAAACTCGGAGATCTGCACACGCAAATCCTGTTGTGCAGCTTTGCAGATCTGAAGTTACAAGTGCAAACTCGGAGATGCGCATTCACAAATTGTGAATTACGGTTTTTACAAGTGCAAATCATAGTCTGCTCTTCTTTGGATATATGGCACTATCCTACCTTCATAAAATCACCTCTATTCATCTCTGTCTTCTCCAGCACTAGCGGGAGAGGTAGCAATGTGTTAGTGATTACAATCTTCATCTGTTGTGTATGTCTGTATGTGTTTCTGTGTGTGTGTGTTCCACAAATGCAGCAGGGGGGGAGGGAGGGGGCACATAATACAGACCTCTTGGGAATTTCTTTAAAGCAGAAACTAAACATCTGGGCCCATATTCACAAAGGATTTTTATCATAAGTGTAGGTACAATCACATAAAGACTACACTACCCATGATTCCCTTAGCCACACCACAGGTGATAAACCCTTCTCACGTTTCACTCCCTTTGAAACCACTGGCGTGCTATTGTTCTCTCTCTCTCTGTCCTGTGGGCTATTGGGCGCAAACCTAAAGAGACACACGCTCTCTGTCTTGCTAGCCAGCCAAGTGGCAGCAGACCTAAAGAGACACCCTCTCCCTCCTGCATGCCGTGAGGCCAAGCAGACAATGGAGAAACATTTGTCATCATGCGCTTCTGGGTAGACACAGAATAGGCCTTTGCACAAGGTCAGAAAGTACTTTAACTCAAATATGTTAAGTTTTACTGGAAAGGGGACTGGCTTTGTTGGCTGTTGAAGGCTGAGAGAGAACTTTCCTTAAACATGTCTAAAAGGACTCTTCTTCATTCATCAGACCACCACAGACCATCAAGTGCCACGTGCAGTTCCCCCACTCTCGTGTGGTATGGCACAAGGCCTATCCCTCACACATTCCATTGACCATTTGATCATTTACGAACTGGGGGAACACCACCCCTGTCCTCCTCTTTTCTCTCTCTCTCTCTCAAACACACACACACCACATTGTTGCTTTGCATATACACACACACACACTAACACGCATACAGTACACACACACACACACCATCACTACCTGTAGCTGATTGGTTAATAAACTATACCTTTTGCAATAAATTGTGTTGTCTGTTTTTGCTGTAATGATCCGAGAGCCATTGCCAAAAGACAGACTCTTACTTGCTTTCATCAAGACCATGACCATGACCTACCATAAATTAAGTGGCTATTATTAAGCATTATAGTTCATGGTTAATATTTTATGAGACTGATACGACACTGATTTTAATTAGATTGATCAATTAAGACCAATTACCTACATTTTATTTTTGGTGTGCTGCTTGAAAAGTTTACCAACATTTTATTTTAGTGCCCCGCAGAAGGAGTGGTTGTACCAACATTTCATTTTGGTGCCCTGTGTGAGGAAAGTCAGAAAAATGGCAATACATTCTCTTAAGGTAATTGTCCATGATAGCATTACAGCTATCAGGGTCAAAGCATTCAATGTCTTTTGCAAGCGAGTCAAGATGGTGTAGGCGAAGGGTGGGGAAACGGTGTGTGTGTCTTCACTAGGTTCCCAGTGTGATCACTTTCAGAGCTACTTGAATATGGCTCTCCTAAAGGGCAGAGCCTCTCACCACATTCATCAGAGGATGAGGTTTCTTGGTATGTAGGCCTGGAGTGACCTTGTCTCCTCTTGTGTTTCTTATACAGCTTTAGGAGCTGTTCAGATGCTGGAAGATGTGATCTGACTCCACCTGAGCTTTGAGAGAGGTTTATGTCACAGCATGTTTGGTTAGATAAGTAGGGAAACTGGTGTTGGTCCCTGGAATGCTTAGTGTTGCAGTCAGGCATGGCCTGTCCTTTAGTATCTAACTGTGCTTTTGCTTACACTTGTAACGTGGAAGGTGTTTCACGGCTCCTTTTAACGGCATGGTCAACAGCGTTTTTTTTGCTCAGATCTAGTTAGATCTAGCTGGAGTCTGCTAACATACTTCTCTACTAAGTCATTGTTAAGCTAACTTTAGCTAATTATGCAAGGCTTTGTTAGCTATATCTAACCTATCAAGGCTAGCTTTATGCGCTGTGCTTTCCTTGTGGAGGATTTCTATCTCCAGGGGGTTTCCTGGGAGTGACACAAGAACAGCCTACCAATCACTATTCAGGTATTCCATTATGTTGTCTATTTCTGATTGACACTACTTTTGCGTCAGTTGCTTAAATTGTGCCTTAGTGTTGTTGTTTATTCTAAGGAGATCTTAGATAAATTTAAAAAGCTCAACATAAGGTTAGGAATATTCGTATATTGGATTAAAAGATTTTCATGTTTGAGTTGTTTCGTAAAAGTAATTCACAAAGCCGCTGAGCCACTTAGGAATAATCCTCCTAGGGTAAGATAAAAGTTCCGTTGCTATGGCCTCATATACGAGCCTGCTTGCATGTATACCCGTGATTGGTCGATAAGATATGTGCAGGTAGGCGTGTGCTACGCTATCATGCGGTGCTGCTGTAGGAGTGTGACGATCACAGGCTACAATTGAAACTGTGACGGGATTACATTATGGATTGACATGGATATGGATATGAATTGATCTATGCACCGTTTTGTAGCTATCATCAATGCATTTATGATTACACGTTTACATAGATAAGAAGTAAACTAATTTACGATTTCACATAAGCATTTAAAAAGATTATGGACATGCCGTATACAAACTGCTGCCTTCGGATGTTTTATGAATAGCTCTTAGTGAGTCAGGAGTCCTCCTGCTACTTCTAAACTCTCCCAGAGTTAGGTGCTAGTATACTATTTATTTAGGCCTAAAATGTTTTATGAATAAGTCTTATTTTTGAAAATTAGGAGTCCTAAAGTTACGACCGACACGGCCCTTATTTTGAAGAGTTTCTCCTAAATTCGCCTGTTAGGAGCTACTTTTGTGAGCTGTGCCTTAAACCGTTCCCTGCAACTGGACTGGACAGGACAGTGAATAATAAGATTTGCTCATTATGGGAGATCAGCTCCTCTGTTACAACACTGGGCTGTAAACTGGCTCTTTCCCCATTTTTTGGTGAAAACTATCCCCAACCCTTAAGCCTCAAGAGTGATGACTGTGCAAATCATTATTTGAAAATATGAGTCAACCAGGCTGTCATATCCATACAACAAACTCTACTTGTGTGAGGTCTTGAAGCACTGTCTGACATTCGAAAGAATTCTACAAAGTGGATACAGAAAACCCCAAGACCCAAAGGATAGAGTTAGTAAATTTTTGTTCTTTAAAAAAAAAACAAAAAAAACAACCTGCTTAATGTACAGGTATACAGTACATGTTTTGGTCAGAGATGACATATGCATTTTTCTTTTGTTATTTCTAAGCCTGAATATATGCCAAAACTATCTTTATCATTTTTAATGCTGTAATGCATAACACTATGCAGATACATTTTTTACTACCTATGCTTCATACATATCTTAATACAATGGCAAACCATGAATGATGACTGAGCTAACCACAAAAGATTTAGTATGTCAATGTCACCCGAGCCAATCCCGGTGTGGTTAGGTCCTGTTCAGTGCTGGGCACAGCATGCCACACTTTGGCGCCACTCAATTTCTAATGGAAATGCAAATAATCTTACAGTGTCCAAAAGCAACCAGAGTTTCCAGTGTCATTAAAAACACACACACACACATCCAGGACTAACCATCAGTTCTGTGAGTGCAGGCAGATGTCCCTTAGACAATCATGTCAGGGAAATAAGAGGGGATATCCTCCAAGGTGGCTTTTTTTCTCGTTTGCTTGAATAAAGGAACTTCCTCAAGGAGTTATGCTCATTTTTAAAAGCTCCAGGGTAAGGAAGTGGCTCCGGAAGCCTGGGAAGCTGACTCTGGTCGTCGCCTCTGATTGCAGCATTGTTCCATGCTGAGACTGGACACCATGCTAATGAAATCTCCACCAGACATCTACAGTTTTTCAGATTTCAGATTTACAGATTTTCCCACCTCTCTTCTGCAGACTAACGAAGGCTGTGGCTAATTAATTGGGATATATATGGGGGTGTGGGGGTGGATGGATCTGTAAAAACTAATGGGGAGGAGAATGGATAGGCACACATGGCCATCAACTTTCTCTCCTTTGGAAGAGAAAACCAAAAGCAAGAATGTTTAATGTTAACAGATGTTTGTGACATTTGATGATCTTGCAAAACAAAAAAGTATCTACAATGTTCTTGTGCTGATGAAAATGTTGGTAATGACTTAACACCTCAAAACACCAGTCAACACATCCAGTCAAATATTGATGTAGGTAAAGATAAATATGTTCTTCTTCTCTATTTAGACTAATGAAAGATACATGGCAAGACAAAAGAAGGGTGTCTGTGTGCTACAAGAAGTTGACTTTTAAGTGAGAATTAATGAAAAGATGTGTGTGTGTGTATTTGTGTGTATGGGAGTTTGTGTGTGTGTGTGACAAATCAATTTCTCACTCTACAAATGCAAAACAGCCATTTATTTAATGGTATGAACTGTTCTATAGGTTGATTGTTTTAACTAAATGACTAAATGATGTACTAGAAAAGCACTCATAGAGTGCAGGCCACTGCCGGGGCAGCTTAGATCACCACCAAAACTGAATCACTTTTAAGTTAGCCCATTTTTGACCTACCCTGAAAATGTAATCAAAATCCATCCACAACTTTTTGAGTTACGTTGCTAACTAAGGGCTCATTCACACCAAACACTGTCCGTATACAGCGCATAGACAGCAAGTGCCCGTTTTTTGTCCGTATTTATTTAGAATGCACGTTAACAAATTAGACTATTCAGACCGCACGTGTGATCTGACCATCACCATGTGAAATACGCTCAGAATACGTGCTGCAGCTAGAAAAAAGTAACAGAGTCTATTTTTATGCTCGTGATGTGAGTGTATTTAGCCAAAATCCCATTGAAAGCTATGGCACAACTATAAAATTCATGTCAACTGTGTTATCAATGCATGTATTGACACGGAATACCTTGCAACTGTCTGCAAAATATTACCACTCGCTTACAACTGCCTGAAACAAACGCTGGAATGCTATCAGTGCAGTGCAGTGATTAGTCTACGTGAACATAGAAACAAAAATACCTGTAAAGTTGTCACACTGCTCAGTCAAACAGGTATAGTGGTGATGCTTTTATATTAATAGGAAGAAGCCAGATTCTGCTGAAGATTTCTTCTTCAGAGCATTCTCAATAAAAGAAGAGCACCAATCGCTATTTATCTGTCGACCACATATAAAAAAAATAGCAACCTCGTTCTTGTCATTCAATGTTTTCTAGTTGGTTTCTTAAATATAACGTCAACAAGCCACTGGTCAAAATTGAGATCCGTATGCCACTACATTTAATAATTTATTTACCTGAAGTAGGACAAAGTGACTGTTGCCAAAGAGGCAGGGTTTATCAACTTTACAGAAGGGGTTAAAAATGCGTTTGTTGTTTTTTTTGGACCAGGAGTGAGGCCATAACAAACAAATGCTGATGATTACATAACCTCCGCTGTTGCAGGTAAAAAACCTTTAGCAACAATTGAGTAGGTTGGCCAGGGTTTACAATGACTCATCACATCACATCACATCCCCTTCTGACTGAAGACCTGACAACAGACACATACACTCACATACACTTACACACACACACACACACACACACTCACATACACACACACACACACACACACACATAAACACATGCATGTGTGTGCACATTCTCAATCACAAACCAACACGGCTTAGGTAAAGCTAGTCAGTAACAGAACACAGATGTATGATTTAGGCTTATGAAAAACAGATGTAAAATGGACACAGCCATGACAGAATCCCTCACACACACAGACTGTTGTCCTTCACGCTGCGTTGTCTGCCTTTGGCCAGAAAAATTCTGTTGCCTTAGCTATGCCTCAGATGCCTTGGGGGATATCTTGCAGATGTTACTGACAGACAAAAATTGTGTGTGTATGTGTGTGTGTCTGTGTTTGTGTGCATGCATACTTATCTGTGTGAGTGTTTGTGTGTATGAATGTTTGTGTTTATCTTTGCATGTCGTTTTGGTCCAAATAAAAGCAATTAAATGTGTGTGTGTGTGTGTGTGTGTGTGTGCGCGCGCGCGTGCATGTGTGTTTATGGGGCTGAGCAATGCTCCTCCCAAAGCCTGTGACATTTAATCACATATAATCATGCATATATATGACATAACATATATAGATATACACACAGCTACAAGCTCTCTCTCTCACACACACAAATAAACACATGCACACGGACATGTCATAAATCACAGTGCTGTGTTCTCAGAAATGGATGCAAGTTCTGTGTGTGTGTGCACGCACCTGCAGTTCAGTTCTGATTCAGAACTCTAAAAGACTACAGAGAGTTGGCTGATGGACATTCCACACTGGTGTCTATTCTGTGGCCATGCTCTACTGACCCAAAGCCTCAAGCTGGTGTCAGACAGGCTCCTATCTTGACCATGTGTGGATTTTGTGTAATTGTCCATCCTGCTTCCCTCTATTCTGGGTTGTGTGCTTATGCACATATAGTTTGAATACATACAAACATTTTAGAGATCATGCAGTGGTGGGGGTAGCTTTGGTATGCAATGAAATGAAAACAATGCATCAGGTCTGTCTCATGTGTTGGATTATATGTGTTTTATTAGAGGCCTATTTCTATTTTCCCATCCAAATGGTCCAGGTTTCTTAGAAGAAAAAGAAGATGTTTTCTAAACATAGTTCGGGCGGAGCCCGTAGGATGATTGACAGCCACCAACTTACCTGTCGCCCTCCTTCTAGGAGATTTAACTCCTCCTGCTCATCCACCTGTCATGCGCAACAGAATCGTTAATCATCCCTTCTCCTTCCCTTACTCCTCCATTTTACTAGTGGTTGTACCATCCTCTATATGCAAGTGCATGCGGACATCATCCTGTACGATCTTCGCTTCAATCATCCCAGGACCAAGGCCAGCTATCAAGCCCAAGAAGAGCACTTACTGTACACCAAGCACTCATACAGGCGAAACAGTGAAATGCAGAAATCTGCACTATGATGGGAATTTCTGTGCACACATGGTATGATGTATGGGAAACAGGATTACACAGGGAGAAGGGAAGGCTTTACCCAAAATAATCTAGACTACGGTTTCACTCGGCAACAATGTTTACATGCCATCTGACTCATACACATTTTCTTTACTGTGTAATTTGTTTAAAAATGGATGATTTGCCTTGAAAATCAGCTGAATCTATATGACTCGTCATCGTGGCAAATAGGCAGCATCTCAAACTCATGAATATGTGCCTATTAAGGCATCTGTCAAAAAAATACTACATGCCACAGACAGCTATCTATGTCTAGACATGAGAAGACCCAAACACACTCAGACACACCTCTCAAATAGAATTAGATTTGGCCATCCCTGCTGCAGACATGAACATGCAGTCAATTCAGTTCTCCGCCCACTGTACTGCCAATGGGAAATTAGCTGGCAATTTAACTGACTAAAAAAATGATTTTGTCCAGAGGGATTCTGGTGAAAATATGACATATACTTTAGTTGACATGCACTGGGACTAATGACTAAATAAGATCAAGCAAATACCGCTTTTAGTACATCTGCCTTGATCTAGCTGACCTACTGAGGAGTGACAAACCACACTATGTAAATGATGTCTCCTGGAAGGTATCTTTGCACTGCTCTGTACCAGGCTAACCTGCCATGACCCCTCACAGCAGCATTCAGCTGCACAGTCAGTGCCCTATAAAATCCTCTCTGCTGGCTGGAAAATAACAACATATCAATAACTTCTGCAGATAAACCACACAAGAGATTGTGCCTGAATGCTAGTGTGAGGAATCATTTTAATAATGCGTGGACACGATATGCCGAGGGGCCAGTCAGATTTTTGGTGCTTCTGTGACAAAACTGCTTAGTTGATATACGGGGACATGCTGTTGCTGGGTGTAGCCAAAAGGCATGCTATAGTAGTCAGTGACAGTAGGGGTAGGGGAAAACTGACAGTGTTGTGTGGCTCAACTTACACTCACCAAGGTCATGGGTTTGCATCCAAATCAGCCTACAGGACATATGACCAAAAAGTCAGTCCCTTTGGTCATTGTGATCACATGGTACATCACAGCACACAGTGTGCACAATGAAATTCAACCTCTGCATTTAACCCGTCACACACGTGAGCAGGGGACCATTAAGACCAAGACCTTAACACTACAATTGTACACTATATCAAAATATTACAACATTGCAATACCGATGTGTACAACATACAATACATTTAAGTAGTTTGCCCATTAGGTCTGCTTGTTGTCTGAAAGTGCATGCTTGGCTGTGTAGCAGCCCTTGGCCCTGGAATGCCATACGCAGAGATTTATTGAGAGCGATGTCCGCATGCAAACCTTATGTTTACAAGGTGAATGAAAGTGTAGAGTCCCTAGTGAAATGGAGGAGGAGGGGGAGGAGGAGGGATATTTTGTGATGCCAGCGTGCATGACACATGAACTAGCAGGCGGGGTTAAATCAGCTGGAAGGTCTTCACAATTAGGAGATTACAACGTGAAAATAAAATGGTTTACTTCCTCCACAATCATGTGTAAATTATGCCGTTCAAGAACATTAATATGTAACATATACAAAAAAAAAGAAGGTTGAATTCCACCATGGCGGAAAAAAGCTGTGTCTCTTCTCCATGGCTGCTGTGTAGCCTAGCGCATAAAAGACCATTTCCACAGAATTAGATTCATGGCAGGCAATGACAGAATTTAAATATAAGCCTGTGCGTGGAGTAATCTGAAATTTACTCGCCAATAGAAAATCTGGATGGATGGATGCTTAGCGGGTGCTAATTTTGACCCCTGCCTTCACATGACTGTCACCTGTTGTACAGTCAGAGTGAAGATGGGCACTTCGATGCATCCCTTAATGTAATGACTTAAAAATAGTTAATGTCATCCTGGAAGACACATTTTCCAAAAGGTAAACAAGTCCATACAGCGAACTTACCTATCCTACTTACCTTACCTAACCTAACGCGATTTGTTTAGGGTACTCATACATCACTGTCACGCTGCCGTGGTAGGCTATGCCAACCCTGCTTTGCAGACTCTACATGCCACATGTTGGTGATGACTGTAGTTTCTTTGAAATATTACCAAACTTGTCGAGGCCTAGCTTTGCTGCCCCCAGCATTTCCGATTACATTGCTGTGATTTGGAATCAAGACTGTGTTCACATACCTGGCTTAAAATGTTACTATAAAAAGCCTCTTAGTTTGTTTACAATAATGCAAGGCATTACAATACAAAAAAATGTCAAAATTGTCATAATCAGCGTTGCCAACATAATGGACTAATCTTTGCAGCCCTATTTCTTTGTGTCACACAAGGGACAACAGGTACACAGTCACATACACACTCATACACACACAAGCACACACAGTAATACACACACACACACAAAGGAGGATGCCCAATGATGGAAAGAAAGAAAGAAAGAAAGAAAGAAAGAAAGAAAGAAAGAAAGAGAACGAAAGAAAGAAAGAAAGAAAGATTCACTTGCATACAGGCAGTGATGTGCGTGTTTGTGTGTGCGGGTGCGTACATATGTGTGTGTGTAAGGGCATTGGAGGGTACAAGAGGGTTTAGTAAATCCTTACTGGTCAGCTCCCATTAGCAGTTGACCTGCTGGTGTCCCAGCCTCCCTTTGTCTGAGTGCAAGGGGCAGCAGTGGAGGGTGTCATCCTGATTAGGACAGTCATGCGTGTGTCACTGCCTCTGTTCACCGCTCTGGTATCTCTAAGCCCCCTTCTAAAGTGAACAGTTTTTGAATGGTTCATTTTCTCACATACCAGACCAAACTATAAACAGAATAATAAAAAAACATGTTAGAACAATAAACAACAACGGTTCCTTTTTTAGTGTACCTACATGGAACAACATGTAACATTATGTACTTACACCGTACATACCTACCCACCGTACAACACTAACCCTAACCCTATGGTGAAGTGTAATTACATAGTCTTACATACTGTTACAGACTTTGTTACATTCTACCTAATTTAAGTACAGTAAAATAAACATGTTACAATAACACTATTGTACATGTTAAACACAGTAAGAAAGGAACATAGGGAATAAAAGCACAGACAAGAACAGGAGGACTAAAGCTCACCTAAGCATGTGAGGTTTAGACAGGAGACTCGTTTACATAAACAGCAGAATGGTCTCTGCTCCAGAGGGCACAAAACCACAAAACCACCTTGGTGCAGGAGGACAATACAAAGAAATAAGTGCTAGAAGTAAGAAGAAAGGCTATACATGAAAAGTATTTGAACTTCAGTGTGTAGGTGGGAATGTGTGTGTGTGTGTGTGTGTGTGTGTGTGTCTTCACAGGATTTCTATGTTGAGAAAAGAGGATGAGCAGAGGCCATAATTCTGTACTGCACAGAAAAAGCACACTACCGCACAAGAAGTGACCACAGACTCATTTGGAACATGGTCTCTGGTCACTCAACACAAACCACAGCCAATATGACTTTATAAGAAATAGTACAGGACAGGAAACAAAAAAGTAGAGAAAGAGAGAAAGAGAGACCAAAGACAGACCCCATAACTCTGAAAAAGAGGCTTGTAACAGTAATATCTACTGGTGCCTCAGTGCCAAAGGAAAGCTAGAGTCTTTCATTCACCTGCTGTGGCTGTTATATGTCTCCAATGAGACTGAGAAGAGGGCTATGGGGTACATTTTAGTTGTGTACTTCTTGGAATTCAAACCAGACATGTGTCCTTTACAACTTGTCAACTCACCTGATCCACAAAGAAAACCCACTGGACACCCCCATGTGAATGAGGCTGTGACAAGAGGGGTCAGAGTTTAAAGGTCAAAAACACTGCCAGAGTGACCCTAGTTCTATCTGTTCCTGAAAACGCTGCTCGATTTCCAATGTTAATTCTCAATGCACCACACATGCTGATACATTTGTACAGAAAGGAAAATCCCTCACAGTGAGAGTCAAGAGCATATGTCAGAAGAAAAAAAGGACTCAACAGTAAAAAGCACACACGGGACCTTCTGCCTGCAATTAACAGCACTGCTGAGTTATGGCCTCAATGTATGCTAATGACTAGCGAAGGGATGCTGCGTTTAAGTGCATGCCTTCCCCAATTACACACACAACATTGGTCCAAACAGAACATCACTGGCATGATGTTCACATGTGAAGCAATTATTACCCCTTCCAAAGGAATTCAGGGCATCCACACTCACACTTTTCTAAAATAATCTTTAAAAATACTGCAACGCGTATTTCTCAAAGCAGTATAATTACCCTAAGCCACTATCTGCATGCAAACTTAAAACCAGATTGTGGATTTTGAAACAAATGAGAATCACCGTGATTGCTGCCCAACCCTACATGGCCTTTCACTGACAGCATCAGAGTGAAAACTGCAGGGCTGAGTTGCATGATGACATGCTCTGCTGAATAACAACACGAAACAGGGTGCAGGAATCACACTCTCTTAATCCCCCGCCCTTCACCCCTTCCCTACACGTGGCTTCTCTATCACAGGGCAAAATAATCTTCCACAGCCAGTCATTAATATGTATGGACATGACTATTGATGTTGCAAAGTGAGAGAGTGTATAACTGGAACTAACTATGCTTCGGTTAAGCTAGGCTCAGACTACATGATTCTCGGCCCTATTCTTGGCTCAAACTGCCAGCTACTAATTGGAGAAAAACAACTTTTCAAGCACATGCAGCTAAATGTCACCTACTTTCTGTTAGCTGCTGACTAGTTAGCCATGCTAGCTAGTGTAATGTTTTGAACTGATAATTGTTATCATAATTATGATAATTACCCAGTTATGATAAGTACCCAGTTTTCATCTCATATCTGGTCACATATTAGGCCTATGACAGGCAACATTATCCCAGAAAAAAATCCTGTAGTTTGCGATGACCCATCATTTTTGAATCGTGTAGAGTGTGCGTGTTTACTTTCTTTCTGTGTGCAGCACAACTTAATGTCAAAATTGGATATGATTTTTAAATTGCGTAGTTTGAGCCCAACTTCAGACAGCAAGGGGATGACATCTTGTGCCCTCTCTCCATCTGTCCTAGTGTGCTTCAACAGACTCTCTCTCTCCCTTCACTACCATCCTTCACTAATCTCATTGTTTTGCCATTCCTTAATGTGAAAAGGCTTCATCCAGGCTTTCACAGGATCCAGGTTTTTACACTTTCAAAAGACACATACTATTCTTAATGGGACTGAATTTAGCTTCTCTTTGCCTTCTTACACTCCCACATAGTCTCTCTGTCTCTCTTATGGATTCTGGGGGGCAGGCTGGTCTGTTGAGAAAGTGATATTGAGGTCATTAACTCACTCACAGGCACCCAGTGAAATGGGTTCTGATACACACTTAACTATGTTTGGTTAGAGATGAGTGAAAGCTAAAGCCCAAATGGCTCACTGTAAGGTGCTAGTGACCATTCTGGGTAGCAAGTGAGGGATAAGTCATTTTGACAAAGAACAACCAAGTTAAACTTGCCTTTAAAAACATTAATACAAGATGTACACCATCCCTCTCTGTCTGAGAAAGAGATGACCTAGGGAGCGAACAGCTCAGCTAATGGCATATGGATCAGGAACATGTCTATCTTAAACGCCCTGCCAACAATGGGGGAGGACTACTCTTAGGATTGAAACATACCCAGTGCCAGCTGAGTGATACAGCTAACAGCTACAGCTGGCAATGGTTACTAAATCATCAGATCACTAAAATGACAAAGCCAGGTGGTCCAGGTGGCGCCCTAAACTTTTGGCAAGAGACTGCTGAAACATCCCTTACTCTGTCTCCGACAGCAGGATTGTGGTGTCAGGTTGACTGAAATCCACAAAAAAGTAATTTAATTCTCCTCGGAATTGCAAAACAGTCAGAAAGTATCTCAGCGTGGGTGTGAGCTATGCACCAGTGCATTATTTATGTTCTTACATAAATGTTGCCGCTTGTTCCACATGAATAAATGCAGGATAGATTAAGGATAAATAGACTGGAGGAACGACGCAACTTTCATGAATACATCAGATGAACATGACAGTGGTACCACTGAGATCCAGTCATTTTATGACTGTCAATAAACAAGTCTTGTTCTAATAAACGTAATCTGGCGTTAATTAACCTGTCGTAAACTATAGCCATTTTTTTTAGTCTTGATTATTTTATATAGTGTAAGCTGAGGCTGGTGTACAGTAGTACAGTAGTAGTACGCAGTAATGTTTAATAATGATACGTTTCCGCTCTCATGAAGGGATTTGAAGTTTAACTTCAGTGATAGTTATATGGGCGATCCTGCGGTCGCTTATCGCAAAAATATAGAAATTCAAAACTACACAGTGCAGGTACTTTACGCATTGGAGTTCTGCTAGTTATCGATTATCGGAGACATGATTGGTATTATCAAACGTTAGGTAAGTAGGGTACGAATGTGATCCCTTTGTTTTCAACCTCTTCTTCGGCTATGCAGCGAATACAAGCCCCAGTTCATTCGTGCGCCATAAATTATCGGCGGTATAAATGCAACGATTACATAATGACCTCGCGCAACTCATCCTCTTCTGTCCTTTCCAATATTTAAGAAGAACGTTATCATCCTGTCTGCGACTATTTTACACTCCATGCCAATGCTGCAAGCCTGCAACCTTAAAATGCAGCCGAGTCAAATCTTAAAGCTAAACAACTCACCGCCAAGTGCTGCCTGTTCCGGTAGGGATTTTGCCTGTGTCCCCAAACCGCTACAGAAGAGCAGAAAAAGAGAAAAGAAGCGAGAAGTGTGCTGGGGTGGCATTCTTACAGCGACATCACTAAATCCCCGTGGTTGTTCATTCATCCATGTTTCTTTTGCGGATGACATTGACCGATCTCAAGTGGTGCTGCCCGAGATGCCCACTCCCAAACCCGCGGTCTTCCTTACTCAGAGTTCCATTGTCCGATGAGGGAGGGTGCGCTCCGGATCGCACGCTATCACTGCCGCCCCCTCGTGGATGAAGTATTTCATACAAAGGCCACGTCCTTTGATCCGATGACCTTATCAGAGAAGAATTTCCTACCTAAATTAAACTTTACAGGTCTCACTGCATCGTTTTTTCATTACTTTTGCGATGGTGTCTAGTATTAATGAATGCCTTGTGAGCCGGTTTAAGTGAAAAAAACTTACGTCACTTTGTTTGCCTTTTCCTCATTTGCTCGTTTTTCCGCCTATTTTCTTTCATTGACTAATGGAGGCAAACAGGGTGGAAGAACATTTTCACATGCAGCATGCACAAGGGCGTAGAATTGGCATGGACGGAGGTGACGCCTCCCCACCAATATCCAACAATCATTGATTCGTCCCCACCAATAATTTCAGCCCCTCAAAAAAAAAAAAAAAAAACGATTTGTCAATCAACGTTTCAATGCGGAGCAGAAATTGTTAAATTAAGTTTTCTACTGAAATCCTAATACATATGGTCAATGTGATTGGCTGTGCCCTAGCCTGGCTATCGCGACTTGTCAATGCTCTGCCTCTTTCAAATGCCTCTGTTTGCTACATTGAAATCTTGCGTTTGCTCCACGTTCACCATGTTGACAGTGACTGAGATAGATTTCCGGTCGCCAAACTACCGCGCCATTGCCATTTTGAAATGCTCGATTTTCATTGGCCCCATATTCTTGCCGGAGCAGAAACAGTGTAGACAGGCAGCTTGGCCAGACTGAGGGCTCATTCACACCAAACTCTCTGCGTATTCAGCGCGTGGCCGTATTCTGAGCGTATTCTGTCCGTATTTCACTTTCTGTGTTCACGTAGGCTGAGGACTGCACATGTAGTGCAGATCTGATATGACAAGGTCATTCTCGATAGCTTTCCAGCATTCGTTTCATGCAGTTGTAAGGGAGTGGTAATATTTTGCAGGTTTTTGAGGTATGCCCTGTCTTAATACATGCATTGATAGCACAATTGACATAAATGGTTTAGCTGTGCCTATAGCTTTCAATGGGATTTTAGCTGAATACGCTCAGAATACGCGCAGAAAAATAGACTCGGTTTCTATTTTCTAGCTGCAGTCCGTATTCTGAGCGTACTCTACTCTACGCTCAGAATACGCTCAGAACACGGTTGCGGTGGGAATGGTCTCATCTGCCAACATGCATTCTAAATGAATACGGCCACGCGCAGCTAGAGAATAGAAACCGAGTCTATTTTTCTGCGCGTATTCTGAGCGTATTCAGCTAAAATCCCATTGAAAGCTTTAGGGCTCATTTCCACCGCCTTGTTCAGCGCGTAGCCGTGTTCAGCGCGTGGGCGTATACAATAGGTTTGTATAGGGACAGAATACGCTCAGAACACGCCAGCGGTGGAAATGGTCTAATCTATTAGGGCTCATTTCCACCGCACTCTCTGCGTGTTCAGCGCGTGGCCGTATTCTGTCCGTATTCATTTAGAATGCACGTTAACAGATTAGACCATTTCCACCGCAAGCGTGTTCTGAGCGTTTTCTGTCCCTATACAAACCTATTGTATACGCCCACGCGCTGAACACGGCTACGCGCTGAACGCGCTGAATGGGCCCTGAGTGCTCATTTCCACCGCCTCGTTCAGCGCGTAGCCGTGTTCAGCGCGTGGGCGTATACAATAGGTTTGTATCGGGACAGAATACGCTCAGAACACGCTTGCGGTGGGAATGGTCTCATCTGCTAACGTGCATTCTAAATGAATACGGACAGAATACGGCCACGCGCTGAACACGCAGAGAGTGCGGTGGAAATGGGCCCTGAATGAGCCCTGAGCGTATTCTATCACCATAGAAACATATTGTACGGACAGAATACGGCCACGCGCTGAATACGGAGAGTGTTTGGTGTGAATGAGCCCTCAGGCGCGTGGCCTGACTTGGCGTGGCGTGACCGCGAAATGAAAATGCAGCGTCATAGGCAGTATGGGCACACCCAGGCTAGCTGTGCCCTGCTTTCACGTGAGATTCCGTTTGGTGATAGCAGCCCAAAACAAGAAGGTGCATAAGGAGTTACCTTTCAAAGAAACCTGTAAGTCACAAATATTGCTACTGAAATGAGTCCCATAACAACGTTAATGACAACTAGGCTTTGGCACACAGCATGCCTACAGAAGGCGAAAATCCTCTGTAGCAGCTATTCATAACATGCACAACAAAAATGCCAACTGTCAATTTTATTACGGATATTATTAGCCTACAGTGGCTGTTAAATTGACATGTTTAACGTTAGAACTTTGGTGATACAATAAGTTTTTTCTAATGGTAACGTTACTGATTTTGCAGTGGTACAAATAAAAAAAAATAGAAAATGCACTGTACAAACGTTAATGATGATTTCAAGATTATGCAGTGCTTTTTTTGTTGCTGATGTATGAGACCTGTTTCATTTGCACCATGGTTGAATTCAACTGAAATCTAAAGTACTTATTTGTCAGTGATTGGTTTAACATTAACTCAACATTTGATAATTCAATAATTCGTGGTGTAGGTGGTTGGTTTAGGGGGAAGGGGGGTCAGTACGTCCCCACCAATGTCAAGAGCAAATCTACGCCCCTGAGCATGCATATGCAACTCGGAGTGACCTGTCATATTTCAAAAAGAGCAAGTACTAAACGGCTTCTCGCAGAATGAAACCAAATATACCATCATCACTATAGACCAGGGGTGCTCACTAATTTTTGGCTGGCGAGCTACTTTTAAAACGGCCATGTTGCCGCGATCTACTGAGGATGATGATGACGAAGATGACGATGGTGATGATGAAGATGATGATGATAAATCACTCAGTATGCGTTTCATATGTACCTTTATGCTGTTTATTGATATGTTTGTTTATTGATATACATGTTGCATTACACATGCAACATAGTTAAAATGCATCCATGCATAAACCTTCACAGCACAACTTTAATGCAATTGTATTATGATATAATGGACGTTTACAGCACAACTCTAATACATTTGTAATTATCTATTGCCAGGACTTAATTAATCTGATGATGACCTGCACTGGAGGGAGTCAGACAGGGTTGCATAGAGCTGCTGTGTGTAGCGCGCACACTGACAATTTGCGAACACGCCCTCCCTGCTTTCTCCAGCTCCGATGCGAGGTTTCGGAAGTTTCCCAAATCATAGCGCTGCAACTTTGAGGACAGCGATTTTATTTTTCGTTTGAATGCATTAGCTGAGGTGATCATGTCTCATGTCGACCACGCTTTTGTCTTTTCCTTGCAGCTCCGAATTAAGTTCGTTCAACATGTTAGTAAGATCAGTTACAAACGCCAAGTCTAGCAGCCACCGATTGTCATTAAGTTGCTTGTGTTCCGCATGTTTAGTGACAGGAAGAAACTCCTTAATCAACGGACAGAGCTGTCGAAATCTCTGCAAGAATTTCCCCCTACTAAGCCATCTCACGTCGGTGTGTAGCAAGAGGTCATAATAGTTCCAACTTCTAACTGTGCACGGAACAGACGTCTTTGAAGAGACCTCGTTCGAATACAGCAGGC
The DNA here is from genome assembly GCA_027475355.1 of Coilia nasus. Classification (NCBI taxonomy): domain Eukaryota; kingdom Metazoa; phylum Chordata; class Actinopteri; order Clupeiformes; family Engraulidae; genus Coilia; species Coilia nasus. The sequence continues at coordinate 1,897,067 of CM050216.1, read as the reverse complement.
TTTTTGACACCAACGATCTCTTTCGTGCATTTGACTGCTGCCCTGTAAAGGGCATTTTTACTTTCCTTCACATTTCTTAGTTCGTTTTTTCACGGGGAAGTCACTGTCATAGTTTTATGAACAGTATGAGCTAGATACAAGTTAGCGAACTAGCTAGGACTCCTTCTTTGCTGCAGTTTTCCAGTAGCCGTTCTAGTTATGATAACCAACCTAACAAAAAAATGTGGACAACAGGCGATCTACCAGCACTGCCTTCGCGATCGACTGGTAGATCGCGATCGACGTAGTGAGCACCCCTGCTATAGACCAACACGTAGGTTGTAAATTTGTACAATACTGTCAAGCAGAGAACTTTGTCATGCCACTCTCAAAGAAGAGTTAACAAAGACCTTTAATTGTTTATTATTTTGTCAGTTTGGTCCCAAAATACCAGTGAAGTAAGGAAAGACTAAGGAACATGACTATTGTAAAATACAGCCATCTGATGATCCCTTACAAATTATTTTAGGTGAGTGTGATGGAGCGACCTAGCCTGGTAAACCAGCCCCTCGTACTTCATTTCATTTAGTACAGAGGGTCTGGACCAGACACCGTCAGAAACGATTTTTTCCTGGAGGTGTGGACTCTGCTGAAGTTTAAAACAAGCCTCTGCCTTTACCCAAACGCTAACGCCTGGTCGTCACATACGCAATTAGCCTACCTACGCACTACAATTCCAATGTAGACACAAGGTCAACGTCACCGCTAACGAACACACCCTCTGTTTGCTGATTGGATCGGTCTTGCTGGGGCCGACTAAATGACCCTCAAGAGATTCCGGTCCAGATCCTCTGTACAAAATGAAATGAAGTACAAGGGGTGGGTTTATCAGGCTAGGAGTGACCATCACTAGAGTTGTGGGTGTGCTCTGACTGTCATCCCAACGAGCCTGGCTCTTTGGCGTTGCGATCAGAGCCCATGTTTGATACCCCGGCATTCCGGGTTCGAAGCCTGACTTCTCCTCCCCTTCACTACAAATGGTGTCAGAAGTGGGATGGCTTGCCGTGAAGTCATTGGAGGTCCAGCCACTGTGTGAGCCATATGAGGGACCCCCAGGTTAGGTTGACCCTGGTGTGAAGGACCCCAGTGATAGGTAAAGCTCCAGTATGTGTGGGGCACCCTGGATGGGTGAAGTATGGTGGGAGATGCGTGAGGGACACCTGAGTGTGTGAAGCGCATGGCTGCACCTCCCGAAGGGGAAGGCAGTGTGATGGAGTGCCCATCACTAGGGTTGTGGGTTGGTTTTGACTGCCATCCCAATGAGCCTGGCTCTTTGGCGTTGCAGTCATTTTAAAGTACCTGTTTGGTACCCCGGAGACCCGGGTTTGAAGCCGGGTGGGGTGACTTCTCCTCCCCTTTGCTACAGTCAGGCATGTATGATTGTGCCAGGTTCAACAAAAGGCCAGACCCTCTGTACAAAATGAAATGAAGTATGAGGGGCTGGTTTACCATGCTAGGGCAGTAGAAGATTTTGGTTGGGCACCAACATCTAGTGGTATACTTGCATATGCTATAATTTAGTCTAGTTTCTTTTATGCTTTTTAACCAAAGCTAATACAAATCACAATGATATGCAATACATTTAACCTGCTGGGTCTGGAAAAATATGCTTTGTAATACACAGAAATAAACAGACTGCTGCAGCGGTTGTGGTTCAATCAAGGGCTCTGAAAGGTGTTATAATGTGTGTGTGTCTAGGCTTTGAGGTGGGGTCAAGGGGGCCACCCCCAGAAAACATTTAATAATAATTTCCTGCATTCTGGTGTATTTTAGTAGATTGTTAGATAGCTTAATTTTATCTAAAGAAATAGGATTTTTCAGGAACATGAGCCTTGTAAGTGAGAGGACAGCAGAAAGAAAACCCATGCTTTAGATTGATAATAAATTGTTATTTAGGATATCATTTATCATTTAAGGTCTAATTAAGCACCTGTCACTTTAAATTTCTCCTCATGATCCTAACATGGGTGCAACCTGGAGCGAGCCAAAGGCTCCTAAACCTGCAAGTGTTTTTTTTCCACATGGTTTTTACCCTACAGAGTCATTTAACCATCTACCAACTTACGAAGAAGATTAATTAACTCGAAAATGTTGCCTGGTGTGCCATTAATGGGACGTTAAAAAGGTTAGCCTGTCATTAGTATCAATTGTGATGTGGGTCAGAAAGTGTCAAATCATCATCTTGCAGATCATTTTGCAGATAGGAGTGCAAATATGTACCCTAGTCAGATGCAAATATGACTTGACCCCAAAAAAATTCTAACAAAAGGTTTCTCAGTGGTTTACAATAGTATCAGATGTACTTAAAAACATACTAAAAGTTTACCAAAGTTTGACTCCAAGAAAGGTCCCATTTTCAAAATGGCCGCCGGCAGGTCCGTAAAATGACCATTACTCCTATGTATTCCTCCTAGACCAGGAATACTGGTGCCTGATGCATGTTTATTGCCATGTAATATTGTAATTGGCATATTTACTTGATAGATAAGTGATTACAAGTACAATTTTATGTCAAAGCAAATGGTTACAAGCACAGTTATATGCAAATTAAAGAACAAATTCGCTTAATTATTTGCATATTTCTCCTTTCTCATATCTTTTTGTCTAGTGTTGGTGGTTTCTGTGGTTCATAACTATTCTTTTGATTCCAATAAAGAATAAATTCTTTAAAACTGTGTGGCACTGTAAAATTAGTCATAACAGGGCTGCCACGTGAAGGCTCAGTACCGCTAACCCCTTTAAAAAAAATTTCATGTTTAATTTTTTTTTTTTCATTTTTTTATAATGTGTTTTTATTTCTTTTGTTTTTTGTATACAGTGGTCCCTCGCTATATTGCGGTTTACCTTTCGCGGCCTCGCTGTTTCGCGGATTTTTTTAGTGCATGCAATCTCCTGTACAGTACAGAATGCGCTCAGCTTGTAAAATTTACATAAATGTTCCACCGCTAGCTGTGTGACTCTGAAGTGCTGTATGTTTGCAAGTGTGAACGTTGCCTGTCTGAGAAAAGTGTATAAGTGTAGGGGTTTTACAGCCTTAAAACATCTATAATAATTGTAAAAAATAAAGCTGACTACTTCGCGGATTTCGCCTATCGCTGGTTATTTTTAGAACGTAACTCCCGCGAATAACGAGGGACCACTGTGTGTGTATATTATATATCAATACTTTTAATATATAATATATATTTATATAATATATATTTAATATATAATATATATATTTCAATACTTTTTATACCTATTGCCAGTCGTCACACTCTTCCTTTCATAGAGGTTGATTATAGTGATTCTCACAATTCCCAACTTGACATGGTCCACAAACAGGCATGCATGGTAGTCCATACAACTGCACTGTTGTGTTTGGCAGGCAGTTGTTCAATTACAGTGGATCATCTGCAGAAGGCTTTCTGGGGCAGCAGTCTTGGTCATAACTGGCAGGAACCAGTTGTCCACCAGCTTCGTGGGTACGGTTTGCTTTCACATATGCATAGTTCTAAACTAACCAAAATAGTCCGCGAAGACGATCGCCACCGGAACCGGACTAAAACGTGCCACTTTCAATATTATAATGCACCAAACTCTACTGTTCCGTCCAATTTGGCTTGGTTGCTTTCACACCTGAGGAACCGTACCAAAGTAGGGCAGATTAAGCGCTCCGAGAGCACCCATTTTTATCGGTTGATTTGGTGCGCACCAAAGTACCGCGACTGCATTGACACCAACGAAAACAAACCGTACTAAGAACTTTTGGCTCGAATGGGACGTTTGGTGCGCACCAAATGCTGTTCAGTGTGAAAGCACCCTTACATTGCCTTGGTACCATGGTCCTCTATGACATTCCTTGGTTGATGTGGGAGCAGAAACACATTTGCACAGGACTGGATGGTTGATTCACCATTAACAAGTTTCTGGAATGCTGTCTGGTTGCCAACACTAAAAATGTGCGAGGTTGAATCACATCCTGTGAAGGCATGAATAAGAAGCGACTGGGAACACAAGTCACTAACCAGGACTTGTTTCATCTCACTGATGTTGTACACTTTAGTAGTTTTGGACTTGTCTGAACGAAAATAGGTGCCTTTATTGTTTGTTCCAGCATAATAGAGGAGAAGAATGAGTAAGTCTGTATCCTCCCCTATTAAGGTTGTGGGCTGATGTTTTGAGGCCTCGACTGCAGCTTTGACAATGTCCACATCTGCATTACCTGATGAACTAATAACAGTGCAGCCCTTTTTCTCAAACTGGACAAGCTGGGTCTCAGCACCTCCCTATGCAACTGGCTGCTAGACTTCCTCAGCCAGAGACTGCAAGCAGTAAGTGTCAGCAACAACACCTCAAGCACCATCCCTCTGAACACAGGGGCTCCCAAAGGCTGTGTGCTCAGTCCTCTGCTCTTTACCTTGCTGACACATGACTGCACTACAACCTACAGCACCAACCATCTTGTGAAGTTCGCGGACGACACAACACTGGTGGGTCTCATTACCAAGGGCGACGAGACACTACAGGGAAGAGGTAGACCTGCTGACCAAGTGGCACAGAGACAACAACCTCCTGCTGAATGTCAGCAAGACCAAGGAGATTGTTGTCAACTTCCAGAGAGGACACACCCAACTCCCGCCACTGACCATCGACGATGCTGCTGTGGAGAGAGTGAGCAGCACAAAATTCCTGGGAGTGCACATCAGTGAGGACCTCTCCTGGACCGCCAACACTGCATCACTGGCAAAGAAAGCCCAGCAGCACCTCTGCTTCCTGCACAAACTGAAGAGGGCAAGTGCTTCACCACCCATCATGACCACATTCTAGAGGAATCATCGAGAGCATCCTGTCCAGCTGCATCACTGTGTGGGGCGGAAGCTGCACAGACTACAACAGGAGAGCCCTGCAGTGCATAGTGAACACAGCTAGGAAAATCATTGGGGCACCACTCCCCTCCCTGCAAGACATATACACCACCCGCCTCACCCGCAAAGCACTCACAGTTGTCAACGATGCAAGCCACCCCGCACACAATCTGTTCAGCCTCCTGCCCTCTGGGAGGAGGTACAGGAGCCTCCGCTCCCGCACCACCAGACTCACCAACAGCTTTATCCACCAGGCCGTCAGAATGCTGAACACTCTCTCCCCTCTCCACCTACCCTCTCTCTCCCCTCTCCACCCATAACCCCCGCCCACCAGGCTGATAGGAAGCTATAAATCTACACCACCAGGCTGCCAGAAACTAGGAATCTGCCCAAGGACAGTACTCCCCAAAGAACACTTGGTCCCATATATCTGCCATATTCCTTGCAAATGCCTCTTGCACCCCTTATGTCTACCATATTCTTTGCAACAGGAGAGCCCCTCCTTTTGCCAGACTGCAGGAAAACAACTGTGCAGGAAAATAACTCTGTGAAATAGGGGTGGGGTGGGGTGGGGTGGAGTGTGGTTTAAGAAGGATCAATTTTGTTTGATCAAAATGGTATACACTGTGCTGCCAACATTTAATGAGGCAAGTGATATCAACTGTCAGTATTCTCCTCCACCATCTTCTGAATTGCGAATTTATTTTTGTTGGGTTTAGTATAATGCCACATTTATACTACTACAGTACTAAAAACATCTAGGCATTACATTACATTTCATAACATATGTATTACCTTATTCAAACTGAAATGTGTGATCATTTCAGAGGGTTCACAGAGGTGAGAATTGATAAGATTTTATCAATATAGATGCCATTGTCGATTCTGCCTATCAATTCTTCCAATTCCTAATCGATTCCCGTATCAAACAAAAATCATATGATACCAACAAATCACTGTTTCTGAGTCTAAAAAGAACTGTCCTTAAAGTGAGCTGGCAATTTGAAGCATTATGTTAGCCTAGCTCGCTAGCGTTAGCTTGCTAACAACTGCATAACAAGTGGTAGCTGCCTGATCTGAAATAAATTTCATTTTCTCCTAATCCAAACAGTAACAACTTACACTGTTAGGCTTGGAACGGTCACAAATAGTTCTGGAATGTGATACATGTTTCTAAAACCCTCAACAACTCCAGAAAGATGTATTGGTAAAATTCCCTGTGTAATTCATTTTAATGCAACGAGGCTTGACTGTGGTCTGCAGAAAGGTGGATTTTCATTGAAATCATGTATTTCATAAGTATGTAATCATGTCAGTGCACTTTATACAAGTTCAATGGATTCATAGACCCAAAAAGCATAGGAGTTACACACCAAGATTACTTTGCTGGGTCAAATAATGACAGAGAGAGACTACTTTTAAGGGTTTCCTGCCCATCTTGGACGCCATCTTGAAAATGACACCTTTCTAGTGGTCAAACTTTGGTAAACTTTTAGTATGTTATTAAGGACACCCAACACTATAAAAAACAGCTGAGAAACCTTTTGTTAGAATTTTTTTAGGGTTGGGTGTTTTTTTTTCATAAATGCACCCGCCTACCCCTTGAGAGCCCATAAAGGACCTCTAACAACTAGTGCTTCTTTAATATCTGTTCTGTAGACAAAGCTGTTGTGTTTAGGGCACCAAAATGGCCCCAACACCGGCCATCGGCCCCAAACTGTGACGCATTCATTTATATATAAATGAAGCTCTTTAACAGTTTTTTTCTTTCTCCGTTCCACTGTCATTTTACACTGTGTTATCTGTTTACAACTCCACTGTGACACATTTTGCTTTACCTACTTTATTGTCTGTTGTCTCACTGTCTGTCTGTTTATTCTGTTTGTCTATATTTACTGTATTGTCTATATTTTCTGTTGTCTAAGTTATTGTATAGTCCCTTAGGTTTATGTACTTGTGTTTACTCACACAAGTAGAGAGAAGAGAATGGCATTTCGAATTTTCTGTATGTCCTGCACATATAGAGAAGTAGGCAAATTAAAAACCTTGAACATTGAACCTTTTATTTTCTTTCTTTAAAGTGTTCCTAGTATTTGTTTAAGTTCATTGTGAAAATAAAACAAACTGAGGCAGAGTTACAAATTGACAGACAGGAGGAAGCAGAGTTGCAATTGTTCTGTCTGTTCATGTTTTAGTGGAGTTAGTAAAGCATAATCTGTCGTGTAGTGTCTTCTGCACACACAACAGCGATATGTGAACTCTTTCACTGCTATGGTTTGCTTGGTATCATTGTAATATCAGTATATATTAAGTGTTATCATGTGTTATGTTACATTATATACTATATGAACGTGAAATCAGTCCTATCATAGCCATTTGCAGTGAATAGTGGAGCCACGATATTATTCTTTAGCAATGAAACAGTTAAACATGTCGGAAATAGCTTACACTGTCACACTACATGTTAGCCAAGAGCAATAGTGTTCTTACAATTTTTACGTCTTCATCACAAAACAGGAGAGTGTCCGACACAGTTGCACAGACCTTTCTAGGCAAACATTACTTGTGGTGTTTCACAGTAGTGAGCAGCCATGCTTTGAAGCAGACAAATTGTTTCTTCCTGTGTGAATGCAGGGCAGGATATCCTTGCTAGAGGGATGGCATTCATTTCAAACTCTGCTTTGGCAGCCACAGCTGGAAAGGCCATTCTGCCCCTCACAGCACACAAGTCAACTTCCTGCCATTGTGGCTGACTTCAACAAGATACCACTTCGCCAGGCAGCTCTTCTTCTCTTCTTGTGATAAACATAAATAAATTTAACACAGATTTTTGATTGAATGTCAGAAATTAAAACGAGTACAACGCAAAGTCATTTTACAGATACGTTTACCAACCTAAGCCTAAGCGATGTTGGGTATGTAAAAAAGCGCTATATAAATTAAAATATTACTATTACATTTTTTCCCAATCATTTTCACACGTGTCTCAATATCTTGTCTACTTTTTCAAAAATTTTAACACTTTTGCACCAACCATAGATGATCAGAGCCAAACAGTATTCTCTTTCACACTGCTTTACAGTTTTTAGCCAGCATTTTCACATGTCTCAATACCATGTCTACTTTTTCAAAACTCTTAACACTTTTGCACCAGCCATAGACTATAGGAGCCAGTGTTCCCTTTCACAATGCTTTGACACAATTGCATTCAAACACCACTTCAGCCAAAATTCATTAATACTTCTCTCAGTTAATGTTCACGACCAACAAAATTATGTACAAGTAAAGCTAATTTTGCAGACATTTGGATTAGAGCTGAAGATCTTTGCCCGAGCCCGACGGGACCCAACGAGTTCTATCGGGTTTTGCCTTACTTTCTGTCATTTTACACGAGCTCGGGCCGGGTTCGGACATGCGGGCCAAGTGCGCGGTAACTGAAAGGTCAGGTGATTGGTTTCAATAAGTTCGAGACAGATGCAAAAATGGATGCTGCGGAGGTGAAAAGGAGGCTAGCCTCTGGCAATTATGTTATTTATTTGTGCCAACTTATATGTTTGTTTCAACTTTCATGCTTTTCATAATAAATTATGTCAAAATGTATAAATGTCCCATTCTTGACAAAAGGCAAAAGATCTGTGAGGTTCTTGGACTGCTATGTCTTCTCTTTGCCACTAGGGGTCCTAGTTTTACTGATCATTTTGTTTTGCTGAGTCACTCAGTACTTACCTGTCATGTGTTTCTGTTGATTGTTCCCTGTTAAGGTCCTAGTGAATCATTAGTCCCACCTGTCCCTGATTTCTTTTTTCTTTATACGCCTCCTCAGTTTCTCAGTCTTCGCTCATTCTTGGGATTGTCCTCCATGAGTCTGCTTGCCTTCGTAAGTTTCTCTGTGCCTCTCTGTCTTGGATTTTTGGTCTTTTGTTCACCTGTGCTTTTGAAATTTTCTTGCTGTGGAATTTTTGCCTGTGCTGGACTTCTCTTGTGTTTTTTGTGACTTGCCTTCTTGTTTTTTGCCTGCTTTATCATTTTGATCTCTTGTGCTTTGGTCTTTGGGTTTTTGCCCGTTTCTTTTTTCACCTTGGTTGGACTGTATTTTTGTCATTGATCGTCTGAACGTTTTTTTTATATGTGCCTGCCTTTTTACACTGGTTCCTGGTTTTGTGAATCCCTGTTTTTTCAATCCAGTAAAGACTGTTGATTTGACTTGTCTGACTCTTGTCTGCCTCGTATCTCTGCATTTTTTAGTCTCTTTTTGAGACCTGTGGTCTAGTGGTACAGCTACTGCCTGCTACACGGGAGCCCTGGGTTCTATCACCAGCAAGACTGAGCCAAGAAGAAGGCGTAGTAATTAATATAAAGAATAAAGAAGACGTAGATGAAGTAATCTCCAGTCATGATGCCACAGTTGCTCACCATGAGAATCGACTGCGTCACCAGGAGGTGGCTTACGCCAGACATGAGCAGATCCTGCAGGACCTCCAACGAAATGTCAGTACTCTCCTGGCACATCCTCCACCTTTCCCTGGCCCTTCTCACCATACAGAGCATAGACTCCCTGCTCCAGAGAGATACAATGAGTCCAAGAGACTGCCGGTGGTTCTTGAACCAGTGCTCCCTGATTTTCGAGCTCCAACCCTTCTCCTTCCCCACAGATCTTGCATCGTCTATATAATCACCTTGCTGACTGGGAAGGCCAGGGCATGGCCCACAGCCGTCTGGGAACACCAGGATACAGTTTGTGCTAGCTATGCGAGTTTCACTGAGGAGATGCGCGGGGTGTTCGACCATCCAGTAGGGGGCAGAGATGCAGCCAACCGTCTGTTTCATCTACGCCAAGGCAACTCTAGTGTCGCTGAGTACGCAGTTCTCTTCCACACCCTGGCAGCCAAGAGTGGGCGGAACATGGAGGCCTCGACATGGCCTGTCAAAGTGTATCAAGGATGAATTAGCGGATGAATTGCCGACTAAGGATCTGGTCCCCAACTTAGAGGCCTAATTGAACGAACCATCAGGCTCGACAACCGTCTGTGAGAGTGGCGACGTGAGACAGTCAGGGAGTCTTTCGCTGGTGTTGACGCATCACCCACCGCTCCTCCACAGCCACCTCTCATTCTCGAGGAGCCAATACAGCTGGGCAGGTTCCGTCTTCCCCAAACCGAGAGGGACCGCCGGATGAGGGAGCGCTGCTGCCTTTACTGTGTGAAGCCAGGTCACTTCCGTACCACATGTGCTGAGCTTGCGGGAAAAGTCAAGCCCCGTCCAGGAGGGGAAGAACTGTGACTGGGTCTACACTCACTCCCTGTGCTTATAGTACCGGCATACAAGTTCCCATCATGATCACCCACCTGGCAGCATGATCATTCCCTACTGGCCCTGGTGGATTCTGGTGCTGTAGGTAATTTCATGGACTCCTCCCTGACCAGCAGACTTTGCCTTCCTCTAACCGGTGTCAAGTGCCCTCTCCCCATCACCACCCTGGATGGAAGACCTCTGGGAAAAGGTACTGTAACCCACATAACTGCCCCCATTACCATGTCTACTAATGGTAATCATCAGGAAAGCATCCAGTTGAACTTGGTCTCCTCTCCTGAGTTTCCTGTTATTCTAGGGTACCCTTGGCTGTCCCACCATAGCCCCCACATCAACTGGTCTACTGAAAGGATTGTCAAATGGGGCCCCAGTTGTAAATCCTCTTGCCTTCTCTCCAAATCCAAGTCACCTGTCTCTAGGTCTCCTAGTCCTCTCGAGCTTTCCCGAGTCCCTTCCGAGTGCCACAACTTGAGTAAGGTCTTCAACAAAACAAGGGCCACTACACTGCCTCCTCACAGATCCTATGGTTGTGCGATTGACCTCTTCCCTGGAACCTCCCCCCGTGAGGACGGCACTTCTCCTTTTCGCCTGCTGAGACACAAGCTATGGAGAACTACATCAAGGAGTCGCTAGAAGCTGGACTCATTAGGCCCTCAACCTCACCCGCAGTTGCTGGATTCTTTCATTGACTATCGTGGTTTGAACAAGGTGGCCGTCAGGAACCGTTATCCCCTGCCATTAATGTCCACTGCTTTCGAGCTACTGCAGGGGGCAACCATCTTTACCAAGTTGGATCTGCATAACGCCTACCATCTTGTTTGGATTCGCGAGGGGGATGAATGGAAGACAGCCTTCAACACTCCTACTGGGCATTATGAATATCTGGTCATGCCTTTTGGTTTGACCAATGCCCCAGCAGTCTTCCAGGCACAAATAATGATGTCCGAAGAGACATGCTGAATCGTTATTTTTTTTGTTTATTTAGATGACATTTTGATTTTCTCTAAGTCTCTCCATGAACATGTACACCATGTAAGAACTGTTCTCCAGTGTCTCTTGTATAATAACCTTTTTGTCAAACCAGAGAAGTGTGAGTTCCATGTCTCCAAGATTTCCTTCCTGGGCTTCGTGCTGGAGGAGGGGAGCCTCCAGATGGATCCCAGGAAGACAGAGGCTGTAGGTGAGTGGCCACAACCCACTTTGGTCAAGGAGGTGCAACGTTTCATTGGGTTCTCCAACTTCTATTGGAAGTTCATCAGGAGCTGAAGGTGAGGTTCACTTCCGCTCCAATATTTACCTTGCCTTACCCCTCTCTCATCTTTGTTGTGGAGGTTGATGCATCCAATGTTGCTGTGGGTGCTGTCCTGTTGCAGCGATGAGCAGATGGAAAGCTTCCCCCTGTGGCTTCTCCTCACGACTCTCTGACGCTGAGAGAAACTACGATGTGGGGGATCAACAGCGCCATTGGCTCGAGGGGGCAGAATCCATTCGTGATTTGGACGGACCACAAGAACCTTGAATATGTACAAGGGGCAAAACGACTCAATCCCAGGCAGGCGAGGTGGGCTCTCTTCTTTAATCGATTTGATTTTGTTTTGTCGTATCGACCAGGTTCCAAGAACCAGAAGCCAGATGCTCTATCTAGACTCCACCAGAGATCTTCTGAGGACTTCACTCCTGTGACCATCCTTTCACCTGCCAAGATTGTGGCTCCAGTAAGGTGGGGCATCGAGACTGTTGTGCAACGCGCCCAGCAGGGGGAGCCGTATGCCGAGCTGTATTTATGCGCATATTTTAATAATGTCAGGCTATAAACAGTTTCGGACTTTAGAAAAACTGTCAAGCTCCGGCTCCGCATCGGGCTCGGGCTCGGGCTGAACTCTATCCGGCTCGGGCCTTGTTGGGTTACAGCTCTAATTTGGATACTGCTATCAAAACAGTTACCTTTGTAAAGGAACAGAAGACTGTTACAAAACACAACACTTTGTGTAAAAAGGGGGGGCTGATGGGAACCAACACTAAACCAGAAAGGACTGTATGGAGAGGGGCTGATTGAGGTATACGATAATCGCCACAGATTGTCCGGTCAGAACAAGAGTTAAATGTCCCTCAGTGAAGACACACACCAGTCATGAACTGTGAAACCGTGAAAGGATGAGGAAACCTTGATAATCAGTGAACCGTGATAGGCCGTGAAAACCGTGAATGATGAGGAAGCTGATTAGGTTCGAAACCATGTACCGTGGTTTACTGGAAATAGATAAAACAAGAAATACAAAAGATAAGCAATACAAATATACAAGGGATAATACAAAGGGTAATAAACACAATATATACAATATACACAAGGAGTGATGAATAATTGCCTACAGCAATTATCTACACCAGAAATGAAGGACCATAACTGCCTACAGTAGCTATGTAAACCATGACTGAAAGTGAATGAATGCTACTAACTGCTAGCTATAACAGAGGTACTGTGTCTTTAAGCTCCGCGACACAGCGCGTCTGCGTATACAGAGATTAGTGATGGCGCGAGCTCTTGAACTGTACACTGTAACAAGCAGCTAAGTATCTGCTGTGCTCCCCAAAGAATACAGCTACATGGAGAATAAGTAACAACTAATATTATGCACATACAGGACGATACAAACATCTTAAAGATAAGTAAACAATAGACAAACACTCACGCTGCAGGCATTGATGCTACGAGGCTACAATAACAACAACAACGAGCGTACATGACATAGTAACAACATAATAATAGCAAACTCACTCTCTCATGGACGCACGGATGACCGAGAGCTGAAGATGAAAGGAGAAATGAGGAGAGAGAGATGGACGTCGGGATCCTGAAACGTCCGTGAATGAAGGAAAGTCCAAGGAATAAACTGGATCCAGCTGAAGTCTCTCTGTCCCTCTGAGTTGCTCCGATGACACCTTTGAGTTCAACCGCTGCCTTTAACAGCTGACCACAGTGGGGGTCCTGCTGATAGCAGCTGATTGGTTGCTGGGCTTCAAATCTCAAATAGCAACGAGTCTCTGATGGTCGATTGGAGGGCTCTACCAGACTTAGTGGTGCCTGATCAGCAGGGGGTCAGCGAGTGAGGAGCTGACAATGGAGGATGGGTTGATGGCCCATTGACATTTTTAAAGCTCTGTGTGGTTTTCTCACAACTCTACACACAAATTCAACTACTGCTCACACAAAATGCAAAAAGCGTCTTGCTGCTGCAAAATGAAATATAGTGGTCCCTCGCTATAACGCGGTTCACCTTTCGCGGCCTCGCTGTTTCACAGATTTTTTTCAGTGCATGCTTTTTTTTTACAGCGCATTATGTTCTGCGCCCTGATTGGCTAAGGGACTGTAGAACATTGTCAATCAATCTCCTGTACAGTACAGAATGCGCTCAGCTTGTAAAATTTACATAAATCTTCGATCACTGGCTGTGTGATGTATGTTTGCAAGATGGAACTTTGAGAGTAGAGAAATGTAAGAAAATGTGACCGACCACAGCAAAACCAGCCACAAGTCGTCCCAGAAATATTTTGAGTTATTCACAGATTCTGAAACTGTAGGTTCTAAACTTTCCAATGATGCCTTACACATGGAAATCTGATAATATGTGAAGAAGTTGTGGCCATTTGAAAGCATGCACATCTTAAAACACAAAGCTGAGAAAACCTCTCTTGAAGATTTAGCAGTTCTCACCTCTGGGAACTGAATCGTGCTCATTTGCATGACATCAAGATAAGCCCTCCCCCGTACAGCCTACAGACTGTCACAACTTCAAACTTTTACAAACTGATTGCTGTCGAATACATTGTGATTTGATTAGCTTGCAATGTAGGCTGGCTGTTGTGCAATTGTTTCTACTGCCATTAAACTGGCTGTATGGCTAGTAGGGTAGTAAGCTATAACAAAGACTTGGCTTTCATTACTCTTAATTAATTAAAAAGCAACTGTCGCTGCTTCCAACTCCCCCCAGTAACAACACGCATTGCTAAAATCAACATATGACATGTTTTAAGCGAATTGTTGCGCAGCTGTCTCAAGTTTATTTGCAGCTCCTTCTATTTTTTTCATTTTCTGCTCTGTATCGCTTAAGTGGGTCTATAATGGGGTAATAACTCCGAGTTCGTTCTCCCGATATCCGTTGCAAATGCGTTCTATTGTGACAGTTGGGAAAACATGGATGCCATTGATAACTTACCCTGCGTCCGAAACCTTAGTAGGCACTGTGTTCTATGCAGTGCTTACCACTCGACCGTTAAAGTAGTAGCTTCTACGTAGCAAACTAGCCAGTAGCAGGTACAATTCGGACGTACTACGCCATCTTGCCTGTCCTCTGACCTGGATGTTTACATTAACGTCATGATTTTGCCAGCTTGTAGCAAACGGTTAGCTGCATTTTATCAGATAACCTCAACATGTGCATTTGTGACGTGAACAACTATTTACATGGCTTTTATTTACTGAAGTGCACATTTGTACACTGTCAGACAAGCGACCGGAGTCTCCGCCATCTTGGTTACTTTTAACGAGCGGGAAGTTTTTGGTTCTTCTTCTACGGTTTTCAACCTCCCGGTGACTTCTGGGATAGCATAGTGTAGTTCGTTTGCACACTGCAAAATACTACCAGAAATAGCAAGCCATCCGGGTACTTTTGGCCCGGCTTCGCCTACTACTGAAAGCTTACTAAGGTTTTCAGATGTTCTAGGTCGTGGCTTCCTCATTTTTGGCTACTATGCAGGCGGCTAGTAAGGGTATTCGGATGCAGGGATAATGTTTGTTTTGACTCGGCGGACCCCAAATTGCCCCGAGTTGCGGTTTCGGAACTCCGAATTAGTGGCTGTTCTTTTGCACTTTCCCGAGGCAGAGGTCGACCTTTTTCCGAGTCCGATGACAAAAGAATACCCCATAAGTACTCCATTCGTTGGGCCAGCACGCGCATGCGAGTATGCGCATGCGTATAATGACGTATTACCATTCGCGCGACCTGCACGATCAGTACGTGCATGCTCACAATGACGTATCTGCAAGAAGCCTTGCACGATCTGTACCAGACATACGGCACAGAAATGCTTGACGGCTAACCAAAACCTCTGGCGGTTTATTTTATAGATATAGTTACTGTATATATCTATATTTATGATTCTTTTAACCTATTTATTGCAGAGAGTCTGTTTATTAACTTTTACAAAAAAATCTGTGTTTTTTGTTGTTGGAAAACTGTAATCGGTGAAAAAGTGAAATAATCACGAGAACTACAGTATTTTGCTTTTGCTACTTGAAGAGAAACTGCTGCATCGGGAGGAGTGCCACGGACATGTCAACGGTCATCTGTTATTCTTCAACTGTACATCATTCAAGGGAGAAGACATCGGATCAACTGAGGTAAAAGAGTCTTTTGATTTGTTTGAGATGTCATATATCTTGTTTATTACTTGAAAAACAGCAGTCCTTACTCATTTTTCATAGTTTGATTATATGACCCATACAGTCAATGATATGACTGCGAGTGGTCATATCAGCAGGCTGTGTAGGTAAATAATCAAGTTGTAAACTGCACTTCGTTGTCCTTACTCATTTTCGTTTTTTGTAGGCTTTTGTATGACTGACAAGTGTAGGACAAGCTATAGTTACCACTAGGATAAATGTTTTTGAGATTCCTTGAAGATTGTGCGAAATAGCCTGTTAATAGTTGCATAGCAAACTAGCTCTGCCTTCCAGATCTACTGCAGCTACGCTACATGCATGATAGGTTCTCTTAATTTGTCAACTTCGTTCTCAAACATATATTCACCCACAGGCTTATAATATGTAATCTAAATGATTATATGTTAAAAAATAATAAGTAATTCAGTCGAAATGTGTCAGACAATGGTGGCTTGACATGTCATATGGTTAGCTTGATGGCTAATCTGTCAGTGAACATCCGAGCTGGTGAGAGCGCATATGCAAGTTGTTATTTACCATAGATTGACCATGTCAATGTAAGCATCACAGTAAATATTTTACAGTGGTGTCTAATGACTAGTTAGGTTGTATGTTGTCTATTTGCTAGCTAAAGTGATAGCTATTACAGATCATGTATAGCTCACTAACATGATGCATCTCTCGTCCTCCTTGCAGTCACTCAGCTGCGCAATCTCATTTCACCTATACAGTAGCATGAAAGTCCTATTTATGAAGTAGATTTCTTTGGTCAAGTTTTTATCAGTCATTTTTGCTATCTTGTTTGATCCTATACATACCTAATTGTTAACACAAACACGTGAGAACAAATGTTCAGTCCTTTAGTGCACCAATATTTTGGTAAAGGTTGGTCTTGGCAAGTGATTGTCAAAATGGATGTGATATGCAAAGACACAAGACAGATAAATGAAAGGTATGTGTGATATGGAGAGGAGTAAGACAGGTTGAGGTTAAGTTATGTGTTTTGTTTGTTTTTCTTAGATGCATGGAGAGCGAGTCTTCCATCTGCACGGAAAGGAGGCAGAGGATGAGCGCAACGTCATTGTGGATCACAACTTGGACCATGAAGGCATGGATGTAGAGGAGGAGGACCACCTGGACAGACAGCTGTTGGATGATAAGGAGGTGGAGAGTGACCCACCATCATCCTTGGCTAGATTTGTGTTTCTGTGTCTTTGTGTGTGTGCGCCTGCATGTGCACATTCCTGTGTGCACACGAGTATTTGTTCCAGTATAGCCTAAATAACAGTAGTCTTGGTGAGTTTATATTTCTATCTACATTTCCATTACTATTCTCATGAATAATTATCTCTTTTGGATTTGGTTAGCCATTCCCTAACAGGTCAGAGAGTGCTTCTCTGTTTGTGTTTCCCTCCTGCTCAGACATACCAAGGGCCATCAAATGAATTTGCATGTATACCCTGTCATGCCATAGGCCTAGAAAAATAGAGAGCAATTTTCAAATGATTTTAAAGATGTGAAAAGGTGTGAATGAAGGGTAGGATGTGGAGACATGAGATTTTGTCACATAGTGGGAGGTCTTTTACTGGCCAAGTGAACAGACCTATGTGCAGTCACATGCCTGTCCAATTTCCTCAATAACTATAGCCTACCAGAGGCGGATTTAGCCACGTGGGGGCCCTAGGCAAAATATAGATGTGGGGCCCTCATATTTGAAACACACACCTAAGTCAAATAACCATCCCTATACCTCTTGGCTTATCGCAATGAACCAAGACTGCAGTACCACCAACAATGGTCTTATTACAATGATCTTAACTCTCCACAGCAAATCAGTTTCAGATTACTCCAGCATTTGCTAAAATGATTTGTTTATTGCTCAGATCAAATGAGAGAGAGAGAGAGAGCACTATTATGCTCCATGTTTGAAATCATGTTTGAAAACTGCCAGAGACAAAACCTGATCTTGTGCTTATAAGAACTAGAATACAAAATGGAGATGGAGCCAATGGAAACTGCTATTTACATTTCAACAGGACTGATGAAAATATTTTTTGTGTGTATGTGGACAGGAATAACAATGTGTGTGTGTGAGGAGGGAGGGAGAGAGAGAGGGAGAGAGAGACACAGAGATACAGAGAGTGTGTGTGTGTGTTTAGGGTAGCAGTTAGTAAAGTTCTCAAAAAAGATTGATTAGTAAAGATTGAGTGGTGTGTGTGTGTGTGGCAGCAGGTGTAAAAAATGAAGTTAGTTTTGGCAGTGTGTCTGTATTCCTTTTGTTTTCTGCCCATTTTTTTTCTTTTAGCATAGCCACTCATAATTCCGCTTCATGTTTACAGTTCCCGCTTTGGTTTGAGTCACGTTGTGTCACGCATTGCTACATATGGACTAGTCCAATGCACAACAGTGAAGGGGGGTATGTGTCCTGGGACAAATATTGTTTAAACATTAATTCAGTATTATTCTGATATTTACAGGAATAATATTTTTTTTTAATTTATTTACCGTGGCTTGGCTGCTCATATTTGGGGCCCCATAAAGAAGGCAAATTTGGTGGGGCCCTAGGCAAATGCCTAGGTTTGCCTATACCAAAAACCGCCTCTGTAGCCTACATAGGTACGTAGATTAGTAAGGAAGGATATGGCATGGGACAGGCTACAATGACTATAATAAAAACATGGGTGGTGTTGACAGGTCAGATCTTTTGTTCAATTTTAGTTATACTGTCATCTTATTATTATTGTGATGATGTTCCTGATATGTCTGTAAATGTTTATGGTATTTACAAAAAAAACCTATTAAAAAGTATTTATTAGCTTTTGTAAGGTATTTATTAAAAAATCAAAGTTCTTTTGGTCTTTCTAAAACGTAAATCATGTATTATTGTCTATTATTTTGGTTTTGAAGTAAAATAAAGAATACGGACAAGCAATCACCATCAGCAAGTCTTTACCTCGCTTTCACATTTGTTTTATTAAATTACATTAGTATCTATGTACAGTAGGTAAAAAATGCCAGATGGTTTTAATGACTCATTCGGTTTTCATAACATTCTGTTTGCTAGGGGAAAAGGTACTGTTATCAGTAAATTTATCATAACTATTGAACAAAATATCACAATTTTATACAGATTTTTTCTTTGTGCAGATCACAAAATTCTGAATAATGTGTGTTACATTTAAATGTATTTTTGACATGTTATATCATTTGAAAGGTCTATTTCCCCTGATTAATTTGGTGGGTGAATTCTCTGCCATGTAATATAACCACACAACAAGCCTTTTTGTGAAAGGAGTGCATCATGTCTGAAAAAATGGAATGTTCGGCTCAGTCTCCAAAGGGCTAAGCGAGTTGCAAGGCATACTAATCGTTTCGAAAACATACAACTCACATTAGCAAATGATTGCATATCATATAAGCGTATGTCACCTTCAACCTGAGAAAGAAGTTGAACATATTTCCATGTTTCCTGTGGATGTATTGAATGCTGAAGTAGTGACAAGCCTTTTGACCTTCCACTGTTTTTCAATGTGTTTGGTTTTGGATTGTGTACAACTGTGGACATGTTATTTGGATATCAGGAAAATGCATTCCAACGTAGGTAATAAAGTAATGGTAATAAAGTTGATTACCCATGTTGTAGTTCATATGTTCGTCCAGCAGGCTGCAGCCTGCCAGTGTGGATCTGGGCGTACAGGTGTGACTCCTAATTGGTACCTGCATAAGAAGGCTGGCTGCTCTCCCTCGCTCTCTTTTGGCTCTTGGGTCTCCTGCTTGCCACTCTGGGGATATTGGTCTGCTGCAGAAAATCCCCATCATCTGCCAGAACTCCGTGGCTGCACGTTTTTTCTCTCTTTTTTTTCGCTCATACCCCTAGACACATTTTGCACCACAATCTTGCTTTTCCCCCATTTACTAACTTTTCCTATATTTAAATAAATTATTTTTGCAAAACTTGCTATGGATTGGTCTCCCTATTTACGGCTTCAGCCAGGCGGTCGTAAGTGTTCCTTCAAAAATGTGACCATTTAGCCCTTTTACTATGCTATAGGCTACTTGACCTGTCCCACTCCCAATGAAACGTGATGGAACATACCCGAAGCATACATTACCTGTTTATTGAACAGAATTATTTATAAAACAGAAAGGTTTGAACAATTTATGTCACAGTCATAGAATGATAATCAATTAACTGTATATTTACGGTGCCTCGAAATACAGAAAGTGAAATGACGACTCAATTCGATTTGTGTCGTTCTTTGTACTGATTGTGAGTGAATGAAACTCGCGGTGCAAAAGTGCAACAGATCGTGCAGGGTCGTAAAACGTCGTAAGAAAACACATCATCTGCGCATGGCGAACATCTTGCGCATACGGATCGTGCGGGTCCAGCGAATGGAGTACTTACAGGGTCAACTTAACAATGTGACATCTCACAACAGCGGCAAACTGTACTCCGTTGTCGTGTGGACGAGACTTTTTTTTAACCCGCAAAGAAAAAAATCCAGGAACGTTGTCGTGTGGACGGGGTCTTAGAAGGTACTTTGTTAAAATGTAAATGCTTTTATTACAAAAGCCCATATCATTTAATAATACACAGGATAATAAGTCAAAGTCAGGTTTGACAGGTCAGGTCAGGTCAGCACATGTCTTTTTGCAGGCAGCAGTCATCTCATTGTACACAGCCCTCTCTTTCTGCACAAGGGCAAGATGATTGTGCTACTTCTTGACTGCTTCAGACTTTTTATCATCTGGAAGGTTAGCACTTTGTATCAGCTGCTCATTATTGCTTTTGCACTGCCAGCAGAGATCTGTACGTGGCCTGCAACTTCGGATGTGTGGGAGAAGTTGTTTCCACAGTGCTCTGAAGCTTGCTTTACAAACCGCACGCTCACCTGAAAAACAAATAATTGCTTATACTTAATTATACTGTAATTACTAACAGTGCTTCACATTACAAGCACTCCATTGTAAATACATTTTTACACATACCAAGACCCTTAGCAGACTTCACGTAGAGACGCCACACTGAAGCTTGGACACATGGGTTGGCAACAATTTCACATGCCAATCCTTATGCCCAGGATGATGGCCAGGCAGCATGATTGCATTGTCTTCTGCATAGTTTTTTATGAAGTCCACAACTCTGTTGATATGTTCAGGCCTGAAGAATCTGTCTGGTGGCTGTGCCTTCTTCTTCTTCCTTAACCGTGGTGTTGCTCCATTTTCTTCAAAGTGCTTGATTATGTCAGCCAACTGGCTTTTGCCAATTCTAAAAAAGAAATGAGTCATCTGACTTTGGATGTACTCTGTTCTCCAGATTAATTTGAATATTGCTTGACTTGACTGGGGCTTTTAGCAGCTAGTCTAGGTGCATTTAAGCATTGCTTAAATTCACTGTGATACTAATGATTTAGCAATTCAAGCATTATTCAAATTAGTCGCCCATCGCAAATCGAAACTATACTGTAATGGGAGGTTTCGGCTAGTAATAAGCCTATGATGGTAAAGTTTACAATTAAACAGCTCCTGTTGCCTACCAACTAAATGTCTCCCTTTCATGCACAAATAATATAGCCACACAAAAGTTGAATTAGTAGGGGAGACCGGGGTTGGTTGTCAAATTTTTTGCTTTCATTTGAATCCCTCAAAAACGGTGTTATGAATAGATTCCCTTTCAATGTATAATGTAAGCTTAAAGTGTCAGGTAGGACTGGAGGGTCGTAAATCGCCTTAAATTCATTGTGTTCAAAAGATATGGGCTGCTAAATAGACATTGACAGCTTGTGACAACCAACCCCATGGGTTGTCACACACTATGGGGTTGGTTGTCACAATGTTATTTCAATGGGAGGGAGGGGAAATGATAACATAGAAATATTTTTGAAAATTATGCAAAAAAGTGAAGTGAAATTTAATCAGAATATAAGTATAACACAGGCATTGGGAATATTGACATTGGAAACATTGAAATAAAACATAGACTTGCTGAATACATACTATTTTATAACATTATTTAAATATACATATTATGCACCAAAAGACAGATTAGAACAATTACATAAGTAGGCCTATTGTTACTATTTAGATTTGTGTGTGTGTGTGTGTGTGTGTGTTTGTGTGTGTGTGTGTGTGTGTGTGTGTGTGTGTGTGTGTGTGTGTGTCAGAGAGTGTATACATATGGCCATATATTACATTTTTGTATGGGAGACAATGTGACAACCAACCCCAAACAGAGTGTGACAACCATCCCCAACTGACCTTGTATGCTAGTAGTGACGCTAGCAGCCACAAGTTGAAGCATAACTAAGAAAAAATATATTGAAAATATAGCTCTGTCTTTATACTTTTTAATGGTAATAGTTTTTCTAAAGTCAACCCATTAGTTACAAAACTAGAAAAGAAAACTTCTACTGAAAATTTACATTTTGACATGAAAAACCTTAATATTGATCTCACCTCAAAACTTTGTGTCAAACACTTGAACTGTCAATGTAGATGACCCCTAACACTAATTCTGAACATTTCTATGTCAGCGGCGACGATCAGGGCCCTTTAGTGGCTGAGATATGATGAGTGTGACAACCAACCCGTGTGACAACTAACCCCGGTCTCCCCTACTTAAACATGTCCTAAGTATGCATTGTCAAAGTGTTGTAGTTTAGAGTTAATTTACTCACCCCATAAGAAAGAGAAACGTGTGCTTGCAAACATCATTGCCTCCAATAGAAAATGTAGTCCGGGGACGCTTTCTTCTTGTCGGGGTTTTTTTGCTGGATGTAGTCATCTCCGAGGTAACTACTGTATGCCCGTTTGCCTTGAGATTAGATTAGATTAGATTCAACTTTATTGTCATTACACATGTATAAATACAGGTAACGAAATGTCGTTTAGCATCTAATCAGAAGTGCAAGAGCAGCAAGTGCGATATGTACAGTATATACAATATAGACAGTAGTGAATTATGTACAATAAGTAGGGCAATATGAACATGTGGGGCATGGTAGGGGGCGAGAGTGGGGTGAGAGCATCCTGACCAACTGCACCACAGCACGGCATGGGAGCTGCGTAGTGGCGTAGTGGGAGGACATGGAGGTTCAGCGGGGGGTAGAGTTCAGCAGGGAAACAGCTGTAGGAAAGAAACTGTTCCTAAACCTGCTGGTTTTAGTCCGAAGGCTCCTGAAGCGCCTTCTGGAGGGGAGGAGCTGGAAAAGTCTATGATTGGGGTGCGAGGGGTCCTTCAGGATGCTACGAGCCCTGCGTAGGCACCGCTTTCTCTGGACATCCTCGATGGCAGGTAGTGGGGTCCCTGTGATGCGTTGGGCGATTTTCACCACCCGCTGTAGTGCTTTCCGGTCAGCGACAGAGCAGTTCCCATACCACACTGTGATACAGTTGGTCAGGATGCTCTCAATCGCACAGCGGTAGAAGTTGCCCAGGATATCGGCAGACAGGTGGTTCTTCCTCAGTGTCCTCAGGAAGAAGAGCCGTTGGTGAGCCTTCTTGACCAGGCTGGAGGTGTTAGTTGTCCATGATAGGTTCTCTGAGATGTGAGTTCCCAGGAACTTGAAGCTGGAGACACGTTCAACAGCCATGCCATTGATGTGGATAGGAGTGTGTGTGTCTCCCTTCTCCTTCCTGTAATCCACAATGAGCTCCTTGGTTTTACTGGTGTTGAGGAGCAGGTTATTGTCCGCGCACCAGGCAGCTAGGTGCTGAACCTCTGCTCTGTACTCTGACTCATCGTTGTTAGTAATGAGTCCGATCACCGTGGTGTCATCTGCAAACTTGACGATGGAGTTGGATCCATACATAGGCCTGCAGTCATGGGTGAAGAGGGAGTACAGGAACGGGCTCAGCACACAGCGCTGTGGCACGCCAGTGTTCAGAGTGATGGTGGTAGAGAGGTTGTGGCCAGACTTAACATGTTGGGTCGGTCGGTTAGAAAGTCCATGATCCAGTTGCAGAGGGGGGCACTGATTCCAAGATCCTCAAGTTTAGTGATTAACTTGGAGGGGATGACAGTGTTGAATGCTGAGCTGAAGTCAACAAACAGCATTCGTGCGTATGTGTTCTTGTTGTCCAGGTGGGAGAGCACACAGTGCAGTGCTGTGGATACAGCATCCTCTGTGCTCCTATTGCTCCGGTAGGCAAATTGGTGAGGGTCCAGTGAGGGGGGCAGGCAGTTCTTGAGGTGTGCCAGGACCAACCACTCGAAGCACTTCATAACAATGAGTGCTACAGGGCAGTAGTCATTCAGGCACGACGGAGAAGAGTTTTGACATGGAGGTGGTCTTGAAGCATGCTGGTACAACTGCTTGGGCCAGGGACAGATTGAAGATGTCAGTAAAGACCCCAGCGAGCTGCTTAGCACACGCTCTGAGCACACGTCCAGGAATGCCGTCAGGGCCAGCAGCCTTACGTGGGTTGATTCTGCTCAGTGCATTGTGAACGTCTGTTGGCAAGAGTGTGATGACCTGTTGGTCAGCAGGGTGTTCCGTTTTAGCAGCCTTTTCTAAGTTGTCCTTGTCAAAACGGGCATAAAAGTAATTTAGCTCGTCAAGGAAGGATGCAGTCATCTCTGTCGGTGAGGAGTTGCTGGGCTTGTAATCTGTGATGGCCTGGATGCCCTGCCACATGCGTCGGGGGTCAGAGTGGGAAAAGTGCTCCTCCACCTTCAGCTTGTGTTCGTGCTTGGCCTTTTTGATGCCCCTCTTCAGGTTGGCTCTGGACGAGCTGTAGGCCTGAGCATCTCCTGATCTAAAGGCACTGTCACATGCTTTCAGCAGCAGACGCACGTGGTTATCTGTTTCTCCGTGGTAACACTGTCAATTGTGGTGTTGATATAATCCAGTACTGAATGGCTGTAGGAGTCAGTGTTTGTATGAGAGCCACAGGTAGCCTGAGAGGCAAACCTACTCCATTCCGTGTCTTTAAACCTGTCCTGGAGTACTGAGTCTACCCCCTCCGGCCACACTTTGATGGTTTTCACTGATGGCTTCTCACGGTTAATGAGTGGTGAGTATTTGGGGGTAAGAAACAAAGAGAGGTGATCAGACTGTCCCAGGTGGGGGAGGGGAGTTGCCATGTAGGCTCCAGCAATGTTCGTATAGACATGATCCAAAGTTTCATCTCCTCTCGTGCTGCAGGAGACATGTTGATGAAATTTTGGGAGTACTGTCTTGAGGTTTGATTAAAGTCACCCGACACAATAAATGCAGCATTTGGATGAGCAGTTTGTTGCTTGCTAATAGCTGCATGCAGTTCAGACATGGCAGATTTAGCGTCAGCATCCGGGGGAATGTATGCAGCTGTTATGATTGTCGCAGTAAACTCTCTAGGCAGATAGAACGGTCTACACTTAACCATAATAAACTCTAGGTTAGCGGAGCAGTTTCTTCCAACAATGACAGAGTCCGTGCACCAAGCTTTGTTAACATAAATACACACACCTCCGCCTCTCGTCTTACCGGAATCATCTGCTGTTCTATCCGCCCGGAGAGTGTAGCGTCCGGCTAGCTCGATAGCATTGTCGGGTACTCCACTGTGTAACCATGTCTCTGTGAAAACCATGATGTTGCAGTTCGTAAGTCTCCTGTCGTGGGTAATCCAAAGCCGTAGCTCATTCATTTTGTTCGTCAGCGACCGCACATGCTGGGTAGAGAAAGCCGGTGAGGTGTTCTTTAGCTTAGCTCTTATCCTTCCACGTATTCCTCGCCTCTGTTTACGGTCTCGACGCCGCCTGCGAGCACTTCCGGCCGGCCGAGTCGCCTGTGCAGCGCCGGGTGTTCTTCTGAGCTCAGGGATGAGTTGTAGATCGCTAATGAAACAGTCAGAGTTTTGTAGTCCGATCTCCAAAAGCTCCATGTCCGGTGTAGGATGTGAAGGCAAAGCTGTTCTGAACGAACAGTCCCGAAATGAGCAGGTATAGTACTGCAAACTTCCAAAAACTGATGAGACACTGGGCCTCGCGATGTGCACGCGCCGCCATCTTGGTCGAGATGTCCAATTATTCTCATATCCTGCCACTCTCTTTCGGCAGCTAGAGAATCCGATCGCATTCTGTACATAAGCTCTGGCTACAAGAAAGTGTCCCAAGGACAGAGTTCTCAATCCTTCTTACGTAGCATTTACAGTCAAAGTTAAGGATTTTCTCCATTTCCAAGTCTTTATTCTCTTCAAATGTTACTGTAGATACAGCATCTGATATCATACGACCCAGCTCCTCTGCTGCAAGGCTGACAGATTCCTCCTCGTCGTCTTCATCTTCCGCTAAGGTCAACTGTAGATCAGGAATATTCTCCAATGTAATACAGTCGTCCTCATCGTCAGTGAACTCGTCTTCAGAATCAGAAGTGAGATCGGCGTCCGGTTTGTCGAAGAAGTTCTGCCATACGTCTGCACTATAACAGCCACGATTCAGCTCTTCTGCAATGCGCTTTGCCTCGATGCAGCGCACATGCGCGTTGCGTGACCGTAACGCATGCCGGTTAGAAATTTGTCCACGATGGTGTAGGTGGGAGTGTTCTCTGCTCTGCATTCCATGTCACATGGCCAAAAGACATCGCGGGAGCAAGATTTTTGCTGCGCAGCAGCGCATTTGCTCTCCGCTCGCTGCTCAGTCGTGGAACCGCCTCCATGACGTCGGCACTTTGCCCTGATTGGCTTCTGTCTACGCTGATGTGTATGGCGTTTGTTTTGATGAACTTCCATGTCCGTAGGCACATGTCCGTGTTTGCCGCTCAAGTGTCACATAAGTCGCATCTGTATGGTCCCACCTCGGCGCACGTGAACATAAATAAACCTATAAATTGCTTAATCTAATGCAACAACCCTAAAGCGTGCTGTAAATAAATTGGTCAGTTCTCTCATTCACCTTGCATTAAACAGTGATGATAACGAAGTGAATACGTGATGTGTATTATCTGCCTCCTTCAAATGATTCAAGGTGGAAACGATGGTACAGTGGTAGCTCTCTTGTTTTCCATGCGGAAGACCCGGGTTCAATGCCCAGTTAGGCTGTTTTTCATATGCCACTGGCGATAGTCGAATATTATTACTACTGACACAGTGTTCCTAAATACAAGTTAAAACGAAGTGCAACGGGGCAGTGGTGGCCTAGCGGCTAAGGCATCGGACCTGTGACCGCAAGGATCGCAGGTTCGAATCCCAAGTCGCCAGTAGTGCCACTGAGGTACCCTGAGCATGGTACCGTCCCCACTCACTGCTCCCCGGGCGCCGTTGTCATGGCTGCCCCCTGCTCACATGTGTGATGGGTTAAATGCAGAGGTTGAATTTCGTTGTCTGCACTGTGTGCTGTGCTGTGCCGTGTGATCACAATGACAGAAATGGGAGACTTTCACTTTCAAGTGATGATAGGTCGTTTCTTTTGTCGTGTCAAAAATGCCACAACCACATTGTGTTCCATCATAAGTTGCATGCACAAGCAGCTGTCGTGTAAGTCATTTTTATCATGTTTGACAAGATAAATTAAATATGTACTAAATATTGTGGAACTGACTATGCAACAATCAATTAATTTGCACACACAAGCCACTCAAATTTAATTGTTCTGCAGGTTGCGGAGTTGCAGTTTTAATTACAATTCCTGTAGTAAAAATTACAGTCCACAAGATGGCGACCTAGAATCGATCCAGCCAAGTCTCGTCCGGTTTCGTCATGTCTACGGGCAGTAGACTGTCCCACATGTTTGCAGGGTTTGTATCCCCGCCCCTCCAGCACCCAGCAAATCTCGTTGCAGAAGATAGACCGCGTCGGCCAAGTTGGATGAGGCTAATAATGACATCACATGCATTTATGCAGCTTAAGTAGCCACGAGGTTTGCTTCTAGCTGATTGGCGGAAAACAAACAAAAGAGCACTGTAATCGTCACGTGAATGGCCAGTATCGTCAGTATGGTAATTGTGGTAATTTACACACGGCCCAAGGAAGACGAGTTTTTTTCCTAAAAACTAGCCAACTTTAAAGACAAAATGTATGCTTTTAAAGCAACTAATACTGTTATCTGCAACATGGAATGGCTTCATCATTATCTCAACTCTCACATTTAGCAAAAAAAGAAAATCACAAATTTTGGAAAAAAAAAAACTTTTAACGCGATTTTCTTCTTTTCGCTCTGGCCGACATGGGACTGGTTTTGCCGTGGTCGGTCACAAATGTCAATGCCTGTCTGAGAAAAGTGTATAAAGTGTGTAGTGAGGGGTTTTACAGCCTTAAAGCATCTGTAATAATTGTAAAAAATAAAGCTGACTACTTCACGGATTTCGCCTATTGCGGGTTATTTTTAGAACGTAACTCCCATGAATAGTGAGGGACCACTGTACAGTATTCAAAATATTCTAAACACATCTCAGAAGCAAGCATTTGTCTCATATAATAAATATATTTCCCAAAGCATTACACACTTGTGTATGCCATTTACACACTGTTGCTCTAAATCTAAAGCTTTTTTGTTTTTATGGATGTTTTGATATATTGCCTTAAGGGTGAAAATGCAGGAGTATGCAAATAAAAGTCAACACAAGTAATATATTTTATTTTCTGAATAAATGTATAAATTGGTTGCTGTTGCGAATGCAGTATTGTACAGCACAAAAGAAAAAACAAGGAAAAGTACACCAACCACCAAATATAGTGGTACAGCAACCAAAAAACAGACATTTATTCAAATGAGTGTGTGTGTGTGTGTGTGTGTGTGTTGATGGGGGAAAGTTGGGTGTGTATTTATAGGGTCCATCAATCCTCAGCCACAATACTTCAATTGCATGCTATATTTTCTCTTGCCTACTGAGGAGAGAATCTTCATGTGTGGCATATCCAACCTTGGATAGAGGCAGCATCAGTATCACCACATGCTTCCTCTATTGCCGGGAGAAGTGGAAGGTGGGTATATGGATGATGATCATATACTTTCCAATATTGTTACATCTTCCAAAATATGATTTTTAATCTCATTATGTAAATCTGATTATTTGCCAAAACCATGTTCACAATTGCAATCTGCTGCTCTTATGAGAATATAGGAGCTCGTCCTCCATGATACTGTATGATACTGTTGTCTTTCCACTGTAGAATATTCAGAAAGAGTAAGAGTATGTGCTGTATAAAATCAAGGCTGTATACTGCCCTGTGACCATTCATACAGTGTAGTGCATTAGAATTCATGCTAGGAGCTACAATAGTATAATAATAATAATAATAACACATGAAATTTACAGCTATGCAAAAATGGCTATTACATGTACATTTATAGGCCTATGCCAGGCATTGATTGGTTTGTGTTCAGTAATGTAAATATTGTTTGTACACGTGAGGGCAGAGGCAGATTGGGTGTGTTTGAAGTAGAAAATCAAGTTACTTTCTGTTTGATTTTTGTGTGTTAGGTAGAGAATTGTGTATAAATTTGAAAAAAAAAAGTTAATAGTTCAATTGAAAATAGCTGAGAAATAGCTTTTTATTTTGCTTATTTGATGTGGAGTTGTGAAATGGTTTAGAAATTGTGTGATATATAACAATTTTGTGTGTAAACAGAAAATTGAAAAGTTGAAAAAATGTAGTTTGGGGGTCCAGGGGGTCCTCCTCCGGAAATGTTTTAATTAGCTAGATTTGATTTCCTGTATTCTGGAAATGTCCAGTGTTTTCTCCATATGCCCATTGCACGCCTCAAGACCTCTTTTGACCTCTTTTTTATGGAGCAAAAGGGGCAGATGATTAGAAAACTATTTAAAAAAACGGTGTCAAATTCCATGTATTTTCTCACTTGCTAAAGTTAAAATAGGTTAAAAGTATTTGTGATATTGATGGTGTTTAAAGGGCATGTTGCAGGGTTCATAAGTAACAAATTAACACCACTTTCTTGTTGATAATACACATTTAAACTGTTATCCATTGTATTTAATTTTGATGGGTATCACAAAACAGAATATAATACGAAAAAGTGTTGCAATGCGCAGCCCTCAAAACATTCCGTGACGTCACATTGGGGAGACGACCTGTAGATGACAGACTGAAAGCCATAGCATTCGTAAATCGGCTCTGGCCATAGAGACAGACGAGAGCAAGAGACAAGCCAGCGTGTTTAGCAGCAGTAGATAGATAAATACGATCCATATACAATCCATACAATCCATATATATATGTAGATAGATATACAGATAGCCTAGATAGACTGATACATATTTATATAAAGAGAGGAAGGGCGATAGGAGACCGCTAGATAGCATAGTATAGGTAGCCAGATAGCTAAACGTACATTTTTAGGCAGGTGGGTTGGTAGGATTCATATAAAATGGTCAACTATTGAGTTTATTCTGGCTATAAAAACACAAATCTAACAGGGCACAGGGTTCATGACTCTCGACCAGCGATCAAAACTCACTCACTTGCCTACATCACAAGCTTTCCACAGCAGTTTCCATGGGGCAGCACCGCCCACACAAAACGTGGAACACAGCAACACGGACGCTTATTCTCTTGTTGTCGGTAAGCGGTGTTGATGATAGTGATGAGGAGTGTATGAAACATGTGCTATATAGACAAACTTGTCTTGCCTTACGAAATTAATCATACTGAAGAAACATTGTGAAGATATGAACAGCCTATTCGGCGGCGGCAAAGTTTGCAAAATTTAGCTAAACTCTACTAGATGAAGATGTTGGAGCTAGTAGGCTGTCACTGCAAAGTGAGATAACTTAAGTGCAGTGCCGTAGCTCTGCACACGCACATTACGCACAGTGCCTAGGGCACCAAGTGCTTGGGGGGCACCACCAAAAAATCAGGCTTGTGAAAAAATAATCACAATAAGCTACGTACGATATATAAAATATGTGTAAAACATGTTCATATTTATAAGTAATACAAAAGCAACATAGGCCAATTTGCTCCAGAAAAGGCTAATCTCCTTTGCTGCCCTCTCTCCATTCTCTTCTTGGTGCCCCCCCTCCCAGTGGTCTGTTCGATTATGGCTCAGTCTCAATTTAAGTTTGGCAGACCTGTTTAGACATGGCCTCGAAAAGCCATCAAGTGTCGGGAGCAGAAAAAAGAAAAAAGAAGAGACAGCGAAATGAAGCTCAGGTAAGACAGTGTTTTAAATTAATAATAAAAAAAATGTAGCCCTTGCCAGGCAATAAACTTACAGTCAACAAACTGTAACGTTAGCTCCTAGTCTACTAGCCATGTTCAGACTGTTAATTACAAGTGAATCAGTTAACACAGTTAACAGTTCAGACTGTGTAAACAAATGATTAAAGTTGTAAATGACTGATGCTATCTAGCTAGTTTACGTTGTGGATATGAACATGAATTATTAATTACTGAAAGCAATTCATCATGGTCACTTGACTGTTTTGAGTTAACGTTCGGGTAAGACTAGCGCTTCCCTTCCGAGGTTGCTAGCTAGCTATGCTATTTCTGATTAAGCTTAATTTTCTAGTGTTAATTTTGACACCCTGTTTTAAATGTCGTCTTTGTCTTCGTCTCCTGACGAATGCTCTATTAGTTTTTGTTATTAGGCCTATATTATAGTCATTCACAAACCATTTTTGTTAGTCAAGTTCAGTGTAAACAAAGATTCTGCCCTATAGAAACGTTGAATGTAACTGTTTGGTAAAATTTTCAAGGTGTGACCGGTTATGGTCAAAAATGAAGATAGATTTTACCTTTATTTCGCATGACACTGCATTTCAGGATATCTATAAAGATGTATTTTCATTCAAGTGAATGGTTCTCGTCTATTGACTGTATATATACAGGCTATGTGCTCATCGGTTTTCAGGTTTATAGGCCAAGGGCGACATCTGTTGGTGAAATTGTAATATGAAAAGAATCAATCTTACAGTTATGTAGATTTTCCCCCTTTGTATTCATATCAAATTATGTACAGATTTTTATGTTGTCCCATATGACACCTCTATAAATTTAAAATAGAGTTTTGAATTTTGAAATGAAGTGATTTACACGTAGGCCTACATAAACCTAATTTATATATGCATTTTTGGAACTGTGGTTAAAAACTGTATTTCAGTAGAATCCCTGAATGTGTTGTCTTTTAATTCTGAATGCAGGGCCAATGCTTACATATGTGCAAGGAGGACCTCAAGGTCAGGAGGAGGAGGATGAACCATCCACCAGCAGTTCAACCAATTTAGATCAACCATCCACCAGCAGTTCAAGCCCTGGACATCAACCATCAACCAGTGTAGACTCTGCAACAGTTCCCAGCCCTGACCAGCTACAACCATCAACGTCCAGTTCAGGTACAGGTGCAACTCCACACACAACCACGGCGACAGTGACGAGCCCTGTCACTGAGAGGCCATCAGCAGGGGACACTGGAGACATGTGTTCCCCCTCTATATGATCCTGCTTTATTTGCTCTATTAACTTTAATGTTTGGTGTGTTTGTTTCAAAAATAAAGTGAATGGCACTGATAAATTCTGAAGTATTGTTCATATTGGGGGAGGGGGGAGGGGGGAGGGGGGGGGGGCACCACAAAGCATTTGTGCTTAGGACACCCAAATGGCTAGCAACGGCCCTGCTTAAGTGGATCTTCCAAATAGAGTATACCGGCACTTATCTGGACTAACAACATAACCACTGTCACTAGATATAAAGACAACTTGTTACACACTCAGTAAAACATTTTATTGTATGCACTGCTGATCGTACACTAGGTCCAGCGTTCATTGCTGCGTTGCTAAATGATAGCAACTCACCAGGAGGCTTCACCAACTCCACTCATTCTCCGACCACGAACTGAATTGGCTTTGATGACCATCAGTTCTTGGCAATTGCTCATTTAGACACTCACGTCTAACAGGTTCAAAACTGTGTGGCTGGGTAAATAGTATTTATGGTTCTTGCAACCTTTTCCTCATCCCAGCTAGTGGCAGTTCTAGCAAAGATCGTATCCTTCACAACGGCGGTAAAAATGTAAACATTCGGAAGGGCGTGACGTCACTGGAGGCAAAAAGATTGTGCTAGTGAGGCCGCTAAATTCATGTTATACGATGGGAAGCACAAATACACAAATAGCCTATATGATTTTTTTTGTTACACAGCTTTTCAAATTATGTTTGTGATAAAATTTTCAGGGGATTTAGTCAAGGTGGAAGCTGTTGCCTTAACTGCCCTGGGGGAATGCTTGAAAAGTGTCTGTGACTCTATTTGACTAACCTTGCAATCTTTTCCATTGACCTGACACTCTGCTGACCATAGGAAAAGACAGAGGGGACAAAATCTGGATGGTTCTCATCTGTAGAAACCTTGCCTACAAAATCAGATGAAATCTTTAGTAATCAGTGCCAACCTGAAAACTAACGTTAGCTAGCTAGTAGTGAAAACTAACTAGTGCTACCTAGCATGTAGGCTAATATAGTTGGTCTAACTGTTAGCAAACGTCAGCTACTAAATTAATTATTAATTAACAAGATAACACTAGGCATAATAAGATATGTTAGAAAAAAGATTTATTTAGCTAGATAAGCAAGTTTACAGAGCTAGTAACATCAGTAGCTGCTAGATATTTGCCTGTGATGAAGTGTGCACCACAAACACGGGCGTTCTTGATTATCTCCTCCGTCCAGTCATTTCTTCTAATGGCATTTAACCATAGTTGTCTTCTTTTTTGTTGACTGATTGGTGGTATTCGAAAGAATTTCTAATTTGACACCTTACTTTTCCGATTCTGGCACCCGAAAGCACAACAAGAGGACACCATGATAACAGACTGTTAACTTCTCTTTCGCGGACTATGACTGTCCCCGCTGACGTGATGGATTGTTTTGCCTCCAGTGATCATAGTGACGTAGGCTGTGAAGGGGTCTATAGATTAGAACCAGTCTCTGCTGAGGCTACCTTCTCAAGTCCCCAATGTGACATCATCACCAAATTCGTTAAAAAACAAAAAGGACAATAAATGGTCTTAAACAGATTTTGGAGAATTTTTTTAAATGGTATACATATCTTGAGTGCTTTAAGTACCTACTATTCGACAGTGGTGGTTAACCTGCAAGATGCGCTTTAACTGTTGCTGTCAGGCTAAACAAATAATTTACGACAAAGCTGATATCACGTATTTGGCTGATAAAAACAGTTCAATGGCATGGTATCATACACTGTGGAACTCAACTGTGGAAATAAAATGGTTTCCTGTGTGCTTCTGTCATAGTTATGCCTTAACATGCACCTACTGCTTAACCCTCTTTTCACTAGTTCATGTTCCGAAATTTGGAAAACGAGTTGTTAATAAATAGCGAGAATTTGGGGCGCTTCTCTTGATCCGGGGGCTCTCCGCGGAAGAGCCGCCTGCTGCGGCAGGACGGATCAGAAGGTGCGTCCACGCCATCCTGTCAGAACGACTGCGCGGCAGAAGACTGACAGGACGGTGAGCACCCGAGAAGCATCCGGGATCGATCTCGGGCTGCGAGAGAAGTGTGGCATATGTAAACAAGGCGAGCGTCTCTTGATCCGGGGGCTCTACGCGGAGAGCCGCCTGCTGCTGCAGGACGGATCATAAGGCGCATCCGCCAGGTCCCGGCAGAACGACTGCGCGGCAGAAGTCTGACGGGACGTGCGAGCGCCCGAGAGGCGTGATCGATCTCGGATGAGTTTTGAAAAAATAAAGTGAACACTTCTCATGAGACAGTGTAAAATGCATTTTCTTTTGAATTGGTAACGAGTGAAACGACTGAATGGTGGGCGGGAGGGGCGCATTTGGGCAAGGTCGCGAGTCAGGGTCCAGAGGTGCTTAATCGGTTCTCCGCGCAACCCTACGCAGGCAGGTGTCACGGGAAAACTGAAGCAAGCACCCCAAAAGGAGCAAATGTTTGAGGGACCCCTGACCGGGACCGAGTTATACGAATCACGACATAAGTGCTAGTTGGGCTTTCTTTAGCTCGGACGGATTGGATCGAATGTATAACTGGTAAGCGTCCGAGGTCCATCGGCCGAGGGTTTTTAGCGATAGCTCGGGCAGACCATTAGAGGCTGCGGTGGTGGCTGCACCGATCCGAAAGGAGTGGGATGAATAACGATCCGCCGGGATTCCTACTTGAGTAATAATGGATTTAAGGTGGGATTGAACAGTGAGCGTGTAATTGGCCGTCCATTGAACACGAAGAGGGGATCATTCTGAGAGGTGACTGAGGCACGGTGATTCATATAATGAATGAATCTAGAATTGTAGGTTGCGGACGCGTAGGTGAATTTAAGGGTTGAAATTGGCACTGGAAGTCGTGAATTCGTTACATCTAAGCAGCCCAAAATACGCCAGAAAGAACGCAGCCATCAGCGTTAGGCCTGTATGGGGTTTGAACACAGGAAATTACTGAATGGTGATGGGGAGCCGAAAGTCGAGAGTAGCCGGTTTGGCCTTACGGATACCTTTAATCATTAGAGAAATGCAGTAGCTGGGGAGCAATTTGCTGACTGGGAAGTAAACTAGTTCTGCTTCTACGGCTGAAGCGTCGGTCAGAGTATGCAGGTACTCCTCGATTTCCTTAGCTGAAACAGGTCAGACAAAGCGTGCATAGGCACAGCCTGATAGCATCAAATGTGTAGGGATTTGCGATGAAGAACATTGAGGCATTAAACCGAAAGTGCTTCTGTCAATGGAGTCAGGTCCAGGGCCACAGCCGGAGCCAATATTCCAGAAATCTGGAAGGCAAAGCGAAATCACTGTCCGTGAGGTGAACTAGTTCTACTGCTAGAGCTGGTGCATTGACCAGAGTACGCAGGTACTCCTCAATTTTTTTTCTTAGCGGAAATAAACAGGGCAGACGAAGCGTGCGTGGGAACTAGCGCGATAGCTGCCAGTGTGTGGGAATTTGCAAGGGGAGCATCTTGAGGCGTGAACCGAAACCGATGCGTTGCCCTTTGATGTTTTGCACGAAATAAATTACACTTGATGTAGTCACCCTTTCATTTATTGTTTTTATTTATTTATTTATTTATTTCATTTACTTATTGTTTTGGACCTACAGAACATGACTAAATTATCTCCAATTATTTATCAGTCACACTCTCGGGGAAAGGCGAAAACCCATGTTACCCAAAGAAAAACCACTCTTGCCAATTTTGTGGAAAAAACATTGGGAAGCCTGGGAAAAATTCCTTTACCAGCACCATAACAAATGGCTACTCAGGGTTGGACAGCCGAGAGTGGACGCGTGCTACGCCACTGTTAAGATTATGAAAAAATAAGATACCCGTTACAGGCAAAGCGCTATTAACCGTGTAAAATTATTTGATTTCAAAGTGGCGCTAAAAGCATAAGTCTATAAAATGCTACTGCGTCATTTCCGGGAGGTCCCGTTTTCCGTGGGTGGTTCAACCTCCGAACGATGGAACGAGAACGATGCATGTTGAGACACTGCACACTTGTGCCTCAGGTCATCTGCAAAGGAGACATAACGAGGTTATGTGAAAGCCAAGTCCCTGCGTGGGAAAACCATGCCAGCCCAGCAAAAATGCCAAAATGTTATTTGTCATTCGTGGTGACTAGTAGGCCAATTTGGCTTGATACCACGGGAGTGCAATACCTTGTTTTGCCTCATAGTCCCAATGGACAACGTTGGGGAAAGCGGGGGCGCTATTTCACTCAATACAAATGCTGGCTCAAACGGGAGAGGGATAATGATATGAAGGGACGACCCGGTAAATTAAGGACCAGATTATTTGATAAAGATGTCTGCTAATGTGGAATTCGAAGTTGCACATGCGAACGGGGTACACCGTGACAGGTTTGATGGAGAAGTAAAACCACTCTGCGGAGTGGTGAGCGATTCAACTGTGTGTAAGCACCAGCATGGGAAAATGAGAGCCGCTTCGTCAGGGCACTGATCAGCATGAACCACTTTTAAGGGGAATCTTAGTCAAACTCAGTACGTTGCCAAAGCTACTAAAGATAACGTAACCAAATTAATTCGAGTAAAACTCCGCCAATATAAGTTTGCTTAGTAGCAAACGTTGCTAACGTCCCACCACGAAAGCAAACCTTGTCTGTGTAGATTCTCTTTTATCCGGGCCACAGCAATCAAAGGAGCTAGGCTGTAAACGACTGGACTTCTTTTGGAGCTAGAAAAGGCTTCACTTTTCGTCCGAAGGCTGAATAAGCAAACTATGGTAGGCAGGAGCAGTGTCAGCATAGCCGCTAACAGCGTTGGCGAAGGCAAGTAACACTGGTAGCACGGTTAGCATTGCGGCTAACAACATTGGCTAATTACTGTTAAACATGGTTAGTTTCTCAGCGTTTTAGCATGGTTAGCGTCGTTACCAGCCTGCTAACATACATAGAAGAGCCACAACCGATTTCCCATGCGCTGATTACCCAAACGGACGTCTATTCAGTGCAAACATACGCAAAAACCGAGTGAATTGCTTGTAGCAAAGGTTGCCAATATCCCACCACGTATTCAGGCCTTGAAAGTATAGCTGCGGTGTTAGTGCGAAATTAGCAGTATTAGCAGCGAAATTAGCAAGTAGCACAGGTAAGGCAGCTAGCATCACGGCTAACAAACACTAGCTAATCGCTATTGCACGGTTAGTAGATGAGCAATCATAGCACGCTTAGCATTGTTATTAGACTGCTAACGGGCACACGAGTACTGCGATGTCTTTTTTTATGCGCTAATTATCCAAAATAAACCCACTGAAGACGAACGAATTGAACGCCTAACCTAAGAGACACAAACTACCGATGCATAGTACGCCTTTACCGCATACAATACGGAGGTGTAAGTGTGGCCGTTTACATCTGCATCAACACGGATTGATATAGACATGCAAGTAACAGGGTGGAAGGAACCGAGGCTTGGTACTGAAGCGAGCAGAGGCCTGTAAAATACCGCAGGTGGTGGTGGCACGGCTCCGGGTAGGAGACACATAACGGCGGGGATGGGGTGCATGACAAGACATATTACATACAAGACATTAAGGGGATGGGGAAGGTGTAGCGACGCGGTCGCTACAGCTTTGGAGGCGGCGCACATTACAAGACATGACACATTACATACATACAAGACATTAAGGGGATGGGGAAGGTGTAGCGACGCGGTCGCTACAGCTTTGGAGGCGGCTCAGCACACACCTTTGGTTTTGTATCCGCAAGCCTCGCAAATGTGGAATAATATAATAAATAAACAAATAACGCTCCCGATGCAAAGGGCAGGCCGCTTGGCGGGCAGCGGGAGAGAAGCAGAGGGGTAGGCTCTATAGCGATGCCAGAATTCGCCCGGGCAGAAGAGGGATACCGGGAAGTCGACTGAAGCTCGGAGAAAATATTTAGAGTAGCTGCTGGCGGTTTGAAGTAGTTGGGGAAATGTTGGTGTTTGCTATTGAGCAGCGATCGGAGTACGGCATCCTTAGGAGCAACACTGGAAAACAGGCGAGCGAGCAGAGGCCTTGCGAGCAAGAGGAAGCGAGCGGAAACGCTGATGGGTGAGTGGTGAATAAGTTACCGGAAGAGGTTAACGAGAGGGGCGTGACAAAGTTTCGTCGCGCTCCTCCTGAACTTCCGTTTTTTTAGGAAACGCCATGTTGTGTTCCGGTCAAAAGTGACCGTTTTGATTATATTTTTTATCAAAAATATTTTTCCTTTAATGAGACATCCTTGACTCCATGACAAGGCTCCATGGCTCCAGGCTCCATGACTTTGTTTACGTAGGGCATGTGAACTCACAAAACAATTTTGGATGATTTGTATAAAATTTTGGGCGATCTATTTAACTTTTGTACACCTGTGGTGTTCCAGTCAAAAATGACCGGCTATAAGAAATGAATGGGTGAATTAAAAAAATTCTATTCAAGAGTATATAAAATTGATTCAAGCAAATTCCTGTTGTTCAGCAAGACAAATACTTACATTTACACATACAGACCCACATCAACACTCATGCACTCTAAAAAAATATTGGGTTAAATTCAACCCAAACGCTGGTTAACTATTGGATCAGCCCAGCGTGGGTTATTTTAACCTAAAAAATTGGGTTGCGAGTTTAACCCAGCAAGTTGGGTTAAAGGTTTAACCCAAATGTTGGGTTACTTTTAACAAAACTCTTGGGTTACGACCTGTGGTATTCTACATATAGTACTTGGCTGCTAGACAACTTGGTGCAGAATCTAGTATGGCTTGAGCATCTCGAATCAAGTAACCTTGTCATTTAGCTGCAGGTTCAAGGTATTTAAGATCATTATGGCACCGTTTACCATAAATTTGTGTATTCTACATGTGAGTGTAAAATGCCTGTATTTATTTCTGGAACACCCTGTATATCAAACAGACTTCCTTGAATATCTACCATAGCACTGTTTACAGCAAATTTGTGCAGCCTAAATGTATAAATAAATGTTACTACTTGACATTGTCTTTTTGCCAGCATTTATTTCTAGAACACCCTGTATATTAAAAAGTCTTCCTTGAATATCTCCCAAATCATTTGATTCTCCAAACTGAAACTTTGCAGGCATAATTGATACTTGTTTGCCTAACAGATAATAAAATTTAGTCAAAATTGATCGATACTCATTGCCTTAAAAATTAGGTCAAAGGTCAAGCTCACATCAAATGACTTTGAAAATGCAACGACCTTGAAAGGTCATCGTGTTATATATAATTTGAAAGGGAATTTTCTTCCCTTTGTAATGATACCAAATTTATGGAAATCGAGTGATGGGTTTGCAAAATGAAGCCAATTTTCTGTTCCATGGTCACTAATCGATGCAAAAACGGTGAAATTTTCAAAACTCTCTAGATTCGTGAAAAATGGTCCGAATGAGCTGAAAATTGGTATGTTACCATTTCTCAAGGATATGCTCAAGTATGCCAAATTTCATCAAAATCGGAGGGGGGGCGGAAAACAATTGAGTGGTTTGGCATGGAATGACTCACCCCCTATGGACCAAATTGTATGGCACGTGCTGTGGTGTTAGAGGTCTTTGTGCTTTGTGCCTATGACGAGTTCATTCAGATTAGTTTTCGCAATGTTAAAATTTCACGGAAATTGTTTTTGTTGGAAGTGGGCGTCGACCAGTGTTTTCAATGCGTGATGGTCAATAGATTTCACATTAAAAAGAAATTGGTTGTAAACATTAGCATTCTCTAGATAATAGGCAAAATGACATTTTGTACAATTACAGCGCCCCCTATGGACCAAATTGTATGGCACAAGCTGTGTTGTTAAAGGTCTTTGTGCTGATCGTGCATGACGTTTTTTGTGCAGTTCCCACCTTCTCGGTCCAAGATATTGGCAACTGAAAATCCCAATTTTTGCATTTACCCTTATCACTAGGTGGCGCTATGCTTCAAGTGAGTGGTTATCGGCTGGGTCGATACACCTTTGTAACACCGACATACTAACACAAAATCGTTGTCTTGGGCAAAATTGTTGATGAGTTATTTAACAAAAACTGTTTTTTGACACCTAGCTTTCCCAATAAACATCGCCCCCTATGACGAAATGTCACACAATTTAGTACACATGAAAAGAAAGCTGTTTAGAGATGGCATGTCAACTTTGACCAAATTTCAGCAATTAAAAGCCAAGATATGGACTTTTGAAGATTTTTAAGCTACGTGTTAAATGTTCATTGACGTGTAACTTCGAAACGGTTTATCTCAAGATAAATCCTTTGATAACTTTTTGTCAGCATTGTCTGTAGATGACATATTTTTGTGAGATTCACATGAACGGCCTGTGATGAGTTCGTTCAGATTCATTTTCGCAATGTTAAAATTTCACGGAAATTGTTTTCGTTGGAAGTGGGCGTCGACCAGTGCTTTCAATGCGTGAGGGTCAGTAGATTTCACGATAAAAAAAAGTTGTTGTAAACATTAGCATTCTCTAGGTAATAGGCAAAATGACATTTTCTACAATTACAGCGCCCCCTATGAACCAAATTTTATGGCATGTGCTGTGGTGTTAGAGGTCTTTGTGGTGATCATGCATCATGTATTTTGCGCAAATTTCCACCTTTTCGGTCCAAGATATTGGTAACTCAAAATACCAATTTTTGCATTTACCCATATACAAAGATTCATGTCCCCCAGACTTCCAGTGTCCCGGAAACCGTTGAAAATGGAAAATGGAAAATTACTGGAAAAAAAAAAAACAAAAAAAAAAAGGGGAAAAAAGTCACGGCAACACTATAATGACCGCTTTCGCTAGCTTCGCTAGCAGTGGTCATAATGAGCCCAGTTTTTTTTAATTGAGCTTAAGCAATTGTAAAAAACTGTAAATTGAGCTTAAACAATTGTAAGAAACTGTAAAAGAAAAGACAGCCAAGCCAAGTTAAAAACGATGCATCAAAATGTAAAAAGCTCACGTAGGTTTTTGGCTGCAGTGAAACTGCCAGCAGCAACACTAAGCTATAATGTCTTAGTGAGTACCTACTGAATAGCCCAGCGAGACTGAGAACAAGGTGGAAATTGAACCTGCTAAGCAACATGCTGGTGGTCATGACGAGGGACAGACAGCAAGGGGGATTTCAGCGGAGCAAGAGGTGCCGGTAAGTTAGAAGGACATAAAGCATGAAGTTAATTCATTTCTGCACATACAGTAACCTAATAACATATTATGCGCATCATAATATTAAAACTATAAAATTAATAAAAAAAATAAAAATAAAAATAAAATTGAAAAAGTGGACATGGTATTGAGACGTGTGAAAATGATTGGCAAAAACTGTACTTCTATTTCCTTTTGTTGTGCATATTTTATGGATACCATGTATATTCTAAAATGTACTGAAATTACAGAAATCTGAGAAATTACGAAATATAGTAAAACCACTGGCAAAAACTTGCTTTTTGTGATTAGTATCGGTATTTACGTTTACATATGGTACTTTACCCAGGTAGGCCTATATGCCTTATTCATCTGTTGTCAGGGGTGTCCAAATACATAGGAATGTCACATAGGTTGATACAGTGTGTACAGTAACATGTGCCAACGGTAGGACAAAGGCTACTGTAGATTTTATGTGATTTGTTTGTGTTTTTTTTTGCTAATTGTACATTGAGTGCTATTGTAGTCTTTCTGAGCGACAGCATGTGTTATGGTTGCAGAAGTAATGCTGGGTGAAGTGGGAAAAGTTTTGGTAGATGTAGTGCATTTTGTAGCAAATGTTAACTGACGTGCTCAGATATGTGCTGGTTAAGCAGTTTTTTGAAAAAGTGGACATAGAACTGAGACAAGTGTGAAAATTGTAGGGTTCAGCCATATGTAGTGCATCTTGTCACTAAAACAGGTTTGACGTACCAAGGTAACTCTTTACCAGCTTGCATTCTCAACTTCTGCTGGAAATGCACTTGCATAGGTTATGCATGTTAACTAGCAAAACTCAGTTACACAGCCAGAGACAAATACAGTATGTTTGGCATAGAGCTAGCTCTGTTTTGATGTTGACCAGTTAAAGAAGGCAAGTAAAGCACTGATAACCCACAGGGACTTTATTTTTGATATACAGAAACAGCTAAAGGGTTGCCCTGTCCAAAAGCATTAATGTGCTACATGGTGAAATGACAGATGAAGCACTGTCTTTGCCTTAATGTACATAGCTTTACAGTGCTAGAATATCCAGCTATGATTTTACACACTGTGACATGCCGACTCCATTCCTTAGGCTTGTCAGATTGGCCTTATTATATTGGTAGCAGGATCAAAACAGCCTCATTCTGTCTTTTGGTAGACACAAGAACATGTGACTGTAAATTGCAATTGTTTTCATTATATAGGACATAAGACATGTGATGACAGAGAATGAAAACAAATTATGGCATTGTCATAAAAAGGCTGATTAAATGATTATAGAAATATAGACCATTTTCAAGTCTCTGAATAAGATCATTTAAATCAAAACCGAAAAACTTTGTTAAGCATAAAAGTATCTCATCTTGACAGTGCCTTCAGCCTGTATTTGCATTCAGGTGTCCTGAGAAGACTTTACATCAGCGTACTCCGTCTGCTCAGGGTTGAGATTCAGCATGTC
The DNA here is from genome assembly GCA_027475355.1 of Coilia nasus. NCBI lineage: Eukaryota > Metazoa > Chordata > Actinopteri > Clupeiformes > Engraulidae > Coilia > Coilia nasus. The sequence goes on along the minus strand of CM050216.1, from coordinate 1,854,427 downwards.
ATCATCCTCGTCATCACATGGAGGCCGGTTGCGTTTAAAGAATCCCACCTGTGAGTCAGTTATATATATATATATATGTTAGAAGTGCAAAAACACATGCTTAAGGTTTACAAGAAAAACATGTTGACAAATAAATTCAGAAGAGGAAATTCAAAACTCTTGAATAAAACTGCTACATAGCAAACAGAAAAGGAATGTTATGGAAAAATGGAAACTTCAGGCCATCTAGTGGTCAGGCAATGGAAGCTCATTACCTTCCAGAATATGTAGCTAAGTAGAGCCAATAGCAGAAGTCCAGCAGCAATGGCCATAATAATCCACCACACCGGCACCTCCCTAGTCTCCTCTCTCCACACAACACTGGTATGGGTCTGTGGCACAAACAGTTATTAATAACCTTTGCAGAATCCAAGTTAGCTTCATGAGCGCAGTTAACAAGAGAGCTAGCACCAAAGTCCTTCTAAATTGGCGACACTAAAGTTCCTCAAAGTGCATACAACTCAAGAAGAAAATAATTAGGTCCATATAAACATTTCACTACAACTCTTCCTTTAGATCCCCTTCAGACAAATCTTTAACTTTTTGAAACACCTGCTAGCTTAGTCCCAACATGGTTACAGCTACAGGGTGATAATGGCCTCACCTCCGCCTGGCCGCTGGGGAGCTGCTCAGGCTGGATCTTTGAGGGCATCCCCTCCACCTGGTAGAAGGCATTGGAGTACAGGATGTAGTTTTCATTTGGCCTCTATGGATAGGAGGTGACATAAGGGATAGTGGTGTTACTGTGCTGCTCTGAGAGAGCGGACCAGATATATACAGAGAAGTGCACAAATTAACTAATGATGTCCAGATGTGTAATAATTAGAAGCTGGCTCTGAAGTGGATCTTTCGCCTGGGTGACCAGACTTTGTTTCACTGCTTGGACAAAATCTGTCTACTCGCCATAGTTTCAGTATAAGTTTACTTCCTGGTACGCAGATACTTTCTTTGAACTTTTAAACCATTGGGCCTGCCTTCAACCAATGCAGCATGCACTCAAACTTAAACTTCAGTTCAACATTCAGGCCTCCCACCAAGGAACATGGCCCTCCTTCTGTTCACTGGCAACAATTTGATCGAGGCAAAAGCCTTAGTAGAGTTTTCTGATGGAGTACTGTAGTGAAATGCAATACTGAGCAGAGGTTCCAAGGTGACGCTAGCCTGGCCAGTGAATCTTGCCCTGGGCAGCGTTTCCCCATAACGATAGATCGGCTTAAGAGCATAGTAAACGAGTGATCTTACGAATGTTCTTTAATTTTCTATGCCTGTTTCCCAAAGATGATCGTAGCGTGAACGCTTATGCCCTGCTCTAAAGATGTTCTTAAGATGGTTGTTAGAGCTGAAAGCTCTTTTAGGTCAGAGCTTTCTTTTGAACTTCATTGGGCACATGGTGAATAAGTTGGCTTCAATGCAAGAAAATACATTTTTAAATAAACAAAACTTGTAATGTTTGCATACCTTCTCATTCAAGAATAAGCAAAACATGATCTGCGACCAGTCTTATGAAGCAAACAAAAATATGTATGATTTAAAAATGTATTAATACACTGTATTCAGATTTTTTTGTTGCAGGTTTCATGCACACAATCAAAATAAGCCCTTTTACGGCAACTGTCTTTCTGTGCCTGTGCTCATAAGCAAAAGCACTTTTGGATATAGGCCACCTGAAGGCATCAGAGGGCAAGGGACATAAGTATATGCCTACAGGAAATGAAGACGGTCTTTAATAGATTTTAAGATAGCAGCAGTATGATTAGGTAAATTAAGCCATACTGTCACTGTGTGGTGATTTTTAGTCTGCATAGGCCAGAATAGTAAGTTTAGATTTGTGTGTATCAATTCTGTGTTTATCTAAATTGTCAAAATATATATCGTCAATTTAGGGTAATTACTAATATTCGTATAATTTTAAAAATCAATTGTTTAGAAAGCTATAATTTACCCTACTGTTAAGTTTAATGAGCTCCAAAAAAAACCATGTTGCATGACAGTACAGGAAAATAAGTATAACCGGGCCTTTACGATGCTCTTAGCAGTCTAAGATTACTCTGGACTACACGTAGATCTATGACGAGTGATCTCATAATGTTCTTAAGTAAAGAATCAGGTAGATTGGGCCATGACTGCTCTATGGTGGGTGCTATCTCTCATTCTTCTTGGTCTAGAAGGATCAGACTTGTCCTTCCAGGGCCAAGTCCACTCCAGACTTCAGTTCTCTGGAGTAGAGAGCTAAGTGTGTGAAATGGCTTCTATAGGTGAGAAATGAGAAGTCAGAGGGAGGACAGACCATGTCAAGGGAACATCTTTCTTTTTTGCACTTTTTAACACAGTGATTTCACTTGTGTGTGTAAAACTGAGACACAGAGAATACAATACTACAGGGCAGATAGGTAGACAAACAGTGATGGTGACAGACAGAAAACAGAAAGAAAGAAAGTAAGAAAGAAGGGGAAGTATCATCCTGATACGAAATTAGGTAGAAGAAAATATACAAATAATAAATGAAGATGCCATGTAAGAGAGGCTGTGCTCACCTCTAAGAAGGTGTTGACCCAGAGGTGGGCCATGACCTTCACCACAGCGATGCCCTGCCTCCTTAACCCTCTTGCCTCACACTCCACTCTCACACAAGGGTCCCCTGAGGAGCAATTCTGACACACACACAGTCACACACACACGTACGTGCACACACATGTACATATATATTAGAATCATACAATTGTGTACAAGTGTTATTTTATATTAATTTAATGAAGAAAAGCTTGGATTGTTGTTTAGAAACCTGACATAATTGTTGTTTAGAAACCTAACAGAGTAAGATGAGCACAATCTCCACATTGTTAGCTAACAATGTTTACTGCCCTCTGTTGGTCATCTTAAAACAGTACAGTTGTTACCATCTCAGCAGTGGGGTGGGCTTGAGGTTACTTAACAGTGGTTATAACAAATGTTTGACAGGAGAAAGACAAATTAAGACAATGGAAAAAAATGTACTGCACACAAACAAAAATATTTAGTTTTGAAGACACAAGAGAAAGAATTATTTCAGCAAGGCAGCAAGATTCTGTATTTACTGCTATACAGTTCAGACAAATTATTGGCAGTTCAATAACAGGCAGAGTGAAGGAAGCTTCCAGGATTTGGGAACTGAAGATGGGTCGATCATGTGAAAGACAGTAATACTATCGCCACTCAAGCTTGCGCCCCCCCCCACACACATAAATCTCCTTATGATTGTTGACAATGAACCATAAGGTATTTGAATTACTATGCCTTAGATTTATCTGTGAAACCGACATTCATGTAAATCTCTACCATTTCCTTCTTACCACATGTATGGTTTCCCTCGCCTTTTGAATGTAGCTGTTCCATGAGGCATCAGTTTGGGCCTCTCTTTTATTAATGTGGTGCCCCCCCTGGGTGGTTCTGTTTGCTGTGGGCTCTATTCTCACCAGCTGCAGGTGGGAAAAAAAAATGCACAAAAAATAAGGAGATTTTGCAATGGCAGGCAGGACTCTTATCTTTAGTATAACCTACTGTCACACTGTTTCTGGTACACATTTTGTGGTATAGCATGTATTTAATGCGCTGTATTTATTTCTGTCTGTGTAATACAATGTATTTACTTAATGAATCAGAAAAATAACAATATACTTGAATTTCAGTTGCATGTCAGTAGGACAAAAGCTGTATTAAATTATTCTTGAATTATCTTATGCCTTAAACTGTTATTCATATAATGCTTTTGAGCATGGGCAGTGCATGAGTTTTATACTTGTATTCTGGATGTACAGTAAGCACAACCACATTAACTGTTAAGGTTTTTAAGTTATGTACTCTCCAACATGGTAGGATTTTTTTTAATGCATCTACACAAATCCACAAACATGTTCTGACTTTTCAACACACTTCGATTTTCATTACATATATATATAATGAACTACTGCTAGTTTTCTTTCTGTGTTGATATCTACCCTCCATGTACCCTGAGCCTCCTCCATCTAATCAAGGTCAGCTCATGAAATGGGTCATTTGATTATGGCTGCAGCTTCAGATTTTGCCAGTAGGTGTCACTCTCACCCTATGGGGATCCATGCTGGCATTGTTGGCAGAACAGGACAAGAAATTCTCTGAGTCTGTGGCAAAGGTGTAGAGCAAGGAGGAGCGCTGACGCTGCATGGGGAACTCCATCACAACCTTCACATTCACCGCACTGGGGCCCAGGTTCCGCAGCTGAGCGAATGTGTGAACAATAGATCATGTGTCAGTGTAAGCTAAAAACAGTATTATATGTAACTGAAGCACCTTAAATGAATGAAACCTGTAACTCTCTCATTTAAATTCTGTCTTTAAACTATCAAAGAAAATTGACATTTTGCACACCTCTCAGGAATAGGTGCATTGCATTTCATTACAACTCAGAACAAATAAATATTTAAATAAATACAGATATTTCTACACACTGTCAAATTTGCAAGTAACTATCTTAGAGGTTAGTATATGTTCTCACTAAGCTATTTAAATATTTTGTAATAATAGTCTACAACTGATTGCAAGGTGAAATTATTTGGCAATCATGAACATCAAGGAACTGAAGCCAGAGGAAGAACAATGTGTATCAAAGCACCTGTCATTTGAAAGGGCTTTCACAGCCTTTGGCAAAGTGGGAAGTACAGCGGTCTCATTGTAGTCAGTGTCTATTTATTATAGGCTGCTTCAGTTGTTTGTTGATTAACCTGAAGTCTCTGTCCATTAGGGCTCAGAGACTAAAAACAATCCCCTGGGGAGCAAGGTCAGACTCTTTCTCACAAAGGGAACTTGGTGAGGCTTACACCACTCTAGTGGTTCCATGGCCCAGCAACAGTGAGGTTTGGCTCACCATGTAGACGTGCTCCACATATGGCCCAATCTGCTCCAGAGAGGCTGGCCACTCCACGGGCTCCCATTTGGCGATGGGCAGAACAACCTCCATGGGCGAGGACGCTCTGTAGAGATAGCAGCACAGACATTTAAGATGATGATACAAGGGAAAACTTTTTGAGCAATGTTGCTGGGCAACAACATGATAGACTTGTATTCTGATTAGATGATGGAAAGTTCTATGCTAGGTAATTTAGGTCGCCCTGATAAAAATGTGTTGTTTTATATAAGTGGGAAAGTACCCAGACAGCATTTGTTAGTAACATTGCCCTGAAACACTCATGACAGACAAATTGCACAACTACATCACTCAGCTCAACTGACTTAGCATAATACCAGGATGACTTCAAGCAGTGTTGGAAAATTTGGGCCATATGCACAGCCATTAAAGCTGCCGTCAGCAGGTCTTCGAAATTGCAGGACCTTGGCTTGAAAATTGAAAAAGATACAACATCCAGGTTCCTCCCCCACAATACCTGAGCTCCAAAACGACTCTCAACTTACCCTCTTCTCCTTCTACAGACATGCTAGTCCATGGGACAGTGAGGCCACAGGTGAAGTACCATGTCCACAGCAACAGTGACAAGCTTTGATAGACAGGGGTTACCAATCCCATTGTGCTCTGACAGGTTCCCAATTTCTGTGACCGTGTTAATATTTTATGCACTATTGTCAAAAAACAGTTCCTGCAAATATGTTACAAAAATGCTGCAGCTTAAAAAATAATAATAACTACCATCATAGACTGAGCTACAGGACCTATACCACTAGTACAATCCATTATTGGGCACTGCACATACACTGCACTACATGTACTGTATGTGGTGTGACTTGGCCTCTCGATCAATTTAATTTTGCATGTCGATTTGGCATCCCGATCAAAATCATGAAAAGTACACATGAAATGTCACCCCCTGAGGAGAAAGAATAGAAATGCATAGCCAATTGCTTTGCTATTGAAAGACATTGACAGACACACAATTTTTTACTTCCCCAGGAATTCTCCCAAAAGTTCAATCAAAACAACCAATATTAATTCCTTTTCCTATTCTGATGTTCAGAGGCTTGCCTCAGGATTCTTTTGGCATGAGGATGTGACAGAGAAGAATGACAGATTTAGAGAGAGACCCTACCCACCTGCCAAAGACATCTGTTTTGCCACTGATGGAACTGATCAGAGGCTTAATCATGTTGTCTGAACTGCACCCACTTAATGATGCTTTGTTATGCAACAGTTGCCATGGTTACTCATATGACGCCAAAGATCTTAGATTCTACAAAGATAAGCCAACATAATACGTTACTATGGGACCAAATGTGAACACGTCCGGACTGCATAAATGGGCGTGTCATATGACGTCATATTATAAACTTTTTATTTTAATAAGCTGTTAAATAATATAAATATAATTCTGTGTAGTGTATTGTTATCTAGGGTGATGTACGATGCCAACAAATTCCTATTTCGAACTCTAAGGAAATAATTTAGTGTGTCTGTAAAGCGAGCTAGCAAGCTAACGAACTAGCTCATTCAAGTAAATGGTAGTAACTGACAACACCAATGTGCTAAACGCTAACAGTGATTGGACTCACCTTGAATTTAATACATTGCTGTAACCCTATAACTTTATATTACTTTGTCTGATTACGCTAATATCAGTAACTGTATCTAGGTGGGTGTTAGTGAGTAAAGTGAGAGCTTTCAATTTAAAACATTACGTTAGCGTTGTTCGCTAGCGTTAGCACGCTAACAACCACATAGTAAGTTGTGCTGCCTGACCTAAAATAAAGCCAATTTTCTCAAAATCCAAACAGTAACAACTTACACTGTTAGGCTTGAAATTATTACAAATAGTTGCGGATTGTTACACATGATTCCAAAAAACCCTTAACAACTCCAGAAAGACGTTATCACCAATTTATTAGTTAAACTCCACACGGACACGTTTAGTTTAGTTCATTTCAATGAAACGAACCTAGAATCTGCTCTGCACTCAGAGCCATAGAAACTTTCTATGGCTCTGTCTGCACTGCATAAAGGGGGATTTTCCCCCCTCCCCCTTGCGAAAATAGAACACGGAAGCAAACGGCTGTTGGCGACTCTCTTTTCCTCAACACTCTCTGATGACGCACAGAAGAAGATGATAATGATGATGATGAAAAGGAACCTGGATAGAATCATTTGCTCTGTCACATGAAGAAGTCAGCGAGGAGGAGCAACGACTATAAGAAATAATAAACTGTATAAATTAGTACTTGGAAAACAGAGGTTGGAATAGAGCAGTAATACTGTACCCTTGCATCTCCAGTGTGGCGAAGGCTGTCACACTGATCTTCAGAAGGACAGGCTCACTGTCAGGGTTATGGACGTTCTTACTGAAAACGCAAACACAAGGCCACATTAACAAACACACACACACACACACCTCTAACACACAGACAGACAGTCAGCAAGGCAGAAGAGTCTTACCTTTTGATCTGCATGTGGAAGGTAACATCTCTGTCCACATTTTCCAGGTTTCCTACACTGAAGAGCAGACCTGCCTTCAGCTGAAGACAGCACAGGGTTACTTTTGATAAACGGCTAAATTCTCAGCGGTTTTAGAGTACTATGATCACAGTCACTGCGTGCACATGGACGAGTTGAATCCGATTGGAAATGGTTTGGGATTGTATCGAATTCATGTGCACAGGCTAAAGATCGTATAGGGATTGGTTTCGTGAATCCGATTGCAACCCCTGGCTTAAGCCGATGTTAATCCGCTTGGTGCCGCCTTGTGCACGCGATTGGTTTGGATTCGCGTAAGACCACTCGATCCCAGAAGCTTCTGTCCCTGATTTTCATCCATACTGAACGTCGAGGCTTTCTTTGTAGCAGAGCGCCTGCTCTCAAGTAATTCTCGTTGTCCTCGATTGCTTGTCATATCAAACGCCGACGGCACAGTATCAAGGAAACCAAAAACGCTGTTTGTTCGTTCACACGGATGTCCAAACAAAGGAGAATGCACAATATGTATGCAAATGCTTCTCTGTCAACCTCACCGAACGTCATCTTTGTTTGTATGCCGCCAGATAGTTTTGTTTATTTTCTTTTTAGCAGCCGTCAGCCTGAAGTAGTTGTAACACCACTTGTTGAAAGGAATATAGCGCCATCTAGTGTAGCGGAAAAGGCCAGATCTCTGACCATTATCCGCTTACACGAACTCTCATGTGCACAGGGATTTGGGACAGACCACCCGTTGGGTAGCAACACCCAATCCAATACCAATCCAATCCGATCCTACCATGTGCCCATAATGACTGTTACCCATATCTTAGGTACCTAGATAGAGAAACATTAGTTTTGTTCACTGCGTAGGCCCATACATCATATTCATCTATTGTCAGAGGTACACACAAATACATGACAATGTCATTTAGATGCTTTGGTAGTATATATATACACTCCTGATCAAAATCTTAAGACCAGTTGAAAAATTGCAAGAATTCACATTTTGCACTGTTGGATGTTAAGAAGGTTCTAGGTAGTGCTTCAAAATGCAAAAAGAAGAAATGGGAGTGAGACAAGAAAAAATTATGAGTAAGCAATAAGTAAGACAATCATTTTAAACTCCTTAAAAGATCCTGAGGGTTATGGGAAAAAGTCAAGTGGTAGACCCCAAAAAAATTGACCAGCCCTGAGCCAGAGGATCCGATTGGCTGTCCGTCAAGACCCGTGACGATCCCCGGCCCAAATTAAGCTTCTCACTGGTGCCAACTGCAGTCCCATAACCATTAGACGGCATCTGCGAGAGAAGGGTTTTAAGAACAAAAAACGTCTTCAAAGACCTTGTCTCCTTCAATGGCACAAAATTGCCCATTTGGAGTTTGAAAACAACAGAAGAGGCCGCACTTTGCATAACAACCTTTTAATTGCACAGTGTGCAATTAAAAGGTTGTTATGCAAAGTGCGGCCTCTTCTGTTGTTTTCATTCGATTTTAGATTTAGGCCAGCACTCTAAAAACATTTAAGATTACACGTCGAGTGAAGCCTGCTCCTATCTTTGCTTTACCATTTGGAGTTTGCACAAGAGCACCAAACATGGGGCACTGAAAGGTGGAAGAAAGTTTTATTCTCTGATGAGAAAAAAATAACCTTGACGGTCCTGATGGCTTCTAACTTTACTGGCATGACAAGGAGATCCCACCTGAGATGTTTTCTACACGGCATAGTGGAGGGGGCGCCATCATGATCTCGGGGGCTTTTTCCTTCAATGGAATAATGAAGCTTCAGGTTGTGCAGGGCCGTCAAACGGCAGCTGGCTATGTGGAGATGTTGCAGAGGGCATCCTTCATGATTCAAGGCCATCGTCTGTGTGGTAATAACTGGGTTTTTCAACAAGGACAGTGCTACAGTTCACAATGCCTGCCGGATAAAGAACCTCTTCCAGAGAAATAACATCACTTTTGAAGCTTTGGAGTTGGATGGCAAGTGAAGTTTACAAAAATGCACACCAGTTCCAGACAGTGGATGCCCTCCATGAAGCCATCTTCACCACTTGGAGCAACATTCCCACTAGCCTCCTGAAAACACTAGCATCAAGCATGCCGAATCAAATTTTTGAGATAATTAACAAGAATGGCGCGGCTACTCGTTACTTTTCCTTTTTGAAAATTTTATTTCTATTTTAAGGTTTTTTAGAGTTTTTTGAGATGTGGTCTGAAACTTTTGATCAGCTGATGAACAGCCTATTTCAGTTTAATGGTTGTTTACAATAAATCGCTTACTCAAATGTTTTTCTTGTCTCACTCCTATTTCTTCTTTTTGCATTTTGAAGCACTACCTAGAACCTTTTTAATACCCAACAGTGCAAAATATGAATTCTTGCAATTTTTCAACTGGTCTTAAGATTTTGATCAGGAGTGTATATATATAAAACAACTTTTACACGATATTCTAATTTTCCGAGTAGTACTGTATACAGTTATGTAAAAGTTGTTTTATTCAGGCAATCCAACATAAAAGGTGATAGATTCATATACATGCAAAGTGAGATATCTCAAGTTTCTTTTTGTTGTAATTTTGCTGATTATGCTGATTATACTAGCCTGGCTATCGCGACTTGTCAATGCTCGGTGAGCATCGGTCTGGCCAAGCTGTGTTGTAAACCCATTTCTCAGAAGGCGGGCTTAACCCGCCTCTTTCAAATGCCTCTGTTTGCTACTGGACGAAGCTTCAACCAATCATACCCCTCTATCTCTATACGCAGCGAAAGGAACTGCTTGATCCAAACAAAAAGTAGTAGACTGTAGTCATATAGAAATGGCGTTAAATGATTTTTGTCGGACTTGTGAGGTGAACATGAGAATGGCTGGTGTTGGTCATTCAATATTGATATTCGAAAAACGGATCAGTGCGATCAAAGGTGAAATGACCACAACAACAGCGTTCTCGCAAAGCCCCATCGACTTGGCTACCAGCGGGGCTAACTGATAAATTAAACTTTTACCGAAGCCGGTCGGTAGCAAAACGTCCTTTCCCGCAACAAATAGTTCAAGGGCTGCCCTTTGCTCTATTTTCAGAGAGAACGTCCCTTTGAATTCGTCCAAAACAGCAGCTACAGCTGCATTGAAATCTTACGGTTGCTCCACGTTCGCCATGTAGTCAGTGACTGAGATAGATTTCCGGTCCCTAAACTACCACGTCATTGCCTTTTGAAATGCTCGATTTTCATTGGCCCCCTATCCGAGGGCTGAGCAGAAATGGTTTAGATATCCAGCTTGGCCAGACTGACTTGCTCGCGAAATGCAAATGCAGCATCACAGGCAGTATGGGCACACCCAGGCTAGATTATACAGCTTATTAAAACCTCAAACCCAAAAACTCAGAAAGTTACAATACTGTGAAAAGCTTCAGTATTGGAGGCTCAAAATGTCATACACTAATCAGGTAAGTAATACAAAACACTTGCAAAATCTTTAAAGCTGAGTTACAGAAATGCATGCGCTTTTTCAGGATATTCTAATTTTCCAAGTAGTACTGTATATATATATAAAATAAAATAATATAAATGCTGTCAACTAGCAAAGACCCATTCACAGTACTTGACTTGGCATCAGGCCCTACTTGGCCGTCATGATTGCAAGTAAACATGATCATGATGCCTATATAGTTATGTTTTTTCGGTGTAAGACCTGTCTATAACTGGCCCATCATGGCTCATGACCTATAAAACTAGGATGGTTATATTGACAGTGAGTGAAGATCTATGTAATGTGTAACGTGAACTCCTATACAGACAATTCGATGAGTAACCTGCAGACTATGTAGACACCATGATCATGTTTACTTGCAATCATGACGGCCAAGTAGGGCCTGATGCCAAGTCAAGTACTCTGAATGGGTCTTTGGGACATGTACTTTTATATACTTTCAAATGCTATTAGTTTACAATACATAAAGTTGTGTCATAAGTATAGTATATAAACTATACTATAAAGGTGTATATATAGGTGTATATTTTTGTAAATATTTTGTAGATGTATTTGGGGGAAATATTAGAGATTTGTCTATTTCTAAATACTTTTTGAATACACTTTGCTAACTTACTATATTCACCTATTACTAACCAACTGATTTATCATGTGACCCTCTGTTCTTTTAAATATGACGGGGATCTATCTGTGCCTAAGTCTGATGAAGGGCGTAAGCTCGAAAACATTCACTAGGGGTGATCATTAAAAAAGACTAAACGGGAGCAACTGTGCGGACATTCAATTTTGTTTAATTTGTTTAGTTCTGTTGTCCAGCACGTTTCTTTTTGGATGTGGGCACCACTATTCCCTTTGATTGATTGATGAACATAAATAATTAACACTTCCGTTTTTGAAGGCATTCTTAGTTGACTGCATTTTTTTTTCACACCTGCCTAAAATTTGTGTAACATAACATGAGTTACGCCAAGCTGTAGAACAAAGACTAGATGTGATGTGATTTATGTGATTTGTTTCGAGTTGTTTCTGCTTTTATGTTGTACATTAAAAAGCACTGTACTCTTGCTGCAGTGGATTTTGTAACAAATGAACTGCTCAGATGTGTGTTGATGTGAAAAAAGTGACATTGTATTGATACAAGTATGAAAATGTTTTGCATAGATTGTCCGAGGCTGGTATAGCTTTAGCTAAGCAGAATGAAGTGATCGCAAAATAACCATATTTACCTTCTGGCCAGCTGGCATGGGGTTTCCTAGGTCACAGACCACTATGACAGAGCTATTGTCCTTCCTCTGGGCACAGTTTAGTCTGCTAAAGCCCTGGTGCACACACAGTACTGTATTATTCTACTTGCACTTACATTTTAGCGTGTTACATATTCGGGTGGAAAATCCTAGCCTGGTAAACCAGCCCCTCCTACTTCATGTCATTTTGTACAGATGATCAGGTCTTGCTGCTGTTGACGTTCATGTATTTGGACCAAGCGAATTCGAGCCAGTCAGCGAACAGAGAGAGTGTTCTTGAGCGATGACACTGACTTTGTGTGCTACATTTGAATTGTAGTGTGTAGGCAGGCTAATTGCATACGTGACGACCAGACGTTAGCGGTTAAACTTCAGCAGAGCCCACAATCGTTTCTCAATGCAGCAAGACAAGACCCTCTGTAAAAATGAAATGAAGTACGAGGGGCTGGTTTACCAGTCTAAGAAAACCCAGTTTCAGAGAGTAAAAAATAACATATATTTGATACAACCATTTACTTAACCAGTTGACTGTAATTAGCACAGCTCCTGTCAGGTAGACAAGCTAATTAGTAAAATTACCTGTCTTAAGTGCATAGGCAAACAATTCATGGCAGGACTTATGTATCAGTCTCATTGCATTCACTCAGAATGTTGGCTGTTTTATTCAAAAGGGTGACATCATATGATGTAACATGATTCCATGATGTGATGTGTGCTCTGACTGAATGGCATTTATCTTGTCAACAAGCCACAGTCATCAGCTTAAGTGGTACATGTCCATCACAGAATAAAATTAGATTGACAGCAGTTTTGTCTTGACACTTAATGTCCTGGGAAAAAACCCTGCACTGTGGTGTGAAGTGTGATACAGTGAGCGCACCTCCCTGTCTGGGACCATGCCCTGGAAGTGAGTGCTGGAAGGGGGGCTGATGTGTAGCTCTGTCTCGTAGGCCCCCTCGCCGTTGTTCTTTGCCTCCACCACCAGCAATGCTGGGCTGTCATCTCCAATCAGCAGGCGAGACGTCTCTCTGCAGGACAGGTCACACAGAAGTCAGACTGAAGCTGCGTGTATGTATATATTATACTAATATCTGCAATACTCTCACTCTGATACACTTTGGACCAGTACACTCACGCAAAAGCAGCTAACTTCAGGTCTGGGATGCAGATGTTGTCAGGACCACAGTCCAGGATAATGTGTGTCTGCAAGAAAGAACCAGAGCCATACAGTATATATAGTGTGTATACATGCAACTGGGTAGATGTCATACACAAACACATAAACCAAACACATAAAAAATGATCAGTGGTTTCAAAGAAAGGCCTGTAAAATGCTTTTACATGTCAATAGTTTTACACACATTGATTAATGTCTCTCTATCAGGACTTGAGCCCACCCCTGCTTCTCTCATTAGACAGCAGATTTGCTTAGCAAACACTTCTGACTGTGTCTGTGCTCACTTATCAAATATGCAGGCTGCATAATCAAAGCCTCTTCCAGCATGTGGGCTTAGGTAATTGAGCCCCGCTCAAGGACAAAGAGTGTGTGTGCTTGTGTTGCCATACTGCCATGTTCTTTTTTTGGCTTTTCTTATTTCTACCCTTTCTTCTTCTGCACTTTCTCTGCCACTCGGCAGTGGTGTGCGGTGAGGTCTGTGGCAGGGTTGGCAGTGGCCATTCTCACATGTAAATTCCATCCGTACACTCGAAAATATTAATTTATTTTCATGACAATACTCCTACTTAATAATTACACAATATAATTATTCTCATTCTGAGCTACAGAGCCATTCTAACAGAACTTCACATTTAAAACAATATGTATGCCAGTATGCCCATCCTACAGAAATCAGTTAATATTGATACATTCAGCTGCATCTTTAAAAGGGGAACAAAATACTAGAATATTTGTTGAAAAACATGCAATTTAATGTGACATTTTAGCTTATATACACACCATTATTAATCAATTGATCATATACATGTCACAGGCTGCAAAGTGTGCAATGCAAGCACACAGACACAATTTAGCAAAGTTCAAGAAGTGCAGGAATCAATCAATAATGTGTGAACTTTAGCCTACATGTTACGTTTAAAAAATGTAACTCGGATTATGAATCTGAATTACAACTGAATTGAAATATAAATTAATACCTCTGCACACTCTCAATTTAACAAATTAATATAAATCCTGGCTTGGTGTAGATTTGTAAAAAGAATAAATAGGCTGTAAGTGCAAAACTGTCACAAACTTGTAAAATAAAGACAACACAATGCTCCCTCTTTATATGTATCTGTAAAAATCTTAGATCATCTAAATTCAAAATAATTTGAAAAATAATGACAACAAAACATTATGAACCTGCAAAATAGGGCTACTTAAATTAGGCAACACGACTGTAAAAGTACACCAAGGTTACAGCACTTGCAACTAGGCTGTAGTAGCTATGTTGATCGGAGTGCATTTTCCAAATGTTTTCAATGCATTATGATGTTGGATGTGTGCACTGGATCGCTAGTGTTTGGCTAAAGCACTGGGTAGGTTATTCAATTTGGTGTAGCCACCACATACCCACACGTTGTCCCGATCTTTGGAGAACAGCAGACAAGGCAAGCAGAATAGACTGTTGCTAACATCACACCCGCAAAGCCACACTTTTCTGTTACCAATTCAGCTGGAATGAACGGGCGATTTACTGCCCCTTACATTGATGGAGGTCACGAAGAGGTGGTGTTGGCCTGCCTTGCTTGATGACTTCTGCTGGTAATCCAGTTTATTAAAAACCTTTTAGATGCACAATGGTCGACATTAGCGTTTATCTCACTTTGACTTTTTGCTAAAATGCTCTAACTCTAGTATGTTGCTTCTGATACGAAAGGCGCTATCTGACATTGTGACAATTTTGCATCGTTGCAGCTGTGATTGGCTCGCACTCCCGCCATAAGCAGAGCCACTCTCGGTATGGCTTGGCCATATTTGGCAATAAGCAGTGCCTATGCTCCCCCATAAACTTTGACGTAATCTATGAAATACGCATGCGCAACCTTCAAAATTAACAGCATTGAAAGTCAATGCTAAGGACAAGCACAGCCGGGCAGAGCTATTCACACCAAACATTCTGCGTATTCAGCACGTGCACGTTTTCTGTCCGTATTCATTTAGAATGCATGTTAACAAATTAGACTGTTCACATTGCACGTATTCTGTCCCTATACAAACATATTGTAAACGGATACGTGCTGTACACGCTCAAGTCGGTGTGAATCAGGCCTTAGCCGAATGCAAGCAAGCTTATGTCGGGAGGCTTGCTTGTGCGCTCTACTGTCTATGGTTCCCACGGCAACCAGGCTTGTTTGCTTTTGCGTAGTTCAACGTTGTGAATCGCTGTTTGCGTAAGCCTTAATGGCAGAATAACATTTGGGTTTTTGATCGGTTTTGACCTTAAATGAGACGTACATTTACTTTTAACAGTTGAAATTGCATCCTATTTTCATTGGTTGTGACTTGAGTGTGAGCTTCAAAAATATTTTTTAAAATATGTGTCTTTTTTTAAAGAAATTTACTCATGGTAGGCACTGCCTACCCTGCCTACCCTGACCGCATGTCATCGACACTCAGTCAACTTGTCCTTCAGTCTGTTTCTTGTTTCTCACTAGACTTCTCTATACATACAATCCAGAGTCTTTATTTTCCTCTCAGTGAACAACTTGAGTGTGATGCACTTATTCTACAGGAAGTGCCATGAGTGGTCAGAGTTTGTTGACGCCTGGACTATATAAATGGTCAGGGCAGCTGAAGCTGTCCAGGAAGAGTGTCTCATGTTGATGATAGGACTACTTTATTATGACCGCCGCTAGCGAAGCTAGCGAAAGCGGTCATTATAGTGTTGCCGCTACTTTTTTCCATTTTTTTTCCTTCTTTTTTTTCACCGATTTTCCGTCAACGATTTCCGGGACACTGGAAGTACGGGGGACATGAATCTTTGTAGGCATGTAGCCCTAGAACTTTTTGAGCGACTAAAAGCTTTTGGTCCCCAAGGGCCACCCCCCCGCTTTGCCAGGGTCCGTCAAAGAGGGGGAGACCGGCAAAAGTTTTTGCTAAATAACTCAATGAACGTTTAACCCAATGACATGAAAGTTTTGTGATATGTCGGTGTTACAGAGACGTATCGACTCAGCCCATAAACACTCATTTGAAGCATAGCGCCACCTAGTGATATGGGTAAATGCAAAAATTGGTGTTTTGAGTTGCCAATATCTTGGACCGAGAAGGTGGGAACTGCACGAAATACGTCATGCATGATCACCACAAAGACCTCTAACATCACAGCACATGCCATAAAATTTGGTCCATAGGGGGCGCTGTAATTGTAAAAAATATCATTTTGCCTATTATCTAGAGAATGCTAACGTTTACAACAACTTTTTTTATCGTGAAATCTATTCACCCTCACGCATTGAAAGCACTGGTCGACGCCCACTTCCAACGAAAACAATTTCCGTGAAATTTTAACATTGCGAAAACGAATTTGAACGAACTCGTCATAGGCCGTTCATGTGAATCTCACCAAATTTGGTATATGTCATCTACAGACAATGCTGACAAAAAGTTATCAAAGGATTTATCTTGAGATAAACCGTTTCGAAGTTACACATCAATGAACATTTAACACGTAGCTTAAAATTCTTCAAAAGTCCATATCTTGGCTTTTAATTGCTCAAATTTGGTCAAAGTTGACATGCCATCTCTAAACACCTTTCTTTTCATGTGTACTGAATTTTGTGACATTTCGTCATAGGGGGCGATGTTTATTGGCAAAGCTAGGTGTCAAAAAACAGTTTTTGTTAAATAATTCGTCAACAATTTTGCCCAAGACAACGATTTTGTGTTAGTATGTCGGTGTTACAGAGACGTATCGACCCAGCCCATAAACAGTCACTTGAAGCATAGCGCCACCTAGTGATATGGGTAAATGCAAAAATTGGTATTTTCAGTTGCCAATATCTTGGACCGAGAAGGTGGAATTTTGCGCAAAATACATCATGCATGATCACCACAAAGACCTCTAACATCACAGCACATGCCATACAATTTGGTCCATAGGGGGCGCTGTAATTTTAGAAAATGTCATTTTGCCTATTATCTAGAGAATGCTAATGTTTACAACAACTTTTTTTTTATCGTGAAATCTATTGACCCTCATGCATTGAAAGCACTGGTCGACGCCCACTTCCAACGAAAACAATTTCCGTGAAATTTTAACATTGCGAAAACGAATTTGAACGAACTCGTCATAGGCCGTTCATGTGAATCTCACCAAATTTGGTATATGTCATCTACAGACAATGCTGACAAAAACTTATCAAAGGATTTATCTTGAGATAAACCGTTTCGAAGTTACACGTCAATGAACATTTAACACGTAGCTTAAAATTCTTCAAAAGTCCATATCTTGGCTTTTAATTGCTCAAATTTGGTCAAAGTTGACATGCCATCTCTAAACAGCTTTCTTTTCATGTGTACTAAATTTTGTGACATGTCCTCATAGGGGGCGATGTTTATTGGCGAAGCTAGGTGTCAAAAAACAGTTTTTGTTAAATAATTCGTCAACAATTTTGCCCAAGACAACGATTTTGTGTTAGTATGTCGGTGTTACAGAGGCGTATCGGTCCAGCCCATAAACACTCACTTGAAGCATAGCGCCACCTAGTGATATGGGTAAATGCAAAAATTGGTATTTTGAGTTGCTAATATCTTGGACCGAGAAGGTGGGAACTGTACAAAATACGTCATGCATGATCACCACAAAGACCTCTTACATCACAGCACATGCCATACAATTTGGTCCATAGGGGGCGCTGTAATTTTAGAAAATGTCATTTTGCCTATTATCTAGAGAATGCTAATGTTTACAACAACTTTTTTTTTATCGTGAAATCTATTGACCCTCACGCATTGAAAGCACTGGTCGACGCCCACTTCCAACGAAAACAATTTCCGTGAAATTTTAACATTGCGAAAACGAATTTGAACGAACTCGTCATAGGCCGTTCATGTGAATCTCACCAAATTTGGTATATGTCATCTACAGACAATGCTGACAAAAAGTTATCAAAGGATTTATCTTGAGATAAACCGTTTCGAAGTTACACGTCAATGAACATTTAACATGTAGCTTAAAATTCTTCAAAAGTCCATATCTTGGCTTTTAATTGCTCAAATTTGGTCAAAGTTGACATGCCATCTCTAAACAGCTTTCTTTTCATGTGTACTAAATTTTGTGACATGTCCTCATAGGGGGCGATGTTTATTGGCGAAGCTAGGTGTCAAAAAAACAGTTTTTGTTAAATAATTCGTCAACAATTTTGCCCAAGACAACGATTTTGTGTTAGTATGTCAGTGTTACAGAGGCGTATCGGTCCAGCCCATAAACACTCACTTGAAGCATAGCGCCACCTAGTGATATGGGTAAATGCAAAAATTGGTATTTTGAGTTGCTAATATCTTGGACCGAGAAGGTGGGAACTGTACAAAATACGTCATGCATGATCACCACAAAGACCTCTTACATCACAGCACATGCCATACAATTTGGTCCATAGGGGGCGCTGTAATTTTAGAAAATGTCATTTTGCCTATTATCTAGAGAATGCTAATGTTTACAACAACTTTTTTTTTATCATGAAATCTATTGACCCTCACGCATTGAAAGCACTGGTCGACGCCCACTTCCAATGAAAACAATTTCCGTGAAATTTTAACATTGCGAAAATGAATTTGAACAAACTCGTCATAGGCCATTCATGTTAATCTCACCAAATTTGGTATATGTCATCTACAGACAATGCTGACATAAAGTTATCAAAGGATTTGTCTTGAGATAAACCGTTTCGAAGTTACACGTCAATGAACCTTTAACACGTAGCTTAAAATTCTTCAAAAGTCCATATCTTGGCTTTTAATTGCTCAAATTTGGTCAACGTTGACCTGCCATCTCTAAACAGCTTTCTTTTCATGTGTACTAAATTTTGGGACATTTCGTCATAGGGGGCGATGTTTATTGGCGAAGCTAGGTGTCAAAAAACAGTTTTTGTTAAATAATTCGTCAACAATTTTGCCCAAGACAACGATTTTGTGTTAGTATGTCGGTGTTACAGAGGCATATCGACCCAGCCCATAAACACTCACTTGAAGCATAGCGCCACCTAGTGATATGGGTAAATGCAAAAATTGGGATTTTGAATTGCCAATATTTTGGACTAAGAAGGTAGGAACTGCATAAAATATCTCATGCATGATCAACACAAAGACCTCTAAAAGCACAGCACATGCCATAAAATTGGGCCTATAGCAGCCGCTGTAATTGTACAAAATCTCATTTTGCCTATTCCTTTCAGAAATCACTCCTACAGACTATACAAACACACACAATGTCATTCATTCAAAACCCACATTCATGCCCACTTCCAGAAAATAATTTCGACACAAATTCTCACCTCACAACACTGTTCTTCCACACACTCATCATACACTGCGGCGGTCATACCATGTACCACTATGCGGTACATCTAGTTGGGACTCTGGTCTCCCCAGAGGTATCATTCACCAGTAGAGCCAGGATTTTAATTTGATTATGATGACTATGTTGAGTTCTATTTCAGTCACTATGAATATGATAACAATTGACTTTATGTCTGGGCTGTAAGAAACTTATCTACTTTTGCAGAGGTTTTGGAGGGTTTTTGTTTGTTCCAGTACACCTGTTTTTGTTCTTATATGATAGAGAATAGTTGTATTTGGAAAAATTGGTTATTCAGACGGAAAAAACATAAAGATGCCATTTTAAACACCTAGGCCTATTTACACATGGCTATGGTCTGACCCTAGAAAAGTGATTTTTGTTTGTTTGTGTGTTTTTTGGTGGGTTTATAAGTTTATAGATACAACTGCTTCCAGTGAGGTACCGGACTGACTCACAAAGAAAAAAACTGTTTAATAGACTACTACCACTATGAGTGGTAAACTATGATATAAAGCCTAACAGAGATTAACTTTTAGTTGCACACTGCATTTAGTTTCTCTGGTTGTGAAGATCACAAGAAAGTGCCATGCAGTCCAGCACAAGATAATTCTATTAAATTATTCCACCTAAGACAAATGCATTGATAGTACATGCATGCTGTGCACCACCCCTAAAATAACAGTGAAAAACTGCACCACTGACTTAAATTGTTTCATTCAGTAGCAGAAGTACATTCTCCTGCAAGACAACACACTTAAAAGTCCTGTACACCGATGTTGGTAGCATTGTTGTAGCGGTAACCATAGTGACCACTATCTGACTTGTGCATTTTCTCAGTACCAACTGCAGAACTACCACATGAACATCAAGCCAAAATCTTTTTTAAATGTACATATGCCCCTGGACCCCCCTAGCAGGGATGGATTTACATGTTTGTGAATACCACTTTCATTTACCCACAAGCTGCTACTGAAATGTTTAAGATGTGTCTGCTGCTTTCAGAACGAAAAAAAAAATGATGCTATAAAACTCACAATTTGGCCAAGTTGTTTAGCTGCTTAAAACATACCTTGTGACAGAACAACACATTTACACATATGCCCATACACCCAGAGCAATTTAAATACAGCCTATTATTGAGTGATGGATTGTCTAGGCTTAATACAGCTACAGTTGAAACGCTGAAAGCTTGCCCCCCCCCCCACCCCCAGTTCAAAAATTCTATCTGCGCCTCTGGTCACAGGGGAGGATGGAGGAGGGTGCTGGTCATTCACTCCTCCCACCCTTGATGTACCCTTTGACATGACTTTCTGATTAATCTGTAGTATGAAATGTTAGTAAGTTTTAACCGAGGTATGCTGCCATGCCAATTTAGACCTCATCTTAAACCTGCTCTGAGATCGATGTTTGGGGATAACCTAGCTCAATAAGCACCACCACCCACCTACAATTTCTCGACTGCCAATTACCTGGAGGATCTGTGACGCTGGTGCACAAATTGTAGGGGGGGGGGGGTCTCTTCTTTTTAAAGGGGGCTTTTTAATTCTCCGTTGAGAGAATTCTTTACCTTTATCTGATCGGGACAGAGGTCTTAAATGTCACTCGTAGAGCAGATAGTGTACAGCTAAAATATTTTGCGAATGGACAAACATGTATTCGCAGCCTGGGTTGAATATCTGCAGAACACTGTATAACATGTGCATCACATGGTGGTAGCCTAGGCCTACTTGCTCAATCTAAAATGCATGGATTTGTCTGCAGAACAAAGAGTTGTGTCATACAGTTGTAGGTAATCTGCAACATTAGAGGAGCCATATAATGCAAAAATCACTTTTTGCATGTTGTTGTATTGTCATTTGGGTCTGTACTGCTCCAATAAACTCTCCAAGCACTGAAAAAACATACATTTGTTTGCTGTGAGTCAGTTGAAAGACTCGTTTGAGTCAAAACGCGTTCGTGCGTGTCTACCTAATAAAGCATATTATGCTGCAGAGTGCCTCTGGATTTATTTTTTCTGTATACTATCTGCCTATTTCCCTTGAAGAGTACCTGGACATCGACTTCCTTATTTTATTACTTTTTGCAGCGATCTTCCAATCTTTCTTCTTTAAACTAACATCTTAATTGGTTTTATTGTACTGATTAGCACCAGTTGATTTTTATCAACCTGCTTTGATACTTAACTCTGTGTTAAATCCATGTAGGTTAAACCCCATTGGCAGTATAGGCCCACAGACCACTTTGGCATTAGATGTAGCCAACATTGTTTAAGTTTGGTGGTTTGCCAGTGCATTGTCCTAAACTATTTTGTTTTCAAGGATTCAAGGTATTTACAGATTTCCATTCTTTGTCATCTGTAAGGATGCAGTAGGCATGAATGTCCTCCAGAACTAAGTGTCTGTCAATTGTACAGGTGGTCAGATATTGACATTTGTCTTTCACACTCTCATTACTGTGGCTTTAGAAGTCAGTTTTGCAGTTTAAGCTACTAAGCATGAGGACGACACTCGCTGTCCAGACATGTAGGCTTTATCTGTAATCCACCACATGCACTGCTTATGGAGTGTGCCAACTGCATGAATAAAACACAGACTCTTGACTCTGTTAAGCTACCCAAATGCCCTTAATTACTCATGGCATTATGCCATCATAAATTGAAAGGATAAATTATCCATAGTTGTTTCAGTGTCTCTTACCGAGCCTTTGCAAGTGATGAGTGTCATCAATATACTGTTTCCCCTCACACTAAAAGGCATTTATGAAGCCTTCATGTTAATGTTTATGCCATTTGTGTCATTTATTAACAGTAAACCTGTAAGGGGAACTGGAACCATTAAAGTAATGTGTTTGAAATTTGGTGAGCGAAATCTGAGAAACTTGCTTTAGATTAAAAAAGCATTAACTGGTATAAACGGTCTTTCCAAGCTGTTTGCTGTTAATTATCTAGATAATGTCACATTATCTATTACCTCTTTAATTTAGATTAAAACATAAAAAGATCAAGAAAAAGCTGCCCAAATTTTAGCATTAGCACAAAATTAGCTATAGCCCATATGTCATGTTTTTCCATGAAGCAATAATGGGCTTTCTATGTGAAAGAAGTATGTAAGCACATATGGAAGTAAGTGTTATGGCTGCACAAGAGTGGCTTTCGGAAATACCTGTGCCATGGTGGAGGTTTGGCCTTGAAGAATGGCATCTTGTGTGTCAATCAGTGCGTAATTGACTGCCATAAATATAGGGCTGAGCTTATCTTTAAACTCTGATTCTGCCTGTTAAGACAAATGACAGAGAATGCAAGAGAGTGATAAATCCAAATAGCGATAAATCCACAGAAGAATCACTACTTTGCTCTAAAATACACAAAACAAGGGCCGAAGTCACTGACTGGCTGAGGAAGCTGCTGAGCTTTGCTCCCCTTGGACTCCAGACACGGATATAACATTGCACCAAATCAATTTTACATGTCCACTTTAAGTGTTATGGGGCAAAATCAGCAGGGGAATATTGTTGTAATGCTAGTGGCAGGCTGTTCTCTCAAAGAAGGCAAAAGTGGTGCACAATAGTGGCATCCCACACAGATTCATCCAGATGGAAAGAAAATTAAATGCTGTCATGCAAAAAGAAGTGGCAGCAGCTTTGCCCTTATACCACAATAGTCATGAATGTCAGTGTCAAAGTCTTTTGCTATTCTTTGCTTAAACTGGTACTAATCTGGCAGGCCTAACTAGAAGATTCATTATTCATTTAACATTTTTAAACATTTTTAGAACTGAGTTTTAATTTATGACAACATGGCAGTTACTTTAGTAGTTCTTGTATATAGACAAAGTATTACCCACCCGCAGATAGGCAGTGACATTAAAGCAAGTGTTGGGGTGTGCAGTTTGTACTGTGTGTGTAAATGTCTCCTGTGGCTGGCCATTATGGAGCAGCAGAGTCCTCCGAGTCAGAGCCTGTTTCTTCTTATCCAGCTGCAGCTCTATGCTCATTGCTAGAAGGTGGGGGAAAGGATGCAGGAGGAGAAATATAAACATAACATTTACATCTCACAGTCACACATGCTAGGGAGCGCTGCTTAGAAACAACTTAAAAAGCAATGCAACATAGTGATTTGGATAGACTACAAACTATAGCAAGGTACTATCTGTAAAAACAATCTTTTTTAATAAACGATTTGTACACTTACAAAGTTTTCAATGCCTCACTTTGAATGCCAGGGCATATTACCAAGGAAGTGTGGAGCTACTTCAAGCTTTTTAATGTGCTAAAACTAGTGTTACCTAAATAGTAAAAATACTGAAGTTCAGAATGCAACATAGCGCAGTTTTGCTCCAGAAAACATACCAACTCGGTATCATGTTTTACAATTTTACCATTTTCTTTTCACACCAGAGTATGCCTTTAAAATAGTTAAACCAATGTAAAAGATCCATGCAGAACATTGCCTTAAATTTGTAATTTTTTGTAAGTATTTGTAAGTTAAGCAGCACATTTTACAGTAGCCTTACAGCCTCTATTTTATGTTACATTATGTTATGTTATGTTTGCAGTGAGTTCACAGGCTAAGAACTATGAGTTAGATGCACAACAAAAATGACGGACAAATTGGTTTTGACTCCAAAAGCCACCTATAATATCTGCTTTCTCTAGTACCATAGTACTTCTAAAGATTAGCAATATCACATGGATAGATGAAACAAACAACAGTTCTTACCCAGTGTTTTGGAAATACGATGCCCTGACACACTGATACACATCATGACAGTGAAGCTGTAAAAGAGGTTAATCGAGAAATATTAATTATCTTCAATATATCTACATCTCTAACTGTGCATCCTGTGTCTGTCCAATTAGGTGATAGAATAGACCAAGTTATAAGACCTCCTATTGCTACAGAGATGTATTGTAAAACTGCAACTGCAAATAATAGTCCAACCTTTTATTTGTCTAAATCCCCAAATTGGCTATTATTTGGAACAGGCGTCTATTTGGGACAGGCCATTAATTACACCCACGCATAGCGATGTGGGTGTATTGTAATCGAGTCTGTCTGTCTGTCTGTCTGTATGTCCGTCACAGCGATAACAGGAACAGTTCTGATTCGATTTGGATCAAACTTGGTAGGTGGGTTGGGACTGGGATCAGAACCTGTGCTATCGATTTTTTTTGGAATTGGTCCAAGATCTTGGTCACAGGCCAAGGTCAAAGTTTTGCCCCATGCTAAGTGCATGGGAATACTTTGACAGATAATATCATGAAAACGCTTAGAGATACATGGTTTACATTAAACACTTGTATAAAGTCATATATGGACTTTCTAAATATCATGTTAAAGGTCAAACTACATCTACATGAAAGGTCAAACTCAAGGTCAACCATTGTATAGGCGGTTATGAATCGGACAATTCTGATCCGATTTGGATCAAACTTGGTAGTTAGATTGGGATTAGGGTCAGGATCGATATTTTGTTTAATCAGTCCAAGGTCAAGGTCAGAGGCCAAGGTCAATGTTTTGGCCCCATGCTAAGTGCATGGTGGCGCGGGTGTTGCACCTCTCAGAGTGCTTATCTAGTTATTTCTGTGAAAACTTTGCTCGGCTAAAAGATCTGAAATAGTGTGAAACTGGTCATCACTTAGGCTATCCACGAAGCACTCCTTTAATTGAACTCTGCCAGTGTTCTAGGTATGACATCAGAAAGTAATCAATCTATCAGTTAATTTATCGACTAAAAGTAGGAGTTAGCGTTGTTTGCCTAAAACGGAGACTTGCAAACACTTATAAAGTTCTCACTGCAAGAGTGGAGCTACTTTGAGCTTTTCGACTGGTTTTAAAAAATTCAAGCTCAAGGTTTCAACCTTCCTCCATGCCCTGATCACTGGCATGGTAAGTCTTTTGGATATATACATATTTAAGTTTAGAATGTAACAGGCTAGTGTAGTTTTGCTCCTCAGCAAACATAACATACCCAAAGTTCATTTTACACCAAATTTGTGGACTCTAGGATATTTCATATGGTGAAAATGTAAAAATCAGCTTCTAATTGGGACTGGCCTTTATTGTCCAAATTGCTATCCAGACCAGGGGCCTCGTTAAAAAAGGTCTCAGCACACAAAAATGCAGACGCATGCATACGCATCTTTCACCACCAACGTTGTGATTTATTTAAAAAAATCCTTGCGGAAAAGAGTGTGTAGTTCTACGCATACTTTGACCCTGGAGTAAATGTCTTGCAAAGTTTTTTAAACCTGTGATCTCTGGAGACGACAACAGAAAGTTGGTTCATGATATAGGTGGTATGATGCTACCCCCGGATATCCAACGCACATTGCACACCACATATTATGACTTTGGATTTATTTACTCATTTTATGAAAATCATCCATTATGGAATATGAATTAAGGCAGTATTATGTTGTGCCTATTATGCCTATCACTAATGCACGGCCTATGAATAATGCCCTAATTGCCTCTGTATTCTAATGAGCGAAAATATGGCAGCCTTTGCATTGTTAGAGGATTTGGCGAGAGGTATGTGACTCGACTTTCTAATTCTGAAATCCAAAGCCCTCAAATATCAGCCTGCTGTAGTACTGTAGCAAATTACAGTACTGTGTGAAAGGTTTATCAAGGCTGTGAACTGTATCCTGATCCTGTATCATGTTCCTTACCAGGTAACTGCCTTTTTGGTTCTGGTGAGTGAACAGGTCTTTTCCTCTGGGTTGAGTACGTCAGGAAAGAGGGCAAGCTGGGCATTGGCCTTCACAACTGCAAGAGTCCTGAGAAGATAGTAGTAGTACTGTCCTGAGAGATAGTAGGGGCTAGGTAAGTGATTTATGTTTCTAGTCTGGTTTTGCTTAGTATTTTTATAAAGTGTTACATTTTCTTCCAAGTTCTGAAGCACTTAAATCTTAACTAAACTCTGGTGGCTGACATAAATTACATGAAAATGAGCAGTCAAGCTTTCGAACAGCCTAAAAAGAGTATGTAGTTAAGATTAACTTGCCTGTACACTGCTATTTTACTTGCACCCCAAGCACCAACAATAAGATCTGTTTAAAAAGCAAAAACAAAATCATCTCTCTATTTGTTATAATTAACGTATGAGCTTGCCAAATGTAATGCTTTATTTACGTAAAAATGAAATGCAGTATTTCCACGCAACTTGTAACAATTACAGTATACAGGAAAATACACGGAAAACGTCTTTACCTCAAACTACATAAATAGCACTGAATGGTAAAACACGTGCACTGCAATGTCACCTTAATGAGGGGTGTGATGTTTTCTTTACATCAGTGGAGGATTGATTCTAAGGACCCCGTAATTAACATGGAAACAGAATAGCAAAAGCTGTTTGTGTGCATGTCTGTTCATGATGACCACCGCTGGCGAAAGCAGTCATTATAGTGTTGCGGTAGTGCCCCCCCCTCCACCCCCCCATTGTACAAAATATCATTTTGACTATTTCTTTCACAAATCACTCCTACACACTACACAAACACACACAATGTCATTCATTCAAAACCCACATCCATGTCCACTTCCAGGAAATAATTTCCACACAATTTCTCACCTCACAACACTGCTCTACCACACATTCATCATACCAACAGTTCCCACATTTCAATACACTGCGGCGGTCATACCATCTACTGCTATGCGGTACATCTAGTTTTTATGTAATTTAGTTAAAATCACTTTGAGGATAAACACATTTTCTGTCACAAAAAAGATGACTACATAAATAACTGTTTGGCTCTATATTTTGTTGATGCCTTTCGGTGTCAAGATCATCATGTAGGGGCTGTTAAGATATGACTTGGTTGACATTGGGATGGTAGATGTATAGAGGAAAAAGAGAATGCCCTGGGTCTGTCTGAGATGGTGTGCCAAAAGCATTGCTGTGTAGGAAGAGGAACACCAGGGGCCCTGAGGGACCTCTAACCCCCACACTTTCTGTCACTTACGCACCGATTGCATGAGAAGACATCTGGATATTGTCCCCATTTACAGACTGTCCTTCACCGCACATGCACGCACGGCAAGCATGCACATGCACACGCACACACAGACAATGTGGGCATTACAAAAACTTGATATCGCAGACCTAACATTCCCTTTGAATCCCAAGGAAATGTAAAAAGCTTGTGAAAAGGCAAAAACAATAGGAGCTGTGTAAATGAACATATAAAACATGATTTCTAACAAAGCAAATCGTAAACAGGATGAACAGTCAGAGGGAGTGAGGAAGGGGAGGGAGGGATAGATAGATGGATGGATATTTCTGACACGCCCATTTTCAAAGTTGCTCGTCTTCCGCAATTGTAACATTACTTCCGGTCGGGTTGCTACAGCAAGTCAGCTACGTTGGAAAGCCTTGCGAATAAAGATGGATAGCTTACTCAGAAAGACACCTAAAAAGATCGGATGGAGAGATTGTGCTTCATCACTCGAGGTTAATGAACTCCTCTGGTTGGCTGGATGGCATGCAGCGGTGGGCTGAGGCAGGGGGCGATTTGTCAAAAAGTAAATAAAGAAACATGTAAAGAAAGGGAAATGTTTTTTATTCACGGAAATGGCCATTGTATTTTAACTTCTATTGTATTCCTAACTATGCAGACGTTGCTTAGGATACTATTTTTCCAGCAGCATCTTACATTTAGCTTCTGCAAGCCACCGATTCAGTAATTTCACCTTAGGCAATGCTGATTAAGATGCTAGACAACACACACGCATACAACTGCACTTGACTGAGCCATCTGTGCTGACAGCAAGCCACTGACGACGCAGCTCTCTCCTACTGCTTCGCGTGAGCAAAGTTCCTACATGAAAATCTTACAGTAGCCGTATTCGAGATTCCAGCCCGTCTGTCTACGGCTGTCTACATATGTCAACAAGAATTGCTGGTGACAGCAGGGGTGGTATGGAATGAATTCCCTGCCAGAACGTCTGTACTCGTAGAAATATCTTGTGCTCATGAAAAGAATTTGTGTACACGTGGAAATATTTTGTGCTTGTGAAAAGAATTTGTGTACACGTGGAAATATTTTGTGCTTGTAAAAACAATGTGTCCTTGTGTGAAAAACTGTCATGTCTCTATAACAAAGTTTTGTGCTTGTAAAAAATAAATGTGTCTCTGCGTGAAAATCTGTTTTGTCTCTGTAACAAAGTTTTGTGCTTGTAATAAAAATTTGTGCTTGTAAATAGATTTTTTGTACATGTAAAAATACTTTGTATTTGAGAAAAAAACCAAATCTCCCACAGGCACAAATCCTATTCACAAGCACAGATTCTTTTTACGAACACAAAACCAGTCTGTGAAATCTCTGCCAAAACTTCTCAGCCAATCACCAAACGTCTTACTCACCGGCCAATCAAGTTGCCGCCTTTACTTAGAGCAATGAGCGGGAGCAATGGTACGTGAATTCTCTATGTAGCCATGTACAACAAAGTAGCCAGGTTAACGGCGAACTTGCTGCAGTTGTCTGGTGTTTTTAGCGGAGTGTCTATTTGCACCCTGGGTGTAAATTACGAAGTGGACACGTTTCTTCTATTTACACCCATCTGATGACGTATCTAGCCACATCATGTGAAAAGTGCGGGAAGCTGGATGGGAGAATTCTACCGGAGACCAGACCACGGCACGGGACAAACTACTTCGCCTGTTCTGTAGCTAATGGGACCAACGAACGGGACAAAATCAAACGGAACGAAATGGGACAAGAGAAATAATTTCACAAAAGGTAATGTAATGTCGTTGCTACAAGATATATTTGCATCCCCAGTCCCACCGCGAATATTTGTGTAATTAACGTAAGCACAGCAATATGGGCATGTTTAGCTCGTCCCAGCAGTTAATATAGTTCAGCTCACCTCAGGTAAAACAATCATAGCCTAACATTATAATTGTGGTCCAAATGTAAGCATTTGGTCCCTTGTAAGCAATAACAAAAATTTGCAAAAAGGTGTGTTAAATCTGTAAACTAACATTTAACTGACCAGTGGCCACAGCTCGCAAAGTTAGCTAACACTAACAGCAAATCAGTTAGCTAATCGACCTACTGTCAATGGAGAATAGAACATACAACAGATTGTTTAGGGAAAGCTTTTATAATTGATGTGGTCTGGATTTATACTGTTGTTTGTATCTTGGATGGGGTTTTAGTGGGTCGCAAACATTGTTAAGGCACCTCCTAAATTCTGGTGTTGCTACTTGTCAATGCTGCAATATGGCGTTCCACGTGTCTCAGCCGCACTATCACACGTCAATAACGTCGTAGACATAGACATTGAAATGGCACTGAAACAAAACAAAGTGCGATTGTGCGCTGATTGAGTATGTCTTGATAAAGGGAAGTGAAACAGAACGTTCAATTTATGTATGGAACAAGATCTCAGAGTGAGGGAGTGACAGGAACACCTAGGTGAAGGGTGTGCACTGCACAAGATACCAGTCATGTAATGTGAAATGTGTTTATATTCTCATTACAAAGCAACACATTGTTTTACTTAGTCCAACTGTTGGACTGTTGTACAGTCTCCTCTGTATAATGAACTGAAAATGGTTAAACATTGTGTTTCAGATGAAAGATGAAGAAAGTGGTTCTTCAGAGACAGTCTGTGGTAAACAGCCCATCCACATCTGAAAAAAGGTGAAACAAATGAGACTGAATTGTCAATATATCCTAATGGATGTAACCTGACTCTTGTCATGTCCATTTTGGTCCATCAACCTACACACATTTATCTGAAATTGCTCAATAAGAGATGTATGTAAGAAGTGGAGGCCTATCAAAATCCTTTGATGTTTGGATAAACCACATGTATGTCATTATTTATTGGCATGCTGCTTCAGCCACTCACATTGAAAACAAACCATGAGGCTGATGAGTGCATGTCTTCTCTGCTACATCCCTCCAATTCAAATTCTGCTTGGCCATCCCAATTGGCTGAATTATAATATACTTGATTGAAATCTGTCATTGGGTGTGAGGCTTATTCTGGTCTTACTTTCGTATGAATTCCCTTGGTACAGAGGGTGTGGAACAGCCGAATTGAGAAATGATTACTGGTTGGAGGAGTGAACTCTGAAGTTTGAAAAGTACATTTGTTCTACCAAATTGCCAATATTTGAATGTTTGTTTGAATCTTGTATGTAATGCGTTATCGTCCACCCCCTCCCAAGTCCCTCCCCTTTTGCTGATTGGTCATGTCTGCCAAGCCAACTTGAATAACCTCCTCCCAGAAGAACCGTTCCAGATTCTTTGTATGAATGTATGAGGGCATGGTAAGACCAGTGCAAATCCTTATAGAGTTTGGTGGAACTACATTCGTCTGGCCATAGTCAGGTTACATTGGATGCTTTTCAAATTTATACATTTGTTTGCGGTGTTTTGATAAAATGGCAACTAGTGAACCTAATTGAAAACCTTCGTATAACAGCAACCTAAGTAAGTTAACTACAATTCGCAGCCAAAAGCTTTTAAAGTGATAATTATTCTTAATTCTTATTCTGACATCAGTGAAAAGTAGGCCATAGGTTGTGGTTAGACTCATGGTAACCTGTGCAATAGCTAAAATAACCTGGATTATGGTTTGTTTCTTGTAGGTGCGCTTTGAGGAATTTGAGTGGATCTTTCTGCCAGTGTGTAGACAGAACCATTGGTTCCTTATTGCTGCCAACATCCAGCTGAGATATGTCTTCATTATGGACTCGTTGCCAAGTCTTGCAAGAACGCGACAGTTCTTCTTGTACTGGAAGTACAGTATGTTTGTTCCTGCATTCAAGGGCATAACTTTGGGTCTACCATTGGGAAGTTTACAACCTCGTGGGGAAGGCCAAATTAATTAGACACATACAATATGTAAGAGTACAATGCATGCCATAAAAAGTTTTTAGTGTACACAGAATACTGAAATTGCTCCAATATGCAGTAGTTTGGCCAAATTTGACACAATAGAAAATGAAGTACACATAGACGTCAGTAGTTGCGAACAAGCTAAATCTGACACCCAACCACAAAACATTGAAACTCAACATAACTACAGGTAGTTGAATAGAGTTTTAGAGGTTTAATCACTGAATATTTTTATGGTTTGATGTTCGAAACAAGGTGTAACATGGTTGTGCCAAACAAGGCTGTCCAAGTTGAAATATGGAAAGGTGCAGAGGGCAAAATATTAGCTGTGAAAATTGTGAGCCTGACTGTAATATCAGTATAGCCTTATGCAAAGTTGTTGCACTATTGATTGACTTTTTATTCTTCAGAAAATTCATGAAAGAAAGAGGTGTTCCATCAGGGGAGTGCATTGAGGGCTGGACATTGCAACCAATGACGGGGTCGAAACAGCATGATGGTGCAAGCCGTGGCTTGTTTGTGCTGATGGTAAGTATTGTTTTTAAAATGTCTGACATCTCTGTTGGGGTAGTTATACACAGTGTGGTTCTCAATTAAACTTTTCTTTTTCATCATTTTCTATGTTTCCATCCAGAATGCTGAGGCCTTGCTGAAGGACGCTGACCCTGCAATGGTCAGCCAGGAGCACATGTCAAGACTCCGTCAATATATTCGGAAGAGACTGATTGAAGCCCAAAGGATAGGCTAGTGTATGTGTGTGTGCATGCATGCATGCGCATGCCTGCGTGTGTGTGCCTGTCTGTGCGTGTGTGTGCACGTTCAGGGGACAGTGTTTCTATGGGGTGGGGGGGTTACTTACATGTAACCTGTGTTTCTGTTAATGCTGCAGTATGTTTGTCTAGTAAAAGTTTGTTCAAACACTTTGTGGTCTTTAAGTTTTATTTCAGAGCATGCTTTATACTGTTTATACAGATGCCGTTTTAAGGTAATTACACATCATTGCTTATGAATGCCATGTACTGTGGACAACATTAGTACCATACAAAAAGTTGTAGCATAGTGAATTGGTTAAAGGAAAACAGTAGATGTAACAGTAGATATACATGTACATGGCATGCCAGTGTGTATTCAGTGTTCAGTCAGTGTGAGGAGTGATTCTGGGCTAGACTGCAGCATTTCGAAGTTGGCCAATTTCAGCTTTTGCGGAAATCACTGCAAGTACTGAGTGAACGGGGCCCTCAAAAATCTTTAAGAACAATAAAACTCCAAAAAAGTCCATACTTTACCAGTAGTATTACAAAGGCTTCTTCAGTGAAACCGAGGCACTGATAAGTTAACAAGGTTTTTTACTAGCGAGTGTGATTTTGGGGACCCTGTTCACCCACCAGTTGCTATGTATGTCAATATTCAATTCAAGCTGACTTCAGTTGGGCTACACATTAGTCTATGTATGGTTGTGAATAGCACTTTTGAACACTCTGGTGTGGCTGCCAACGGTACACTGTTTACTCACTGGGTGTTAATAACATTATTGAGATGGGGGTGCAAATGGCATTATTTATTATAAAGCCTTGGGTATATAGCATTACTGACCATGATGACTCAGGTGTAAATAGCTTTTTTTGTCTAGGAAAACCTGGGTGTAAATAGCATTACTGACTATGAACACCCGGGTGTAAATAGTGTTTTTGTCTAGGAACACCCGGGTGCAAATAGCATCTGCCTGTTTTTAATCGGGAGTTTTAAGACAAGTTCTAAATTACATTATGAACAGGCGTGCTTGAAGTGGGCCGCGGTGTTCTGGCACCTCTTTTCATTTCAGGTGTTTTAAAAACACCAGACAACTGCAGCAAGTTCGCCGTTAACCTGGCTACTTTGTTGTACATGGCTACATAGAGAATTCACGTACCATTGCTCCCGCTCATTGCTCTAAGTAAAGGCGGCAACTTGATTGGCCGGTGAGTAAGACGTTTGGTGATTGGCTGAGAAGTTTTGGCAGAGATTTCACAGACTGGTTTTGTGTTCGTAAAAAGAATCTGTGCTTGTGAATAGGATTTGTGCCTGTGGGAGATTTGGTTTTTTTCTCAAATACAAAGTATTTTTACATGTACAAAAAATCTATTTACAAGCACAAATTTTTATTACAAGCACAAAACTTTGTTACAGAGACAAAACAGATTTTCACGCAGAGACACATTTATTTTTTACAAGCACAAAACTTTGTTATAGAGACATGACAGTTTTTCACACAAGGACACATTGTTTTTACAAGCACAAAATATTTCCACGTGTACACAAATTCTTTTCACAAGCACAAAATATTTCCACGTGTACACAAATTCTTTTCATGAGCACAAGATATTTCTACGAGTACAGACGTTCTGGCAGGGAATTCATTCCATAGGGTGGGCATTAAATGCGGAAAAAAAAGTCGAACACAAATCCCAAATGAGACTGAGCTCCCGCCTCCCCCATTTCCGTAGCGGAAGACACAAGTCATGTGTGGAGAGGGAGGGCGGTGGGTTGTAGTCCTCTACAGTCTATGGTTGTAGCGGGGTGCACTGAGAGTTCAATTCAAGTCGAGTCTTTCTTATTTTTCAGAGTAACATTGGAACAAAACGTGAAAACTAAGACAGCAAAACCATAAAACAAAGACCATAAGTAGGTATATAACACGGACAATGAAATAGAAATGAGATTAATAATTAAATAAATAAAAGGCCAGGCTTGACAACGTCAGATAAACGCATCAAAACCATCAGAACAAGGTAAACATAGAGAGAAAAGATCTGTCTTCACATTGGAGTCAAATAACGTACACTTTAGATGACAAGTGGGGGAGCACCGGACAATGCACCTGCACAGACGTAGGTGAACTTTTAACCAACCACGGCAAAGCAGCGTCACCAAGGAGGCGTTAGCTAGCCGTTTGCAGTTGTGTGGAGGCAACTGCAAGGGTCTGTACGATTTGTCTGTAAGCATCTTGCTCCCCCGAGTTTTCGGGTCATGTGTCATGGTCGCATTTTTGTGACATCCTCACACATTGCGGGCAAGTCGGACACAATTTCTAACCACAATGCAACATTTTCTGCGTCAGACTGCAAACGGATACAAACATTTACACCAAGTAAAATGCGCCTAGTGTTTAATGTTGTGTTTCGTGACGTTCAGAAACATTAAATGTACATGTAGAAGCGCTGAGCAGTAGGGATGGGGCGATTTGTAAAAAAAAAAAAAACAGAAACAGAAATTGCATTTTTAAATTCCCTAATTATGCAGACCACGTTGCTTAAGCTACTGTTTTCCTAGCAATATCTCACGTTTAGCTTCTGCAAGCCACCAATACAATAATTTCACTTTAGGTAATGCTTAATGAGCAGCCTGTCGCGCTGTTTCATAGCATACAGTAGCTACACTTGCACTTGACTGACCCGTCTGCTCCGACAGCAAGTCACTGACGACCCAGCTCTCTCCATTTGGCAAAGCGCAAGGATTCACTGCACTCTCCCCCAACATCATAATTTCCTGTGCTATCATTCTCACGTGTTCATCTAGTTGTTTTGTGTGCGGATTCTATGGAATACGGCGTTACTCTGCTTTGAACGCGTTGTAGGCCTATATTTAGTTCGGTCGCAGTTTGCCTATCCTCTGGCTGAGCCAAGTTCCCACACGAAAATGTTGTTGTCGTGCTTGGTGACCTTCAGAAATATTATATTTAGAAGCATAGAGCAGTAGTCTAATTGCATAGCTTACTCCGATACTAGATGTATGGACCGGTGTTTTAGATCGTTAGATTTCAAGTAATATCAGTGGAGATGCATTCATAGACAGTAGAAGGTTGCATTAGGGCGCATAGTAACCGGAAATACCGTTACACAATGGAAGAGCGTCACGCTGCCCATGGTCTGTTCCAGAATAAGGTGAATAGAGTGAATAAACGAATCCATACCTGGATATCCATTGTCGTCCACATCAGTGCCCCCGCGGAGGGTAAAGCCAAAGGCAGATGGAGTGCCTGTGGAGTGGAAGATGCTCTGCAGGACCTGGACATGTTGAGGGGAGAGGCCCTCACTCCGCCCCATGTAGATAAACACACAGCCATTCCCATCAGTGGATGGAGCTCCTATTGCCACGTCTAATGAAGTAAAGCACACAGACACACACCCACACACACACATGATACCAATACACATACAAATTAACACTCAAGCAGACTTGCACATGCACACACACACACACACACACACACACACACAAACACAATTTGCTTGTAGAGTTAAGCAGAGCACAGATGATGCCCTACTATACATGTTCCCAATATCTACCACCACTTGGACAAACCTAAACATTATGCGCAGATAATTGACTGCTCCTTTGCATTCAATACTATCAGGCCCCACATTATGATGGAAAGGCTGCAGCATATTTAGGGGTCAGTACAAACATCAGATGCGTTGAGTCCTTCCTGACGTACTAAGAAACCACTGTGTGTCAGGGTAAAAGAAGCTGTATCTTCCTTAATTGCAACTAACACAGAAGCTCCACAGGGAAGTGTAATCTCACCAGTACAATTTACCCTCTACACAAATGAGTGCAGGATCACAATTTTGCTTATTACAGTGCCCCCTGGTGTCCAAATGACACCAAATTAATTGTGCTTACTTAGAATGTGGTCTTGTATCATATAACCACTGATTGGCTGATGCTTAAAATTATGCTGATGCTGAAATTATTACCAGACATTCCGAGATATGACCTAACTTCCTGTTTGGCGGCCACCCAGTTTGAGGACACAGAAATGACACGAAAATTACACAAAAATGCTTTCACTGATCAAATTGCCAGGGGGCCAGGGGAGCTCTTTGTGAGGCTTGGTCTGTAGATAATATCTGCCAAGTGTCAGGAATATTGGAGAAAATTTGTGACCTGTGAAAATTGTTTCACTTTCTGCATTTCTGAAGATGGTGGGAAAATTTGGCAGGCGGAAATTGTTGGTTCATTGATCCAAGTATTCCACCGATACCACAGTTTTGAAAACTTTTTACCAATTGGTTCTATGGGCCATCATAGACTTCCATGGCTGAAGAATAAGAAATAAGAAATAAGAAAAGCTAGAAGCACAATGGGGACCTTCGCAGCTTTGCTGCTTGGCCCGCAATAATAATTGATTTTAGAACTGGAAGCCACTGGAAGTTACAAATGGAGAAGATATTGAGGCTGTGACTGATTATAAGTATCTAGGTACAGTAATAGACAGCAAAATGAAAGCCTGCGAAAGTTCTGCCAGGAAGGCGACAATGGCTGGGACGGGCGCTGTCTCCGACCAATCAGCGGCCGCCACCTGCTTTATAATGACCTGACTAATTTACCTTTTTCGCTGCTTCAGGTGCCGACGTTTCGACGCATTTTCCTGCGCGCAAATGATCGTTATATCCCTCTCGTTGAATTCGACATCTCTTTTGGATGAGGATATAATACCGGCTCGCTTTTTCCTGCTCGCTTTCTCTTGTGCTGCTCCTAAAGATATTTTGCTCCACACGCTGTTTAACAGCCAACGCCGTCATTCCCTTTAAACCCCGAATCGCCCAGCTATTTTAGATTTTCAGCTCCAGTCTGTTCTGGTTTCAGGTCCCTTCCCTGAAGCCGTGCCACCTCCAACTGCCTTTTGTTCGCTTCAGCACCAAGCCTTGTTTTTCCTTTCATTCTGTTACTGATCTGACCATATCATTCTGTGTTGATGTAGATATGCATGGCAGTTCGTTCACCTATGTATATCGTTTGCAGAACATGTGTACTATGCATCTGTAGTTCGTACATCCTGCATGGTACGCTCAGTTTCCTCGCCCTCGGTGGATTTATTGGGATAATTTGCGCATTCAGTGGTGCAGACCCATAAACGATGTTAACTGTGCTAAAATGCTGAGCAGCTAACAGTGTTTACCAGTGATTAGCTCATGTTTGTTAGCCGTGATGCTACCTGCCTTGTCAGTGCTACTTTGCAGGTTTCGCTAAGGTTGTTAGCGGCTATGCTACCAATGCTTCTGTTTGATAAGGTCCGCTTATTCGGTAGGGTATTGGTACCTTTTGCTACTAATTATATTTACAGCGTCTGGTTTTGAAGTCTTCCTTTACCATAACTGATTGATGCTGGGATATGTACATTGGTGGCCAAATGTTGCAGGCTAACTCACATAGTTGCTAACATGCAGCTTAGCTCCGGTTAGCTTCCTATCAGGCAAAATGGGACTTTCAGTGTAACACGGCTTAGGCTACTCGCCGACCTCATTTGTTTAAAATGGAGTGTGGAGTTTCTTCGAGCTGTTTTAATGGTTTAAAAATAGCGTAGTCGTCATGCTTCGTCTAAGGGCACCTACCACTTCCATTGTTAGCCTTCTGGGACAAACTATAAAAAATAGTTAAACTCTGAATGCAACAGGCTAAATCAATTTCAGTACACATACCAACTCGGTATGATGTTTTAACATGCCAACTTTCATTTTACACCGAAGTTCTCCTTTAACTAACTGACCTCTTTTTTCTCTGCAGGCTAACTGTCCCAGGTGCAGTAGTTTATTAATGGTTTGGCCATTAAGGTCATGTTATTCTTTGTAATCTTAACAGTGGTGTAGCGTGTCCACTCTTGGCTGTCCAACCCTGAGTAGCCATTTTGAAATGGTGCTGGTAAAGGAATTTTTCCCAGACTTCCCAATGTTTTTCCACAGAATTGGCAAGAGTGTTTTTTTCTTTGGGTAACATGGGTTTTCGCCCTTCCCTGAGAGTGTGACTGATAAATAAATAAACATGTATTTATGTTCCGTAGGAATAATTGTTCTGTAGGAATAATGTCCACTGCCCGCACCGCATTGGTTTAATTTTGAATCTGTCAATTAAATATTTCTTCTCTACGTACCATTTTGTGTTCTGTGTCATGACCCTGGTTTCCCCAGTCTATTCTGTCATACGTCTATACGCCTCCTCCTCAGGGCTATTGCAAATTCTCTCCATCAGCGTTAAGGTGTCTTGTACGCATCTCGTTTAAGTGTTAAACTCTCCGTGAGTTTGTCCCCTCTCGAAACATTATATGCATGTTTGATTTTTTTGCGAGTTAGGATCAGTGTTTTTTGTGAGTTATTGTGTGTGGCTTTCTGCAAGCCGTTATCCGTGCATTGCTCTCAGCAAGCTGACTTCTCTGCGTCACATGTAGCTCTTAGTAGGAGCCGAACTGCGTGTCATGCTCGCTGCTCTCCATGAGGGCCTCTTCGTAGGTCACGTATGGTGCTCTCCATCAGCGCTGATCTGTGTGTCTTGCGTATTGCCTATCTCAATCCGACTATTTGGGCCATTTCTTTCATATTGGAGCCATTACAACCGCCGGGGAAGGGGGAATGACTGACTCCTCTATCAAGCACCAGGGGAGATGGTTTTCGGCAGCTTCGAGGCCTTCATCAAACCTGGCTCCAAATTGGTTCTGCATGCTCAAGTATTGCTTGCTATCAGCAATCAAGGCATTTCTATTTGCAACTACTGGTGGTGGTGTCAGTCTCTGCAGGCTGAAACGCGTTCATATGCTATGCTCTCCGAGAGAGCCGATCTGTATGCCATATATGCAGCTCTTCGTCAGAGCCCATCGGTTTGTCATTCATGTCTGCTCTCCAAGATGGCTGGTAAGTGCATCTTATGTTGCCCTCTGATGTTATGTCATGTCTTATGTTGCATGTCTGTTGCCTTCCGAGATAGCCATTCTCTGGGGCAGTTCTGTATGTCTCCGTCTTATATGCTCTCTGTGAGA
Organism: Coilia nasus; assembly: GCA_027475355.1. Taxonomy (NCBI): domain Eukaryota; kingdom Metazoa; phylum Chordata; class Actinopteri; order Clupeiformes; family Engraulidae; genus Coilia; species Coilia nasus. The sequence continues at coordinate 1,815,077 of CM050216.1, read as the reverse complement.
GCCGCTGTAAGACTTCTATGTAGCTCTCTATGAGGGCTGATCTGTTCACCTTACGTGTCTGTCATGTGTGTTGTCCTCAGAGATAGCCGTTCTCTGGGGCAGTTCTGTATGTCTCCGTCTTATATGCTCTCTGTGAGAGCCGCTGTAAGACTTCTATGTAGCTCTCTATGAGGGCTGATCTGTTCACCTTACGTGTCTGTCATGTGTGTTGTCCTCAGAGATAGCCATTCTCTGGGGCAGTTCTGTGTGTCTCCTTCTTATATGCTCTCTATGAGAGCTGCTGTAAGACTTCTATGTAGCTCTCTACGAGGGCTGATCTGTTCGTCTTATGTCTCTGTCATGTGTGTTGCCCTCAGGGATGGCCGTTCTCTGGGGCAGTTCTGTGTGTCTCCGTCTTATATGCTCTCTATGAGAGCCACTGTAAGACTTCTATGTAGCTCTCTACGAGGGCTGATCTGTTTGTCTTATGTCTGTCACGTGTGTTGCCCTCAGAGATAGTCTTCTCTGGGGCATATCTGTGTGTCTCTTGTCGCGCTCCGAGATAGCCGTTCTCTGGAGCTTAAATGTGTGTCCCTTGTCGCGCTCCAAGATAGCCGTTCTCTGGGGCTTATATGTGTGTCCCTTGTCGCGCTCCGAGATAGCCGTTCTCTGGGGCTTATATGTGTGTCCCTTGTCGCGCTCCGAGATAGTCGTTCTCTGGGGCTTATATGTGTGTCTCTTGTCGCGCTCCGAGATAGCCGTTTTCTGGGGCTTATATGTGTGTCTCTTGTCGCGCTCCGAGAAAGCCGTTCTCTGGGGCTTATATGTGTGTCCCTTGTCGTGCTCCGAGACAGCCGTTCTCTGGGGCTTGTATGTGTGTCCCTTGTCGTGCTCCGAGACAGCCGTTCTCTGGGGCTTGTATGTGTGTCCCTTGTCGTGCTCCGAGACAGCCGTTCTCTGGGGCTTACATGTGTGTCTCTTGTCGCACTCCGAGATAGCCGTTCTCTGGTGCTTACATGTGTGTTTCGTCGCGCTCCGAGATAGCCGTTCTCTGGGGCTTACCTGTGTGTCTCTCGTCTGCGCTCCGAGATAGCCGTTCTCTGGGGCTTACATGTGTGTCTCGTCGCGCTCCGAGATAGCCGTTCTCTGGGGCTTATCTGTGTGTAGCCGTCTTATATGCTCTCCGTGGGAGCCTCTATAAGACTTCTACATAGCTCTCTACGAGGGCTGATCTGTTTGTCTTACATGTCTGTCAAACAGGGAGTTTTTCCTCACCCCTGTTGCTCCCTGGGGACACTAACAACCGACTGCGCCTAAATGAACTTTCCTCGTCTAGTGCCTCTGGTTTGCAAGGACTGCTGACCTATGTTCACATAAGAGCCCGCATTAACAGGGCATTGCATAGTTTTAGCGCCACTGGACTACAAAGATTGCTGTCTAGGGCCTACAAGGACTGTCTGCCCGTGTTCAAGCAAAGAGTCAGTTTGCTACTGTATTCATCTGCTCCGGCACCACTGGACTGTAAGAAATGTTGTCCTGTAACAACCCTGCTAAACTGTAAAGCACTTTGAGCTACATTTTGCATGTATGAATTGTACTATACAAGTAAAGTTTATTATTATTATTATTATTATTATTATTATTATTATTATGTGTGTTGCCCTCAGTGATGGCTATTCTCTGGGGCAGCTTCGGGTGTCTTCGTTTTGATATCTGTGAGATATGCGTTTGTCATAAGTGCCAGTGCTGATTAGTTTGAAGTGTTTTTCTGCTAACCATTTTCTTCTCTGCTCCAGGTGGGGTTCCGGTCATCACTTCACGGTGGGTCTAGTGTCTTTCTGCTTCACTGTTCTCGTCTTTGGGGGTAAGTGTTAATCCACACGGCGGGTATTAAAACCTATAAATGCTATATCTTGTTTTTGGGGGAAAATTCTGGGTTCTGCTAAACGGCAAAGGCTGGTTCTGCCGGATCCCAACGATGCAAGACCCAGGCTGATGACCGGACCTACGCCAAAGAATATCTACTTTCTAATTAATGTTCAGTTGTTTATTCTGACCATATTGAAATGCTTTAATTGGAATTCTTATTCTCTGAGTCTTTCTGGCCGAACTGACATGTCCTGTAATACTGACTATCTATAAGAAGGGGCTGCAGAGGCTGTATTTTATGCGGAAGCTCAGACAATTTAGAGTGGATAGAGACATGATGCTGTTCTTCTAAGTTATGCGAGTAGGTGCGCGGGAGAACGTTTGGACGATAGAGTGTGTGTGTGCATTTGTGGGTGTTGCACAAGCGGCAACATTCCAGGTTTCACAATGAAGCCAAAACATCTGGGTTACGACTGTAACACCAGTTCCCTGAGTAGGGACCAGACCTATAGACCGTGAGCCAGGGCCTCAAAATATGAAAACCGTTACCAAAAAAGTGGCAAAGGCTACCATACCTTTTCTGAAAGCCTGGAATCTCAGCTTTTCAATGATGTATGATGGTCATCTGACAAGAGTAGCTGTTTTTGAGTTATCACACATAATGTAAACTAAGGTAGAGAAAATAATGCGTATAAATTGAGCAGAACACTGACATAGCTGAAGATCTATATTGGACATATTGGAATATTTTATTTTGTTATGATTGGTATCATTTTAAACGGGAGACTCTGGGCTTTCATTTAAAGCCTTTTGTGAACATTTTGGATAAGTACAGCCAAACCTGCAGCTCTTCAAACTTTTAATCACACACATTTTCCTGCCATTTGTCATCTTTTGTCTTTTTTAATCCTGTGGCACCAGGGAGCATCAGAGAAACACTGAAATCCAATCCAAACTCCAAAAATCCAAAGACTGAAATACTGGCATGGCCCTAAGGATTCAGAAAATGTATCATTTACCCATATTATCTGATTTGGAGGGGGTGATTTTTGGTCTTATATCAGACATTGCGTTTTTTCACAGACAGAAACAGTAGTGCACTATAGGCTAATTTATTGATATGTCGAGTTGCTAACATGCTCACAGCTAACAGGCCAATTGGTTGAAAGTCTGACATAAATATTTTTTAGAAAAAGTTTTTATTCAGCATTTTCAGCATTTTTAGATAGTTCAAAGGGTCCTTGATCGGGGTCCTCCTAACACACACACAAACACACACACACAGTCACAGCTAACGTGCTAACAGGCCAATTGGTTGAAAGTCTGAAGTAAAAAAAAATTTTTAAGTTGTTATTCAGCATTTTTAGATAGTTCAAAGGGTCCTTGATATATATCCATCACATATAATTTATATCAGGTGAATGCCTTGTTCTCGGGCGAGAAAATACTGATAAATAGATGGAAATAGATAATGAAATGTCCTCGCTCTCTTCATATACCACTCGGTGCTGACTATGGAATTGTTGACTCCTCCCCATTGAAGGGCCCTCAAGTCTATTGGCTAATAATTCAAAATTCCACCAACAGTGTCCTCTCTGCCTGTCGAATATAAAGATGGTTCTTCTGTGCCTGAGCTCACTCTGACTGGCCCTCTCAGTTTGAATCTGCTGCTCATACAATATTTCTGCTGCTGATCCCTAGCTGGACAGGTTACAACATTTTAGCATTAAATTCTGTGGATGTTATTCCTAGTGTTGTCAGCTATCTGCCAACCATCAATGCCCCAGCCACCCAGATGGCAACTGTTCATGAGATTCTCCTTCAAAGTAAGAAAATCATGACTTCCTTACACATCAGCAACATGTCAGTTACCTTTCATCAGGCTCTCTACTGTGAAATTACAGAAATTCTGTGGGCACATAGAGGCAGGTTTCCCAACATTGTGCCAAGACTTGGAGTCTTTCACACCATCTGTATGTTCTTGGGTGTGATTGGGAAGCACTTCCAGGCTGCAGGCCTAAGGGACATATGCATTGAATCTGGAGCTGTGGCCGAGGGATCTGTCAGTGGTGTTTTGGATGGCCATAAGTACAATAGATCTCTGAGATTCCACAAAATAATGTATGAAGCCCTCCTGAGGCTGGTCTGGAATCAGTTTCCCCAGTGGCTCACAGAGAACCATCCTGATATCCACAATCACTTAGATATCCTGCCCCTAGACTTGAGTGTCTTTTCTTATCATCAACCACTGTAGAAGAATCACTTGACCGTACAGTCTACAGTCCATCAGTACTTCTGTGAATTCCTGCAGCATCTCAGGTCTCAGCAAGGTCCACTGGCCAGCTTCTGGATGTCATATACTGACATGGTGGAGGTTGTACTAAACCTTGTGAGGGCATCACGTGAAGGAAACTGGGCATTGCACATGGCTAGCATTCGATCAATCATCCCCTGGACCTTTGCCTATGATCATCTGAATTATGCAAGGTCACTCACTGCTTACTACTCAGAGATGTGAAACCAGAACATGAGAAACCAGATCTGTACATGTTTCTCTGTGAAGGTGGCTTTTCGGCCCAGCTGAGTGAAACAAACACATTTGGCAGGGTTCCGATTGACCAGACCCTACAGGAAACAGTCAATCGGGACACTCAGACAGCTGGAGGCACAAAAGGGTTCAGCTTGAACCCAGCAGCTGTCTCAAGATATTATCTTACTGCTGAGTACAAAAGCACTTACCTGTCTATATTGAAAAGCTCCCTGGGACTCCAACAAAGTGTTCTCACAAGGACATTGGACAAAGCAGAATTGCCAAAGATGAAGAACACATTACAAGCATTGTGGATCTGTTGGATTCTAGTTGGATAAATCCATTTGCAGGTGGTGAGTCCCTTGTTTCTCTGTCTACTAAGTACTGCACCAGCAGATGTTGCTGAAGACCTTCTGAATACACACACCATTGGCATCAATGCCTACAGAACCTTCTCTGCTGAGCGTGTTGAGAGTAATCCTCCTGCAAAGCAGTTCCATGCACCACTCTCCAAGATGAAACTGAAAACATTCTCCTCAATGCAGGGAAAGGCAAAGACATGCAAAACTGGGAATAAACAAGTTATCCTCAAAGCTGATAATCGAATATTTGCCCAGATGGTACTGATTGAAAAGAGTAGACAGCTCAACCTGAAGGAGGTGTTATCTAATCCCCTTGGACCACTTCCGTGGGCTCTTGCTTCACCACATGGCAATGTGAGGAAAACTTGCAAATCCTCATTTGCCAAGCAACTGCTCAAGTTCCCATGTGTTGCTGAATCATTGCCATTAAATTCTACCTGCGTAATAGATGGCATGGCACTTGTTCAGAAGCTAAACGGTGATGGCAAGACATTTGCTGATATTGCAGACTATGCCTTGTCCACTGTGCTAGCTGAAGCAAGTCACAGCACCCGTGTTGACATTGTTTTTGATGTATATAATGAGGCTTCTATTAAACACATGGAGAGAGTGGCCAGAGGTACAGACTCAGGCACAGAGGTCAAACAGATCACTGCAGGGCACAGAGTTCAGCAATGGAAGAAATTCCTACAAAGCAACAACAACAAAACAAATCTTGCTACCTTCTTGCTCAAAGAGTGGGGCAAAGAACAGTCTAGAACAAGACTCGGTAAAAAGGTTCTGTACACTACAACCAAAGATGAGTAGCAGTAGCAGACCAAGTCCACTCAGGAAGAGGCTGACACCTGTATGCTGCTCCATGCTTGCCATGCTTCAAGGACTGGTCACAAATCTGTCATCCTTGTGTCTGATGACACTGATGTCTTGGTGATAAGCCCGGCTACCAGTGACGCACTCACATGTGACCTGTTCCTGAAGACGGGGACAAAGAATCGCACCAGTTACATAAACATCTCAAAACTCGCTCGTTGTCTGGGTTCACAGTTGTGTCAGGCTTTGCCTGGTTTACACGCATACACAGGCTGTGACACTGTGAGTGCATTTGCAGGTCGTGGTAAAGTGTCAGCCCTAAAACTTCTTCAGAAGAATGAAAAGTTCTGTGAGGCAGATTGAGCACCTGAGTTGTATGCAGCCTTACAGGAGTTCACATGTCAAATGTACAGCTCCAAGTCCAGAATCACCAACATCAATGAAATGAGGTATGCACTTTTTTGTGCAAAGAAAGGCATAGAATCCTGGCAGTTACCTCCATGCTCAGATTCTCTCAGTAAGCACTGTCTCAGAGCTAACTATCAAGGTGCTATCTGGAGAAGATGCATTGAAAACACCCCTGAAGTTCCTTCCCCAGTTGAGCATGGGTGGTCTAGGGTGGACCAAGATGGTGACTTGCAGCTCTCCATAGACTGGTTCAATGTCTTCATTGGTCCACAAGCAGTACTTGAGTTTCTGTCCTGCTCATGCAAGAGGGACTGTGTCACTCCATCATGTCAGTGTGTTGCCAACAACTTGCCCTGCACTGACCTATGCCATGCAGTGCAAAAACCAGAAGGATGATTTTGCTGATGAAGAACAATCCTATTTCTCTGATGAGGATTCCGACGAGGAGTTTGAGTGTCGTGGCCTTGAATGATGCAATGTGTCCGAAAATGTCACAAAATTCTTATTATTGTTATTATTTCCTTTATTTGTCATAGAGAGACATTGTACATTAATGGACATTTTACAAATAAAATGTAAATGCACCCAATTATAGCCATTGGTAGTCCCCCTGCCAAAAGAAGCATGGTACCTGGTAATTAAAACAAAGTTATACACAAAAAAGTAAAACTACAATATATAAAACAGATACATTACATGTCTGTCTGTAAACTCCCACTCCCTGCCCCACACAACACACATGCGCACACACACCCCCACCCAAACACACACACACAAACACACACGCACACACACATACACATTACATGTCTAACTGTAACCCCCCTCCCACACACAGACACACCCACACCCAAACATACACTCACAAGAAAGAATGTCATTGACCATGCTTAAAGGTCATGACCCTGACCTTTTACAGCAATGGCAATGTCATAATTGGGGTTACCACACCTTAAAACATAGGAATCCATGTCTCATTTGTTATTTGTTATACCGTTGTTAGATTTTCAGCTATGTCAATGTTCTGCTTAATTTATACGCATTATTTTCTCAAACGCCATGTCTGATATAAGACCAAAAATCACCCCCTCCAAATCAGATAATATGGGTAAATGATACATTTTCTGAATCCTTAGGGTCATGCCAGTATTTCACTTTGTGTCACTTTGCATTTCATTTTGTTTCTCTGATGCTCCCTGGTGCAACAGTATTAAAAGACAAAAGATGACTTAGGCGGAAATGGCAGGAAAATGTGTGTGATTTAAGAGCTCCAGGTTTGGCTGTACTTATCCAAAATGTTCACAAAAGGCTTTAAATGAAAGCCCAGTCTCCTGTTTAAAATGATACCAAACATAACAAAATGAAATATTCCAAAATGTCAAATATAGATCTTCAGCTATGTCAGTGTTCTGCTTGATTTATACACATTATTTTCTCTACCTTAGTATGTATCTCTACTTTAGTATGTACCTTTTTATTATGTGTGACAACTCAAAACAGCTACTCTTGTCAGATGGCCATCATACATCATTAAAAAGCTGAGATTCCAGGCTTTCAGAAAAGGCATGGTAGCCTTTGCCACTTTTTCAATAACGACCAACCCCTCTGGTTCACGGACTATTATTACTCAATGGGACTTGGATTGCCAGATCATCCAATTGAAGCTCACTTACAATCACACCGAATGGCTGATGGTAACGTCAGTCCATCTAGAGCCCACCCCCAGTGGGGCTATAAATCACCCTGACGGCCATCTTACATCCTCTTTTGCTGCTGAGCACCTCAGCAGAGACACAGCGTGCCGGACAGTAATAGGTCTGGTCTATACTCAGGGAACCAGTTTTTGAGTGAAACTGGAACCAGTTTTAAGTGAAAGTGTCCTGATGTCCACTGACTGAAGGGGCTTAAAAGGCGGTTCTGCCAGTGCACATAGAACCACCATAAGTCCCAGGCCAGAAAACAAATGGGGTGGGGCAACCTAAGACGTGTCATACCTGCCATGAAACGCGTCACCAGAGAACGTGAGCCAGGGCTAGAGACCCCGATTCTAAAATGGCATGCTGAGATAGCCGCCACATACACTTTAATAGTTGAGGCAGCCTTCCCCTGCTCCAATAATTCCTAGAGAAAGCTCAAGATCACAGCGACCGGACACTGAAAGGGGTCATGACCCCTGGCAGAGCACCACTGATCAAAAACACGCCACTTTAGCGTGTAAAGCACCCTGAGGTGGAAGCGTCTGTCGTCACAGTCACACGGCGCGCCACATTCCCCAGTGGGGCGCCCCTTTGGAGAAACTCACCCTTTCTCCAGATGGCCAGAACTCTCATGCATTGGGAGGTAATCAGCACCCGACGGTGCCTTCCGTAGTGTAAACATCTTGTCTGTCATTTGCAAATTCATCATGCGCTCCGGAGACAGGCTGATGTGGAGTGAGCATTTGGAATTTTCGCTTCATTAAGTGTTTGTTTAGAACTCGGAGGTCGAGGATCAGGCGCCAGCTTTAATCTTTTTTGGGAACCAAGAAATATCGGCTGTAAAAGCCCTGTGCCCTCTCGTGCTTTGGAACAATCCGGATAGCCCCGCTTTGCAGGAGTGAGTCTATTTTCTCCTGTGAGATGTGTGCCCGAGCCTCTGGTATGGAAGACTCCACTACCCCTGCGAAACGCGGAGGGGGGCGACCAAAGCTGAGCACGTACCCTTTCGTGACCGCTCTTAGAACCCAGGGGCTTACTGCGCATGCGCGCCTTGTTCCTGGGTAACGAGGGGAACATTGGTTGTATGTGGGAGGGGGACTGAACCTCGGTTTGATAAAGCGGACATTTGTTTGGACATTTGCATGGGCAAACTGATTGTGCTTTGGTACATTTGTTCGGGCATATGTATGGGGAAACTAAATGTGTTTTCAGACATGTGTTTGGGCAATGACATGGGCAAACTACTGGTGCTTGTAAACATTTGTTTGGACATGTGAATGGGCAAACTAAATTTTCTGGACACTTTTCTCTGGCCATGTACTGGGGGAGAAAAGGCCTCTTTGGTGGGAGAGGATAGCAAGTCTCACACGTCCCCCTCCGCTTTGCACGTCTCCTAGGGCTGCGCCGTACACTCGGTGGAGCTCTGCCTGGAGCGTGGCGCCTGGCGGTTGAACTACCCCCTGCCTCCCTCTTGGGTGGTAGGCGTCGAGCCGCCTGTGGCCATGTTGATCGTGGGATGCAAGCCTGCAGAGTCTCAAGATTTTTCATATCCACTTTGAACTTCGCGGTCATGAGGGTGACCGCCTCACCGAAAATCTCTTGCTCTTTTCTGCTTCCGAGAGGCGGGAGAGGAACAGCCACAGATATCGCTAGGAGGCAATCAGAGCCCCTATGCTACGACCAATAGTCTAAGCCGTACACCGAGTGAGCCAGAGAGAGGTCGGTTGCTTTCCTCAATTCAGTCACCACGTCAGGATCCCCCCCGTCACTCAGCTAACTCCGTGAGCATCTTGGGTTGGTAGCACTGGAGCAGAGCTTGAGTGTTAACCGTGCGCGCTGCTTGTCCCGCAGCGAGGTAGGCCGTCTCGTAGAGAGATAGCCTAGCTCCCTGGCCTTATCAACAGCTATAAAGGTGTCAAAGTCGCGAACCGGAGAGCGTGCCGAGAAGGGGTTGTCCCAGAACTGTGGGACCTGATGGGGCTGGCGCGCTGAAGAATTCCCCGTCCAGAAGGGATGCTACCTGGGCGGAGTAGCAGCGGGCACGCCTAGCTTAGCTGTGGCCCGCTGATCTAGCTCACGTAGCTCTGCTGCTAGAGGCCTGCTAGCTGTAGCCTGTGGCTCAGCTAACTCAGCCTGTGACGGTGGCGGGTCACTCGCCAAGTTGGTCGGGTCCGCAAACTCGTCGTCTTCTGAGTCGTACCCGAAGATGAACACGTATTCAGGGTCAGGAGGGTAGTCACGAGGTAGGGTCAGGGGGGCGCGGGGCCGGTCCTGGACGGTCTCAAATCGGGGGAACACATGGCTTGAGGAGCTAGCTGACCTAGCGGTAGGTCCATGGCCTCCTCCTCGTGCTCAGGCTGGGCAGACGGGGACGGTGTGATGGCATCTGTGGCCAGCAACTTCCAGTGTGCCAGACACTTCCTCACCTTGGCCAGAGGAAGCGAGGCACAGGCTCAACATGGGTCGTCCTCCAACAATACCGCCTCCGCGTGTGCTTGGCCAAAGCACTCCAGGTGCTCCGTAGGTGACCGCAGTCTTGATAAAGACACTACACACTGAATCCAACGAAGAAGATTTGTAGGCACTCCAAGCTGGTGTGGGAACACCGGCACAAAACGAGTAAAAGCCTCACGAACGTTCCTGAAGTGAAGAAGAAGAGTTTTCTGAAGAGCTTCGTGGGATGCTTGCAACGCGAAGCAAGAAAGAGGATGTAAGATGGGCATCAGGGAGATTTATAGCCCCACTGGATGGACTGATGTTGTGAGTCCACAGAGCTTCGATTGGATGATCTGGTGATCGATCAAGTCCCATTGAGTAAAAGGTCACAGTTCCTGTGAAAGGGAACTGAACGTTCTAATGGTGCGTTTCCATTACAGCGAATTTCGCTTCACTCTCATTGACTTTAAATGGAGGCGAAATTTCACCTGATAGAGCAAAGGCAGGGCGAATTCGCAGAGGGAGGCGAAATGCAGTTGGCGAAACCTGAACTTTATTTAAATGAGAATGATGTGATAACCAATTAGATCAGCGTGTGATGTGTTTAGTGCATGACGCTGGCTGAAGAGGCAGGAGTTACAAAAAAACTCAGACCAACATGGCGGACACTCCTGGAATATGTAATGTGAAAGTGTTTACATGATTTAAAGTCTCAGAGCGACCAAAAGTGACCATTTAAGCCATTTAATCACTCAAAGTTTTAAGTTAGCAGAGTTAGCTTACTACTAGCAAGCTGGCTAACATATACGGTCACAAGCTTGTACTAGTAGACTTCTTGCATTTGAAGAATGATATTACAACACTTAAATATTATCTAGGCAACCCAGCAATAGTAATAAGCCCATGTAGACCCTGCAGTTCGCAATTCTGAAGCAGTTATGTGCAAGACTGCTGTTATGTGTAAGCTATCTTGCTGGATAGCTTCTGTTGGCCAGCCAAGATGCCATGGTAGACTGGCCGGCGACGTGATCACTTGGCATTTCGCCCTGTGGAAACGTAGCGTAAAGCTGCAATACCTCACACTGGCTCGTGTTGTTTTAAATAATATTGGGTTTCATTACAGAAACACAGAGTTGTTCTGCTAATGGAATGAACACATACTAAGAGGGTGCAGAAAGATTTTTTTTGTTCAAAAGATTTGAAATGGTGAAATCTTTGTGTAGGCTCAGGAAACCTCACCATTGTAGCCATCATTGTCCAGGTCACCAAGAGGGGCGATGGATGTTCCGAAGCGGCCGTACGGCACCAAGCCTGTCAGCGTCTGCTCTGGGCGGGGGCTGAACTTGAAGTGGATCTGCTGCAGGTGGACATACACCTGACCTACCTCCCGCTGCTGCTGATTGGCCAGCTGCTCAATAAAGAGCGGCGCTCCAATGAGAATGTCATCTCTCCTGCAGACATGTGGCCCATGAAAAGATGCAAGAGTGTGGCTCATATACTTGGCACTTGGCACACTTGGCAAGTTTAATATCAAAGTAAAATGATCATGTCATGTCAAAACATGTCATATCAAAGCAAACATTTTTATGTTATAAGAATCACAGAAGCATTGACACACTCAAAGGGGGAGCAGCACTGCTTGATTAATTCCATTAGAAGACTGGGACTGGGACCACCGCATCACAACAACAGCAGTAATTCAATTAACCTTCATCATACAAGCTGCATGGCACCCACCCGTCATTGTTGATGTCAGTCACTGTGACGGCATGACCAAAATAGGCTGCTACCTGCATACACAGAGGGTGACATGGGGAAAGCACAGGAGACGTGGCTGAACAGGCATTTAGTGAGATTAATGCTTCATAGTAAAGGTGCCTCCAGCAGAGCAGCAAGCAATACACAAGTGCTGAGGTGGAACGTGTGAACCTTGCATGCAGAGGCTCTAGCCCTAATACTGTTGTGTGTGCTGGCCCTTAAATGGGAGTCATACTGAACTGTAAATATGAATGTGTCAGCTACATCCCTTAAAATATACAGCCTCACATTGCTGGTAATTAATAAATTTATGGTAATCTTAGAACAACTTGAAAAACAGATTTCATTTGAGGTAAAAAAAAAGAAATAAATTTTACATCAGACTATACACATCGATGACACCTGTATAACATAAGTTGCCAAAATGTTGCTGAAAACATGCAGAAATTACAGAGTATGGTATCACACAAATATGGCCTAACGTGATATGTTATACATTGTCCATAACATATGCACACATAATTCATTCACAGCATCAGTGGCTCTGAACTACATAGAATTGAAAAGGAAGTATAAATATATATATAGGAAACCAACCTGAGTTCCAAAGAATCTGTTTTTCAATTCAAGTCTTCCATTGTAAATTCTGACCTACAAAAAGAGGAGTATTTGTGTGGATTTGTCTGTATACTCGTGGGGCTAAAAGGGCCAACATAAACTGTACATTTTATACAGACATATACTGTGTTTTGTACCATCAAGAAACTATACTGTATGTGGACATACAGTAACGATTCAAATCTGCATGCATAGGTGAATAATCATAGCATGTTTAAGTAAAATTCCTAGTGTAACCCCATTATCTAAAACAAACAGCAACAGCTCAGTCCTGTTCATCAGAATTACTATCACAGACTTCTTACTGTTCCTGATGTGTCACGGTCATTGGGGAAGCCAACCAAATAATCTATACAGAAAGAAAAAAGAGTCACTCCTCCTCCTCCTCCTCCTCCTCCTCCTCCTCATCATCATCATCATCACTGTTTAGCAAACATTGCAAACCTTCAGCATTGTCCCCAGTGAGATTACCAGTGGCAACAGAGTAACCTGTGAAAAAGATGAGATATACTATTCTTACTATACATACACACAAATTTACACATGTACACATGTACTTGCACACACACACAAACCCACACACACACAGTGTGTGGGGAGCAGCCCTGCCTTACCACTGTATGTGTCATAATAGCTCTCCTGATAACCATAAAGGTGGATTTCACGCCCAATGCCCTTAGATGGGAGGTAACTTGGACCCCTTATTGCTGTTAGTTCCTTTAGGGTTGCTGTAAAGATCTGACCTGTAGTATAGCAGGGAAATCATTTGGTGTTTTTATATTCTTTATTTAACCATAGCTACTATTTCTTTGTTATTAATTACTGTGTCCAAGTTTGTGTCGCCTTGGTGTAACTTAAGATGAGGGTAGACATATCACCTTGAAAGTACAGACTTCCTGGGGCACCAACCACAACTGTCCCATTCTGAAAAAAGGCAAAGGTGAGTATCTGTGCGTGTGTGCGTGGGAGGGGGTATTAGGGGGTAGGTATAAAACAAATAAGAGTTTTAATACACTTTCATACCTTTGTTATATCCACACTAAACCCTGCCTCACAGTAGCGCTTGTCATTCACTGCAAACAAATAGAAATCAGCTCAAGCACTCTCAAACTCTCAATGAAAATGTCTATTGTATATAGTCTATAAGTAAGTCTGTGTAAGTAACAGTTAGAGCTTCGATACCATATTTGTTGGTCTTATAGTGAGACTCCACAAATATTTCTCTGCAGGGGGAGTAGACAGACACCTGACTGGTGGTGACATCCTTGAGGAGGCAGTTTCCAACTGGAGTGTTTTGGGAGTCTTCAAAGCTGTTGATGACATTCCAATGGAATAACGGTGCACAGGCCTGGAGAGGGGTGATTGGTGGATATCATATCAAAAAATGAAAGGAAAATTATTTTAAAAGCAAAGGGCATTATGAAATGAAATTGGGATAGGAAAAGACAGACAGAATAGAGGAAGAGACATCAAGACAGGAAATGACAATGATTGTTTTTCATGGTAACTGTTGTTCATTTTTATTTAATCTTTTGTTATTACACCATCATTACTGATTAAAAATAATAATATGGAAAGAGTTTTAGTTAGTCGGTCAGACTAATAAAGATGAGCTTAGTAAATTCCACTGGTTTTATCAGAGACCTGCAAGGTCTGCTTTTACATATGAAGATTTGGGATTTATGGATGAAAGGAAAAGAGAAAATAGGACAGGGCAGAAAGGAAAAACTGGTGAGAGAAGGAGTGAATATGGAATGGGTAAATATCTGACTGGATGATGCAGACAAAAGGAAAATGAAGTTATTAAGCAATTCAGTTGTCATGGTGCAGGTCTGGCCCACTCACCAGAATGTATCTGTCTGTGGCTCGCACACTCGCTCCAAACCACTGATGAGATTTAGAACCCTTCAGTGTGAAACCAGGAAGAGTGTACTCTTCATCAACTACACACATGTGCAGAAAACACACACACACATGCACACACACACAAAGATGAACAACATTTAGTTAAGACCTAGTTATTTAATAAAATATTAACAGTTTAACAGCAAATCCACACATGATCACATACACATAGACATGTGTGCACACCGAAATACACATTAAGTAAATAAATACATAAATAAATAAAACCTGGCAATACACAGATGTTCCTCACCGTTTTGATCAAACTCCATGCTTACACATGTTCCACCATCTGCTGACCAGGGGCAGCGATACACCGTACCCCCCTCCTGCACCTCTGCCTGGGTTGTGTTAGCATGGGGAGCCCCCACCAACAGGCTTATGCTGAAAGACATGTAGTAACAGCCTTACAGATGCAAATTATTTTGTCCCAGCAATGAATGAAGGGAAATAAGCATGTTAAGGTACTATTAGCTTAAAACAGCTGGCAACTAAATGTAAACTCAAGTTCAACTTTGATAAAAGTTAGATTTATGACTAACAAAAATTCTAACCCTAGGGTTTTAACTTAACTTTAACTTCTTTTCCGAGACTGCTTAACAAAACCAAATTCTACTAACCATCTCTTTACATAGGTACCTTCGATGTTCTCTACACATGTGTTTGCTATTATGTCCTCCTTTTGTAAGTCGCTTTGGATAAAAGTGTCTGCTAAGTGTAATGTAATGTAATGTAATGTAATGTAACCCAAACCCTGGACATACCAGGTTCACAAAGTTAAAGTCCTGCAACATATTTATTCCAGCCAATTTACTGAACCAGTTGATCCAGGTACTGTAGGTAGATGCGTTAGTTAGTGAAATCACCTGTGCTAAGAGCACAAGCAGAGGGAATACATAGCAGGACTTTTACTTTCTCAAGTCAGTTTGTCCACCCTTAAGTGCAACTCACCCTTGGCCTGCAGTCTGAAGGAAATCCACAGAGAAGCCAAAGTAGCTGTCCTCTGGTCCACTGAACACAGTCACATTGTTCTGGTTGATGTTCAGGGTGTGGTACATGCCAGGTGCAATGACCAGGAGAAGCAACTGTATGTGAACCCCCCCAGCTAGATCTCCTCTCTCTTCCATCATCTCTTAAACCTTCTGCTCATCTGCCCCCTGCTCTCACACAGGGGGGGTTAAGACTACTTTGTCATTTCCTGTACACTGGGAGTGACTTCCTGTTTGACAATCTCTCATTTCCAGCGCTTCCTTGTGGTTAACATGTTGTAGGCCATGAGTCTTTAGCATCGTTAAAATTGTTAAGATTATACCTTCACAGACATGAGTATGGCCAATGTGTTGACATACTGTTAGCTGTATGTTTCTGCAGTGTTTCCTATGGATAAGCCTTTTACAATGCAGCAAGACATAGAAAACAATAGCTGCATTTACAGTTTTTGCCAGTCATTTTCACACTTGTGTCAATACAATGTCTACTTTTTCAAATCTGTTAACACAGTGTGCTTCACAAACACACATCTAGACACAGCAGTTAACATTTGTTGCAAAATATACTACAGCTATCAACACTTCTCACACTTCACCCAAAATGACTTCTGCCAACTATAACACATGCTGTTGCTCAGGAAGACTACAATGGCGCTCAATGTACAATGACCTTAAAAATGCAAACAACTCGAAACAAATCACATAAAATCTGGCCTTTGTCCTACAGTTTGGCACATGTTACTGTTATGTAAACACACATTGTATCAAACTATCTAAGTGGCATTTTTATGTTTTGTTTTTTTTTGTGATCAATTTTTTATTGAGTTATTTTTTAAATCATGTAACAAACAAACAGAAATACATATAAGACAACAAACAAAAAAAGACAGCATTCACACTACCCCCACCCTCTCCCTCGGGTCTTGCTCCCAAAGCAGAAAACATCTCAGCTAAGTTGACTAATTTATAAGGCACAAAGGAGAATGTATAAAAAGAAGGTAAGTAGAACGAGAAGGAGAGCCAGGGCCTAATTCCATTATTCCAACACTCTGTCAATAAAAGAAGACCATGATTTAATGTTTTTAGCCTGAGCGCCATGCATACTGGCCACAGACTCTAGCCTAGCCAGATCTACTACTGTGTTTAACCAGTGTTGATAGGACAGATCGTGAGGGGCTTTCCATCTCTGCACTATAAGTTTCTTAGCCGCTGTAAGGCCTATCAGAAGCCAACGTTGGTGCAACAAAGAAAGGTCTAGCTCAGTGAGATCATTCAACAATAAAATCCTTGGGGAACAAGGGATGGTGCGCTGGAGTACTATAGACAACTTACTGGAAACCATTTTCCAAAAATCTCTTACACCAGGGCAATCCCAGACCATATGAATAAAAGTTCCTGTAGCTCCCAAAGACATAGCAGGCAGTTAGGAGATGGCTTTAATTTCATTCGAAACAATTTAAAAGGAGTACAGTAAAGTCTATGTATGAAGTTATAATGAATCATCTGATGATTAGGGTTACGTGATGACAACGCTAACTTAGACCAAACTGTAGTCCAATTAATTGTAGAAGGTGTGATTACAAGATCCTTGCTCCAGTGAGTATCAACATGTAAAGGTTTTTCTACAGATTTAGTAATGTAGCTGTAAAGAGTCGAGACCAAGCCTTGAGTAGACAGACTGCCACAAATTTTGTGCACTGGATGAGTATCCAAATTTCCTCCCCATGGAACACCGTATACCCGTAAGGCGCTACGGAGTTGCAGATAAAAGAAAAACGAAGTACCAGGTAGGTTATAATGTGATTTTAAGTCTTGAAAAGATCTAAGTGTATTATCTGATGTGATGTCAGACCCTAACCCTAACCCTAACACTGATGAAAGGAAATCGGGTGACCAGCCAAACGAAGAGCATAATTATTAAATAAAGGTAAGTGAGAGTGAAATTTCAGGTGGTTACCAGAATGTAATTCTACAGTTCTCCATGTAGTCAAAAGATAAGAAATCAAAGAGCCAAACTTGGATTTACAAGTTTTAGGAGGGATGTTAGAGTAAATTAAGTCCTGAAGCCTATGTGGTTTAACCAAGTTTTCCTCTAACGAACGCCAAGCTACTTGCGCCCCCGGATTTAACCAGGTATGAAGGGGTTGAAGAGTTGAGGCCCAAAAATAAAACTCAAAATTTGGAAGCCCAAGACCACCATTTTTATGTATTTGAGCACCTCTGATAATATATGAATAAGGCATGTAGACCTATACAGAAATTAATTATTCTTTATACTTGATTAAAGTACCATACATATTAGAAAATATTGATGCTACAGTTTTTACAGTTTACAGTTACGGTATAGGTCCCCATCAATGTCAGGAGCAAATCTACACCACTGCATTAAGCACATCAGGATTCAACTGGTTCTTATAAATGTCTATTCATTTGATGGTTTGTGTGTGTCATTTGACAACAAAATAGCTTTTTGAGAAGAAATAACATTTTGAATGCAAGGTTTCATTTTTCAGGAGAAGTGAGGGGTTTTGCCCATTGTGTGTGTGTTTTTTATTATTTGTGTGTAGAGTTCTGAGAGTATGAGGCATGCCTTCAGAAAATGTGTGTAAAAAATTGAGAAAAACTGTAAGGGTTTAACTGAGCTGGAGGTGGAAAGTTTATCACAGCAAACCCTGCATAAGGGTCAGTCTTTTAGAGGCAATGGAATTGGCCTGTGGTGACATAGGGGTCAGGGGTGGATCCGACATGCTAGGGGCTTCTTTCCCCGTTGCCTGGCTAGGGACATGATTGCCTGCAAAGTGGATGAGGTGCTGTGGCCTGACTCAGCCCAAAGGCATGATGAAGCCCAATACGTAATGTGTTTGCAACATTGGAAATAGCACATGTAGTTTTCATTTGTGCTACAGTATACTGTATCACGACATACTACTTTTTAATGACAAGAAATGCACAGTAATACTACTAGTTTTTATGTATGTACAATATATATCCTGAGTTTTGCTGAAAATGCATTTCAGTGCTGTAGAAATAAATTCTGCTGTTGTGCGTATCTGAACATTGTGCTTTCCATTATTTGGTGTAGTGCTTACTAACTGCTTCGTTGTGCTTTCATTTTGACTGTGTTGTTTCTCTTTTGAGCACAGAGTTTGGCTTTGAGCACGTAAAACTGTTTTGAGGCAGTAGTTCACTTTTGCAACAAGAGTCAGGGTTTTATATACTGTAATAGATTTTATTTTTATTTCCTTCATTTCTTATACTCTAATAGATTTTATGTTGGTTTAACATGTATTTTCATTTTTTTAGCCATAGCTTGAAAAAAAGGGAATCAATAAAATTTGCATCAAAGCATTCCTGATTCTGGGTCCAATTCTTTGCCAGAAGGCAAATTTGACACAGCACAGCCTATGTAAAATACAACAAATGACACTGGCATGAAAGCTACATAATAGGCTACAATAACAAGCAATGGTGCACTGATTCAAGGGTGCCCTAGCCACAGCTTTGTAGTCTAATATCTTGGGATGCATAAATCTGCATCTGGGAAACAGCAAGGTTGAATGCTCTGACATATTAATAAAAGGGATAGTCGACTGGAAGCTGAGAGCAACATGAACCAAACTTTACCTTTTACCCGTTAGACCATGCAAACTGTTAATTCTGTTAATTCCTTAATTCTGTTTCTGTGTCTTGTTTATTTGGACTCATAAAATACATACAGATAATCAAATAGCTGCAATAATACACCACATACCAAGCACTACCCCATCACTATAAAATGTAGCATAAAATGAATCATAAAGCACACAGTGTCATACTCATATAATTATAAAATTATCATTATGTAGGAGGATAGAAAATTCAGCATAGAAATGATCTTGCAGATATATGGAGGACACCAGAAGCATCTCTTTTATATCAGTTTCTGAGTGTGCCATTGAGTTTCATCATACTTGTGTCAAGTAAGGGGAGACACACATTGTTTATTTATCTGGTCCAAACAGGTAGGTGTTGGTACGACTGTTTGCAGGTTTTACATCTGGTTCAGACACATAGGTATTACCTGTGGGTTTCCGTATCTTCTATTTCCATATCTTGTGTGAGCATGCGGATAATAAGGAGATTCTGTAATGAATCTCCATATGCAGGTGGCCTGTCTTCTTGTGCCTTTAAGGAAGAGTTCTCTGATCTGAGTGAAATAGTGTCTGTTAGTGTGTTTATACATGGTGTCTCTGTGTCTCTGTAACTGTGGAAATGTGTTCTTTTCATGTAGAGGCATGTTGCAAATGTGTTGGTTGGTTTACTTTGTGTGTCTGTGTGTGTGTGTGTGTGTTTGTGTGTGTTTTTTCTAGGTCTCCTGCTCTAACCCAGCAATATGCTCTGGGTCAGTGTGTTTTTGTGGGACTGTGAGGACGAGCTCTCTGAGCTTATTGATCCAGTCCCCTACACTGCTCCAGCGAGACCACAGCAGCACATCATGGGAGAGCCAGGCCAGCACCGCTCCAGCACACGGGCCTACCCAATACACCTGCATCAGAGAGGGACAGCATGTTTCTGTGCCTTCATGCATGTTTGCCTGTATGTGGCTTTATGCATCTGAGATAGGGATGAGAAGGGATGTGTGTGTGTGTGTGTGTGTGTGTGTGTGTGTGTGTGTGTGTGTGTGTGTGTGTGTATGTTTGTGTGTGTGTGCGTGTGTGTGCATGTGTGCATGCTTGTGTGTGTGTGTGTGCATGTGCCGCTAATCTGATGGGGGCCCCCTTCCCATATTCCATAATTTAAGGAGGAACCAGTTCTGCCCCCCCCCCCCCCCCCCCCCCCCCCCCTATTGGCAGGCCTGCATGTGCGTGCGTGTGTATGTGAAAGCTTGTATGTACGTATGTGTACAAATCATCATGCGTTCCCTACCCAGTGATTATGAAAGTTGTGTTTCACCATGGCAGGGCCAAATGACCTAGCAGGATTCATTCCACAACCGGTATATCCAATCTGAGAAATATGAGAAAAGAAATCATCTCACTGAGCACACACATCTCTCTCTCTCTCTCTGTCTCTGTCTCTCTTCCACACACACACATACACACACACTGTGTATACATTTCCTGTCTACAAATGGTCTGTCAAATAAAACTGAAGTAAAGGCTTGACTGTATTTTGTTACAGTAAAATGTTTTTTTTTTTTTTTACATTTTTTACAGCAAGACCTTCTGACCTTGCAGTGTAACTTATGTTTAAGTGTGCGTGGACCTACTGGTTATTTTCTTGTAGTAGCCTTTTACAATTTTATATTTTTTATATTTGAACTCCATACAGTGTAGAAATCCCCATAACTGGGCAAAGCTAAGGTACCTTAGAAGGCACATTTTTCTGCATTTATTTGGATATTGTGCCTTGGTGCTTTGCTATCATTGAATGCTTTCTGGGAAGGAAACATTTTCTCTGACACAGGTAAGGTCTTTTGGTAGAATGACCATTTTATTGGTGCAAAGGCCAGTGACACAAGTGTTTACCATCCAGAACAATGAGCTACCTGCAGATGTGCCAACCTGTTATTCAATTTCATACTGTATGCTTAAGCGTTGGCAAAAAAAATGGCCCAATTAATTAGACAACCAATAGATCAGTGACACTATTTAACAGACACATTTTCCATAACTTGTAAAATTGAGTAAACTGATAAAGATGATAATATATATTTCACTCTGAGATCAGATAAATGAGAGGTCAGACCTACCGCAGTAAGGTTTCCCAGCATAACAGAGATGGCGAGAGCGCCAAGGCTGAGGGAGGGGCTGGTGGTGGAAGAGGGGCGGGACACTGCCAGACCACAAAACACCAGCTGGAATGTGACAGCCATCTCCATGGAGACCGCCTGGTACAGCAGGACCCCTGGAACCACCTGAGAGAGAGTGGAGGAAGGATGGCACAGTTGGACTGAGCTGTCACTTTCTTCTTTCACTTTACGTCTGTCTTTTTCTATCTTTTTTGACTTTATCAACTTCACCTTCTGCCACCTAGACTGTTTATTAATGCTGAATAAGAGTGTGAAGTTACTGAAGTCAAAAATGCTTATTTAGACATCTGTAATTTGCTTTGTGCCATAAGAAATTGCTGATCAGCAAAACTGAGTTGTGAATAAGGAGTGATATCAGCTATTTTACTTCAGTGGATGACACAAAAACAACAGCTTTTAATGTCCTTTAATGCTGCCACATTTAAATAACAACGTGGTATGAAGCCCCTTTGTGAGAAGTGTGATGTAATCTGTACTCGGCTAAAAAAAACATTACCTCAATATTGTGTAAGGGTTAAGGAAAGTAGAATCAAGCACACACAGAGCTTATATGCATTTACACAAATACTTCTATTTCCAGTACTAAAATGTATATTTAAGTGGTATATTTATAACTCTTATAGTCATATACAAATAAGAGTGGCTTATGAGAATGTCCTACAGGCAAACAGCATACAGGAATAGAATATTCAGACCTAGACCTGGTTACTCACCTCATTGAGCCCCAGTTGCCCTTGTGAAGCGGTGGGCACTATGCCCATGAGGATGGCACATGCAGCCAGCGCCCCCAGCAGTTGGGCAGCCACAAACACCATTGCCCTCCAGGGGTTTAACCTCAGTCCTAGTGCCAGGGCCAATGTGAGGGCCGGGTTCAACTGCACTGCACCCATACACACGCACACCACCACCAGGGCGGCGGCGAATGCCAGTGCCACCTGCAGAGGGTCCTTGTGGCAATCTTGCGTGGCCTGGAGCAGACTCAGGTTGGAAATGGAGTAGGAGGTGGAGGGCTCGGCATTGTGGGAAATGGAGTCCTGAGTGTTGAAAGCAGCAGGCAATACGGTGGTGGATGATAGTCCCATGAGCAGGAAGAGAGCTGTGCCTAGGAACTCACGCACAATGTCCAGTAGGAAGGACAGAGATGACATGTCCTTCAGGGCTAGAGACAGACAGGACAGGATCCACATGGTGACTCTTGAGATTCTCTGTCTCTCTGGATTTCTCTTTTTTCTTTCTTTAGCTTCCTGTCTTCTTTTTATGCACTGTCAGCTTGTATATTGTAGCTTGCTGTTCTTCAAGCTGCACACTCAAAAATGTATATGTACAGTGTGCTTGTTTGTAATTGGGGGATGGAAAATGACAAAAATAATAGAAATCCAAAAGTATGCTAGACAATAAAAACAGACATAAGAAACAGAAACTGCGTCTGAGCGGCCGGTGCCAGAGGGAACCTGCTTACTCCCAGTCCTGCCTGTCCTGCCTATCGTATTTATAGGCTGAGCCAGGAGCGAGCAGTGAGAGTGGTGTGGGGACTGTGACCCACTCACATAGATTCAGTTCCAACAGGCTGAATGGAGAGCTTGTTCAGGTGTGGGGTGGGAGTGGAGATGGAGGTGACACTGGTGGTGAGGGTTACAGTGGTGGT
Organism: Coilia nasus; assembly: GCA_027475355.1. Taxonomy (NCBI): domain Eukaryota; kingdom Metazoa; phylum Chordata; class Actinopteri; order Clupeiformes; family Engraulidae; genus Coilia; species Coilia nasus. The sequence continues at coordinate 1,792,280 of CM050216.1, read as the reverse complement.
GGTGGTGGTTGTGGTGGTGCGTGTGTGTGAGGGGGCATTTAGCGGTACACGTTTTAGCCCATGGTCCCCACGTGCTTGCAGTAAATGTCATGTTGTATTCGATTTCAATTCTGTCCCATTTAGTCATCACCAGTAACAGTGGACCACTTCCAAGCTTTGACAGCAGCCGAGCCTAAGGCATGCCTGTTTATGTGTGTGTGCATGCATGTAAGTATTTTGTTATGCATACTTGTGCATGTTGATTAACAACAGTTTCTTAGTGTGTGAATGTATGGGTTAAAAATAATAATAATAATTATAATATTTTATTTGTTACACGGCGCCTTTCAAAACACCCAAGGTCACCGTACAGAAAATTTAAATAAAGAAGTCAACATTAAAAACAATAAGAAGAGCATTAAAATAGTGAAACAAGTGGAATGTCTTACAGCCCATATGCCAATTTAAAAAGGTACGTTTTCAGTGCACTAGGGTTGCAAGAGAGTTGCAAGTCAAAGAGTCAGAATTATTTGTTGATGTATGATTTTTTATACAAATAATGCATGGAGACTGTGTCTATCCATCTGTCTCTCTGTCTGAGTTTTTGTGTGTGAGTAGGTTATACATTTCTCTAAGATTACACAGAGATGGGCGAGCTTGTCTCATGCATGGGAGCTGAGAGCTCCACACCAGACTGGCTCTGACCTGATTCTGTCTCTCTGCGCCTGAGTAAGGCTGGTCCCTGTAGCACCTAGAGGAGCAGCACTAGCTGGTGCTTACAGGGATTACGGGATGTCGGGGGTGTAGTGTTCTGTCATGAGAGAAACCTGGGACCAGGAGCAGAGACAGGTGGGGGAGGGGTGGAGTTGTGTGGCTAAGGACAACTGAAGTTCTCGAATACTTCACAGTGGTGGTCACAAAACAAAGTAACTGCATAAACCTTTTTTTTAATTATTCTAAAGAAAGTCAATAAGCTGGAAGCTGGAAATTATTTTTTTCCCCCACATGCAGGGAAATCCACAGGCTTAGTGGCTAGTGTCATTTCAGAGACACAGATACATTTGTCAAGCATACAAATCTTTATTTTACTGCACCGACAATGCACCATATATTTTGGAAAGAGTCATTCTTGTTTGGATTGGTTTAGAGTTCAAGGACAGGGGATAAATGAAGTACCTCCTAATAATTTGGAAGTATAAAAGTATTTAAACTTGATATATAACATTCAATAAGTATTATTTTAGATGAGCTGACAATGCTGAGGTAATGAGAAAACTTACAGCCATATGGTTCCTGGCACTAATCCAGTGTTGAAGATTTATGATAAACCATCTAACGGGACATGACCCAGATGACAGCATCATATATCGGTGACATTACGCCTGTCAAAAAGAATAATATCCCAGTAAAATGTGTTCCCGCTGACTTGGCTAGTTTGCCCATCTTCTGTTTTTGTGAGTCTTTGACCATACTGTGTTCTTTGTCATTTTAATTTGTCTGACAGTGATAGACAAAAATGATCATGACTACATCACTGCATTATGCTGAGTCAAAGGTTTGGAGCATATAACGTATTCCTTTACACCATACACTTATCACTTCAGTTACTGTGAACAGAGTTACAATGTTACATCATTTTTGGAAAAATAGTGTATAACAAATGAAAGTTATATAACAATAATAATAATAATAATAATAATAATAATAATAATAATAAACTTTACTTGTATAGCACAGTTCATACATACAAGATGCAGCTCAAAGTGCTTTACAGTTTAGCAGGGTTGTCACAGGACATTTCTTGCAGTCCAGTGGTGCCGGAGCAGATGAATACAGTAGCAAACTGACTATTGCGTGAAAATGGGTAGACAGTCCTTGTAGGCCCTAGTCAGCAGTCTTTGTAGTCCAGAGGCGCTAGAACTATGCAATGCCCTGTTGATGCGGACTCTTATGTGAACATAGGTCAACAGTCCTTGCAAACCAGAGGCGCTAGATGAAGAAAGTTAATTTAGGCACAGTCGGTTGTTAGTGTCCCCAGGGAGCAACAGGGGTGAGGAAAAACTCCCTGTTTGTTTGATTTGTGTAAATTCAGGAAGAAACCTCAGAAATCAGTGAGTAAAACTCCCTGTTTTTCTAGGAAGAAATCTCAGGCAGAACCACGTCCCCCAGGGGAGCCCATCTGCCGGGGGTGGTAACGGGAAGTCTCTGACTGTTTGAAGGGCCTTTGATCCGTTTGATCCCGTTCTCTGACATGTTGGTTTAGGTTACCTAGACTGGGGATGAGAGCTTCACTTTGTCTTTAGGGCCAATAAGTAGTAGTTCAGTTTTGTTTTCGTTTAATTTTAGAAAGTTATTGCTCATCCAATGTGTAACAGCTGACAAACAGGAGGTTAAAGACTGTAGAGCTGTGGTTTTGTTTGGCTCAACTGAGATATAAAGTTGTGTATCATTGGCATAACTATGAAAGTCTATATTATGTTTTTTTAATAATGTTGCCCAGCGGTAGCATGTATAATGAGAAAAGGAGGGGGCCAAGACAGCTGCCTTGAGCAACACCGAAGGGTACGTTGTGATTTTTAGATACATGATCTCCTATGCTAAAGGTTGCACTTAGGTCCAAGAGGACCAGGGCAGAGACTTTGTTTGTGACTGTACTGAGTCTGAGGTCGTTTACTATTTTGGTTAAGGCAGTCTCTGTACTATGATTTGCTCTACAGCCCGACTGGAATTTTTCTAAGATGTCATTTTTTATTAAGTAATTGGTTGAGCTGTATGAAAACAGCCTTTTCAAGTATTTATAAATGGGAGGTTGGAGATATAGGTTGGAGGCCTATAGTTATTTAGCATGTTATAGTCCAGATTTGGTTTCTTTAGCAATGGCTTCACTACAGCAGTTTTAAAGGTGCTTGGGAAAACACCTGTGAGAATGGAGGTGTTAATGATCTGTAATAGGGGTGTGGAGACGTAGTTAAAATTATTTTTCATAAGGAAAGTAGGCATAGGGTCAAGGTTGCAAGTTGACTGCTTGCTATGTTTAACAAGTTTATAGAGTTCGTCTTCTGTAATGGCGCTAAAATTCTGTAGGGTCAGTGGTTCACCTGCTAGGGGCATCATGGAGATAGTTAGGGTCTCGAGTGATTTCTGCTATAATGGCTAGTATTTTGTTCGTGAAGAATTCTGCGAACTCTTCGCATTTTGGAGTGGTGGCTAAACAAAGCATATCACAAACTGGCGCAGGATTTAGTACTTTTTCAATTGTAGAGAATAATACTCTTGTGTTGTGATGGTCTGCAATAATTTTTGATAAAACATTTTTTTCTTTCCGTGCGTATTGCATTGTTATAGGTAATAATGTGTTCTTTTAGGATTATACGATTGACTTCTAATTTAGATTTTCTCCATGCTCGTTCTGCTGCTCTGCATTGCCTTTTTTTCTCTCGTATTGAATCATTTATCCATGGTGAGGTTTTAACTCTTGAGCTGTATTTTGTTTTTAAAGGAACAACTTTGTCTAAAATTTGTTTTAGGTTGCTATTAAAGCCAGCCACCATTTCATCGAGTGATTGGTTGCCTTTGAGGAGGTCACGGGTGCTAATAAGTTCGTTGATTTTTTGTTCTGCTGATTCATTTATGTATCGTTTGTGGGTTGCACAGATCTCTCTATTGCTATCTATAGTAAATGGGAATTCAAATAATACGCAGTAATGGTCGGAGATGGCAATATCCGACACAGAAATGTTGTTAATGTTTGCGGGTTGCGATATTACTAGGGCGCGAGCGTGTTTCCTAGTTGATAAGTAGCTTCTGTTACATACTGATATAGCCCAAAGCCGTCCAGGGTGTTCAGCAGGTCTTTACCATTTGAGTCACCGCTCTTATTATGACCGCCGCTATAATCGGCGATCATATTGGAGTTGCCGCAAAATTTCCCCCCCCTTTTTTTTTTACCGATTTTTCGTCAACGTTTCCCGGGACACTGAAACTCGGGGGGACATGAATGTTTGTAGGCATGTAGCTCTAGAAATTTGTGAGCGAATAACGGCTTTTGGCCCCCAAGGACTACTCCCCCGCTGTGCCAGTGTCCGTCAAAGAAGGGGAGACCGGCAAAAGTTTTTGCTGAATAACTCAATGAACGTTTCACCCAACAACATGACATTTTTGTGATATGTCGGTGTTACAGAGACGTATCGACCCAGCCCATATACACTCACTTGAAGCATAGCGCCACCTAGTGATAAGGGTAAATGCAAAAATTGGGATTTTGAGTTGCCAATATCTTGGACTGAGAAGGGTGAAACTGCGCAAAGTACGTCATGCATGATCACCACAAAGACCTCACAAACACCACAACACATGCCATAAAATTTGGACCATAATTAGTAATTGTAGTAATTACTAATTGTAGAAAATTTCATTTTGCCTATTATCTAGAGAATGCTAACGTTTACAACATTTTTTTTTGATCGTGAAATCTATTGACCCTCACACATTGAAAACACTGATCGACGCCCACTTCCAAGGGGCATCCCTTCCAAAGGGCGTTTCCTTGAAATTTTAGCATTGCGAAAACGAATCTGAACGAACTCGTCATAGGCCATAGGGGCCGCTGTAATTGTACAAAATCTAATTTCGCCTATTGCTTTCTGAAATCACTCCTACACACTATACAAACACACACAATGTCATTCATTCAAAACCCACATCCATGCCCACTTCCAGGAAATCATTTCCACACAAATTCTCACCTCACAACACTGCTCTACCACACACTCATCATACCAACAGTTCCCATATTTCAATACACTGCGGCGGTCTTACCATGTACTGCTATGACAATTGTTATTTAACAAAAACTGTTTTTCGACACCTAGGTTCGACGATAAACATCGCCCCTTGTGACAATATGTCACAAAATTTTGTACACATGAAAAGAAAGCTGTTTAGAGTTGGCATGACCAACTTTGACCAAATTTGAGCTATTAGAAGCCAAGATATGGACTTTTGAAGAATTTTAAGCCACGTGGTAAATGTTCATTGACATGTAACTTTGAAACGGTTTATCTCAAGATAAATCCTTTGATAACTTTTTGTCAGCATTGTCTGTAGATGACATATACCAAATTTGGTGAGATTCACATTAACGGCCTATGACGAGTTTGTTTGGATTCGTTTTCGCAATGTTGAAATTTCACGGAAATTGTTTTCATTGGAAGTGGGTGTCGACCAGTGTTTTCAATGGGTGCGGGTCAATAGATTTCACGATAAAAACAAATTGGTTGTAAATGTTAGCAATCTCGAGATAATAGGCAAAATAACATTTTGTACAATTACAGCGCCCCCTAAGGACCAAATTTTATGGCATGTGCTGTGCTTTTAGAAGTCTTTGTGCTGATCGTGCATTGACGTATTTTGTGCAGTTCCCACCTTCTCGGTCCAAGACATTGGCAACTCAAAATCCCAATTTTTGCATTTACCCATATCACTAGGTGGCGCTATGCTTCAAGTGAGTGTTTACAGGCTGGGTCGATATGGCTCTGTAACACCGACATACTAACACAAAATCGCTGTCTTGGGCAAATTTGTTGACGAGTTATTTCAACACCTAGCTTCGGCGATAAACATCGCCCCCTATGACGAAATGTCACAAAATTTACTACACATGAAAAGAAAGCTGTTTAGAGATGGCATGTCAACTTTGACCAAATTTGAGCCATTAGAAGCCAAGATATGGACTCTTGAAGAATTTTAAGCTACGTGATAAATGTTCATTGACATGTAACTTCGAAACGGTTTATCTCAAGATAAATCCTTTGATACGTTTTTGTCAGCATTGTCTGTAGATGACATATACCAATTTTGGTGAGTTTCACATGAACAGCCTATGACAAGTTCGTTTGGATTCGTTTTTGCAGTGTTAAAATTTTACGTAAATTGTTTTTTGTTGGAAGTGGGTGTTGACCAGTGTTTTCAGTACGTGAGGGCAGGGGCGTGGCCACGTGGGGGCCAGGGGAGGCCATGGCCACCACTGGTCAGAGGATGGCCACCCGCTGGCCCCCCCTACGGACCCACCCTTTGCCTACTTGAACTTAATATTTTGCCCTTACAATAAAAAGCTTACTAGCTCGACAGATAGTTAAACAAAGTCAGCCAACAATAAGAAGTCTACCTACCGCTTCCATTGTTAGCCTTCTGGGACAAACGATAAAAAATAGTTAAACTCTGAATGCAACAGGCTAAATCAATTTTGCTCCTCAGTACACATACCAACTTGGTATGATGTTTTAACATGCCAATTTTCATTTTACACCGAAGTTCTCCTTTAAAGCAACTCTTTCCAGTCTCCCATAGTCAGGCAACTACCTAACTACGGCAAGCCTAGAAGGACAAAAATCACTACAATTCTTGCAGGTGAAGAAGGTTATTTGTGAAACGTGGGGAATTAAAAAACTGTCTGCAGAGTTCATCTCGATGAGAAATTGTATAGTCAACAAATATGGATACAAGACAATTTCTGAAGCATCTTAAAAGTAGGCTACCCCTGCTGCTAATGTAAGTAATATGCTAAACTTAACATTTTCAGGTTAACTCCCCCACGTTTTGGTTCATGTTATAATCATGCAATTGACTCAACAAGATACCAAGGCTAAGTTAACCTTTAGACACGTATCCACTGGCGGTCTCGGTCTACTTCTTCATTTAGAAGTTGCTAAACGTAACCTACATCTTATTTCTGAAGTTATTTTTTCCAAATTTTCTTCGGCATGCCATGCAGTGCATCAAACGACCTGATATTTCCATTCATAAAAAATATCATAGCAAAAGACCTTACTAAGCAATAGGTACATGTTAAGGCATAACTATGACAGAAACACATACTGTAGGAAACCATTTTATTTATTTATATTTTATTTTATTTACAGTTGAGTTGTGTATGATACCATGCCATTGAACTGTTTTTATCAGCCAAATACGTGATATCAGCTTTGTCGCAAATTATTTGTTTAGCCTGACAGCAAAGTTAATGACCATCAATATCACAAATGCTTTTAACCAATTTTAACTTTAGCAAGTGCAAAAATACATGGAATTTGACACATTTTTTTCTAATAGTTTTCTAATCATCTGCGCCTTTTGCTCCATAAAAAAAGAGGTTAAAAGAGGTCTTAAGGCGTGCGATGGGCATATGGAGAAAACACTGGACATTTCCAGAATACAGGATACCAAATCTAGCTAATTAAAAAATTTACGGGGGAGGACCCCCCGGACCCCCAGACCACATTCGTCAAAATATGGCCACGCCTTCAGTAACGCTGGCCACTCTTTTGCCACCCCATGTAAAAAAAGTCTGGCTACGCCCCTGCGTGAGGGTCAATAGATTTCTTGACAAAAAAAAATTGTTGTAAACATTAGCATTCGCTAAATAGACAAAAAAATTACATTTTGTACAATTACAGCGCCCCCTCAATTACAGCGCCCCCTATGGGCCAAATTTTATGCCATGTGCTGCGCTTTTAGAGGTCTTTGTGCTGATTGTGGATGACGTATTTTGTGCAGTTCCCACCTTCTCGGTCCAAGATACGGGCAATACAAAATCCCAATTTTTGCATTTACCCATATAACTAGGTGACGCTATGCTTTAAGTGAGTGTTTATTGGCTGGGTCGATACGACTCTGTAACACTGACATATCACAAAAATTTCATGTTCTTGGGTGAAATGTTCATTGAGTTATTTAGCAAAAACTTTTGGGCGTCTCCCCCTCTTTAATGGACACTGGCATAGTGAGGGGGTGGCCCTTGGGGGCCAAAAGCTTCTAGTCGCTCGAAAAGTTCTAGGGCTACATGCCTACAAAGATTCATTTCCCCCAGACTTCCAGTGTCCCGGCAATCGGCAATCGGCAACTCTATAACTCGCGGCAACTCTATAATGACCGATTTCACTAGTGGCGGTCATAATTAGAGTTTTAGAGTTTCGTATGCAGCCTGTGGTTCTATGCTTACGTTGCCTATGGTGGGTTATAAGGGGAGGAATTTGATGGAGCAAATTGAGTGACTGGGCCAAGCACACGGTATTCCGAGCACTGGTGATAAGGGGGTGAGATAAATCATCAGCTTGGATTAAATGCTATCGAGGTGTGTTGGCTTGGAACTTACTTGTCAGTCTGGCGTGTGATGGGCTTCCAGTGCTAGCTCCAGGTTGCTAGCTAGCAGGCTCGCTCCAGGCCTGTTCAGGTGTTGTCCGTCACGTGCAAACAGGCTGCGTCTTCTCCAGAAGCTCCTGAAGTTGTCTGCGAACAGGATTTTCTAACGGCTGCAGTGCTCCATCAGCCACACGTGGAGCTGGCGGATACGGGAGAACTGCATATCTGAGAACCAAGCAAATGGGATAGGGCCTGAGACGATACATTTTTTGCCAGTAGCGAGTACGGTTTGAATTAGAGAGGTAAAATCGGACTTAAGTTTTTCGGATTGCTGGAGCCTGATGCCATTCGACCCGACGTGGACGGCGATTGCAGAGGCAGTCGGGTGCTGCTCTACCACCTTGGGCACCTTGGTCTGGACGTCTTCCACACGGGCTCCAGGCAGGCACTACATCTCGCTCCCCGGTAGGGTCACACGGCGCACCATGGGATGAGTACCGCTGATGGCCGGGTGGAGGACGGTGGGTGGTGGGGTCTCTCCCGGGCGATGCTGTGGGGGAAGAGAAATGTTGTGAGCAGGGTGAGCTATGTTACTGTCGGCTAGCACCGTGCACCGATTTGAGAGGTTGAAAGGAGGAGGTGGAGAGAGTCTCCTCGGTACTCCCCTTTGACGGCGAGCGACAACTTTGGTCCAGGGTGGGTTCTGTTGTGGGGTCGAGCATGCCGGCTGTGAGGTGGTGGCAGACTCTTCAGGAAATTTCGCCTGAAACGACATATCGGTTTGGCTTTGAGCCTGGGCTCGTAAAGTGGAACCTAAAGCAGTGATAAGCAGATCTTTCTTAACTAAGTCATTTGTAAGCCGAGATGTTAGAAAGAAATTGAAGGCGTTTGTAAAACCTTTGTAGAAAACTAGCTTTTTGCTGGATAGTCTCTTCTCTCGTTCCGGTGTTGAAAGTATGCTAAAGATTCCTAAATGACTACCTAAGGCTTTTTGCAGTAAGATCAACTTTGCATCCCACCACTCTTCCTTTTTGATTACTCACTACATGGATTGTTTTACTAAAAAAAAGACACCATCATACTGTATGTATGTGACTTGTCAATATATGTATTCCATAGCCAGGGTTGAAAAAAGGGCCAGATTCAGTGTGTGTGTGTGTGTGTGTGTGTGTGTGTGTGTGCACGAGCGCGCGTATGTGCTTGTGTTATGTGTGTTACTTTATGTGCATCAAGGAGTGATTGCATGTATGTTTGTGTGGGGGTGAGAGAGAGGGAGAGTGAGAGTGGGAAAGAGTACAATGCACCTTAAAGGGCAGCAGCAGATACAGGAATTTTAATGCTTCCAGGGAAACAATTGCGGCTTAGTTGAACACTGATGCCATTGCTTTGCACTGAAGGTCAAGGGAAAGAGACACCCATATAGCCACCCATCACTGCAGTGATGATGTGAGCTAAAATGTGATTAGGAGCGATTGTGTTTCCACAGGTTGAGAAGAGAGCGATAAACTTGAGGTGGCAGCAAATGTCACAGCAGTGAGTGAGTGGAGAATAGAGAGAGGCTCCAGAGCTGAACCGTCATATAGAACTCAGACGAAACATCAGCCAGGCATCAAGAGTTGCAATCTGGGATACAGCTAAACCCCTGTGCTAAAAGTACAACAGAGGTTTGTGATGAGGAATAAAGGCCGACGTCTACCTCCCTGTCTTCTGTGCATACTGATAGATTAAGGTGTTTTTTTATTTGGTTACAATTAAGATGTTCCTAGAATGTACATAAATTCAAAAGACTCTGAAACAGAATTAGGGCATGAAAGGTAAAAGTAGTCTAATATTTTAGCAATATTAGGGTACACCAAATTATTCTGTTTAATCTTACTTTGGTCACATTGTTACTGCAAGTCCAGAGACATTTTGTAAGCCAACAAAAACTGATGTAACTGTTTGGTTTTGAGACTAACATGTTTTCAGACAAGCACTATAGGTTAGATTCTCCACTGGAGTGCATACTATCTAATATTATTAGAAAAGAACATTAGGCCAACAACTGTGTGACAAAGGATAGACTAACTAAATTCCAAATTTACTTGTGTTGACCTCTGAGACCCAAGGCAAGAATTCCACAACTAGATTAGATCATAAATAGCTGAGTAACCTCTAATTGTTCTTTATGAAGTAAATGCCCAAATGAGCAAACAGACAAAAGGAAAACATACATGTATTTTAAGTTATTATTAAATCTTCTTAGCGTTAAATCATGCCTCAAGCTGCTGTAAACAATTTTAACGGTCTGCTGACAAAACATGACCCTGAAATTGCTGCCTACCACAGTACAGTGCATACAAATGGAGTAAAACTTACATGCTTACGTACATCTTCTTATGGCTAATGCAACCTCTTTATGGTCCAGTATAACTTTACATAGAGACTGAGAATCCAGTGTGTAAGATTTTTCTGTCTTTTTTTGAAGTGGTAATTGTCATTATCCGAAAGGATGACAATTTAAGATATACTGCTAACATAATTCTACTATTTTGTGTGTGTTTATATATTGATAACAATTCACAAGCTTTACAAACATTAACACGTTCATTACTAGTTTTACACTCTTCTCCAGAGAAGAAGACAAACCCAAATCCCAAGGAATGGAGACACACAACAGCAGGGTCAGATCTGCCTCTTGAATCGCACACTTAGTTCAGTTTGCTGTTAGGATGACCCTTCCACTTCCTGACTTCCTGCTGGTGAAAATATGGCTTTACTACAGCTAATCATGTTAGAGAGGCTAGAGAGAGGGGGGGGGCAGACAGAGAGAGAGAGAGGGAAAGAAAGAAAGTTTGTGTATACATAAGTATATCTGTATATACAGTATCTCACAAAAGTGAGTACACTCATCACATTTGGGTGCATAAGGGTATCTTTTCAAGGGACAATACTACACAAATGAAACTTTGATATGTCTTTGAGTAGTCAATGCACAGCTTGTGTAGCAGTATTAATTTACTGTCTTCTGAAAACAACTTTACACGCAGGCATTTCTGTATAAATAGAAAGCCACAAAAGTGAGTACAGCCTGAATGATAACTGTACATATCATTCAACCATGGAAAGCTGCTTGTCCAATTCATCATTTTTGTGTTTTGGTCCACTCGACTGGACCATACACATTTCTGTGTCATGTATTAGAGCTATTCATTTTAATGTTTTGGCTATAATTATCTCATACTAGCTACTGGATGACCAAGATGGCTCCTCCTAGCAAAAAAGAAAACTGAGGATTGGAAAATTTGAATTTTTGCTTTACATAATGATGGCCTATGCTTTAAAAGATCAGCCACACTATAAAACTGAGCTACATTGTCATGGCCAGAGTCACTGAGTGGCTTTCCAAAACAGGTGCATTGTCAGAACAGGCAGTGACAGGATCAATTAAAGAAGTTGAGTCTACACATTCAGTGTCAGATGCATAAGTTGGCTTCAAAAAATAAATGCATGAGTGCAGCCAGCATTGCTACAGAGGTTCCAGAAGTGCGAGGTCAGCCTGTCAGAGCTAAACTAATATGCCACACTGTGCAACGACTCGGTCTGCATGGCTGTCCTCCCAGATAAAAGCCTCTTTTAAAGCTTGATCACAAAAAAGCCAGAAAACTGTTTCCTGAAGACACGTAACCCAAAAGCACGAATTCCTGAAACCATATCCTGTGGTCTGACGAGAAAAAGACTTTTTTGGCTTAAACGGTGTCAGGCATGTGTGGCAGCGACCTGTTAAACAGTACAATTACAATTGTGCCTTGCCTACAATTGAGCTCAGTGGTGGTAGCATCATGGTTTGGGGCTGTAACGCAAGTAAAAGTGCTCAACGAAGAAGTTGAAGTGAACAAAATTAGGAGTGCCAGTCATATGAAGAAAACGAACAGACGTAGTGCGAAGTTGAACGGAAAGGAGCACAGAATGGGCAATAATGAGACTGAAGCCGAGCAGAAAGTGCAGAGACCATGCTCCAAATGCGGCTATAAACATGACCAAAGACAATGCCCCGCGTATGGTCAAACATGCAGGGTGTGTAACAAGAGGAATCATTTTGCCAAAATGTGCAGGCAAGCAAAACGGCAAGGCAGTGGTTCCACAGCGAGGAAGCTGTACGTTGTCGAGACAGAGGAAGATTTCTTCGTGGGTTCTGTGGAATTAAAACAAGATAGTCCGGTCAAAATTGAAACAATTGCAACTGACTGCAACAGTGACAAAGCCAAATGGACTGAAAGGCTTAATGTAAATGGAAATGTATACGTTTTAAACTGGATACAGGAGCTGAGTGTAATGTTCTAGCTGAGAGAACGTTCAGATCACTCGGATGTGAAATGTCATACTGAGAAAACCAGGCTGCAAGTTAGTGACGTATTCTGGCCACCAAATGTCGCCAGTTGGCAAAGTAACAGTTACCTGCAAATACAAAGAAAAGAAATATGAAATTGAGTTTCAGATTATTGACAGTGATGTACCAGCAATACTTGGACGTAGAGCATGTGAAAAAATGGGCATGATGAAAAGAGTGCACGAAATTAATCTATTTACTGGTCTTGGCTGTCTACCAGGGCTTCACCACATCCAGATAAACAAAGACATACCACCAGTCGTGCATCCGCCAAGGAGAGTTCCAGTTGCATTGAAGAGCAAGATTGTGGAGGAGCTGCAAAGAATGGAGCAGCTAGGTGTAATCACCAGGCAGCATGAACCAACTGACTGGGTGAACAGTATGGTGACAGTTGTGAAGCCAAACAAAATAAGAATATGCATAGACCCACAAGACCTTAACCGAGCCATCAAGCGCGAGCACTATCCACTGCTCACCGTTGAAGAGGTAGTGTCCAGCATGCCAAAAGCAAAAGTGTTCTCAGTGCTTGATGCAAACCATGGATTTTGGCAGATACAATTGGATGATGACAGTTCCAAATTATGCACGTTTAACACGCCCATTGGCAGGTATAGATTTCGACGCCTTCCCTTTGGCGTTTCATCAGCATCTGAAGTGTTTCAGCGTGCTGTGGCACAGATGATTGAAGGCTTGGATGGTGTCGTCAACGTTATTGACGATCTTCTTGTCTGGGGAGAGAACGTAGAAGAGCATGACAGACGGCTTGTGCAGCTGCTAAACAGAGCAAGAGAGTGGAACCTCAGACTTAACAAAAGTAAGTGCAAAATGAGAACTGCAGAAATACGCTACATTGGTCACATCTTGTCAGCAGAAGGTCTCAAACCCGATCCTGAAAAGGTATGAGCTGTGGCGCTAATGCCAGCCCCAGAGAACAGACTGGCTCTTATGAGGTTCATGGGGATGGTGCAATACCTTGCCAAGTTTATTCCCAACATGGCTGAAGTAAGCGCGCCACTCCGAAAACTGCTGGAAAGAGATGTTGACTGGCATTGGGAAGATAGCCAGGTGAAAAGCTTTGAGAAACTTAAGACACTGCTGATAAATGCACCAACGTTGAAATTCTATGATGTGCAAAAACCTGTGACATTCTCTGTTGATGCCAGTTCTGAAGGCATTGGAGCAGTCATCCTGCAGGAAGGGAAACCTGTTGCCTATGGATCGCGTGCACTGTCCGATGCACAGCGGCGGTATGCACAGATCGAAAAGGAACTACTAGCCATTGTTTATGGATGTGAGAAGTTCCATCAGTAAGTTTATGGCAAAGACATTCTTGTTGAGAGTGATCACAAGCCCTTGGAGGCGATTTTCAAAAAGGCTCTGTACAAAGCGCCACCAAGACTGCAGAGGATGCTGCTTACACTGCAGAGATACAGCCTCCACATTAGTTACAAGCCAGGCAAAGAAATGCACATTGCCGACGCACTAAGCCGTGCATATCTGGATGAACAAACGGAGGACTTACTAGGAGAGGAACTTGAAGTCAACTGGGTCGCCCAACAGCTACCAGTGTCAGAGGAGAAGCTGACCAAGTTCCAAGAGGCAACCGCTGCTGACCCAGAAATGCAACTGCTGCACAAAATGATAATGAATGGCTGGCCTAAAGACAAAAATGCAGTGCACAAAGACATTCAACCTTACTGGACATTCAGAGAAGAGCTTAGTTGTTCTTCAGGATTGCTTTTTAAATCTGCAAAGCTCGTCGTGCCTAACCAGATGCGTCAAGAGATGCTGAGCAAGATCCATGAATCCCATCTTGGAGTGGTAAAGTGCAAGGAGAGAGCGAGGGATGTGCTATATTGGCCAGGTATGTCAAAGCAAATTGAAAATGTTGTATTACAATGTGCTGTGTGCAATGCCAACAAAAACAGCAATCCCAAAGAGCTTCTCATTCCACATGAATTACCAGATAGACAGGTTGCAACCAATCTATTCCACTTCAATGGTAAGGAATACTTGCTCTGTGTGGACTATTTCTCAAAATTCCCTGAAATTCAAAGACTGACAGACACAACTTCCCGGGGTGTCATCATGGCAATGAAGTCTGTGTTTGCAAGACATGGCATCCCTGATACTCTAGTGTCTGACAATGGACCTCAATATGCCTGTGCAGAATTCAACCGGTTTGCAAGAGACTGGGAGTTCAGGCATGTTACTTCTAGTCCTGGACATGCACAGTCCAATGGACAGGCTGAAAGAACGGTACAAACCATCAAAAATCAGCTCAGGAAAGCACAAAATGGCAATGGAGATCCATACATCGCGTTGCTGGAATACCGAAACACTCCACTAGAGGGTGTAGGGTATTCTCCGGCACAACTCCTAATGGGTCGTCGCCTCAAGTCCATTCTGCCTATAACAAAAACTCTGTTGACACCTGAGGGTAACATCCTGGTCAGTGACAAGCTCAAAGAGAAACAACTGAAACAGAAAATCTACTACGACAGGCAGACAAGGTGTCTTCCTGATCTATACAATGGAGAAAAAGTAAGACTCCAGCAAAAGAATGGATGGCAACCTGCTGATGTCATTGACAAGCATGAGCAACCACGATCATTCATTGTCCAGACTCCAGATGGCAGGATCTACAGGAGAAACAGAAAACATCTTCTGAAGACAAAAGAGAAAGAGTTTGCAACGCCAATGGGCGATGCAGGCATTGACATCCAGTCAGAGGTGAAAGTTGAAGTTGAAGAAACAACTGACAAAACAACTGACGTGCCCGGACCGCAGCTGGAGGGGCAATACACGCGGTCTGGCAGACAAGTGAAAGTGCCAGAAAGATACAAACCTTAACTGACCTCATTCGTACACATGCACACATGTACAATATCTCATAATGCACATTTACACACACAGCAACCAATCGAAAAGCTCCTGTTGGATTACTTGAAGAAAAAGAGACTATGGGACTCAAAAAAAAAACAAAAAAAAAACGTATTTTGAAAATGTAAAAGACAAGTGTATTTTACGGAGACTACTGTTGACTGTTTGTTTAAACTTACCTCTTTCTCAGTTCGTTATGCTGGTAGTTTAAAGTCATTGAATGATTCATGTGTTAACTCAAAAGGGGGGATGTTATGTATGTCGCCTACGGGCATCCGTACCGGGACTATATGTATCACGTGATGACTTTCAGTAAACTCTCAACCTGTGTTTGTTTGGTCTTGAGTTGGACTTCCATACGTTACAAACACACCTGTAAGATGACCACTGCCTTCCTGAAGAAGTTGAAAGTGAAGGTAATGGAGTGGTCAAGTATGTCTCCAGACCTGAACCCTATTGAGTGTGTTATATTAAGGCAGTGGTAGATAACAATGGTGCTTACACACAAAATATTAATGATTTTGACATAATTTGGACATGCTTACTGTGGGGTGTACTCACTTTTGTGGCCTGCTATGTATACAAAAATGCCTGTGTGAAAGTTGTTTTCAGAGGACAGTAAATTAATACTGCTACACAAGCTGTACACTGACTACTCAAAAACATATCGAAGTTTTATTTGTGTAGTATTGTCCCTTGAAAAGATATAGCACATTTCTTTGCTGAAATGTGAAGGGTGTACTTACTTTTGTGAGAAACTGTATGTGTGTGCATACATCCATATTTATACATGGCCTTACTGTGTACTGTCTCTATGTGTGTATGTATCATAGGTCGCGCTAACCGACAATTATCCGTCATTGACGGATTTTTTTCAGCTATGACGGAAAATTCTGAAAGCAGGACCACAGGATGGTACCTTAAAAAAACATTGACTGTGAAAAATATAACGAAGAATCTTCGTGGTCCTCCGTGGCCCTCCGTGGTAGTTCACGCTCCCAATCTACTGGTGGCGAGAGCGTGCATACTGATTAGCTATTAATTAGCTATTGATTAGCGGTCATCTCTTTCATCTCACTTGCATTCGTTGGCTCGAGCGTGTCTTTTCTACTGTCTATGTGTAAACTATACAATGTCACAGCAGCTTAGCCTAAAAGGTTTTTTTAAAAAGCCCAACAACTCAGACGATGGCATTGATAAGAGAGGAGAGAACAGAGGGAGTGATTCACTGCTTGAAGGGCAAGCAACATCTGTTCTGCCAGCGGCAGCTACGGGGAAGGACGGTGGCAAGGTCAGGCAAGATTACAGAGTTCAGTGGGACGAGGGAAGGGGCTGTACGACAATGCAGAAATCTGCTCTCAATGACCACAAAAGCAGGCAAAGCCACATCGAAGCCTGTGTAGTGGTGAATCAAAGTGTGCAGATGGAGAAGCACGTCGAAAAGTCACAGGTTGCCTGTAACGAGGCACTAAAAACACAACTTAAGGTTGTGCTACACATGGCAAACACAAACACACCCGCCCATCAATACCCCAAACTGATACACCTGTTACAATCTGCTGGATGTCCCAACTTGAACAGTGCACACACATACACCCACCATGACACAGTGACACAGATGGAGGAAGCTATTGCAGCGACCGTAACCTCTGCCATCGATGACCGCATCGCTAATAGCAAATATGTGGGGGTTATAATAGACGAAACCACCAACATCACCGTTGAAAAAATGCTGATCACATACCTAACACTTCAACAGAAAGGGGAGGCTGAAACGGTGTTCATTGGCAACTATGCGATACCCTCTGGTACTGCCGAATTTATCGTAACAAAAATAAAAAATGTACTATCGGCTCGTGGTGTAGCGATGTCCCGGGTCGTTGGGTTGGGGAGTGATGGCGCAAATGTGATGGTGGGTCGCAAGACCGGGGTCGCACAAACGTTGCGCCAGAATGACTGTCCCTACCTCCTAAACATCCACTGTGGTGCGCACAGAACGGCACTGGCAGTCCGAGATGCATCAAAGGCAGTGCGTGAAATAGATGCATATGTCACCACTAGGGGTGGGCGGTATAAAAGGTATAAACGGCATGCGGTATAAATTTGGCCAACGGTAGAGATTTTGGGTTATACCTTCTACCGCGATAGTTCATTGCGTCACCACAACAAGGAAGAAGGAAAAATAGCTGTGAACACGTGGAATAGAAGGAGCTCAAAAAAAGACCGACTCAACTTCTGTAATCTGGTCATGGTTTGGCTACAAGGTGTCGGATACTGAACAGGAAACAGAACAGAATTCACGTTATTCTGACACGCTTATTTTCAAAATTGCTCATCTTCTGCGGTTGTAACATTACTTACGGTCGGTTTGCTACAGCAAGTCAGCTACGTTGGAAAACCTTGTAAACAAAGTTCCAGTGCACAGAAGCTGTGAGAGAAGGGCAAAGGGGAGGGGGCGCGGGGGACAGCACCTCTGAGTCTCTCAAATGCAATGCACAAGTGGGCAATACTCTGCAATTAGTGAGCGAAGTCAGTCACACATAAGCTTCCTTCCCAATAACGCACAATTTATTCCTAACATTATATTTACAAGTTTATAATTCCTGCACATTTTTTAATTGTGTGAAAGGCTAATAAAACAGGGCAATACAAAACGAGTAGGTGGTCACCAAAGTGAATTAGTCTTAACTCCTGGTCGGCAGTGACAGAGTGTTCGGGGATGGGAAAAACAGTATGTTGATTGTCGAGTTACAAACAGAAGGAGATGGACAGAAAAAGGTCAAAGCCATTAGAAGTGTAGAAACGAGCAAAAGATGAAGGTGTGCAACTGTTCTCTGCATGGTCACGTTATCCATGCTATGAATGAAGGGCTAATGTTAATCATGGTATAACTCTTACGTTTGTTAGCCTTCTAGTTATGATGCTACGATTGCAACAATAATTCGGTCTTAGCTCAACAAACACAAGATCTAATTTCACCATAAGATTTGGCTTTGCAACGAAACGGTTACTAGTTTAGGAGGGGGTCTCGCCCGGGGAGTAATTCAATGTAGAACCGCCACTGCTTTAGGTAATGCTTAATGAGGAGCCTGTCGTGCTGTTTCATAGACAGCTACACCTGCACTTGACTGACCCATCTGCGCCGACAGCAAGTCACTGACGACCCAGCTCTGTCCATTTGGCAAAGCGCACGGATTCACTGCACTCTCCCAACATCATAATTTCCTCTGCTATCATTCTCACGTGTTCATCTAGTTGTTTTGTGTGCGGATCCTGTGGAATACGACGTTATTCTGCTCTGAACGTGTTATATTTAGCTCAGTCCCGGTTTGCCTAACCTCTAGCTGGCTGAGCCAAGTCCCCACACGAAAATGTTACAATGTTTTATATCGTGTTTGGTGACGTTCAGAAATATTGAAATTCAGCATTAAGAAGCTGTTAACAGTTAATACTGTTACATACCCAAGTATACCGTGATATATACCGTCTACCGTCTATGGTTCAACTTATACCGTGATATAAATTTTAGGCTATACCGCCCACCCTCACCACCATCAATAGCATCCACATGTAGCCTACTACAAGAACTCCCCCACTCGAACACATAGACTGAATGAACTGCAAAAGGAACTGGATGAGCACGACCTGCTCAGTCTCAAACAACCGTCTGCTACACACTGGCTGTCCCTAGAGAGGGCGGTTAAGGGCATACGTAACAACTGGGTTGCTCTGGTGTTGGAGCTGGAGGAGGAGGAAGCCGCGAGAGACTGTCGGGTAGCCAAGGGTCTGAGGAAGCAGCTGCAGAAGTACATGTTCCCTGCCCTGACACACCTCCTGACCGATGCTTTGGCTGTGGTGAACCGCATGAACCTCACCTTTCAAAAAGAAGACGTCAACATCTCGTCCATCCAGCCAATTGTGAACATGACCCTCGCTAGCCTGGATGACATGGTAAATGAGCCAGGTGAGGCAGAGAAGAAATTCAGACAGTCTGTACAAGACGACAAGTTCAGTGGAATCACACTCACGCAGCCAGATGTGCAGGCCTTTTCCAATTTGCGCACCGAGTACCTAGCAGAAATAACAAAGTCAATCAAAAAAAGATTCCTCGCAGAGCATCTGGGAATAATCGCAGACCTGGACACTGTCCTCAACTCTTCGCACTATCCGGGTGCTGACTGCGCGTTAAAGAATCATGGACTGGATGCGTTGGAACGTGTCTGTGAGTACTATGGGTCACCTTGGGGTTCAGCTGCACCACTGGTGGAGAAAGACCACTTGATTCAGGATTTCCTCCCGATGAAGCGAGTTCTGGCAGGGTCTGGCAATCCCTCTTTCAGAGGAGCATGTCGGCTTCTCATTACTTCCCTGGGAGAAATGTTTCCCGACTTCAGAACTTTGGCTGAAGTGGCGCTGGTTATTCCAGTCTCGAGTGTTGCAGCGGAGCACGGGTTCAGCCTTCAAAACAACATTAAAACGGCCATGAGAAGTCGTCTGTCCGAGGCAAAGATGCAGAATTTAATGACGATAGCCTCGGCAGCAGTCTCCATTGACGACTTTGATTATGCAGAAGTGAGCTCCCAATTCTGATCCATGCGGGTCAGAAGAAAGATTTGAGCCTACATGGCTAAAACAGTTAATTTTAGATTACATCTTTAATCCCTCTAAGCAGAGCCTATGTTGTTTATATTCTTTTATTAGGCCTATTCATAATAACATTGTTCATATGCCTGTTAAGTCGCAACAGTTGCAGTGTTTTTTAGCGGCGGGGAACAAATGGTCTCATACGAGGATTGACCGAAAATCTCAATCTCTGCTTTTTCTCAATCTCTGTTGTCTTTTTTACTTCGTTACATACAAAAATAAATAATTAAATAGTGCACACCTGTTCATTGAATTCATTTTTAAAATGAAAATGAGCCCATAAAAACACAATTTATTTAAAAATATACCATTAGCAGCTATAGTATAATTTAAAATTTAAAATTAAATGACGGATAATTATGGACAATGACGGAATTTTTAAGACCCTGTCCGTCAAAATGACGGACAATGAAAAAGTCTAACGCAAGCACTGGTATGTATACATGTGTGACCCAAGGATACAAGATTATTTTATTGTCACATGCATCCAAGGATTCCAGTAGTGTTGCCACCCTTCCTGGTTTTACCTGATTGTTCCGATTTTTAATGGTCTGACACCGGATCGCTGTTTTTTTGTCAGACATAGGTGGCCACCATAGATTCCAGTGGCATCAAGCTTTTGAAAATTGGATGTATGCTTTAAAACTTACATGCGTCAATTTACCTCTTAACGTTGACAACTTGACAAGTCCATCTTAACATTGTTAACACAGTTAGCGAAGCAGAAATTTCTGCATATTTGGCATCATTTAGCATAGTTAGCATTGTCATCATAACTGTGTAGTAGTTGATGGCAAATATTTGTACCGTAATGATGGCTGTAACACTAGGGTACTTACGGTAGCTCTATTGTCCATTCTGCGCAGTGCATGTCTGTATCAGAACTCGGAATGCAAGTACGAAGTAAACCACGTTCAGGTTGACTCTGTCTCCGTGTATAATTTCCCCACAAATACTACAAACTTCTAAGTATCTTCAGCTAAGTTAGCTAAGTAACAGTAATACAGTAATAGCGGTTGATAACAGTAATATCACAGTTAATTACTTAACATTATTAGCATAGTTACCAGAATTGCTAATAAATATTAGCTATGTTAGCTATGTAACACTGTTACCAGATTTGGTCACTACAGCATAGTTAACATAGGTTCATCAAAAAATGGGTGAACAGCATGTTGAATGGGTGAATCATACCAGGTGAGTTTGTAAAAGCTAAGTGCAAGGATAAAGTTAGCACTCTTACCATCCTGGCAGCCTCACTCCATCGTGCTAAAAAAAGTGCTGACCGGCAGGGACCGTCTCACATACTGTGCTTCTCTGCTCGCTGTGTGCAGTCGTGCATGCGCAAAAGTGACTGGCGTAGCGTTTTCTAGTGCGCGTTTGCCATGTCTGTACCTCATTATAACCTAGCTAGCGAAAGCGGTCATTATAGAGTTGCCGTGACCTTTTTTCCCTTTTTTTTTTCTTTTTTTTCAGTGAATGTCCGTCAACGATTCCCGGGACACTGAAACTCGGGGGTACATGAATCTTTGTAGGCATGTAGCCCTAGAACATCAAAGCGTACGTCAAAGAGGGGGAGACCGGCAAAAGTTTTTGCTGAATAGCTCAGTGAACGTTTCACCCAACAACATAAAATTTTTGGGATATGTCGGTGTTACAGAGATGTATCGACCCAGCCAATAAACGCTCACTTGAAGCATAGCGCCACCTAGTGATATGGGTAAATGCAAAAATTGGGATATTGAGTTGCCAATATCTTGGACCGTGAAGGTGGGAACTGCGCAAAATACGTCATGCACGATCAGCACAAAGACCTCTATAACCACAGCATGTGCCATACAATTTGGTCAATAGGGGGCGCTGTAATTGTACAAAATGTCATTTTGCCTATTATCTAGAGAATGCTTACGTTTACAAATTTTTTTTTTTTATCGTGAAATCTATTGACCCTCGCGACATTTCGTCATAGGGGGCGATGTTTATTGGCAAAGCAAGGTGTCAAAAAACAGTTTTTGTTAAATAATTTGTCAACAATTTTGCCCAAGACAACGATTTTGTGTTAGTATGTCGGTGTTACAGAGGCGTATCGACCCAGCCCATAAACCCTCACTTGAAGCATAGCGCCACCTAGTGATAAAGGTATATGCAAAAATTGAGATTTTGAGTTGCCAATATCTTGGACCGAGAAGGTGGGAACTGCGCAAAATACATCATGCACGATCAGCACAAAGACTTCTAAAACCACAGCATGTGCCATACAATTTGGTCCATAGGGGGCGCTGTAATTGTGCAAAATGTCATTTTGCCTATTATCTAGAGAATGCTAACGTTTACAACCAATTTTTTTTATCATGAAATCTATTGACCCTCACGCATTGAAAACACTGGTCGACGCCCACTTCCAACGAAAACAATTTCCATGAAATTTTAATATTGCGAAAACGAATCTGAACGAACTCGTCATAGGCCGTTCATGTGAATCTCACCAAATTTGGTATATGTCATCTACAGACAATGCTGACAAAAAGTTATCAAAGGATTTATCTTGAGATAAACCGTTCCGAAGTTACACGTCAATGAACATTTAACACGTAGCTTCAAATTCTTCAAATGGCCTTATCTTGGCTTTTAATTGCTCAAATTCGGTCAAAGTTGACATGCCATCTCTAAACAGCTTTCTTTTCATGTGTACTAAATTTTGTGACATTTCGTCATAGGGGGCAATGTTTATTGTCTAAGCTAGGTGTCAAAAAACAGTTTTTGTTAAAAAACTTGTCAACAACTTTGCCCAAAACAACGATTTTGTGTTAGTATGTCGGTGTTACAGACATGTATCGACGCAGCCCATGAACTCTCACTTGAAGCATAGCGCCACCTAGTGATATGGGTAAATGTAAAAATTGGGATTTTGAGTTGCCAATATCTTGGACCGAGAAGATGGGAACTGCACAAAATACGTCATGCACGATCACAACAAAGACCTCCAACACCACAGAACATGCCATAAAATGTAGTCCATAGGGGGCGCTGTAATTGTAGAAAGTGTCATTTTGCCTATTATCTAGAGAATGCTTATGTTTACAACATTTTTTTTTTTATCGTGAAATCTATTGACCCTCACGCATTGAAAACACTGGTCGACGCCCACTTCCAACGAAAACAATTTCCGTGAAATTTTAATATTGCGAAAACGAATCTGAACGAACTCGTCATAGGCCGTTCATGTGAATCTCACCAAATTTGGTATATGTCATCTACACACAATGCTGACAAAAAGTTATCAAAGGATTTATCTTGAGATAAACCGTTCCGAAGTTACACGTCAATGAACATTTAACACGTAGCTTAAAATTCTTCAAATTGCCGTATCTTGGCTTTTAATTGCTCAAATTTGGTCAAAGTTGACATGCCATCTCTAAACAGCTTTCTTTTCATGTGTACTAAATTTTGTGACATTTCGTCATAGGGGGCGATGTTTATTGGCAAAGCTAGGTGTCAAAAAACAGTTTTTGTTAAATAATTTGTCAACAATTTTGCCCAAGACAACGATTTTGTGTTAGTATGTCGGTGTTACAGAGGCGTATCCACCCAGCCCATAAACCCTCACTTGAAGCATAGCGCCACCTAGTGATAAAGGTATATGCAAAAATTGAGATTTTGAGTTGCCAATATCTTGGACCGAGAAGGTGGGAACTGCGCAAAATACATCATGCACGATCAGCACAAAGACTTCTAAAACCACAGCATGTGCCATACAATTTGGTCCATAAGGGGCGCTGTAATTGTGCAAAATGTCATTTTGCCTATTATCTAGAGAATGCTAACGTTTACAACCAATTTTTTTTATCATGAAATCTATTGACCCTCACGCATTGAAAACACTGGTCGACGCCCACTTCCAACGAGAACAATTTCTGTGAAATTTTAATATTGCGAAAACGAATCTGAACGAACTCGTCATAGGCCGTTCATTTGAATCTCACCAAATTTGGTATATGTCATCTACAGATAATGCTGACAAAAAGTTATCAAAGGATTTATCTTGAGATAAACCGTTCCGAAGTTACACGTCAATGAACTTTTAACACGTAGCTTAAAATTCTTCAAATGGCCGTATCTTGGCTTTTAATTGCTCAAATTTGGTCAAAGTTGACATGCCATCTCTAAACATCTTTCTTTTCATGTGTACTAAATTTTGTGACATTTCGTCATAGGGGGCGATGTTTATCGCCGAAGCTAGGTGTTGAAAAACTGTTTTTGTTAAATAACTCGTCAACAATTTTGCCCAAGACAACGATTTTGTGTTAGTATGTAGGTGTTACAGAGACATATTGACCCAGCCCATAAACTCTCACTTGAAGCATAGCGCCACCTAGTGATAAGGGTAAATGCAAAAATTGGGATTTTGAGTTGCCAATATCTTGGACCGAGAAGGTGGGAACTGCACAAAATACATCATGCACGATCACCACAAATAATAATAATAATCTTACTTGTATAGCACACTTCATACATGCAAGATGCAGCTCAAAGTGCTTTACAGTTTAGCAGGGTTGTTACAAGACAACATTTCTTGCGGTTCAGTGGTGTCGGAGCAGATAAAGACAGTAGCAGACTGACTCTTGCATGAACACAGGTAGGCAGTCCTTGTAGGCCCTAGTCAGCAATCTTTGTAGTCCAGTGGCGCTAGAGCTATGCAACGCCCTGTTAATGTGGGCTCTTATGTGAACCCTAGTCAGCCCTAGTCAGCAATCTTTGTAGTCCAGTGGCGCTAGAGCTTGCAACGCCCTGTTAATGTGGGCTCTTATGTGAACATAGGTCGGCAGTCTTTGCAGACCAGTGGCGCTAGACGAGAAAAGTTCATTTAGGCGCAGTCGGTTGTTAGTTGTAAGTGTCCCCAGGGAGCAACAGGGGTGAGGAAAAACTCCCTGTTTGTTTGATTTGCGTGAATTCAGGAAGAAACCTCAGGAATCAGTGAGTAAAACTCCATCTGCCGGGGCTGGTAACGGGGAGTCTGTGACTGTTTGAAGGGTCTTTGGTCTGGGCGGAGGAGTCTGGCTGAAGGGACGTTGGTCTGAGTAGTTAGGTATAGACATGGTTGAATAGGTAGGTCTTTAGTTGTCGCTTGAAGATGTCGATGGATTCTGCTTCTCTGATGTGCTGTGGTAGGGTATTCCATCTCTTTGGGGCGTAGTATGAGAAGGCCGATTCCCCGATCCTTTTGGGTGGTGCGTCTGGAATCCTCAGGAGACCGGCATCAGCGGATCTAAGGGCTCGTGCAGGGGTATAAGAGGATAATACGTCAGCAATATAGCATGGGGCAAGACCATTTACAGCTTTAAATACCAGTAGTAGTACTTTGAAGTCAATTCTATAGGATACAGGTAGCCAGTGTAGTTCAGCCAGTACAGGAGTAATATGCTCCATCTTTCTTGTTTTTGTTAGTAATGTTGCAGCCGAGTTTTGAATAAGCTGTAGTTTTTCAATTTATTTTTTTGGGAGGCCTGTAAACAAGGCATTGCAGTAGTCTAATCTACTTGTAATAAATGCGTGAACAAGTTTTTCAGCGTTTGGCTTGGTCAAGAAGGGGCGAACTTTTGCAATATTTCTTAGATGGAAGTATGCTGTTTTAGTTACTTTGTTGATATGTGGTTTAAGTCTTAGGTCAGAGTCAAGGATGACACCTAGGCTAGTTACCTGTTCTCTGACATATTGGTTTAGGTTGCCTAGACTGGGGAGGAGAGCTTCCCGTTTGTCTTTAGGGCCAATAAGTAGTAGTTCAGTTTTGCTTTCATTTAATTTTAGAAAGTTATTGCTCATCCAATGCGTGACAGCTGACAAACAGGAGGTTAAAGACTGTAGAGCTGTGTTTTTGTTTGGCTCAACTGAAATATAAAGTTGTGTATCATCGGCATAACTATGAAAGTCTATATTATGTTTTTTGATAATGTTGCCCAGAGGTAGCATGTATAATGAGAAAAGGAGGGGGCCAAGACAGCTGCCTTGAGCAACACCGAAGGGTACGTCGTGATTTTTAGATATATGATCTCCTAAACTAATATAGAATTGTCTTCCGGTGATGTATGACTCAAGCCATTTTAGTACATGGCCTGGGAGGCCCACCCAAGTTTTAAGACGATGTAGTAGTATGTTGTGATCGATTGTGTCAAAGGCGGCACTTAGGTCCAAGAGGACTAGGGCAAAGACCTCTAACACCACAGAACATGCCATAAAATTTGGTCCATAGGGGGCGCTGTAATTGTACAAAATCTCATTTTGCAGATTCCTTGCCTTCACAAATCACTCCTACACACTACACATTCAAAACCCACATCCATGCCCACTTCCAGGAAATCATTTCCACAGAAATTCTCACCTCACAACACTGCTCTACCACACACTCATCACACCAACAGTTCCCACATTTCAATATACTGCGGCGGTCATACCATGTACCGCTATGCGGTACATCTAGTTCAGTTTTGACTAGGCAGAATGAAAGTTAAAGAAACCTTAAATGTCATTATGACTAGTGCAAATTATTGTTCGTGACGTTGCTCTATATAATGTCCTCATCCCGCCAAAATCAAAGAGGAACGTTATTGTAGAAAGCAATGTAATATCATTTCTCGCTGCCAGCTCCTGTCTTGCACGGGCCGCAGCGTTAAAAATTAGGTTAAAGACAACTTCTCCCTCTGGCCGCTCTGAAATGTTTCAAAAGTGCCATAATCATGCAACAGATAACTGGTGGATGAAGACGCTCTTCTCCCGCCTAAAGTGGGATAGGGGGTTAATTTGCATACAGATATCTGCAACGTCATTTCGCCTAGTCCAAACTGTAATTCAAGATATCTGTAATTACATTTTGACTAGGCAGAATGAACATTACAGATATCTCCAATTTCAGATATCTCATCTTTCATATTTCAGATATTCATTTCAAGATATCTATAACTTGATAATAGATATCTACAATTACATTATGACTATCCCTAACTCCACTTTGAGATACCTACAAAGTCATTTTGCCTAGTCATAATTCCAGTTACAGATATCTACAAACTGCACTTCGCCTAGTCAAAACTGAATTCAGGACATCTGAAAAGGAACATATAGATATCTTCAATTGAGATGAATTAAAGATATCTTGAACTGGTTAAAGTTATGATTGGTGAAAATCAAATTGTACATATCTCAAACTGGACGTACAGATATTTATAATTCACTTGCAGATATCCGTAATTCATGTAGTGGATATCTGGAACTGAATTGTAGATATTCGTAATGACGAACCCCATACCCCAATGGCAAAACTGATGTCATTTGTCCTAGAAAGAATTTCTTTGTGGATATCTGAAATGACAGTTATGGATAGGAAGAATGTAGTTGCGGATATCTGAAATGTTCTTTTTGACTAGGCTGAATTACAAATATGTGCAACACATATCCAGTTTAGCTTTTAAATATTAAAATGGCTTGCCATAGTACAGCAGGGGACTCAAATTGCAGCCTTGGGGGGCTCCAGTGCTGATGGTTAATGTGTCAGATGTCAGACCACCCACTCCCACGTGAATAGTTAGTAAGAAAGTCAAATATCCACTGAAATAGTGTGGTGTTCAGTCCTAGGGCCTTCAGCTTTGTGACCAAGGTAAGGGGTACTGTGTTGTTTAAGGCTGAACTAAGGTCTATGAACAGCAGTCTGACATAATTTCCCTTCCCCTCGTCCAGGGGTGCGTTTCCCAAAAGCATAGTTGCTAACGTTGTTGCTAACGTGCGACGCAAGTGTTTCTCAAAACCTTTGTTCGTGTGAACCAACATAGTTTGAACCAACATAGTGTAAACCAACATAGTCCCAACATAGTGTGACCGACACAGGCGTTTTCCAAAACACGAACATTCGCAACCACGTTGGTAACTAGTGAGGTTTGCAACCACAGCTCTCGGTGCTTAGTTCCACCTAACCAACGTTGTTTGAAGGTCTCGACAGCATCCAACATGGCGGACCGAATGTCTCGAAATCCTCGATCATTGTAAATATCTTCGTTGTTTGACGTTGTATCCCTCAGATTTTACAAAACGAGGTGAGAAATATACAGTGAAGAATCTAAAAAGCCCGTTGTTGTAGCAAAACAATTGATCTAGGAGGATATTTGCAACTCGTTTGGCAGTTTGGCTTAAGCGACTCATGCTGTGACGTACCTTCAAGTACCTCCAAATTCCATATGCTAGGAGCTGGTTTCTGTGGTGCTATTGGTAGAGCGCAGGTCATGCACACCTGTGTTTGTAGATAGTACTCTGGTTCCAATCCGGGATGATGCATAATTAAGATGCTACATGAAATTGTTGACATTCTCAACTGCCACGTTACTTTTCTTAACATAGTTTCAGGGTGAACGTGTCATGCTCGTTGCTCTCCGTGAGAGCCTATTCATACAGTAGGTCATGTATGTTGCTCCCTGTAAGGATTGATCTGTCGTCTTGCGTGTTGCCTATCCTGATCTGATTATTTGGGCCACTCCTTTCGTGTTGGAGCTGTGACAACCGCCGTAACGCCCCGAATACATGCAAGCGAAATGTACCGCTTTCTCTCTCCGCTTGCTCCGCTTTGAGTGGGAGTGTTCTGAACGTCAGCCAAAGAGATATGAAGTTTAAAAGGCTAAAGATTTTTTTTTTCTTTCTGGCATGTAAATATAATGTTACCAACGGCACTGTTTCAAAGTTCATGTACGTTCTTTTTGAAATGTTTATCTCTCCACCTGCCGCCTTCCAACTGAAAAGTCATTGGTTACCGCTCAGCAAACACCGCTCTTCATTTGCATAAAGTTCAGCAGAGCTCAATTTTTCGCCCGCCTTGCCCGCCCCTCTGTCTATACAAGCCATTCGTTTCGTATTGGCGCTGCTGCTACAGCAGCAGCAGAACGTGGTATACCTCCGAAGTCAATTCAAAGGCTGGGGAGATGGTCGTCCTCAGCTTTTGAATGTTACATCAGGTCCGATGATCATGTTGTTCAGTCATTCAAATGGCACTCCCCAGAATTCAAGGTAAGCTTCAACGTCTGGTGGTGGTCGTTTTTGTCACTTTTCATATCATCACTGTTCATGGTGTTACCTGTGACATCTGTCAATGTCTGTGTTCCTACTGGAGGAATACGTCATTGTTTGCTATGTGTAATGTATTGGTCAGCAAACTCAGCAAACAGTGCTCTTCATTTGCATAAAGTTCAGCAGAGCTCAATTTTTCGCCCGCCTCGCCCGCCTCTCTGTTTATACCATTCGTTTCGTATTGGCACTGCTGCTACAGCAGCAGCAGAACGTGGTATACCTCCGAAGTCAATTCAAAGGCTGGGGATATGGTCGTCCTCAGCTTTTGAATGTTACATCAGGTCCGATGATCATATCGTTCAGTCATTCAAAGGGCACTCCCCAGAATTCAAGGTAACCTTCAACGTCTGGTGGTGGTCGTTTTCGTCACTTTTCATATTGTCACTGCTCATGGTGTTACCTGTGACATCTGTCAATGTCTGTGTGCCTACTGGAGGAATCCGTCATTGTTTGCTATGTGCAATGTATTGTAAAAGAACTGTACTATGATGTCTGTGCCGAGACCTGAAGCATCTACCATGGGCTGTGTCTCATCTGTCATCTCTGCCACTACTGAAGGCGTCCGTCATCATCTGCGCCAACACTTGAGCATCTGTCACCGGCCTAGTGGTGGCATCCGTTACTGTTTGTTTTGTTGTATGAAATGACTTGTCATGGTATCCGTTATCGAGGGCTAACAATAGGAGGACTCTGTCACTGTTTGCTATGTGTCATGTATTGTAAAAGAACTGTATTGTACTATAATGGCTGTGCTGAGATCTGAAGCATCCGCCATGTCTGTGTCTCATCTGTCATCTCTGCCATTACCGAAGACATCTGTCCACTTCTGCGCCCATATTTGGGCATCCGTCACTGGTCTGGTGGAAGCATCCATTATTGTTCGTTTTGTGTACTGAAATGTATTATGTCATGTGTGCGCTGAACCTCAAGGTGGAGGCATCCGTTGTATGAATGCCGAACCATGAGGCAGTCATTTTCAGCCGATGGTGGAGGCATTCGGCAGTCGTTTTCCTATATCAGATCCGATGATCATGTAGTTCACGACGTTCAACTGGCACTCTCCAGAATTCAAGGTAAGCTTCAACATCTGGTGGTGGTCGTCTCGTCACTTTTCTTAGTTTCTGTCGAAGTGGTCACGGTTCATGTAGTTGTGGCATTTGCCATTGTCTGTGTTAACAATAGGAGGACTCTGTCACTGTTTGCTATGTGTCATGTATTGTAAAAGAAATGTACTGTATTATAATGGCTGTGTGGCCTTGTCTGTGTCTCATCTGTCTTCTCTGCCATTATCGAAGACATCCGTCATTATCTGCGCCCATACTTGGGCATCCGTCACTGGTCTGGTGGAAGCATCCTTTACTGTTCGTTTTGTGTACTGAAATGTACTGTTATGTCATGTCTGTGTTGAACCTTGAGGCATCCGTTATCGAGCTGATTGTTGAGGCATTCGTTTCTGTTTAGGTGTAATTAAATAAAATGTATTGTTATGTATGCGCCGAAACCTGAGGCAGTCATTTTCAGCCGATGGTGGAGGCAGTCGGCAGTCGTTTTCCGCCTATGGTGGAGGCATCCGTATGTAAGCCGAACCCTGAGGCAGTCGTTTTTAGCCGATGGGGAGGCATTCGTTTTTATTTCTAAGTGTGATGAAATACAATGTAATGTTATGTATGTGCCGAACCCTGAAGCATTTGTTTTCAAGCCTATGGTGGAAGCATCAGTTACTGTTTTCAATGTATAATAACATGTAATGTGACGTATGTCAGCGCTGCAACTTGAGGCATCCGATCCAAAGGTATTTGTCACAGGGCTTTTTCTTCTGCCTTCCTACCCTGTCTGCATCTCATACTGTCACCTATGTCCAGGAATTTCAATTGCTTGCATGATTCGTTTTTCAGTGTTTTTTCGCATAATTATGCTTATTTGCAGATGGTGACAACTAAAGTGTTGGTGGGTATCTCTTCACGACCCGGTAGGTCTTACTTTTCTTTTTAGAGGGTAGAGTTTAATTGATTTATGTAAGTATCACTACAGTCAGCATCTATTCAGTTTTCATGTTTTATTGATCAGGACAAAGGACAGGACCTATGCCAAAGTTTTGTTGTGCCATATCATTACATGTAATCAAATAAATTATTATTACATTACCATATACTCAAAGTCTTTCTGGTTGAAATGTAAGCATAGCGTGAAGTTCTACCAGGAAGGACGTCATCAATTAGCTGTCGTCCAATCAGCACGTAACATCTGTCTTTTAATACGTCATCTTACCTACCTGCTTTGCTGCTCACAGGTGTATTCCGCCGTTCGCCCTCCTCCCTCCCCAGCATCCATCCAAGGGTCCTGTCCGTGTCCAGTGGGTCCTGACGATGATGTCTAATCCGCCATGCCTCTCGATCGATCTTGTGATGCTCATCTACATCTGCCTCTTCACTGGCCTCCCAATGTCTCCTCTACCTCTGCATCTCCACTGATCGATCTCGGATTTCTTGGTCTCCTCCTTATCCTTCCAGATCCCTCCATTATACTCACTCAGGATTCCAGCTAAAGCCCCTCCATGGACAGTTCCATTCTCTGCCACATACATTGCGGTGACACTGCTTTGTTCCTGGATGTTGGATTTCCTGTCACCTGAGCGACAACCTGGACTCTATCAGCTCATTGAGCACCAGTTTAGCCTCAGGCAGTTAGGCTTTCCCCCTAGAGACGTGGTTCTGCCCAAGGTTTCTTTCTCATAAAGAATATTTAGGGAGTTTTTCCTTGCCCCGGTGCTCCGGGGGGACCCAGGGTTGTGCTCTTGAAATCCTCAGTTTCCTCTTTTGATGTACTATGTATCATCACATTTAATGTTTATGTTCTGCATCTTATGCTTCTGAAAGTCTATTATCTACGTTATGACCACCACCAGTGGGTTCTTGTCCTTTTGTCAGGGGGTATTACTATTATGCCCTGCCACTACTACAGTCAGCATCTATTTAGTTTTTATGTTTTATTGATCAGGACAAAGGACAGGACCTATGCCAAAGTTTTGTTGTGCCATATGATTACATGTAATCAAATAAATTATTATTACGTTACCATATACTCAAAGTCTTTCTGGTTGAAATGCATTGATCAGCATAAACCACTTTTAAAAGTACATGGCGTCAATTATATTAACAAAGCTACTAAAGATTATAGGACCAAATTATATTGTTTACTATCTCGAAGGAACAGTATAAGAGGTCATTGCAGGTTTGCTTGGTACCAAAAGCAAATAAGCATTGCTAACATAACTGCTAACAACATTAGCAAAGTCAATTAAGTAACACTAGTAGCACAGTTGGCATCACAACTAAAGAACATTAGGGTCATTCTACAGATTTGGTCCCATTTCAGTAGTTTTTGTGTCCCAAGATGTAATGCTGCTATAACTTTTCATAACATTCATAAAAGTACATTTGAACTGCAACATTTCAAAGTATTACATGTATTTTAATAATTATCAGAGAAAACATGTTTTAATGACATTTATGTCAAGCTTTATACTTGTGTTTTTACGAAGACTATATAAAATCTTGTCCCCATTGTCAATATTTCTAACAGCATGGTCAATTTTTAGTTAAAATTTGAGTTGAGTAAAAATGTGTTAAATAATATATATATATATATATATATATATATATATATATATATATATGTTTGCTAAATTTTACACTGTTAACCCTTTCCCTGTATAATATGTGTTCTTTGGGAAAACAATTTAATTTAAAGAGAATTTAAAGTATTTTTCTCAGTCCCTGCGTTTAATTTAACCCCGTAACAAAACCACCACCACCCCATTTAATAAAATTATGGTTTAATCCTGTGACATCACTTATGAGGAAGTGGTATCATCAAGTCTTTGAACAGTGTGGCATGACATGTGCTAAGCTACTTTCTCAATTTTCACTAATATTTTATGGTTGTTATGAATAGGAGGTTGGAAAAGGTTTTACCAAAAAGTAAAATTTATAGCTATAAAATAGAACAATATCTAAATCATGTAGCATCCTGCCAGCTCCTAGTAGTAAGAATTAGCATCAGATTAAGACAAAATCTTCAACCCGTTACATTTTTTAGTGATACGTGGTTCAATGACTGCTACAGGGATGAATATTTTGCAATATATATTTGCAATATAAGTATATTCTTGTACACATGATCTGTTGGAACCTATGTAGATGTTTGTTTGCAACTAAACAAAAAATTGCTGTGAATAATGCAATAAAGAGTTTGCAATAACGACTGTGACAGAGTTGAATTTAAATGTGACGTGTCCTATGCAAAAACATATGCAAAATGTATAAAAATGCAAAAAAAAAGTACTTTTTTATGTTTAGGTGGGAAAAAGTATTTTCTATAGAACTGACATTAGACATTATCAAATCAAATAGATCTAACTATCTGATGTGTTTTTTCACCATCCTTTTTGATCACAAATGGCACTGTTTCTGTAGAATCACCCATTACCTAATCACTGTTAAACATGATGGAGAGGGCAGGGTGTACGGTAGCCTGCGTGCACCCGTCTTGAAATAAAGTCAGCAGCCAATAGGAGAAGTGGATGAGATTGAGAATGAGAGATGAGATTGAGAATGAGACTGGAGCTAGGAAGAAAATCTTTCAAATTGCTGCTGGCGGTTTAAAGTTTGTCTGGGAATGTTGGTGTTGGCTGTCAGACAGCAACTGGAGTAAAGTATCACACGCAGCACAGGAGAATGCAAGCAGGAGGAAGCAAGTTTGCGAGCAGAAGGAAGCAATCTGAGGCACTAGCAGGTAAATAAGTAAATAAGTTACCTGAAGGGATAGTGAGATGGGGCATGGCAAATTTCATCAAGCTCCTCCTGAACTTCTATTCTTATGCTACTGTATGTGTGCATATGTTCACCAATGCTTGTGCATACTATGGAACCCAATCCTGCTGGTATCCCTGACACTATTTGTTGTGAGCAGTGCATGTTCTTTTATAGAAACAATAAAGCATCCGTTTGACACAGCACATCTTCAAAAAGTGCATGCACATACTGTAGTGTCTAGTTCACAATCGATAGTGCCCCCCCCCCCGGAGTCAGTAAAATGCCCGCCCAGCTCTGGTGCCAATGCTGCACTGCAGTCACCTTAGTCATGACATCATTCTTAAAGCACAGTTTTACAGCACACACACACACACTAATTTTACCACATACACATTTGCCACTGATTAAGAGCTTTATCATCTCGACAGGTGTATGCCCTTGATATACTGTATCTGTTGTGTAGTGATGAAGCAGTAGCCTTTCTGTGAAAGCACATGGGCGGTGAGCTGCTAAAACAATTTAAGCCTAATAACAGAGGGGGGGAAGAAAGAGGCAGGGGAGGAATAGTAGGCTGAGATAGGGAGGGAAAGGTGAGCAAGGTGTTTGAACATATCCAAGCACACACACCTGAATGTCTGTATGCCTCACACTGGCCAGTATCTGTTCAGCTTGGCAACCTTCAAGAGAGGACTTAGATGTTTTTTGTCACCATTAAGCCTCCATTGAGCTACACCTAAGCATTCCACAACTGCCGTGTGTGTGTGTGAGAGAGAGAGAGAGAGAGAGCAAGAGAGAGACAGTGTTAAGTTGGATTTATTGTTGTTTCAGCCATATACATAATACAAACAAATAGTACATAGAACAGACAGAGAGAGAGAGAGAAAGAGAGGGAGAATACTTTTGGGATTATAATGCTTTGGCAGTATAAATGCCCTTTTTTGTCATGCCAATACAGCAAGGTGAGTTGAGTGGAGTGAGTGTGTGTGTGTGTGTGTGTTTCTTCTCTGGTGACTGCATCACAAAACAAGATCTGAGCCAGACAAACATTTGAGCAAGCCTAGTAAACCTGCCCCTCATACTTCATTTCATTTCAGAGGGTCTGGACCAGAATCTCTTGAGGGTCATGTAGTTGGCCCCAGCAAGACCAATCTAATCAGCGAACAGAGGGTGTGTTCGTTAGCCATGACGTTGACCTTGTGTGCTACATTAGAATTGTAGTGTGTAGGTAGGCTAATTGCATACGTGATGACCTGGCGTTACCAATTGGTTAAAGACAGAGGCACTTGCTTTAAACTTCAGCAGAGTCCACACCTCCAGGAAGAAATCGTTTCTGATGGTGTCTGGTCCAGACCCTCTGTACTAAATGAAATGAAGCACGAGGGGCTGGTTTACTAGGCTACATTTGAGCCACCTGCTCGTCTGCACAGAATGATGGTGAGGATAATGAGGACGACGATGATGATGATGATGAAGGCTTCATGTGTGCTGAATCAGTGATGACTTGCTCATTTATGCTTTCTCAGTCACAAGGCTATCATTAGTCTCTCCAACTCCTCCACTCCCAGCTTGAATTAAACACACTCTACCACTCCGCATCATCCCTGAGATACCCACCTGGTCGTGTGTATGCTACAGTCAGCAAGTTATTTATTATGATGTCAATATTAAAATAAATATGCTATTTGTATTTTTTACCATGTTTTTGCTGATTCACTACCTTTGAGGTCTAATCACTGATCATTTTCTGCTGACACAGAAAAGGCTGGCGCACTGTGATGATTAGGCCTAGCGAGCAGAAGATGCATTTGTGATAGGACACTTACACATAAATGTGTGTGTGTGTGTGCGCAAGCAGGGGCGGAGCTAGGGGGTGGCTTTTGGGGCTGAAGCCCCGAATCTCACGTCAAAAGCCTCGAAACTTTTTTAAGCTTTAAAAAATCATGACAACCCTGAGAATATGCTCCCTGTAAATTACATTAAAACTTGGGCAAATAGCCTACAACAAAACCCACATTTCCCCCATTCTTAAAATGCTGTTATTCTAATGTGACAAAACTAGAAAAATAGCATCCCACTAAAACAAGGGCGTGCATGTGTTCCAATTCTAAACATTAACGTCTCCTTTGTACAGTCTACGCTCGTCTGTCAGAACTCGTCTGTCTTCCTTCAACCATGGACATAAGACATTTCTTTAAAAAAAACTATGGTACCTTGTCATCAGCAGCAGTCACACGTTTCAGGTCAGTGATTAAAACGTTATTTTGGGTTAGCACAGCAGTCTTGACGTTTGGTAGGCTACTAGCCACAGCTTGGCTGTTTACATCGGCTAGCTAGGTTAGGCTGCTATAATAATTCTAGCCTGGTAAACCAGCCCCTCGTACTTCTTTTTATTTTGTACAGAATTCTGAAATGAAGTACGAGGAAAAAGTTAATGAGTTAATGAAATTGGGACGTGAAGAATAACTTTAAAGGTGTTATGATACATTAACTAGTAATTTTCTCCATTCCTGAGCTTTGATTGCCATCTAGTGGAAAGTATATGCAACAGCATACTTAGCTACAAAAGCATGGGCCTACTGTTCACTAAGCACAGTGAGGATATTTTAATGTCACATGCATAGGTCTATAGTGACAGAGTGTAGATTGTGTCTGTCAGTCTATTTATACCACTTCTAACATACAAAAAAAGCAAACAAGTAATCCATCTCTGCAGTCCCAGTTGGAATCTACTGAAAGTTAGTGTAACATGAGTCTCAATTTTGCTATTGTTTACATAAGAATCTCTAGAAGTCAGTAATGAAGTGGTTATTGTTTCTTTTCATATTGTCTTGTGCAGGCCATGCAACTGAGAATATAGGCTATGAATTAGAAGGGATTTAGGATTTGACATGTCTAACAGATCCCTCTAAAATGGGCTAGAATGCAGGAAATTGCATCTAAGAAATCCAAAATTTTCTGGGGGAGGACCCCCTGAACACCCCCCCCCCCCCTCCCCCCCAGGCTAAGCCCTGGATGTTCACAACCTCTGGCTCCGCCTCTGTCCGCAAGTATGTGCATGGCTGATATTTTCCTCCTTATTACCTATCTGGCCTTCACTATCGCAACATGAGTAATATTGTGTATGTGTGTGTGTGTGTGAGAGAGAGAGAAAGAGAGAGAGAGAGAGAGAGAGAGAGAGAGAGAGAGAGAGAGAGAGAGAGAGAGAGAGAGAGAGAGAGAGAGAGAGAGTGAGAGAGAGTACATGTACAAGCAAGCCTTTGCTTTACTACCTGTCTGGCTACTTGGCATTGTGTTGCAGGGCTGTCATCATTAAATGCAAATGGCCAAACCTGATCTATGTAACCCTTCTGATATGAATCTGTGCTGACAGGAGACTGGTGACCAAAATTACATTGTGTGCATACTGTATGTGTGTTCTTCTTGTTGTAAGCTTAAAAGCTTTTTACAAGAATAAATAAAACAGACTATGTATTTTTTTTGACATACGCAGAGAATCACACAACACACATGCATCATTACATCAATGCATGTGATTCAATTATGACTGTATTTTAAAGGTGTACTTCCACGAGAAACCGTTTAGTACTTGCTCTTTTGAAATATGATAGGTCACCCCGAGTTGCATATGCATGCTGCATATCAAAATGTTTTTCTATCCCCGTTTTCTATATCAGTCAAAAGAAGACAATAGGCGGAAAAACGACCCAATGCTAAAAGTGCCTCCGGCATGACGTAGACGTGGAAATACATATAAGAGAAACTGACCGAATGGGCTGTAATTAAATAATGTTAGCCTGTTTGACTGACTCGCATAAGATTAGCAGGCTAGTTGAATGACTGAACTGCATTTAGCCTGGCACTTGCACTGTTTTGTCATGCAAATATTACCATTCTGAAACGTTCATTGACAAACGGTCAGGAAGCGACTGTGCTTGTGCCATCTCTCCTTCCTCTTCGGATTCAGGATCAAACACATAAGGCTGTATCTCCGTAGACATTCTGTGTGCAGTTTTAGCGCTGTCAAGTTGACTTTTCCCCTTTACCACTCTGCTATCAAGTTGACTGTGGGGCAGAGGAAGCTGCAGGGAGCGTGCCTCTGGTGAAATCGTGTCGTTCTCCCCGCCCCACCCCCTCTACCAAACTAAAACAGCCTGAAACAGAAGCACTAGAACATTTTTTTCATTAAAACCAGCGCACAGGGCAATTATTAATACCAGAGAACACCGCAAAATTAATGAAAACACGATGGAAGTACACCTTTAAACAAACACAACTACATGAATTAAAACACATAATTGTGTGCTCTTGTTTGATTATGATTATAATGGTTTTACACCGCTTGGGCAGATCGTATCTGTCCTTCAGTGATTCCGAGTCAGGGGAGAACTCAGGCCAACACAAATTACCAAGACCGAGTGCGATTCCCTGTGGTCAAGGTAGACCATGGCAGAACCAGAATCAGTAAAGCGTGTGTTTGAGAGAGAGAGAGAGAGAGAGACTGAGCACTGAATCAAAACTGATAATATCCACTGCCCACGGCAGATGTATGTTTTATCTGCTCTACCCTCTGAGCTGCTGGGTGCTCGTGGTGTTGGCCGTCAGCACGTAAATGGTCCTGTTACTCCCAGGTCCTGGAAACAGTAAATGCGTAACGGAACTCCAGTGACCAGCCTGCAGCCCTCCAGTTAAGTCATTTGACCCTGGGACGTTTCCAGTGTACACAGCCTTTGAGCTAACTGAAAGGGTTCCTATTGAAGCATCAGTGGAAAGTAAGCTTTTTTATATACCAGAGAGGAACATGAGAGAATCAAGTTTTGTCCTTCAAAAAAAAAACTCAAAAATCTTTATTGTTTTGTTTGTTCATTGAGGTTTGTAGAAAAGTAATGTACTGTTGTGTCCTAACCAACTCCAGGGACAACAGACTTGCTGTACAAGTTTAACAGTTTGCTATTAAAGACCTTGACATGGATTTCATTTTTATATTGTGCTTGTTGAAAAACATACTCATAATCTTAACTTTCAGAGGTCCACGGTCTCCTGGTGGACTGGTAAACTGTTTTAAAACTGTTTCTAACACGCTTAAAGCTCTGTAAATCTTTTTCCAATAAATATACAAATGACACCACTAAAAACTCTGAATCTTCTAGTTTTGAAATATGTATATGTATAAACAAAATATATATTTCGCACTTAGTAAAGAGAAAAAAAAAACTTGTTTTAGATATTATAGTAGGTTCAGTCAGCTGCTGTTCCTTACCCATTCATCAGCTATTCACATGATAACCACATGGACAACTGGCACAAGGGAGGTGCGGATGCTCCCCATTTCTCCAGTTGCAGCACCATCTACTACTTTTGGTCACTGTGATCTCCGCCCTTTGCATTGCCCTCTTTATGTAATCAAAGATATTTCTGATAATTTTGGGAGAACATCAGGACTAGAAAACCCCAGAGAGAGAGCAGTGGGATGCCCTGTGTGGCCACAGAGATCCCTGATGAGGGAGCTGGCAAAGGGTGCCTCTGACAGCAGAGGTGACAAAGGCAATCCTCTTATATCAGGACAGTACAGCACTCACACCCACAAACCTGCACTCTCATCTAAATGACCATTGTGGCTGAGTTCCAATCAACAAAACTGCCTGATCACATTTTTCAAACACACACACACACACACACACACACACACACACACACACACACACACACACACACCTGTGCACTGCCATCAGTAAAGCTGCCTGCTCAGGGTCTTCACACACACACACACAGAGACAGGGCTGGTGATTGCTATAAGCAACCTATGCGATTGTCTAGGGTGACAAAAGTGTTGGGGTTCACGTAATTCCCACTAATCATAGAAGTAGAACATTAAGCAAAAATAAAACATTTATTAAACATGATCATTCTATCACCCCCTCAGCCAGAAGTTTACTTGTCAACCAGATTTTGTGCAAATGTTGTGTTTCTTGCATTGAAGACATTACGTTAGGCAAATGTTTAGCTGTTGCATTGATCAACCTTAATGTTCATTGCTGCCATTGCGACTGCTAGCTTTGCTAGCTTGCTAGTACATATTGCTAGCTAACATAACTTCACGGATAGCCTACATGAACGCAAATGTATCCTCTATGCCTGTGTCCTGCGGTGTTCCCCAGGGGTTCATACTGGGTCCAATCCTCTTCAGTCTATACATACTCCCTCTAGGCAACTTAATAAAAAATATCTAATCACTTCTATGATGATGACTCACTTATACCTTCCACTTAGATCTAGTGAATCCATTCAGAACCTCCTTGAGTGCTTTGAAGAGGTCAAAGTCTGGATAGCAAATAATTTCCTCCAACTCAGATCTGGAAAAAGTAATTCATGCCTTTATTACATCACAGCTTGATTACCATAATTCCATCTACCTGGGACTCCCTCAATCCTTTATCTCTCACCTTCAATTGGTCCAGAATGCAGCAGCTAGAATGTTGACTAGTAACAAAAAATATACGCATATTACATCCATCCTAGTCTCTCCACTGGTTGCCTATTCAATACAGGATACGCTTTAAGGTCTTACTTTTGGTCTTTAAAGCTCTAAATAACCTGGCTCCTGTGTATATTTGTAATCTTATCCACCTGTACTCACCCCCCAGGTTCCTTAGATGCTGTAGCAAGGGCCTCCTGCATGTCTCGCACACAAAATATAGGCATAAAGGCGACAGAACCTTTGTTGTGGCTGCACCTCGTCTATGGAATCAGCTGCCTTCTATAATTAGAGAGGCCCCCTCTATTGACACTTTTAGGCAAAGGCTCAAAACTCACCTTTACTCCTCTACCCTTTTTAGTTGATATTTTATTACTATTTTAATTTTTTTTTTTTCATTGTACTTTTTATTTTTATGATTATAATTATTATTGTTGTTGTTATTATTGTTAGTATTATTATTTTAAAATTTTACTTATGTATTTATCTATGCCTGTATCTTGGCTCCATATTTTGTAATTTGTCTTAATTGTTTTTTAACAGCATTTTGGACAATGTAAACTGCATTTAAATGTGCTTTATAAATACATTTTACTTACTGTAGTTTTTTTCCCTTTATTTTCTAAGGAAAAGAAGAACTCCCACACACTGTCCACTCCGTAAGCAAGATTTAATTCAACGTTTCGGTCATAGACCTTCATCAGGTTGCTTCAGTCATTGACGAAACATCAAATTAAATCTTATTTGCAGAATGGACAGTGTGTGAGAGTTCTTTTTTCCTTAAGTTAGACCGCGGTCATCTCAGACGCACCTGTCTCCTGTAGAGGTGTGCAAAACGTTTTTTTTTTTTTTTCAAAATGTTCTGAATAAACAAAAATATTCAGGTGAAATAATTCAAGTTCTCAATGCATGATTGGCCACTGCGTGGTATGTGTGTAAAGATGGGGGGTTGTGTTTGAGGTTTCCCTGCCACGGGAAACTTACCTAAGGCACATCTATCTCCTATGTGTTCCCTCCTCCCTGCATCCCATCTTTGCCACTGCTTTGTTTACTCTGTGTTCCTCTACACTTCTCTTAGCTTGTTGTGTCCTCATTTTGTAAGTCATTTTGGATAAAAGCATCTGCTAAGTGTAATGTAATGTAATGCTAGCGTAGTTGTCCCCCTCAGCAAATATATTAACTTGTTATCATGTTTTAACATACCCAACATTCATTTAACACTGAATTTCTCCTTTAATTCTGTTCAAACACAAGCTTTCCTAGTAAAATTTATTTTGACTTAAAGATAAATTATATTCTACCTATTTCTAAAGACCTATGCATTACTGGGGACTCCTGGACACTACACCTGTGAGTTGCACTGTCCTTTCCAGTGTAATTGAGGAGTTAAGTTCATGTTGGTTTACAGAAAAGACAGCATTTACACAGTAAAGCCCTCAGCTAACAAGTGTGTTTACTTTCAGACAGGGTTGACTGAGATTTTCACTTCTTCACTTCTATACAGGTTAATGCAGGGGTTCCCAAACTTTACCATGACAAGGCCCCCCATAGACCAGTAGATTCCAGGTAAGGCCCCCCTGAGATGAAAAGTGTGTAAGCACCGTGCAATTGCTACCGTTGCTACCCCTCCAGAACCGGCCCTGGTTACCAGTAAGGCTACCAGTAAGTAAGGTCCAGTTTGTTTACGTGATCACCCGGATGTGTTCTATACTAGCCAATTAGAAAGATGATGGATAATAAAAATAATAACGGTAATGGTAGTAATGTTAAGATATCCGGTAGATTATTATAATGCAGCTTTTAACAAATGGGAATATTTTTTGGTTTTATTTATTCAAGTATTTATTTCGGTTTGCTACTTTTCCCTCCAACTTGCCGCGGCCCCCTTAGCGCCTCCTCACGGCCCCCACTTTGAAAACCCCTGGGTTAATGTACCTATTCCTGAACACACACATGCACACACGCCGTCACATACACACACACACACACACCCACACACAAGAAACAAATTAGAGGATGGAGAGGAAGTCAGGGAAAGTGGCAAGATCCACAGATTCACCAATTAATGAAAGTTAATCAAACTTGGCTGCTTCCACTATTGATTACAGAGACTCATTTGCAATGCTTTCTCTGCTAAACATTAAAAATGACATTAATGAATAAATTGGAATTGTGTAGGCAATGTGTTGTAGGTGTACTCCTAAAGACGGAGACATACTGGCATTTACCACCAGAATGTGTGTACTTAACAGGCTGCATTATAAACATAATTGTTCAC
This sequence comes from Coilia nasus, assembly GCA_027475355.1. Classification (NCBI taxonomy): domain Eukaryota; kingdom Metazoa; phylum Chordata; class Actinopteri; order Clupeiformes; family Engraulidae; genus Coilia; species Coilia nasus. The sequence goes on along the minus strand of CM050216.1, from coordinate 1,749,600 downwards.
ACCTGTGTGTATTTTTGCAGTTACCCTCCTCTCCTTCACTGTTTTTAAAATAGAACCTCCTCCTCTCCTTTCCCACATGAGCAGGTCGGGAACCAGAGGCCCTGTTAGGGGAGGGGAATGCTGTCCTCTTAAAAGGCACCTCACACTGCAGTTCACGTCAGCAGCAATGAGAGGCTCCTACCTATGCAGAGAATCACGTCCTCTGAAAATAACATGCATGTCTCATGGCGTCATGCACAATAAAACAATCAATTTGCAGACACATATGCAGAACAACATATAAGTGTGCTGAAAAGTTGATTTATTGAAACTACAGTTGCTTAGTGGGTTAACCATATGATGAACTTTAATTTTATAAAATAGGTAAAATATGTATACTGTATTTCAGACTTAGGGCTCTATTTTCACGATCATATGCACATCTTCTGAAGTCTGTTGCGCAACTTGCTTTGGGGGCGTTCCCGAGACAATATGCTATTTTGATGACGGGAAAAGTGAACATTGTGCCTGCCGCATGGTTCAAAAGGGTTGGCCTTAGTTACCTAATTAATTATAAGTGTGTTCGAGGCATAACATGAAATAAACAATTCCGAGTTCTTTTTCCCTTTAAAAGCCAGCCGCGCTTTGTCCATGGCCTGTTGCTGATGGCAGATTTGCCTGCACATTAGGAGCATTTTCTTAAAGACCGATCTGCTTGTGCGTGAGCTATCTTCGGGGATGGAAGGAATGCACCAAAACCCTCATGCATTCGTTATTTTGACTTTTACTTTAGGTCTGTTTTTTTCACTTACTTCTGTGAAACACATAATTTCCCTTTGGTTATGAACAATGTGCATATGTTTTTTTTTTTTTTTTTAAAGAAATGCTGATTTATGCTTTATTGCGAAATACTTGCCAGTGTTTTTTTAAGCATATTTTAGGACTTTTTGTGCCAGGACAGTGAAGACCAGACAGGCAATGAGGGCGAGAGAGAGACAGGGTAGGGATGTGTAATGACCCAGGCCAGACTCAAACCTGGTCCCCATGGGCACTTTGCCCATTCATGGTACAGGTGCTTTACCAACGGCACCACAGCACCCCCTATATTTGCCAGTGTTTGTGCCAATATCTTCGTGCTTAGTAAATCATTAGATCAAGCTACTGAAAAGAGCTAAGTTGTATGCAACTAGACATCTTTTTGGAGCTTAAAGACATTTTACCTTGGCAATTCACACAATGTTGTTGGCATGATGTGTATGTCATTAACCATGCCTTTAGTGGATAGCCATCGTCCCCTCATCAAGAGGGGGATTCCTCTCGTTACATCCCAATGTGCGACTGACTACCAACCAGGTTTTTCTCGGTCATTGGTGGACTTGTTTTTTGCATCCTTATTTTACCATCTGGTGAGCTTTGCGCCAGACCACACCTCTTCTTTTTGCTGACACCCCCGTGAGGGTGCAATGTTATCTCCTATCTAGACAAAGTCATTTCTGCCGGAAAAAACGAGCGATGCGCTTGCACAGAATAGTAATGACAGCATGCACAGTGCGCTGCAAGACTGTTAAAGGAGAACTTCGGTGTAAAATGAAAATTGGCATGCTAAAACATCATACCGAGTTGGTATGTGTACTGAGGAGCTAAATTGATTTAGCCTGTTGCATTCGGAGTTTAACTATTTTTTATAGTTTGACCCAGAAGGGTAACAATGGAAGTGGTAGGTGCCCTTAGACGAAGCATGACGACTACGCTATTTTTAAACCATTAAAACAGCTCGAAGAAACTCCACACTCCATCGGTAGTACAACAAAGGCTCTGGCATTCAAAACAAAGCACTGAGAATATTGTAAATGTACACAACGTTTATTTAAAAAACTGTTCTTACATGCAGTAGTTTGCAGTTGTTTCTCGTCGCGCCATGATCAAAGTCCAAACAAGTCGATTGTACTACCTCTCCTCCTATTCTTCCTGCTGGTTCGTGTTCGTCAATCGACGTGTGCGGACTTTCATCATGGCGACGACAAGAAATTACAGCAAGGTACTGCCTGTCAAAACTGTTTTATTAATAAATGTTGTGTACACTTACAAAGTTCCCAGTGCCTCGTTTTTAACCCATTTAATCTCACTGGTCAAAAAAACTTTTTTAGTTAAAAGTGTATTAAATATTGGTAAATTATGTTTTGATGTTTTTTCATGAATTATTGAACTAATGAAAGGGTTTGAAATATATATGTGCAGTATCAGATGTTTAGTGTAAATTGTCACATGACCAGAACTGTTTACTTCCTGTGTGCGCCATGAAGACAAGATGGCAGCATCAAAGCACCAAAACAAAAGGTTAGTAATGTAGGTTAACAGAAAGATACAAAAAAGATTTTTGGCACACATAATGTTTAAGGTGTCTAGTATTCATGTATGCATATATAATTACTCAACTGTGTTCAGTATGGTAGTAATATTAAGATATTTTGCAACAGCAACAATAGTGACCGGTGGGATAACACAGTGTATCTAGGTATACATATATAGATCTACTTCTACCTAACTTTTTACTATGTTCTTTCTCCTAGTTTAACTTTGTCTCAGATCCTTGATATGCTGGATGAAGATGACCATCCAGACAAGTCATGCAACATTGCTGTTGTGCCTCAAAGTGAGAAAGATGCTGTCACCAGTGATTGTGATAGTGATCGTTCAGATATGGAATATGAGGGGGAAACAGGACATTTGCCTGCCAGGCTGTTAAATGTACATGCTGAAGTTATGCACACAGATTTTGAAAAGGATTGTTTTGATCTCCCCTTCACCACACTCCCCTCTCCCAACACCCCCCTCTCCCCATGCCAATAAAGAGGGAGGGCCATCTAACGGTCAGAATGGCCAAACAGAAGAACCAAGGACCTCCAGCAGCGACACGGGCAAGCCAAATGAAAATGATCAAAAATAAAGAAAGAGTTTTCAAATGGTCAAGGAGGCCAGCTACTGCTACAATCCCAGATTGCAGCAGAATTCCTGAAAGAAAAGTGCCCCGACCCAATGGATGTTTTTCTACTTATGTATCCACCCACCCTGAGAGAACTTACAGTGGAGATGTCCAACCTTTACTCATCTCAGACAAAAGGTAAACAACTAAATCTTAGCATAGAAGAGCTTCTTACATTTTATGGGATTCTCCTTACCAGCGGATACAGTTCTCTTCCAAGATGACACATGTATTGGTCAGCTGACAGCGATCTACACAATGAAAGTATTGCTGATTCAATGAGAAGAAATCGCTTTGATGAGATCATGGCATCACTTCACGTGGTTGACAACACAAAGATAACAAATTACCCTTTTAAGGTCAGACCCCTCTTCTCTGAGCTCAACACTTCTTATAAAGTCATGCCATTTCAGGAATGGCTGTCGGTGGACGAAAGCATGGTCCTATACTTTGGTCGACATGGATGTAAGCAGTTTATAAAGAGTAAACCAATTCGCTTTGGTTACAAGCTATGGAGCCTTGCCTCATCCAGTGGATACATGTACCACATGGAGCCATATGCTGGATCCCATACTCTCCTCCCTGAGACAGGGCTTGGTCAAAGACCAAGCATTGTTCTTGGTCTTGCAGAGCAAGCAGAGGTGCCCCAAGGTTGTAAATTTGTCCATGACAACCTGTTCACATCGCTTTCGCTGCTTGATGAAATGACAAAATAAGGGGATATGGGAGCTGTGGAACACTGCGAGAGAACCGTCTTCATGATGTTCCTTTCACAGCATCTAAGAAATTCATGAAGCTCCCTCGGGGAACCTCTGAGATCCTTACCCAAGGAGAGAAGCTGCTTGTCCGTTGGAAGGACAATAATGTTGTCACAATGTCAACAAATATAAAGAAGAAATACAGTGACAACACGGTCAAGAGATGGAACAAGGAGAAACATGCTTTTGACAATATAAAACAGCCAAATTGCATCAGCCGATACAATGAACACATGGGTGGTGTAGACCTTCACAACCTACAAGTCTCAAGATACCAAATTACAATCAGGTCTAAGAAGTGGTAGTGGCCCATCTTTGCATGGACTCTTAACAGTGCACTCGTAAACAGCCACATGTTTTACAGAGATGTTGTTGGAGGCACCATCGATCTGCTCACCTTCTCACGGATAGTGGCACAGTCTCTCATACAAAGATTTGGCACAAAACCACTGAACCATGGAAGGAGATCTCATGGCTGCTACTAGGGGGTGCTGAGAAACAATTCCAACACTAAAATTATGCCCATTAGGACCAGAGTAAGTCAAGTTATGTAAGAGATCTCAAGGCCATTAACCCTTTAGGTGCGTAAAACTTTTTAGTTTTGGGGGGTCAATTCCTGGATTTTATACCTTCCACTTAACAACTCCCAGAAAGGTAACAGTTAGAGATAAAAAAAAAATAACTTGTTTTAAATGATTGTCAAGGGACTCAGCTATAATGTAAAAAAAGTTTAAGATCCACAAAACCACTGAACCATGGAAGGAGATCTCATGGCTGCTACTGTTGAAAACAAGGCAAGATATGACAGAGACTCTCACTGGCCAAACAACACAATGAACTGTCGTCATTGCGAGAAACGCACTACCTATGCATGTGAGAAATGCAAAGCACCACTACACATTGAATGCTTCAAGATCTACCACGGAGTGTAGATAAGAGTAAATAACATGGAAGACAAACAGCAAAAGAAGAGTCTATGAAAAGAAAAAAGACATACACATACAGTACATTCATACACATACAACATTTCTCACAGGCAGTAACCCACACCATCCAACACGCATTTGTCACGCAATCAAACACAAATAAACTGACATGGTCACATACAAATACACACAAAACACTTAATATGGATTTCAGGAAAAATATAAAAGTTGAAAAAGGGAAAAACAGTAAAAATGAAGTGATGCTGGATAAGGTGGACAATTGATTTAGACATTATTTTTGGTTTGTTCCAAACCAAGAGAAGACTTATACTTGAAAACAGGCTATATATGTGGTCTTCATGTTCAGTGTGAATGTTCAGTATGTTACACAGTACTTGAATGTGTATGTGTTTTTAAGTTACACAAAAGTTGTGTAACTTAAAGTTATGTTTATAGATTTGTTTATTGCCAGTACCCACAGTGTTTATGCTGTTGTTTATGGTTTTTGATGTGTTGACACTACAAATTAATTTTGTGGGAATGCTGCTGCCAGTTCAGTGTTAATGAATTTTAAAATAAAAGGACTTTTTTATTGAATGCATCAGAGAGATTTTTTCAATCAAGTCTATAAATAAAGAAACAATAAAGAAACAACATGTGATCCCACCGGTCACAATTGTGACCGAACATAAAACTCACATTTTGACCTATTTTTCCATCAAAATTTGGAAAAATAATAATTGTTTGTTTCAAAGGGTCACTAATGGCATATGATTTCGATATTTTTCTATCTTGGAAAAATTCGGGATTAAATGGGTTAATGTCAGGGCCTTTGTTGTACTACAGCTGGAGTGTGGAGTTTCTTCGAGCTGTTTTAATGGTTTAAAAATAGCGTAGTCGACATGCTTCGTCTAAGGGCACCTACCACTTCCATTGTTAGCCTTCTGGGACAAACAATAAAAAATAGTTAAACTCTGAATGCAACAGGCTAAATCAATTTTGCTCCTCAGTACACATACCAACTCGGTATGATGTTTTAACATGCCAATTTTCATTTTACACCGAAGTTCTCCTTTAAGGTTGTCTTTCTCACATGCTACAGAAAATGTCATTATTTTGCTTTTGCCACCTTGGTAATGTTAATGAAATGTGTACTGTTGCCAGTTCCTGTGAAAAAAATATAAGCTGCATGGTATGTCTGTCTGCAGACTTACACCAATCACTGCCACATCAGTGTGACGGCTTTAAGTGATGACAGTTTTATGCTCCTGTGCAGCATGTTATGCATGTAAAAAAAACCTTGTGTCACATTCCTCATGATCACATTGTAGGTCTTCAACAACATGAACAGATTGTACACCCTCCATTAGTCACAAAGTGACACTGATGTCCATGTGCTGTGCACAAGCTAATGTTTTTGCCCGCTGTGAGGTTTGCATTTTTCCATGCAGCATAATTCACAAGAATTTAACAATGGATGAAGTAGCATTTCCATGAATTTATTTGATGATGGTCTCCACAAAATCCAACTGACTGATCGTGAGCTTGGTGTGAGCTTGACATACCAGCTGAGGGAAATCACTGGTCAGCCTGTCCTACAACACAACAAAACAGGACAGTTAGAAGTGACGTGAGTACCATCAAAACTGTTCAGCTGTTCTCCTTGTTGCCAACAGGTACATGTCTGTGCAGACAGCAAGACTTAAAAACAGTTTCTCCAAGCAGGCCCATTACATTTTGTGTAAAGTTGGCCTTGCACATGACAAATAATAAAACTGGAAAAAATTGCATTGCAGTTACATTACACTTAGCTGACGCTCTTATCCAGAGTCACGTACAGTTACTTAGCTACACTGGTAAAAAGTCAACCTATGGAGTACTCAATTTTATTGGTGCAACATTTTTACACCCATAAAAATTGAGTAGATCGTAACACAGTGAAAGTACACTGTAAAAAGTCAACCTATGGAGTACTCAATTTTATTGGTGCAACATTTTTACACTCAAAAAAATTGAGTAGACCGTAACACAGTGGAATTGAGTAGACTTGCTTCATAAATAAAGAAATGTATATGTAAAAAAATTAAGTAGAAACTAAGGGATAATTTTTTTGGGGAAAATGTATACAAGCCAGTACTTATAGTTACAATTCCTAAGCACATACACTTACATTCATTAGTGAAATCAGCTTAAGGTTACATTTTTTTTCTACCTATATATGTTGACTATTGATATTAATATTGTCTAATAGCAATTTATGTTTGTAATATTTGAATTAGGTTTGTGATTTAAGTTAATGAAGCCAATGTCATATTTTATTAGGTGATAACATTAAGAATAAACTGCACTCTAATTTTTTAGATGATGCTCTCATTTTTATTGGTGCACCCTTTACACCAAAAAAATTAGTACTTTCTAACACTGATATTAGGTAAATTAACTTCACTTTTTCAATGATTGTTGGTAAAGAAGTTCAATCAATGTTAGTACATACAATGTTTTGTAATAGCTACCAAAATACAGTGGTTGTGTTAATATTCTTTGAACAAATACGTATATTTCCAAACATTAACTACATCTGCTTATGGTTTACAAGTTCATCTAAAGCCAAACTGTAACTCAGCAAGACAAACAGTTTGGAATCAATTTATTTATGTGCTGCAAAACACTGCATGCAAGTACACAAATCAACAATTTCTTGACAGTCTTATTCTACACACACTCACTCACATACAAGTGACTGCATATGCATCTATGCATACATACACTTAAACAGATCTCTCTCTTTCCATCCACCCCCAACAACCCTATTCTAAGGTTGCCATACATACAAAAATACAGAGATTCCTAGATGATAATTTCGTATCAGATAAATTTTTCACTCCCAACAGTATCACATACAAGTGACACTTTTGCTTCTTTCTGTAGTCACACATCACATGGCAACAGCAGAGCAGTAGAGAGCTTTTAGCTCACACACAGACCTGCCATCATAAGCAGCTGAATACATGAATGTAATATGTCAGACAACTTCTAAGTAATATGGTTACAGACTGTGTTAGTATAATCTTCATTAGAAAGAAAATAGAATATGTCTTTTTACCTTCCCCCCAAACTTTGCTATGGAATACAACATGGTAATGAGTATCAAGTATATTCAGGTATTGGTATGAAGTTGACATTTTAGCATCATAATCCATATTGGTGACTACATATATGCTTGCAATACACACATACACACCCCCAAACTCATACAACACTCCTACACCTATCTATTTTTTACCTCAAAAACTATGAATGTATACAGAACATGGCACTTGCAAACAAAAAATAAAACCTACAGAATATGACCATCACTCTTTATACCAAGCTGGACAACTACTCAATGCCATCTGGGGTATAACAAAAAAGTACAGATAATGTTTAAGGACTTTGGGGTAGATTAGGTGCATCAAGTTCTAAGAAGAGTTTTTGAAGAACCTCAAAAGTAAATTTGAGACATTTTGGATAATGTACAGTTCACTAGTTCACGTTCCGAAATTTGAGTAAACGAGCGATTATTAAGATAAAGAGAATTTGGGGCGCTTCTCTTGATCCGGGGGCTCTCCGCGGAAGAGCCGCCTGCTGCGGCAGGACGGATCAGAAAGTGCATCTGCCGTTCCTGACAGAACGACTGCGCGGCAGAAGACTGGCAGGACGTGCGAGCACCCGAGAAGCATTTGGGATCGATCTGAGGTGGCGATGAGAATGAGCATGTACAAATACAGTTGGCGAGCGTCTCTTGATCCAGGCTCTACGCGGTAGAGCCGCCTGCGCGGCAGGACGGATCACAAGGTGCATCCACGAGGCCCCAGCAGAAAGACTGCGCGGCAGAAGTCCGACGGGACACGCGAGCACCCGAGAGGCATGATCGATCCCGAATAAGATTTAGAAAGTATCTCATGAGATAGTGTGAAACATTTTAAATTGATGGCAAGTGAGACATTTAAATGATATGCAAGTAGAGCGCATGTGGGCAAGGTCGCAGGCCAGGGTCCTGATGTGCTAACAAGTCTTCGCATGACCCTACGCAGGCAGGTGTCATGAGAAAAACCGAGCAAGCACCCCCACGGGGATCGTGGTTACAGTAAGGAAGGAGCGCGCTTCAAATCCTCCACTCAATGGGTGCAATGGTCGCTGGACTAATAGGTGCGGGGGCGAATGGGGAGGTGGTGGGTTGCGAGCGGAAAGAAGCGAGCAGAAACAATGACAGATGAGCGGTGAATAAGTTACCGGAAAAGGTTAATGAGAAGGGCGTCACAAGTTTAGTCACGCTCCTCCTGAACTTCCGTTTTTTTAGGAAACGCCATTTCACTAGTTCACGTTCCGAAATTTCAGTAAACGAGCGATTATTAAGATAAAGAGAATTTGGGGCACTTCTCTTGATCCGGGGGCTCTCCGCGGAAGAGCCGCCTGCTGCGGCAGGACGGATCAGAAAGTGCATCCGCCGTTCCTGACAGAACGACTGCGCGGCAGAAGACTGGCAGGACGTGCGAGCACCCGAGGGGCATTCAGGATCGATCTGAGGTGGCGATGAGAATGAGCATGTACAAATACAGTTGGCGAGCGTCTCTTGATCCAGGCTCTACGCGGTAGAGCCGCCTGCGAGGCAGGACGGATCACAAGGTGCATCCACGAGGCCCCAGCAGAACGACTGCGCGGCAGAAGTCCGACGGGACACGCGAACACCCGAGAGGCATGATCGATCCCGAATAAGATTTAGAAAGTATCTCATGAGATAGTGTGAAACATTTTAAATTGATGGCAAGTGAGACATTTAAATGATATGCAAGTAGAGCGCATTTGGGCAAGGTCGCAGGCCAGGGTCCTGATGTGCTAACAAGTCTTCGCATGACCCTACGCAGGCAGGTGTCATGAGAAAAACCGAGCAAGCACCCCAAAGGAGGCGAATGTTCAAGGTACCCTTGGCCAGGACGAATCACGACGTAAGTGTTAGCTGAGCTTTCTTTAGATCTGATGGATTACATCAGATGTATAACTGATAAGCATCCGAGGACCGACGGCCGAGGGTTTTGAATGATAGCTCGGGGAGACCGTTAGATGCTGCGTTGGTGGCTGTGCCAATTCGAGAAGAGTGAGAGGAGTAACAATCTGCTGGGATTCTTACTTGAGTAGTTATGGATTTAAGGTGGGATTGAAACAGTGAGCGTGTAATTGGCCGTCCGTCGGACATGAAGAGGGGATCATTCTGAGAGGTGACGGAGGCACGGTAATTGATATAATAAATGAATCTAGAATTGTAGGTTGCGGACGCGTAGGTGAATTTGAGGGTTGAAATTGGCACTGGAAGTCGTGAATTCGTTACATCTAAGCAGCCCAAAATACGCCAGAAAGAACAGAGCCATCAGCAGTAGGCCTATATGGGGTTTGAACGCAGGAAATCAGCAAATGAATGGTGATGGGGAGCTGAAAGTCAAGAGTAACCGTTTTGGCCTTACGGACACCTTTAATCATTAGAGAAATGCAGTAGCTAGGGAGCAATTTGCTGACTGGGAAGTAAACTAGTTCTGCTGCTACAGCTGAAGCGTTGGTCAGAGTACGCAGGTACTCCTCGATTTCCTTAGCTGAAATAAACAGGGCAGACAAAGCGTGCATGGGCACAGCCCGATAGCCTCAAATGTGTAGGATATTGCGATGGAGAACATTGAGGCATTAAACCGAAGGTGCTTCTGTCAATGATGGTACTGGAGTCAGGTCCGGGCCACAGCCGGAGCCAATATCCTGAATTCTAATAACCGTTACAGGCAAAGCGCTATTAACCTACGTGTAAAATTATTCGATTTCAAAGTGGCGCTAAAAAGCATAAGTCTATAAAATGCTACTGGGCCATTTCCAGGAGGTCCCGTTTTCCGTGGGTGGTTCAACCTCCGAAATATATTCCTGCCCACCTGCCCAGGACGACACAGTAATGCAGTTCAACATCCAGCAGTCATGGGGGCATGGTTCCAAGCCCTACACTGGCAGCTGCAGTGTAGCCTAAAACAAGCAGCGGTGCTGTTTAACATTCGGCGCTCTCCAATAGGGGCACTGGTTTCGAGCCCTACACTAGCAGTGGCAGTGTAGCCTAAAACGAGCAGCGGTGCAGTTCAACATCCAGCGCTCTCCAGTAGGGGCACGGTTCCGAGCCTTACACTGTCGGTGGCAGTGTAGCCTAATACGAGCAGCGGTCCAGTTCAACATTCGGCGCTCTCCAATAGGGGCACTGGCTTCGGGCCCTACGCTAGCAGCGGCAGTGTAGCCTAAAACGAGTAGTGGTACGGTACAACGTCCGGCGCTCCACAGTAGGGGCACGGTTCCAAGCCTTACACTGGCAGCGGCAGTGTAGCCTAATACAAGCAGCGGTCCAGTTCAACATTCAGTGCTCTCCAGTAGGGGCACTGGTTTCAAGCTCTACGCTAGCAGCGGCAGTGTAGCGTAAAACGAGTAGCGGTGCAGTTCAACGTCCGGCGCTCTCCAACAGGGGCACAGGCTCCAAGTCCTACACTGGCAGTGGCAGAGTAGCCCAAAACAAGCAGTGGTGAGCATAGAATAGGTGCTGCTGTAGAAGACAGCCAGTCCCACTGTGATGTTCATGTGTGTATTTATTCAGTTTGTGTTGGCTTGGGGTGCAACAGGAGGTGTCTCCCCTCTCCTGCTTCTTCTCTGCGTGCGTTGTATAAGTGATGGATGCTGTAAACAGCCTGGTTTTGAAGCTTTATTGCAGACAAAATAGACAAAATAGCATAGCCTAGCAGAGCGAGCTTGGTGCATCAAACGACTTGTGCCAACCATGTGTGTGCACCTGTAAACAATGCTTTAAACTACTGTGCGAGATCTGCTGGCCTGTAGTGATTGATAAAGTAGTTGGCAAGTGTACTCCATTTGCAGCCACGCAGGCTGCAGTGTAAGGAATCCTGCAAGTATCGAACCGATATGGATACCAGTCCCCAACAAAACATGTGCATATTGTACGCGATCCACTAAAATAGCTAGATTCCGGACATATGAAATCTAATTGGCAAATAAACGAAACGATGGAACGAGAACGATGCATGTTGAGACACTGCACACTTGTGCCTCAGGACAACTGCAAAGGAGACATAACCAGGTAATGTGAAAGCCAAGTCCCTGCGTGGGAAAACCATGCCAGTCCAGCAATAATGCCAAAATGTTATTTGTCATTCGTGGTGACTAGTAGGCCAATTCGTCTTGATGCCACAGGAGTGTAATACCTTGTTTCGCCTTATAGCCCCAATGGACAATGTTAGGGGAAGGGGGGGCGCTATTTCACTCAACACAAATGCTGGCTCAAAAACGGGAGCGGGATGACTATAATGGGAGTGAAGGAACGACCCGGTAAATTAAGGACCAGATTATTTGATAAAGAATTTGAAGTTTGCACATGCGTACGGGGTACACCGTGACAGATTTGATGGAGAAGTAAAAACTTCTTTGTTAGGCAGGAGCATGGTCAGCATAGCCGCTAACAACGTTGGCGAAGGCAGCAAGTAACACTGGTAGCACGGTTAGCATCGCGGCTAACGAACATTGGCTAATTACTGTTAAACACGGTTAGTTGCTCAGAGTTTTAGCATGGTTAGCGTCGTTACAAGCCTGCTAACATACATACAAGAGCCACAACCGATTTCCCGTGCGCTGATTACCCAAACGGACGTATATTCAGTGCAAACATACGCAAAATCTGAGTAAATTGCATTTGCTTGGTAGCAAAGGTTGCCAATATCCCACCACGTATTCAGGCCTTGTAAGTATAGCTGCGTTGTTAGTATTAGCATCGAAATTAGCAAGTAGCACAGGTAAGGCAGCTAGTATCACGGCTAACAAACACTAGCTAATCACTATTGCACAGTTAGTTGATGAGCAGTCATAGCATGGTTAGCATCGTTATCAGACTGCTAACGGCCACACGAGTACCGCAATGTCTTTTTCATGCGCTAATTCTCCAAAATAAACCCACTGAAGACGAACGAATTGAGCGCACAACCTAAGAGATACAAACTACGGATGCATAGTACGCCTTTACGGCATACAATACGAAGGTGTAAGTGCGGCAATTTATGTCTGCATCAACACGGATTGATATAGACATGTAAGTAACAGGGTGGGAGGAACCCAGGCTTGGTATTGAAGCGAGCAGAGGCCTGTAGAGTACCGCAACGGGTTAGGTGGTGGTGGCACGGCTCCGGGGAAGAGACACCATAACGGCGGGGATGGGGTGCCGGTGCGAACGCGGTTCGAGCCGGCGAGACATTAAGAAGATAGGGAAGGTGTAGCGACGCGATCACTACAGCTTTGGAGGCGGCGCAGCACACACCTTTGGTTTTGTATCCGCAAGCCTCGCAAATGTGGAAGTCAAATTACGCTCCCGATGCAAAGGACAGGGTGTATGGCCGCTTTGGCGGGCAGCGGGAGAGAAGCAGAAGGGTAGGCTCCGTAGCGATGCCAGAATTCGCCCGGGCAGAAGAGGGATACCGGGAAGTCGACTGAAGCTCGGCGAAAATATTTAGAGTAGCTGCTGGCGGTTTGAAGTAGTTGGGGAATGTTGGTGTTTGCTATCGAGCAGCGATCGGAGTAAGGCATCCTTAGGAGCAACACTGAAAAACAGGAGAGCAAGCAGAGGCCTTGCGAGCGGAAAGAAGCGAGCAGAAACACTGACAGGTAAGCGGTGAATAAGTTACCGGAAAAGGTTAATGAGAAGGGCGTGACAAATTTCGTCATGATCCTCCTGAACTTCCGTTTTTTTAGGAAACGCCATTAATGTGCAAAAGTTTTAGGCAGGTGTGAAAAATGCTGTGAACTAGGAATGCCTTCAAAAATGGAAGTGTTACTCATTTATGTTCATCAATTAACAAAATGCAGTGACTGAACAAAAGAGAAACCTTATTCAAATCAATATTTTGGTTTGACCACTTTGCCTTCAAAAGAGCATCAATTCTTCTAGGTATACTTGCATAGAGTTTTTGAAGGAACTCGGCTGGTAGCTTGCGCCAAACATAACATCTTGAAGAACTAACCACAGATTCTCTGTGGGTGTAGGCTTCCTGACAATATACAACCAATTTGACATAATTTGTCGATTATACACCTGACTATAATCCTGCAAAATCCCTGACTTTGTGTGTACCCCTGTGTATGTACACTTTGTGTGCACCTGCCTAAAACTTGTCAAAAACAACTTATGCCCATCAAGTCCTTTCAGCCTTATGGGTGTTTTAACATTACAGATGTGGATGGCTAAAAAGATACTGTACTGTGCAAAGATTTAGGCAGGTGCCTTCAAACCAGCATCAATTCACACAAAGTGTACACACTAAGGGGTGCACACAAAGTCAGGGATTTTGCAGGGTTATAGTCAGGTGTATGATAAACCAACTACACCAAATTGGTTGTATATGTCAGGAAGCCTACATCCACAGAGGATCTGTCATTAGTTCTTCAAGATGTTTGGCGCAAGCTACCAGCCAAGTTCCTTCAAAAACTCTATGCAAGTATACCTAGAAAAATTGATGCTCTTTTGAAGGCAAAGGGTGGTCACACCAAAAATTGATTTGATTTAGGTTTCTCTTCTGTTCAGTCACTGCATTTTGTGAATTGATAAACATAAATAATTAACACTTCCATTTTTGAAGGCATTCCAAGTTGACAGCATTTTTTCACACCTTCCTAAAATTTTTGCACATTACTGTAGATTGAGTACGTAGGTCAATCCCAATTGAGGAAACAGAATGCCTGTGCAAGATCTCCAAGGGCATAAAGCACTCTCACACCCTCTATTATGATCACAATATCTTGATGTTCATTATTGCAATGCAGTGTACGTAGATATACTTCTCTGCAATCTGCTCATCATCAGTGGCTGCCTGCAATACAGGACACAAAAGTAATTGATCAGAATTCACTTTAAACATGTCAAGAGAAAACATTTAAACCATTCGATTTCACTCTTCAGCTCATTATGGCACTTTGTTTTGTTTGCCTGAGATAAAGAACTACCCCTGACGGAGGGAGACCTAACACCTGAAACCATAATCAAGAAAAAACCAAGAGCTGCATTTTGATCTACATACATTCATTTACCCCACTTCATAGAGGTTGGTGTCGAGACTAAACTCAATCTCTGATTGAGGTAATCGGTTGTGGAGCCAAGCTAGTACAAAATACCTACAACTAGCGGGTAAATACTGATTTTTATCCGGAGTATCCAAACTAATGCATAACGCACAATACTAGTGGTCTCCACTTTGGGGCAGGCTACAGGAATCATGCTGTATTACAGCTTGTCATCAGAACCATGGAGGTATTATAATAACTGGACAAAATGGGGAATGGGGAATACCAGTGAATGGGGAATACCAGTGAACTTAGCCAAACTTGAGCACATTTTTTGAGGTTCAAAATGGAGTTTCATGGGTCTCATTTCCACCCCCATTTTATTTAGCCAATTAAGTGCCACGTTACTGAGTGACATGACGTAGAGCAAAAAAGTTATATTGAGGAAGGGCATTGGATGTTCAAAAATGGATGGTGACGTAGTTCAGGGACGCCCTTAGAGTGGAGCACGAACCAATCAGAATAGAGGAAATGGGGGTATGGATATCATGAAATTCCTGGAAAATGGCAACGAGGAAGTGCCTTGCTAATCAGCTGAAGCTAACCAGACAAATTATGACCCCCTGATCGGGACAGCTGTCCTGCCTGATGTCAGTGATTGCCTGATCGCAATGTCGCTGATTGGTCAGCCTGGTTGCCCTGCTTGATAGCCTACATCTAGTGACGGCTTTGCACATAATTGTTTTAGAATTGTCTAAAGGGTCTTAATGGGTTAATTCCTAACGGCTATGTCGCCTGGATAAAATTTAACTGCTTTTGCACAGGTAGCACTAGGCTGTTTTGGTCTGTTTTGAAAGCACCTGTAGCACATGTAGGCTATCAAGCAGGGCAACTAGGGTGATCAATCAGCAACATTGCCATCGGGCAATCACTGACATCAGGCAGGACAACAGTCCCGGTCAGGGGGTCATGATTTGGCTGGTTAGCTTCAGCTGATTAGCAAGGCACTTCCTCGTTACCATTTTTCAGGAATTTTATCATGTCCACACCCCCATTTCCTCTATTCTGATTGGTGTGTGCTCCACTCTAAGGGTGTCCCTGAGCTACGTCACCATCCATTTTTGAACATCCAATGCCCTTCCTCAATATAACTTTTGGCTCTACGTCATGTCACTCAGTAATGTGGCACTTAATTGGCTAAATAAAATGGGGGTGGAAATGAGACCCATGAAACTCCATTTTGAACCTCAAAAAATGTACTCAAGTTTGGCGAATAAGTTCACTAGCCCGGCATTTACTATTGAAATTAATGCGGTTGGAACTTCCTCATTTTCTCCAGTTATTATAATACCTCCATGGTTCTGATGACCAGCTGTAATACAGCATGAATCCTGTAGCCTGCGCCCAAGTGGAGATCACTAGTATCGTGCGTTATGCATTAGTTTGGATACTCCGAATAAAAATCAGTATTTACCTGCTAGTTGTAGGTATTTTGTACTAGCTTGGCTCCACAACCGATTACCTCAATCTAAGATTGAGTTTGGTCTCGACACCGACCTCTATGAAGTGGGGTAAATGAATGTATATAGATCAAAATGCAGCTCTTGGTTGTTTCTTGATTATAGTTTCAGGTGTTAAAGGAGAACTTCGGTGTAAAATGAAAATTGGCATGTTAAAACATCATACCGAGTTGGTATGTGTACGGAGGAGCAAAATTGATTTAGCCTGTTGCATTCAGAGTTTAACTATTTTTTATCGTTTGTCCCAGAAGGCTAACAATGGAAGTGGTAGGTGCCCTTAGACGAAGCATGACGGCTACGCTATTTTTAAACCATTAAAACAGCTCGAAGAAACTCCACACTCCATCGGTAGTACAACAAAGGCCCTGACATTAAAAACGAGGCACTGAGAACTTTGTAAATGTACACAACACTTATTAATAAAACAGTTTTGACAAGCAGTACCTTGCTGTAGTTTCTCGTCGCCGCCATGATGAAAGTCTGCACAGGTCGATTGACGAACACGAACCAGCAGGAAGAATAGGAGGAGAGGTAGTACAATCAACTTGTTTGGACTTTCATCATGGCGGCAACGAGAAACAACTGCAAACGACTGCATGTAAGAACAGCTTTTTAAATAAATGTTGTGTACATTCACAATATTCTCAGTGGTTCGTTTTGAATGCCAGAGCCTTTGTGGTACTACCAATAGAATGTGGAGTTTCTTCGAGCTGTTTTAATGGTTTAAAAATAGCGTAGTTGTCATGCTTCGTCTAAGGGCACCTACCACTTCCATTGTTAGCCTTCTGGGTCAAACTATAAAAAATAGTTAAACTCTGAATGCAACAGGCTAAATCAATTTTGCTCCTCAGTACACATACCAACTCGGTATGATGTTTTAACATGCCAATTTTCATTTTACACCGAAGTTCTCCTTTAAGTCTCCCTCCATCAGGCGTATTTGATCAGTTCTTTATCTCAGGCAAACAAAACAAAGTGCAAATAGGCCTGCTGGCCATAATGAGCTGAAGAGTGAAATCGAATGGTTTAAATGTTTTCTCTTGACATGTTTAAAGTGAGTTTTGATCAATTACTTTTGTGTCCTGTATTGCAGGCAGCCACTGATGATGAACAGATTGCAGAGAAGTATATCTACGTACACTGCATTGCAATAATGAAAATCAAGATATTGTGATCATAATAGAGGGTGTGAGAGTGCTTTACGCCCTTGGAGATGTTGCACAGGCATTCTGTTTCCTCAATTGGGATTGACCTACGTACTCAATCTACAGTAATCTGCAAAAAATTAGGAAGGTGGGAAAAAATGCTGTCAACTTGGAATGCTTTAAAAAAATGGAAGTGTTAATTATGTTCATCAATTAACAAAATGCAGTGACTATACTAAATAAAAACCTAAATCAAATCAATATTTGGTGTGACCACCCTTTGCTTTCAAACGAGCATCAATTTTTCTAGGTATACTTGTATAGAGTTTTTGAAGGAACTTGGCTGGTAGCTTGCACCAAACATCTTGAAGAACTAATGACAGATCCTCTGTGGATGTAGGCTTTCTGACATAGTTGGTTGATCATACACCTGACCATAATCCTGCAAAATCCCTGACTTTGTGTGCACCCCTGTGTGTGTACACTTTGTGTGAATTAATGCTGGTTTGAAGGCACCTGCCTAAATCTTTGCACAGTACTGTATCTGTTTAGCCATCCACATGTGTAATGTTAAAACACCCTGAAAGGACTTGATGGGCATAAGTTGTTTTCGACAAGTTTTAGGCAGGTGCACACAAAGTGTACACACACAGGGGTACACACAAAGTCAGAAATTTTGCAGGATTATGGTCAGGTGTATGATCAACCAACTATGTCAGGAAGCCTACATCCACAGAGGATCTGTCATTAGTTCTTCAAGATGTTTGGTGCAAGCTACCAGCCAAGTTCCTTCAAAAACTCTATACAAGTATACCTAGAAAAATTGATGCTCGTTTGAAAGCAAAGGGTGGTCACACCAAATATTGATTTGATTTAGGTTTTTATTTAGTATAGTCACTGCATTTTGTTAATTGATGAACATAATTAACACTTCCATTTTTTTAAAGCATTATAGTTATTATCCTGGTGTATAGGTGTATAATCGACAAATTATGCCAAATTGGTTGTATATGTCAGGAAGCCTACACCCACAGAGGATCTGTGGTTAGTTCTTCAAGATGTTGTTTGGCGCAAGCTACCATCCGAGTTCCTTCAAAAACTCTATGATAGTATACCTAGAATTGATGCTCCTTTGAAGGCAAAGGGTGGTCAAACCAAATATTGATTTGATTAAGGTTTCTCTTTTGTTCAGTCACTGCATTTTGTTAATTGATGAACATAAATGAGTAACACTTCCATTTTTGAAGGCATTCCTAGTTAACAGCATTTTTTCACACCTGCCTAAAACTTTTGCACATTACTGTACATTATCCAAAATTTCTCAAATTTACTTTTGAGGTTCTTCAGAAACTCTTCTTAGAACTTGATGTACCTAATCTACCCCAAAGTCCTTAAACATTATCTGTACTTTTTTTGTTATACCCCACATGGCATTGATTAGTTGTCCAGCTTGGTATAAAGAGTGATGGTCATATTCTGTAGGTTTAATTTTTTGTTTGCAAGTGCCATGTTCTGTATACATTCATAGTTTTTTAAGGTAAAAAAGAGATAGGTGTAGGAGTGTTGTATGAGTTTGGGGGTGTGTATGTGTGTATTGCAAGCATATCTGTAGTCACTAATATGGATTATGATGCTAAAATGTCAACTTCATACCAATACCTGAATATACTTGATACTCATTACCATGTTGTATTCCATAGCAAAGTTTGGGGGGAAGGTAAAAAGACATATTTTATTTTATTTCTAACGAAGATTATACTAACATAGTCTGTAACCATATTACTTAGAAGTTGTCTGACATATTACATTCATGTATTCAGCTGCTTATGATGGCAGGTCTGTGTGTGAGCTAGAAGCTCTCTACTGCTCTGCTGTTGCCATGTGATGTGTGACTACAGAAGCAAAGGTGTCACTTATATGTGATACTGTTGGGAGTGAAAATGTTATCTGATACAAAGTTATCATCTAGGAATCTGTATTTTTGTATGTATGGCAACCCTAGAATAGGGTTGTTGGGGGTGGATGGAAAGAGAGAGGTCTGTTTAAGTGTATGTATGCATAGATGCATATGCAGTCACTTGTGTGTGAGTGAGTGTATGTAGAATAAGACTGTCAAGAAATTGTTGATTTGTGTACTTGCATGCAGTGTTTTGCAGCACATAAATAAATTGATTCAAAACTGTTTGTCTTGCTGAGTTACTGTTTGGCTTTAGAGGAATTTGTAAACCATAAGCAGATGTAATTAATGTTTGGAAATATTTGTTCAAAGAATATAAATACAACCACTGTATTTTGGTAGCTATTACAAAACATTGTATGTACTGACATTGATTTAACTTCTTCACCAACAATCACTGAATAAGTGAAGTTAATTTACCTAATATCAGTGTTAGAAAGCACTAATGTTTTTGGTGTAAAGGGTGCACCAATAAAAATGAGACCATCATATAAAACATTACAGTGCAGTTTATTTTTAATGTTATCACCTAATAAAATATGACATTGGCTTCATTAACTTAAATCACAACCATAATTCAAATATTACAAACATAAATTGCTATTAGACAATATTAATATCAACCGTCAACATATAAAGGTAGAAAAAAACGTAAACTGTGAGGGACCAAGCGGCAGGCACGGAGAGACACAGCTTTTCAAAATTCAAATAAATATTTATTTTTCTACAAAAAGTAATAATGGCCCAAAAAGGAAATTTAAACAAAGACTAAATCAACACAAGAGTTCTAAGCCTAAAGGAGGTCAAATAAACAGAACTCAAACAATACTAAAGAGCTAAAGCAAACACAACTAAACTCAAAAGAACTGACCTGCTAAATGACACACTGGGGGAACATTTATAATGGCTGATCAGACCACAAGAAACATACAGGGAAGACAAAGGACTAAACTACCTATTTACAACATTCAGACACGGACAAAGGTCAATTCAACATAAAGACAAAGATAAGTAAATAATATTTCCAAAATCAATATAAACATAAATGATAACATGAAACAATAAACTAAATTATTTTATGAGCTCTGGACTTCCTATCCCCCCATGACGTTTCTGGAGAGATGGACCCCGCCACCGGACTCTTAAGGTGACACTTTTTGCAGAGGAAGCCCTTTGACTGGGAGCCAACAGGAAGTGACTCACGGCAGCTTCACGCCACAACTTCTTCTCTCCACCACGGTAAACTTAAAATAACTCAGAAACAGAAATTGTAAGTAACGAATCACAACTTAATGAAACAAACTATGTGCACCTAGTTGTAACTTAAATGTGAAACGCTAAATAAAGACTAGAATGTTTGAAACTAAGGAAAATGTGTCGCGTGTTTAATTGTTTGTTTAATGTATTGCGTGTATGTACTGGGTAACGTGTATGCATGATGACTGGTGTCGGAAACTAAACCAAGTAATGTGTAGTGTTGATAGATGTTAAATAACCGATCTAAAATGTGCAACACAAAGGAAAATGCAACCAAACAGTGGTGTAGGGAGAGTGCAAGGTGTAGTGCGGTGCTTTGCCACCTGTTTTAATGTGCGGCCGTGCTGCCGTGCTGCCGGCCGTCACATAAACCTTAAGCTGATTTCACTAATGAATGTAAATGTATGTGCTTAGGAATTGTAACTATAAGTACTGGCTTGTATACATTTCCCCCCCAAAAAATTATCCCTTAGTTTCTACTTAATGTTTTTACATATACCTTTCTTTATTTATGAAGCAAATCTACTCAATTCCACTGTGTTATGATCTACTCAATTTTTTTGAGTGTAAAAATGTTGCACCAGTAAAATTGAGTACTTCATAGGTTGACTTTTTACAGTGTACTTTCTAACACTGATATTAGGTAAGTTAACTTCACTTATTCAATGATTGCTGGTGAAGAAGTTTAATCAGTGTCAGTACATACAATGTTATGTAACAGCTACCAAAATTCAGTGGTTGTATTTATAATCTTTGAACACATACGTATATTTCCAAACATTAATTACATCTGCTTATGATTTACAAATTTATGATGCATGTGCAGTCACTTGTGTGTGAGTGAGTGTATGTAGAATAACACTGTCATTTTTACATTTACATTACACTTAGCTGCCGCTCTTATCCAGAGCGACTTACAGATCTTTACAGGGTTTCAGTTACAGTCCCTGGAGCAGTGCAGGGTTAGATGCTTTGCTCAAGGGCATCACAACCATGGATAGGGCGGGATTCGAACCGACAACCTTCCGATTGCAAGGCCAACTCCCTAACCACTAGGGCACAGCTCTCTGTCAAGAAATTGTTGATTTGTGTACTTGCATTCAGTGTTTTGTCTTGCTGAGTTGCTATTTGGCTTTAGAAGAATTTGTAAACCATAAGCAGATGTACAGTAATTAATGTTTGGAAATATACGTATTTGTTCAAAGAATATAAATACATTTTGGTAGCTATTACAAAACATTGTATGTACTGACATTGATTGAACTTCATAAATTGCTATTAGACAATATTAATATCAAGTCAACATATAAAGGTAGAAAAAAATGTAAACCTTAAGCTGATTTCACTAATGAATGTAAATGTATGTGCTTAGGAATTGTAACTATAAGTACTGGCTTGTATACATTTTCCCCCCCAAAATTTTACATATACTTTTCTTTATTTGTGAAGCAAGTCTACTCAATTCCACTGTGTTACGATCTATTTGTTTTTAGTGTAAAAATGTTGCACCAATAAAATTGAGTACTCCATAGCTGTGTAGCTGTCATGGATTAAAACAACTTTGGTGTTACTTGGGAGGTTCTGCATGGCAATCAGTAATGTACTTCCTTAAATCAGTTACATTTACTAGTTTTGGAAACAGCACAGAAGTACATTGTTTCCAAACTTGAATGTATAATTTGGTCATTTGGATATATCATTGTGGTACATCAACATGTTTTTGGAATTGTTTAAATATATGAAATGTGTAGGCTAAATTATCTACAGTGTTAAAGGTTGGGTTTCATTAATGGGTCATTCCATGCCAAACCACTCAATTCCCTTTGCAATGATATATTGATGCAATTTTTAGGGTAGGTCAAAAATGGGCTAACTTTAAAATGATTAGATTTTGGTGGTGATTTGGCCTGCACTGAGGTCTGCACTCTCTGAGTGCTTTTCTAGTATTACATTTTGTTTTGTTTTGTCAGTGGCCCTCTAGAGTAAGCCCAGTCAAAAGTCTAGAATTGCCACTAGTTCTCAGCTCTCACCAGCATAAAGATAAAGTTGGAGTACAGACTATGTGCAAAAATAGATTGTATATTCAATTACAAACAAATTGCCTCTGCATTCTGTAACACATGACATGTTGCAATGTATGCAACAATAATTATGCAAAAATATTCATACCAAGCTGTCTGCAGTGCATGGGAATACCTGGTGGACTGAGAGTATCTCAGGGGGTATGCAACCGTTAAAGGTTGGGGAACTACTAAAATAGTGAATGGACAAGAGACTGTCATCTGCTTAGATGGTGAATTTATACCTATACTTCATATGCAACACATTATTTACATCATTATGCAACATATTATTCACATTGTTTGTGCATATGGTTCATGGTACTTTTCTTAATAATACCCAACCTACACACACACTGCTCCGCCACTGGCTTACTCTATTTTACTCTAATTATCTTAACATTGTTTTTAGCATATATTGGTTTTAAAGTTTAATAGGGGTGTCCCCTCTGTCATATGAATGCATATTTGCATTAGACTAGGATTATGGTTTATAGAGAATGCTGTTTAATATTGACACTGGTTATATGAGTCCCTGTGGAGGTCTGTTAATATCCAGTCATTATAATACAGAGAATGAAAAAGATGAGCGAGACAGGTTGGGGGGGCAGGGGTGCAGTGTTATGACAGCGCTTGTGTAATTAGCTACCATGTCAATTAAAATTTCTTCTCTTGCTAACTAAATACATCCCTCTGGTGCAACAGGTTTAATCACACAACCTTTGTTATAGCCCCTGATGATCCCTGCCCCATGCAATCCTCTACAGTGATTCTTAATGCATTTAGAAAGGTCAGAGTTGAACTCTCATGAAGTTCCATCATTTGTTACAAGTACTATGCTGCCTTAACAATATCTGACAACACACTTTATGACAGACTTTTTTGTACAGCTGTACACTGGATATTACATACATATGAAATAGTATATGTATCCTCCAACACGGTCACACAGAACACCATTATGCTATGACTGATGAAGTAGTTACGTGTAATGCACTAGTTACAGGATTCATGGGTGTCCCTAGAAATTTTGAACCATAGCATCTGATGGATTAGAGTATACAGCACTAAGTTGGTAAGATAACACTGGATATGGCAGTAGAAAGAGAGAGAGAGAAAGAGAGAGTAAAAGAGAGAGAAAGAAAGAGAGAGACCAAACAAAAAAGAAAAGGTGAAGGCAAGATCTATACACTGTGTGCACAGGACAGGACATGCATGCAGCCTCACACTCCGTCTCTGTACCAACTGACAATGTTCAAAGCACTTGATGAGGATGGGGGTAAATTTGCAACCGGACGGTAGTCACTGAGGCAAGAGGGAGACGACACGTTAGAGATTATTTGGCACAGGAATGATGGTGGAGGCCTTAAGGCACGTGGGGATGACAGCCTGGCTCAGTAATGTGTTGAAGATGTCTGTGAAGACATCTGTGAGTTTGCAGCACAGCTTGAGTGGTCTTGACGTGTAGATGAATGTTGTTCCGGTTGGTCCACATATCATTTATTGTTACAAGGTACAATGAGGTAGATAATTTCAAAATAAATGAAATAAACAGAATGTCTCTGTTTAGCCTTACCAAACAGCACAAAGCAGCATGGCACCGTCAAAGGCCTGAGGTCCTCTCAGCCACACCCAGATGCTATGACCTTATAATCGGCTCCTACATACCGGCCCCTAATTGTATTTGTAGAGGCAAAGACAATTATTTAACTAAACAATAAATCAGCCATGTCTTTTGAAATGTAACTTATTTCCAAGTATTTACATATTACATTTATTAAACCATATTAAATTTCAGAACTTTTCAATACGTTTACTTATCTTCAATCTTTTCAGTGTTTAGGATATCTCACTTTGTCACCCTCCAGAAGCAAGAAGATCTTAGATACTGTCCTCTCCAGTACATTTATCTTGGTTTGCAACTTAACAACCTGAACATGACCTCTGGCATCAGATCTTGCTTCCACAATTCTTCCCAGCTGCCATGAACTGTGAGGAGCGGTATTCTTTGCCATCTAGAGTGAGAGCCACTCTGTTGTGCTGCACTTCCTAATTTCTGGTCAAAGGACCCACGGGCTGTCTTTGTAGTGCCAGTGTAGTTTACAAGGATAAGCTTTTCCATCAATTGTAATGAATTATAACGATTGACATTTAATTTGGCGTTCTGCTAAACTAAATCTTTGCTGCAAATAAATGTAGTATGTATTTATTTGTGCGACCTTTTAGTTTTAGGCAAAACCTGGAATTGGTATGGCTGGTTCATATGCTGATTTAAAAATCATTTTCTTTATATTGTAACAGGATTGCTCCTGTTACTTCCTATTTACAGGGCATGCTGGCACTAGGCAATTTACTTATAGTTTGTTAAGTATAAAATGTGTTTGTGAATATAGAATATTCCAATAATAAGTTTATGGGCATATTGCCATTGCATTCATAATATAGAAAGGTGGAACCCTTGTTATAATTGTACCCATCATTGTGCTGTAAGCATGTCTTCAACATCCATTTTTGTGTTTATACTGGGCAAATTTGAGCAAAACCAAAAGACTGCTTTAGTACAACAGATCAATACTTATTGGTAACGCAAAAGAATTATCGGGTTATTATGGCCACAGTGTGTTATGCTATTATATTGATTACAGGATGTTTCACATTAGCTGGTTGATAATACAGATAATAAACTAAATTTAGGATATACCTTTGTGACAAGGCAGCAAACAATGTGGATTTCTAGATGCTTACAAAATAATCATGTGTGCATACAAATGCATGCTCCTCCTGTCAGACTAAATCCTTTAATGTATCTCTTTCCAAAGAACAGTTGAAATGTTAATGTATTGAAATACAATGCTTTTGACATAAGTATTTTGACACGCAGATAAATTAAAACTTCTGAATTAACATTAACAAAATCTGCCTGTAAGATAAGAAACAGAGGCTGGGTAAGCTAAATTAATGAAGCTGGAATAAAAATTAAGTAGGGAACTTATAAAATTAACAAACAGACATAAGACCCTTCTAAAAACTCTAACAGTTTTTGTAACAAGAGAAAGAAGACTACTCATGGTCACTCTCAAATGAATCGCCTTTAACTCATTGCTATTTGTTTAAAAATATTCCTTTAATAGTAAGGAGACACACTCAAGGAAAAATCAGAAGAAGAATTTGAAGAAGAGGAAGACGAAGAACAGTGGGCCCCACAAATACCCATGATGCCCCCTGGAATGATAAAAGCAGGGATGTTGGGACTGGAGAAAGAAAAGAAAGAAATTAGGAAGGGGGTACAAAAAGGCCTATGTGAAAAAGAAAGCAGTGTCAAGAAAAGTGCAAGAGAATCTCCACAAGAGCTGAAATAGGGGCCCAAAGTACACTAGTGCAGAACATCGCAAGCCAAAACATATAGTTTGACAATAATTAAGAAATTATGCCCTGGATAAAAAGATAAACATAGGGGGAAACCCTTTACTATACTGAGGTGTTTACCCCTATGTCATCTAATATACTAGCGTAGTTTTGATGCTATATATACCGCCTCTTTGGCATCACTTTTCAAAACAGGTAGGGGATAAAAGCCTACTGGGTAAAAAAACTAGCATAGGGGGGAAGCCTTCACTGTATTGAGGTATTCACCCTATGCCATCTGATATGAATGTGTAGGTTTGATGCTACGTATACTGTCCCTTTGACATTATTTTTCTAAAATGGTAAAACTCCTCTGGGTTGCCTCGTGTCCTCTCTCCCCAATCTGTCAGCAGGTGGTAATCCAGGTGATCCAGGTGGAGGACCAAGCGGTGGGCAAGATGGCCAGAGGGGACCGGATCCAGCCGCCGCCGGTGCCATGAGGACTCCTGCTGCTGCCTGCAAATGGAGGGGAAGGTGTACCCACCATTCAAGGTGGGGGAACGACCCTCAACCCAGGGATGGAAGCCATTCCAACCCTGCCCATTGTCGTTTTCTTAGAGAAATAGTCAGGAGGAGGTTTACTGTTCACAGGTCTTTATTTGCGTTCACCGAGAGGATAGCTGACCCACAGACATACGCTTCTCCTAGCCATTCTAACCATCAGTCCTATACTGTCTCCTTTTATACTAAACACATCAGTATCATATTAACTAGTGTCCAAATTCAGACACAGTGAGCTTACAACTTGTTAACCTTACAAGGGTGACTCCCAACATAGCAAACACATAGGTAATGGTTTTCTTCTGTCAGCAGTTCTCTGCTGAGCCTTCAGTATGCCACACACACACACTCTATACCTGTACATACACTTTCCAGTCTCTCTTACAGAAATTACAACATATTCCTCCCTTTTTCGGAAGCCTATGCTTTTCGAAATCCAGTAAACAGCTTTTTATATTATCATCACACCACACAACATGCGATCACCCAAATTTTTTGGATGACAGTCTTATCTGACTATCTGCAGAATATCCCTTAACCAGTGAGACCTCAGACCAGTGGGGCAAGAAACAACTCCTCTAACAGTATTTTAACCTGGGCTTTCATGATTTTGGACAGATAAATGGGAGAAATCTCGGGTGGGTCCGTCGGCCTGGGTCTGGACTCACCCACCTGGAGCCTAAGGGTATATTCTCCCTAGTCTGATTCTCGGTGACAATATTCACAAACATCATTCTGACATCATTTTGATCATTCAGAAGGTTCCATAGCTTTCATTTCCAGAATCACTCTATTCATGTAACTAGTTCCTTAAGGAATTACATCAATTAACATTATAACAAGCTACTGTTACAACCACCTGGCTCACGGTAGCTGCAACATTAATTGGGAGACCACGCTACAGCTTTTGGTTCCATAAAAATATATATTTATTTTTAATTTAACAAGTCAACATTAAAAAGATAGAAAGTCAGCGATGTGTAGAAAAGGAAAAATGTAGTGCAAAGTATGTCTAGGGGTAAATCAAAAATGCAAATTCATTGAATTTTCCTTTCTGTGTACGTGCATGTCAGTTTTTATTCTTGTTACTGTGTTGCAATCTTTATAAAGTGTGATGCATATAAGTATGTGGATTTTATTTCATGTTGTTATGCAATGAGTGTACCAGAGTATATAGGTTACTGTTACTTGAATCTACTCTATATTTGTCTAACTGTATACCACTCCTTCCTGCCAGGGCTGGTTGACAGTTCCTTATATTCCACAAGAAATCTTCTTTTCTCACAGCCTCCTCCCTTTGAGGCTATCATAATATCCATAGCATCCGGGACAACGTAAGGAGGGGCAGTTGGTAATTCCCATTTGTCTCGGTCAATATCCTCCTCTTCGTCAGCCAGCCCCGACAGGACCATTTGGAATCTAACTTGTCCTGCCGCTATCCTCACGAACAAGGTTCTCAGACAGGGAACAAGACAACAAAACACAAGAGAAACAATGAGAAGAATGCCTCCAATTAAAGTAGCTATTTTGACAAAACATGCAGTAAAAGGCCCAAAAGTAGTTTTAATGCAATGATCAAACCACTGATCAATCTTAGTATCCCAACCTGCATTTTCTGCAAGTTCAACACTCAAACTTTTCAATCTGTTCATGGCCAAGGTAAAAGATCCATTAACTGCTGTATTGTTTGGAATATAAGTACAGCAATGAGGGCCAACCATTGCACACACACCCCCATCCTTGGCTAATAACCAATCCAATGCCATACGATTTTGCATGGCCACTCTAGATGTGGCATCCAACTATACTCTTGGATTCTTTTCATATGGTTTAACACCTCTTGACACTCTATTTTTATGAGTTGAAACATTTCCAGATGAAATATAAGCTACACTTCTGTTATCTAATGCATACACAATTGAACTATAATGCATTGCAGTAACACTTGCACAAAGACCATGCCAATCCTCTGGCAGAGTATTATGCAATCCCCACTCTGGGCCACAAGCCCACCAATAGTCTGCCAGAGAGACATTTTGATGTTCTAACATAGCTATAGGAAGAACACAAGGCCTAAGGCGATACAAAATCGAGGCAAATCCGATTCTGCTTTTAGCATTCTCGGAATAACTAACTGTTGTTCATGATCTATAAAGAAGGTAATATTACAACGACATTCAAATCTTCCCACGTTATCTGTTCCCTTACGCAAATAGCAGTCAAAAACAAATCGTTCACCTAATTTATATTTTTTAATAGTAGAAGGAAAAGTCTCTGGCCATTTACTCATCTTTTCACATGCGTTAGATTTAAAGAGATCACATCGTTTAACAGCATATTGTTGTACTTCAATTCGCCTAATGTTATCAAAATTTGTGGTTCCTAATCCCACCAGACATTCATATCCACTAACAGATAATAACTTTAAACAGTCACGCACCACCTGTAATTCATGATAACACTGTGTAGGATTTGGAGAACACTTTTTACATTCTTGATCATAATATTCTACAGCATCGAAATGACGATGAGGTGCAGGAATAACAATCATTGGAGGACGTGCCTGCGCACATACATAACAGTTTTCCGGTGGATGATAAGTTTTCGCAGTAAACTCAGCCCATTCATACCAACTATTATCCCAAAATGGTGAATAAATATCATCAGGCCTACGACAAATACTTCTTTTAGCACGGCCATACACACCATCCGCATTATTAGGGTGACCATATTTTCATTGGTGAAAACCAGGACACCCAGGCGGTGGGGGGGTGGGGTGTGTGTTGTTAAGTAAAAGTCACAAACAAAAACAACTTCAATTACAAATGAATTTATGATTTTTTTTATTCAAAAGGTGCACAAGATATTTATTTTATTCAAAATGTATTTATTCAAAAAGTGCTTTACAATTTCTCTTATGAATGCACACAATGAAAGAAATAATAACAACTTCTCTCAGTATTAGACATAACACATAACAGTTAACAATAACTCTCAATAACACTGATACTCAGTTAGCCTCAATTTCAGTCATACAATGTCTGTTGTAGGCTATTGGAAAAGAAGGTTAACAATTGTCTTCTAAAAAAAATAAATTAAATAACTATGGTGGTGTTTCACAGTGTGAAATGACCACGTAGCCTCCGCTGCATTCACAGCATCCTCGTTACCTGGTCTCACGAAATACATGCTGATGGAACTGGCGCTGCTATCGCCTCGAACAGCCTTTTTATGTTTTTCGGTGTCCAGGTGGAATTTTAGGTCCCTGGCACCACCACTGGACAGCGAGACATAAATGCCTGCTTTGCACACTGTGCCCCGGTCTGAACGCGGGGAATTTCTTCTGTAATTCGTCTGTAAACGTGCACTTAGTGACGACCACGGACGACCACGCTGTCTGCCTTCTGATAGACGAGGGCTGCCTGCACTGACGCACCAAGTGGCTCAGGGGTGACGTCACATATAGTGCCGTGCGCGGTGCCCTAGTGCCTGTCATTTTACTGGTCCAATGAAAGCAAAGCCGTTTAAGAAAGGAACTGAATGAAAGGCAATTTTAAAAACCCGGACATTTCCTCATTTTCTAAAAAAAAAAACAGGACACCCTGGACAGGACGTAAAATACGGACATGTCCGGGGAAAACCGGACGGTTGGTCACCCTACGCATTATGAACCCATGAAACCAAAGGACAATTTATCTTATCAGTACCCCATGTAGGTGGACCTAATTTTAGCACGACTTCCTAATTGATAATTAATAATTTCATCAGCAGCAACAGCATATTCACTTGTCCAGCATTTATCCTTTTTACACTTCAGTTGCATCCCAATACTTTTAGCAACTGGACCTTCGGGTGAACAGAAGTAATTCGAGCCGGGAGTCTGCCAAAGTTGTACGTGGCGACCATTCTTTGGACCTAATTCTACAACATATAAAAATTCCGGAACTTCTTTAAAGAACACCTGGATTGAGCAATTAATGACTTGTTCAAGCATCATTCCCTGTTTGCATGATGAATCAAACTCTCTAGCCTTTAATGCTGCATTCTTTGCTATTTCATCTTCTAAAGCATTGCCTCGTGTAATTAAATTATCCCCCTTTTCATGCGCCCAACACTTACAAATAGCCAAACGAACAGGTGACATCATAGCAGTTAATAACAGTTGTATTTGATGCAAATGTTGAATTGGAGAGCCATCTGATTTCTTAAACCCTCTCTGTTTCCTTTGAGCACCATGGACATGACAGACATTATGCGCATACGCACTATCAGTAAAAATAGTAACGTCTTGTCCTGACAAACAAGCCTCAGTAAGAGCTTTTAACTCTGCTAACTGTGCTGAACAAGGCTGTTTACAAGGAATACACATTACGACTTCAAACGTCTGTACTCCAACGCTGTACAGAAAGCGCACACAAATCCTCATCAGTCATGGTGTTACCAAAACTTATATATTTCTTATATATTTCTATAGCTGTATGAATCAATTGAGTCAAACTCTCAACATGGCCCAGATGAGCCACTACATCCTTAAAATTGTACTACAATCCTAAGATCCAATGTTCCCATTTTGGGCCATGGATCACAGTCCGTTTTGTACGCCTTTCCCATTTAGCACTAATTTTTCTAATTTGGTTTTCAGCCACTCTATTTTTATATATCACTTACTCAAGCGGTATCAATTCCCTTGTATGCTGCTGCTCCATCTTTTACAGCACACTAATTCAAGAACCAGCTATATAAATAGCTCTGGTATTCTTCAAATTCGTCCATTTTACAAATCTGAAATAAACAACTAAAACTATTACAACACATTTTATATTGTAATCTTTTCTCCCCTTTACTTTCTTCTTATTCTTATTCTTATTCTTATTATTTTTATATACCATCCTCCCCACTTTCCAGCTATGCACTGATGAAGAAATAGCTGGACCAATAAATGGTTAGCATCTTAAAAAATAAAAGGTACATCCCCTGAATGATCCAGTCGCACTACATGCACAGGACGCCGAGAAAAGAAGTGACAGCTGTAAACAACTGAACCAAACCTCTCTCAGTACCACAGACCTGAGGCGACACATAAATCATTCTATCCCAAGTTAGAGACACACAGTTGTCCATCCAAAGAACACACAGAAGCATAGGCGCCTTTGGCCAGGAAACAGGAGACGACAAGAACCAACCCTTTCACCCTGGACTGGCGTCAAGGACCTGCAAGCATCCCGACTATACAAGATACGTATTTTGAACTGTAGAGGCAGGAGATACAAACGTTAAAACAAAAAATACAGTTACAGCGTAAGGTACTACGCTTCACAAAAGCATAGTTTCCTTACTCATAAAGATTTGACGCTCATATTAAACACAAATCATTCATCCTATGAGCAGAAACTTTCGCATCACGAGAAAACGGGCTCGTCACTCAGTCACATTTATTACGCAGACATCAGGGTATTTTCATTTCTTCGGCCCGGCAAGGGTACTACTCCCCAGGTCATGGTTTCCTGGACGATAGGCCTGCAACGCTGGCCCTTCAAATACAAGATTCTATTGCCTAGGGGCGCAAAGGGAGCAGTCCCAAAAGCATGCACATACAGACGGATTAATATCCGTACCCCGCATTCGTGTACTGCCCCGTCACGAGATTGCGCTTTTTCCATTATTCCATATATCTTTACACTTCTGGCCCACGTCTCCTCCGTCAAGTCCTATATTAAGCTAAGCTATGAGATTTCGTGGCCTCTGACACGGCACAATATCTTTTCACATGCAACTAAAAGATACTGCAAACAGGACCTAAACTCGTAGACAATGACATAGACAATAACAAAAACACAGTTAAAACCTGTGAAGCAAGTTAGATGACACAACATAAAACAATATTGAGTCATGCAACATGAGAAGAACCTGCAATCAGCCCATGGACCCACCACAGACAAATAACAAAATCCTTTTGAATTTGACCTAATGTTTTATCGAAGGCAAAAAATGAACAGAAAAAAAAATCCTGAACCTTTCTTCTTCCACACAAGTTCGTGGAGCGATGAACCCAAAAAATTCTTAATAACCAATTACATTAATTTATTAACTTACCCAAGCCAATCAGCGCAAAAGCAAGAATCCTGTCCCAAGAGGGAGATGGGTCCAATTAAAACGCAATCCTGTTCGTGATGACAAATATGTTGTTGTCTTATAATAGTCAGGAGTCAGGTTTACTGTTCACAGGTCTTTATTTGCGTTCACCGAGAGGATAGCTGACCCACAGACATACGCTTCTCCTAGCCATCCTAACCATCAGTCCTATTCTGTCTCCTTTTACACTAAACACATCAGTATCATATTAACTGTCACGGGACCCAGACAGACAAACACGGACGCAAGTGCGTAACCTCAAACAATGGACTTATTAAAGGGTTCGGGGAATGGGACAAAGTCAAACACCCAAGAGGGTAGACAGGTAATAGCCGCCACTCGTAGAAGCACACGGGAGAGTGCAGACTCGATCAGCGGCGTGGAGTCGAAGGCAAGCAGGAGTTGGTAACCAGGAGCAGCAGGGCAGATCAGAGTCGAGGGTAATCCGGAGTCGAGGCCAAGGGCAGCAGAGCAGAGTAGAGGACAATCAGGAGTCGATACCGTAGAGGAGGAGAACCAGGGAGAGCCGGGGGCAGACCAGGGTCGAAGCCAGGGGCAAACGAGTCAGGCAGGCAGGCAGGAGTCGGTACCGGAGGGCTGGAGAACCAGGGAAAGCCAGGGACGGACCGGGGTCGAAGCCAGGGGCAGGCGAGTCAGGCGGAGTCGGGCAGGCTGTAGTCGGTACCGGAGGGCTGGAGAACCAGGAAGAGCCAGGGACGGACCGGGGTCGAAGCCAGGGGCAGGCGAGTCAGGCGAAGTCAGGCAGGCAGTAGTCGGCAACGGAGGACTGGAGCAGTAGACAGGCAGACAGGGGAAAACACAGGAACAAACAGGAGACGAGCAAACACTGGGAAAAAACAGCCAAACAAACGCGGAGAAGTCAGGGTCAAAAGGCTTGCCGAGGAGTACACCGTGGTTCGCAGACGGACTGACAAGGAGTGAGTGAGAGAGGCGAGTATAAGTAGTAGAAACCCCGGGAACTAAACGAGCGTGAATGAGGAGTGCAGGTGAGTAGAATGATTGAATAAACTCGTGATTGTCACAAACCAGGAAGTGCAGGTGAGACAAAAGATTACAGCGATCGTGAGGCGAGAAGGGCGAGTGAGAGAGATAATCTAATGAGGGTCTAAACACGGAAGTACAGGTGCAGTGAATAAGCAGACCACACGGGAAGTGAACCTAATTGACAAACAGGAGGGTAATAGCGAAAAATACACATA
The DNA here is from genome assembly GCA_027475355.1 of Coilia nasus. Lineage (NCBI taxonomy): Eukaryota > Metazoa > Chordata > Actinopteri > Clupeiformes > Engraulidae > Coilia > Coilia nasus. Next base: position 1,715,647 of record CM050216.1, on the reverse strand, counting down.
AAAAAATCCCAGCCCAGAGCGACACCGTGACATTAACTAGTGTTGGCATCAGGGCAACCTGGAGCAGCTGGTGGTGCCTGGAGAAGGATGTGAGCTAGTGCTGAGCTTGGGCCCCGCTATTGCCTGGGCTGGCCACTTGGGATAACACAAGACTAGAGCTCGCATCTGCAAGCACTTCTTCTGGCCAGAGATGAGAGCTGATGTGGACCGGCTGTGCAAAAGCTGCCCTGAATGCCACAAGACCGCCCTGAGAGCTCCCAGTAAGGTACCATTGCAGCCATTACCCCTTATCACCACGCCATTTGAACCTTTGGGGATGGACATTGTAGGCCCTGTTGAGAAAAGTAAGTCTGGAAACCGCTTCATGTTGGTGGTTACTGATTACGCCACTAGGTATCCAGAAGTCTTCCCACTAAGATCAGTTAAAGCAAGACATGTGGCATCCTGTTTAGTACAACTCTTTGTTGTGTCGGGTTTCCCAGAGAGATTTTAACAGATCAAGGCACAAACTTCATGTTCATCTTGCTAAAACAAGTGTATCAGCTCCTTGGCATCAGGAGCCTCCGAACAACACCTTACCACCCCCAAACAGATGGCCTCACAGAATGTTTTAATCAAACTCTAAAACAAATGCTGAGGAAGTTTGTCAATGACACCGGTTCGGATTGGGACCAATGGCTCCCTTTCCTCCTCTTTGTATATAGGGAGGAACGCCAGGACTCACCTGTTTTTTTACCTTCTGAGCTTTTATATGGGTGGGGTGAGGTGAGGGGACCCCTGTCACCCCTGAAAGAGATCTGGCAGGGAGAAGAGGGAAGGGGAGAACCTGTAAATATTGCTGCTTATGTCTTACAGATGCGGGAAAGACTGCAGAAGATGACCTTGGTGCAGGAGCACATGGCCCAGGCACAGAGAGGACAAAATGCCTGGTATGACCGTTCAGCTTGCCAGCGTAACTTTTCACCAGGTCAACAGGTTCTTGTGATGCTGCCTAGCCATGACAGGAAGCTACTTGCTAAATGGCAAGGGCCATATGTGGTCCAGGAGAAGATTGGGCCCACCACTCACCGTGTTTCAGTCCCAGGGCAGTGTCGATCCAGAGTTCTGCAGGTCAACCTTTTGAAGGAGTGGGTGTGTAGACCTGAAAAAGAGTCAATGTTACCCGCTGGTATCTAGCCATGCAGCCATTCAACTTCACCATTCACCATGTCCCAGGATGGGTCAATGTGACTGCGGACTACCTCTCTTGCTGTCCCAGCTCCATCTCAGAAGGGGGAGAGGATGTGCTGGCCGGCGTCACAGCCACAAATTAAAACAGGTGGCAAAGAACCACGCTACACCCTGCACTCTCTCTACACCATCATTTACTTACATTTACTTTTCATTTTGCATATTTAGATCGATCATTTAGTACCCATCAACATTACACAGTACTTCGTTTAGTTTCCAACACAATCATCCTGCATACACGCTACACAACACATACACACTACACACCAAACAAACAATTAAATGCGCAACACGTTTTCCTTAGTTTCAGCATCCTAGTCTTTATTTAGCGTCACACATTTAAGTTACAACTAGGTGCACATAGTTTGTTTCTTTAAGTTGTGATACGTTACTTGGTCTGGGCCTCGTTTCCCGAAAGCACTACGAGCGATGTTAAGTAGTATTTCAGCCTAAGTAGTACTCAACTTCACACTTAGCACCATCGTAGAGTTTACGGACCGTTTCCCGAAACCTTCCTTGGCCAAGAACCATCGTGAGATCACTCGTAACTCTATGTGTGGTCCGGAGCACTTGTGGAGCACTAAGGTTAATCTTAACTGCTGTGGCACAGTGGAGACACCCAGAGGATGCGAAGTGAAAATAGGCTACATGCGCCTGAACATGTTGTCCTAAGACATTAATTTTGTAACTATCATGCAACTACCATATAACTACCGTGACATCATGTAGCTGACGCAGCAGACCAACGGAAATAAAGAAGTAGCCTAAATTACGCAAGAGCCTGGAATGAAATCAATATGATTGCAGCCAGGAGCGTACGTCAACTATATTTGATAGTAAAACTGGGCATAATGAAACGGTGATCCTACAAGTGATTTGTATGGGCATTTCATGAACGGGAGCGTTTCAAAACAACTAAGACAAAAATAACCCAGAAGCAATATAAAGTCAATCAAAAAAAAGCTTGGAACATGACGGTTCCACGGGCATACCAAAAAGGGGATGGCGAAGACATTGTTGACGGTCAGTATTTAAAAAAACAGGGATAGTGTGGCTGTCAAGGCCTTGAACCTGTTGAAAATCACAATGACAGTAGGCCTATACTGTACAGCTTAATTTGCCTTATCACACTGCTGCAATGTTAACATCTATCAAAGACAGTCTTCATTTCTTGTAGGCATACTGTCTTTACGTATCCTGTCTTGTCCCCCGATGCCTTCAAATAGCCTATATCCAACGCCTTTAGCACAACCGCACAAGGGCAGTCACAGTAAGTGGGCTTATTTTGGACGTGTGCAGGAAACATGCAACAAAAACATCTGAATACAGTGTCCTACTCCTACATAGACTATTTAAATCAAATATATTTTTGTTTGTGTCCTCAGACTGGTCGGAGATCTTTTTGCTTATTCTTGAATGAGATAAATTATAGATAAGAGATAAGCAAACGTTACAAGTTTTGTTTATTGTTTTAAAATGTATTTTCTTGCATTGAAGCCAACTTTACCGTATGCCCAATGGAGTTCAAAAGAAAGCTCCTACGTCACTTAATAGCGCCAACTTTCAGCTCTAAGAACCATCTTAAGAGCAGGGCACGTGCGTTCATGTACGATCATGTTCGAGAAACGGTCCGTAAGGACTGTAAGAACGTTCGTGGGATCAATCGTTTACGTTGCTCTTAAGGCTAAGATCCATCGTTATCGGGAAACGAGGCCCTGGTCGTGATTCTCGGCTGGCAAAGGGACCACTCACCACCACATCAGAAATATTATGCTGATGGCTCAGCGAGGCGTGTTCCAGAGCCTCGCTCGTTCACAGGTTGTGCAATGCTAGCGCCTAATTCTTGCGCCTACAAATGTTTTCTTAATGATCTTTGCATTGTTTTAAATGGTGTTGTTTCCTGTGTCAGGAGAATTTTATGTGGTGTTAATATATGAATGTATTGGCACACTATCATGCATTTACATGCAACCTGTATGTTTCCCCTCCTGATTGGGATGGTCCAATTAAGACAGGGTTTTGGAGTAATTAGGGCCCGGGCACTGGAGGTGCGAAGCCCTATTGTTTATGTAAGGATTATTATTATTTTTATTATTAGGACCCGAGCACCAGAGGCGCAAAGCCCTATTGTTTTTGTTATTATTATTATTATTATTATTTTTAGAATTCTTAGTATTCAACGCTGTTTGGCCTTTTATGAGGTACAGTAGTTGCCATGTATGAAATTTGGCACACTCATCAGAAATTCCCCCCGCTACTCAGAGACAAAGACCCAGGCCCTGATGTGGCCCAGGCACACTGGAGTGTCCCTTGTTGTTAGGAGGCGCGTGGTTGGCATACACTTTGTAGAGTAGAGTAGAGTAGAGTAACTTTATTGATCCCGAAGGAAATTAAGGTGTCCAGTAGCATCCAGTACATATTGCAAAAAAACAGATCCAATCTATTGCACACGTCTGCATAATACAACATTCACTGAACTGAGGGAAGAAAAAACATTGTAATGATAATAAGTAAGGTAATAAGAATTCCACGAGGCAAACAAGTGTTGTGATAAGGTGCTTTGTGGTAGATAGATTACAGTGTCCCAGTAAAATTGTCCAGTAATTAGAATTCCACGAGGTAAACAAGTGTCGTGATAAGGTGCTTTGTGGTAGATAGATTACAGTGTCCCAGTAAAATTGTCCAGTGTTATAGAAGGGTCCTTTAGTGCAGTAGTTATAGAAGGGTCCTTTAGTGCAGTAGTTATCAGGGTAGTGCAGTATATTGCTGTCCATAGTCGTATAGTAGTCACCACCAGGGACAGCATGTGCGCATGTGTGTGTGTGTGTGTGTGTGTGTGTGTGCTCAAGCACTCCAGTCCATGATGCTCAGCTCCTTCTGTGTGCTGTTATACAGTTGTATGGCCCTGGGGACAAATGACCTCCGCAGCCTGTCTGTCCTGCAGGAGAGGGACCGGAGTCTGTCGCTGATCAAACTCCTCTGATTGATGATGATGGTGTGTAGGGGGTGGCGGTCATTGTCCAGTATGGAGTGCAGCCTGCTCAGGGTCCTCCGCTCAGCTATTGTAGTTAGAGACTCCAGCTTCATGCCCACCACAGACCCTGCTTTCCTCACCAGTCTGTCCAGACGCCCATTGTCTCTTTTCCTAGTGCTGCCACCCCAGCATACCACAGCATAGAACAGCACACTGGCCATAACAGACTGGTCGAACATCAGCCGGAGTCTGTTGCAGACATTAAAAGACCTCAGCCTCCTGAGGAAGTACAGCCTGCTCTGTCCTTTTCTGTAGAGTGCATCTGAATTAGTAGACCAGTCCAGTTTATTGTCGAGGTGTACCCCCAAGTACTTGTAAGTGCAGACTGTCTCGACATTCTCCCCATCAATCGTGACAGGCACCAGCGGCGGGGCGGTTCTCCTGAAGTCCACCACCATTTCCTTGGTTTTGGTGGTGTTCAGTTGCAGCTGATTAGTTCGGCACCACCCAACGAAGTCCTACACAAGGCACCTGTACTCCCCCTCCTGTCCATCCCTGATACACCCCACGATTGCAGTGTCGTCAGAGAACTTCTGCATGTGACAAGTCTCTGAGTTGTAGCTGAAATCGGTGGTATACAGGGTAAACAGTACAGGGGAGAGCACAGTTCCCTGCGGTGCACCTATGCTGCTGACCACAGCCTCTGATGTAAGGTCCCCAAGTCTGACAAACTGGGGCCGTTCCGTGAGGTAGTCCGTGATCCAGGTCACCAGGCCAGGCTCCACTCCCATCCGCAGCAGTTTGTCTCTCAACAGGAGTGGTTGGATGGTATTGAAAGCACTGGAGAAATCAAAGAACATAATTCTCACAGCACTGCCTCCTTTGTCCAGGTGAGAGTGCACCCTGTGTAGAAGATACAGGATAGCATCCTCTACCCCCACATTCTCTTGGTAGGCAAACTGCAGGGGGTCCAGTGCATGGCGAACCTGAGGTTTGAGAAGGTTGAGCAGCAGTACACGCTCGAGTGTCTTCATTAGGTGTGAGGTGAGGGCAACCGGTCTGTAGTCGTTGGAAGCTACATGTACAAAATTTGGTTGGGGTGTGTATCTCACTAAGACGAACAAAAAAGGTCGATACAATGCCATAACCACACCCAACATGAAGTGAGATATTTAGACTTTTGTGTGATTTGCCATACAGTGGAATTTAATGTACTCCTCCTAAACCGTACATAAGAGTTGTGCCAGTTTTGGTATACAGGATCTCAAGATGTTGTAGATGTTAAATTGCGAAGGGATTTTTGATATGTTGTAAGATGACAAAATAGCGGTTTGATGAAAGTAGCAAATTATAAGTAGCCAGGTAAATAGGAAATTTGTCACCAATTCCTTATGCAGTGTTTGACAGAAGTGAAACTTCACAAGTTATTGTGTATTGTGACTACGAATATATCTATGTGAGTGAAATGACAGTCTGGCATAGCGCCACCATGTGGTAGCAGAATGAACTGCTGTGACATGTACTGCAGCTACACTGTACATTACATTTACATGACATTTGGTACACATGATCCGATGGTGCTAATCTTAAATTGCAAAGGGTTTTTTGATTTGTGAATAAGGAAATGGTGGTGCGACAAATTTCACTATGCCACAGGTGCCACAAGAAATATCTCATAAATTCACCATGCATTTCTTGACATGAATGAAAGTTATGGCTTATCATCAATATAATTATAACTACATTACACTTAACTGATGCTCCTATCCAGAGCGACTTACAGACATTGACAGAGTTTCAGTTACAGTCCCTGGAGCAGTGTGAGGTTACATGCCCTGCTCTAGGGCATCTCAACCATGGGTAGATTGGGATTTGAACCAGCAAGCTTCTGATTGCAAGACCAACTGCCTAACCACTAGGCCACAGCTGCCTGCCAATATGAACACCCTCAAAGGTGTAAAATGGCAATCTGCTACAGCGCCACAGTGCTAGCAGTAAAAAGTGCTTGTGGTCATGATTGGCATATACTTTCAGGTAGACTCGTCATAGGGTGTTTATCTGAATGTCATCAAATTCGGTATATGTCATCTGCAGACAATGCTGACAAAAAGTTATCAAAGGATTTATCTTATGATGAACCACTTGAAAGTTACACGTCAATCAAAATAGTTTAACAGTCCATATCTTGACTTTTAATTGCCCAAATGTGGTCACTTTCAACTTGCAAACTCATACACAGGTTTCTTTAAATGTCCACCAAATTTTGAGACATTTCGTCATGGGGGCGCTGTTTCATATTGAAGCTAGAAGTCCAAAACCAGTTTTCGCTAAATAACTCGCCAAACATTTTGCCCCAGAAAATGGTTTTTAGTAGCTTCTAGTGATCCTGTGATACAGTTATGTGTTCACATTCAAGCTCTATCACTCTCAGACAGAGAGAGAGAGAGAGAGAGAGTGAGAGAGAGAGAGAGAAAGATCTGAACTGAAAGATCTGTTTTTTTATGAATGATGTCAGGACCCTGGTTTTATTTCTCTCCAAAAGCATTTCATCCAGAGGAGACAGCACAATTCTGACCGTTTGTCAATGAACGTTTCAGAATGGTAATATTTGCATGACAAAACAGTGCAAGTGCCCGGCTAAATGCAGTTTAGTCATTCAACTAGCCTGCTAATCTTCTGCTAATCGAGTCAGTCACAGGCTAACATTATTTAAAGCCCATTCGGTCAGTTTCTCTTATATGTATTTCCACGTCTACGTCACGCCGAAGGCCATTTTCGCATTGGGTCGTTTTTCCGCCTATTGTCTTCTTTTGACTGATATAGAAAACGGGGATAGAAAAACATTTTGATATGCAGCATGCATATGCAACTCGGGGTGACCTATCATATTTCAAAACAGCAAGTACTAAACGGTTTCTCGTGGAAGTACACCTTTAAAATGACTCTCTCACAATGGGGTTTATCTTCTCTGATGGATGGGCCGACCTAAACCTTACAAACATGCATGGGTATATATAATAGTTTGGTTTGAAATTGTCTTTAAATCAACTGTGACTGTGAGCGTGTGGCAGCTTTGGTTTCAGTCCAGTTATATATGTGCAAATACGTTTGTGCTTACAGATACAAATTTCTGGTTCCTTCTACTTCATTATCCATTATGCAGTTAATAAGGCAGGCCAGGGACAGGTTTTGATTCCTTTTCTACTGGATCTAAACATTTCTGGAAACTGATTAGTACCAAAATTGGAAATTAATAGAATGGTTAGGGCAATACTTTTATTCCCTTTTCACTGTGTATGTGTTAAATTTGACTGCTTTATTACAGACCGCCAATATGAGGGGAAAAGAAAAAGCTATAATTACAGAAGAAGCCAATTTATTTCTTACTTTTAAATATTGCTATTTAATATCTTACCTGCGCTTGTCTTTGTATGTCCTGAATGGTTTGCTTTTAGTGTCTGTTTTTTTGTCTATTTTGCTGCATATGTGGAGAACCGGTTAATGACTTCGGATCCATGTGGCAGTGCTACAGCATGCTGGTGACAACAGCCCTTTGAATGTGGCTTTATCCTGCTTGTTTGGGCATAGGAAGTGATGTTGTGCTTAACAGTGAATATTGTAAGTGTTGAGGAGCATATGTAGAGTGCAGCATGCAAGCTGTCACCAGCCACCCGGACCTTGTAATGTGCAGCACCTCTACATGTCCTTGTGAAGTTTATCTTTGTCAGTCACTACCTAACATTAGTTTACTGTTAACTCATTAGTTGACAGTTAACTCATTAACCCTCTCCTGTACCATCTTATACCCCCTTTCTAGCCTGTCCATTCACATGGTAAATTGATTTTAAACTGATTAGTTATTGGTTACTCAAACAAATACCTTTAGCTTCAGTACTTAATTGCAATAGTGTGTTTTTATGTAATGGATTAACCTGATCAACATGATAACCTACCTGTTGTTGTGACAGTTTGGATCCTTATGTTGCATAGGGTTAGGGTTAACAATTTTCCTCTAAACTCTCTGAACTGTTTGATCTGTGATCAAAATAAAAGTTTTTATTTAGTACAGTTTTGTGGTTTTCTCAGTCACTTTGGTACATTTCTTGAATTATCCTCATCATCTGCAAAACAGTAAGTTCATTCTCATTTCATACAAATAGTAAAACACAATTACTTTCAACAGCCAGTCTCTTGCTCACAATCCTTAGTTCATTTCTCAAAAGTAAATATCTGTGTCAATGAAAATGTCAATAGCATCAGTATCATTGTGTATGGATAAGTGTATGAATAAGCTTAGTCATGTTGTCGAAATAACAGGGTACACTGAAGGTGTATTCTAAAGCTAAACTAAAGTTTTGATGACAATTATAGAATAAAAGAGAAAGCCTTTATTGTCATTAGACACAGTACACTGAGATGTAAAGAGTACAATGACATTTAAAGATTTAAATGATTGTAAATTGTAAGTTACATCTTAGTGTATGTGGGAGATTGATTGCAAGACACTGGACAAGATTCACTTTTACATTATTGCTGTTTGTGCTGAAATTTGTTGACAGACCATATAATTGCGATGAAGAAAGAAAATAGACAGCACTGCATAGCACAAAGAAAAAAAACAAAGAAGTAGCAATGTGAACACAGGATAATCTCCTTAGGGAAAACTGTATGTGCAGTGCTTGGGGAAAAAAATCTAATGGAAATGTATACAAATATGCTTGACATATTATGACAACTTGTTCAACCATTTTGCATGCAAGATTTAGATTTAGAAGATGCCTAAATGTTGGGAAGGGTGAGACTATTCAACAGAGACCCATTATAATACATTTTGATTAACATGACAAGCAATTGATAATGTATGAAATAGCAGAGAAATAGCTGTCATTGTAAAGTGTGATAGCATATGGCAGGAAAGATTTCCTTTATCTGTCCCTTCAACAGCGGAGCTACAGCAGCCTAAGAGAAAAGACACTCCTGTCTGTCAACAGTGTGAAGAGGGTGCTTATCATTGTCCATGATGGCTAATTCAGCGTTCTCCTCACACAAAAGTCACCTCAAAAACATAGGCTAAATTTAACTCAAAGTGTAGCTTTGTTGAAACCCCTGTAAGACCAAATGTATAATCTGCTAATCTTCTAAATACTTTCCAAACACACAGTGAAAAGAAAGACATTGTGCATTCCTACGCAGAACCAGAAAAAACAACTACAAATAGCATGAAAACCAGACAGATTAGCATGTTTCAATGTTTGATTTTCAAAAAAATTCACACACACATGCACAGAACATTCCTTCATAAAGAAAGAAATGGCAATAGCATAATAAACACTGCAATAATGTACAATTTGTAAAGTTGCCAACACTTGTAGTATGATGAAAACAAAACATGTCATTTGTAGACTGTAGACTACATTTCCCCAATATCAAACAGGTCATCTGACTCTTTCATGACAGCAATGAAAGGAGCATTCTCTGACTCTGTATCTGTATCTGATGTGTCTGAAGTGATTTGTGGTCTTGGCACGTTTAGCTACATAAACTTGCTGGGGTAATGTACGTAGGTGTCTGACAATGAAAATTCTTGACGAAAGCCTACCAGCTGTTCTTCAACTGCAGCTTGCTCTTTTAACACTGCCAAAAAAAGAAATGCTAAAAACATCTCAGTCTCTGATTTGTTATTGGAAATTGCAAAAATAACAGGTAAGAAATAAAATGGTAGTCAGACTTTTTTAAATGTATACCAAAGGTTTAGTTTTTAGTGTAAATATCAACACAACCAGCAACTTCTTGTGTGGCTGCTTGTTATTTTAGATGAAAGCTGTTTGGTCAACTCTCTGTCAGGTCATCTTAGATCACACATGATAAACTGTGACAAGTCTGACAGAACCTCTGAGCCTGAGGGAAACAAGGTCACAAGACAGCAGGATGCCCTTCCAGAGCCTAGCCTCTTTTGCGTCTGCTGTCTAGCACTGCTGCCCCAGTTATGGTTGCTAAGCACTGGGCAGGATCAACGTGTAGTGTCAGACAGAAGTCAGAGGCCAAGCTTTAAAATTGTCCCCAAACCAACAGAAACCCCACTCTTACTCTCTTTCCCTCTTTCTCTTTCCACCTGAGGGAAAGACTGTCTTTGTACTTTACCTTGCTACAAAAAAAAAATAATTTGACCTAATATTCTAATGATTCTATCTGACAATTTCTAAGAGGTCCTTCAGGACCCTGGGGTAACTCGTGCTCTTCAGATAATCAGGTATTATGGCTTGAGCAAAACAGAAACCTTTAGAACTAGCTAATGAAATTCTTAATTAACTTAGGAAATTACCACCATCATACTTAACAGGTGCCCTCAAAAAAGAAGCAACACAACCATACACGTCTATTAAAGTTCAAGTGCATCAAAGAAGATGGTAATGTTAAAATGATACAGCATAAAGAGAACAGACTAATCAACTAGAGCAGACAATTTCTTTCTGTCAGAATTCAGATTTCAGCCAGAATTGACTTTGAAAGCAGAACATTGACTTAAATGAAAACATGTAGGTGTTTACATGTAAAATACTGTAGTAAATAACATAGCACTGGCACAGCAACTTCTGTTGGGTAAGGAAAAGTCAAGTCAAGTCAAGTCAAGTAGGTTTTTATTGTTGTTTCAGCCATATACACAGTACATAGTGAGACGAGACAGCGTTTCACCGGGAACAATTGGTGGACACATAACTGTTAAAACACAGTATAGACAGGACAGGTACATAATAGTGCCTGCATACACTACTTCACCCACTCACACACGCACTCACACACTCGCACACACACACGCTTACACTCTCCTGTACACTTCTGTACATACAGTGCAACACAGTAGTGAACAATACAACACAGTTGTAAACAAAGAACAAACACTCTAGACAGGGCATGGCTTTTAGCAGAGCACTGTGGCTAGTGGTGTGATTTGTAAACAGTAGACTGTTCTACATAAATATAAATAATAGCAGCAAGGCTAGTGGTATGATTTGTAAACAAAAGACTATTCTAATAAATATAAGTAGTAGCAGCAGAAAAGTGCGGGGGCATAAGGTGCGGTGTGCTGTGACGCGCTGGTTTGCAACCTGAGTTACTAAGAAATTACAGTCCAAAATATTGCACTACAGGTTATTCAGCAGTCTGACTGCCTGCGGGAAGAAGCTCTTCCCCATTCTGGAGGTGCGGGCAGTGATGCTGCGGAGCCTTCTACCAGATGGTAGTAAGGTGAATAGTCCATGGGAGGGATGGGAAGTGTCTCTGATGATGTTCCTGGCTTTTCGCAGACAGCGGGAGCTGTAGATGTCTGAGAGGGGGGGCAGAGAGACTCCAGTGATCTTTTCGGCTGTCCTCACAATCCGCTGCAGGGCCTTACGGTCTGCAGCGGTGCAGTTGCCGAACCACGCTGTGATGGCGCCGCTGAGGATGCTCTCAATCGTCCCTCTGTAGAAGGTTGTGAGGATGGCGGTTGGGAGATTAGCTTTGCGCAATCTTCTCAGAAAGTACAGACGCTGCTGGGCTTTCTTTGTGATGTGTGTGGTGTTGAGAGTCCATGAGAGGTCATCAGTTATGTGTATGCCCAGAAACTTTGTGCTCTGGACAATCTGTACTGGGAGGTTGTTGATGCACAGTGGGTTGTGTTTATGCAAAGTCCGTCTGAAGTCAATGACCAGTTCTTTAGTTTTGTCCACGTTGAGGGACAGGTTGTTGTCGGTGCACCAGTTGCTGAGCTGAGCCACCTCCTCTCTGTACGGGGCCTCGTTGCCTCCGCTGATCAGGCCCACCACGGTAGTGTCATCAGCAAACTTGATTATGTGGTTTGAGCTGTGCGTTGCCGCACAGTCATGGGTGAGAAGTGTGAACAGCAGCGGACTGAGCACGCAGCCTTGAGGAGCTCCTGTGTTCAGTATAGATGTGCTGGAAGTTTTGCTCCCGATCCTGACTGCTTGGGGTCTGCCCACCAGGAAGTCCAGGACCCAGTTGCAGAGGGTTGTGTTCAGGCCAAGTTCGCCTAATTTTGTTATCAGCTGCTGAGGGATGATGGTGTTGAATGCTGAGCTGAAGTCAATGAACAGCATCCTGACATATGTGTCCTTTTGGTCCAGGTGAGAAAGAGCCAGGTGGATAGCAGTGTTGATGGCATCGCCTGTGGAGCGATTTGGGCGGTACGCAAACTGCATTGGGTCCAGTGTGGCTGGTAGTTGTGACTTAATGTGTCTCATTACCAGCCTTTCGAAGCACTTCATGATGGTGGATGTCAGTGCAACTGGGCGGTAGTCGTTGAGACACGTCACTGTGGGTTTCTTCGGAACGGGGATGATGGTGGTGGTCTTGAAGCAGGTGGGAACGACAGTAGTGGCCAGGGAGATGTTGAAGACATCTGTGAGAACATTTGTCAGTTGGTCCGCACATAAAAAGATAAAAAGTGTTTTATCTTTCAATGCCTAAATGTATTCCTGTCTGAACAGCCAGTATCTTGTTCATTATTATTATAATGGAGAAAAATAGATTTGGGCTGCAGTGTGAGCTTACACATTTACTTTATTTTCAGCAACCAGCATGTTGCTTCACCTGGGTCATTCATTATTTCACACGCTTTGCTAATTGCTTGTGTCACATACGCATACGCACACACATGCTGGGGCTTTCAGTTGGACGGCTGTTAACTCTTCCCTTATTAACTTTGTGGGAAAGTTACCACTTTTGGCCTTGTTCCTATCTTCAGTGATGTGGTGAGTTTGCCAAACTAGGAAAAAAATCTATGTATGAAGTAAAAAGCATTTTTTTCACAGATAGTTCTTTTCAAATGACCATAGTGGCCATCCCTGCTTGCATGGTCAAAAAACTATGCCATCATCATCTATACAGTGACATCTAATTTTTGTAAACAAACCCTAGTATTTATTTATTATTTAATTTATATCCTGGTCACATGTCCATGGTTTTATTTGCCTTGCTGATTTCATTTTCTTGGCTGTTTCTTTGGAAGTTTTATCATCTGCTCCATTGCTCAATGAAATAACATCTTGACTTGCACATGCTATGAATTTGGACCAAATGATCTTGTGGCAGTCATCAGTCTATCTTGTGGTGCACACGTATGTTTGTTGTAGGGGGTAGAGTAGAAGAGGAGAGTTTAGGAGTAGAGGATGACTCTTGGGGAGCTAAGTTGCCTCCAGAGAGTATGAGAATGTACTCAAGATCAGCACATAGATAATGAACAAGCAAAAGTTTTTCTCAAAGCACTCCACCTCTCCGAGTGTCAATTACACATAGACAATTACACATCGGGCTTTAGAGGGCTGTCTACTGTGGGAACCAATAACTTCAGGAACTGCGGATTTTGCATTTTTTTTATCTTACAGTGATGGAAGTTACACCAATAATGTAATACAGTTTCAGATTAATGGGAAGTTATTGCATAATTGACGCACATGCACCATGCGCATGCTGTCATTACTATTCTGTGCAAGCACATTGTTGTTTTTTCCCACAGCAATTCATGTTGTCTAGATAGCAGATGACACTGCGCCCTCACAGGTGTGTCAGCAAAAAGAAGAGGTGTGGTATGGCGCAAAGCTCACCAGATGCTAAAATAAGGATGCAAAAAGCAAGTCCGCCAATGACCGACAAAAACTTGGTCTGTAGTGAGTCGCACATTGCTAAAAAGCTATTTTATGGGCACATAACATCTTGGTGTTCTTGATGACTGGCTGTTAGGGGACAACTACACTAGACCACTAAAAGCATGGTTAATGACACATACATCATGCCAACTACTGTACACAGGTGAAATGTCTTCAAGTTCCAAAAACATGTCCAGTTGTCAATATGACTTAGCTCTTTTGAATATCTTAATCTAACGATTTACTAAGCTTGCAAAGAAAGATGGCGAACTTGCCATCGTAATGGCAACAGGCCATGGAAAAAGTACGGCTGGCTTTTAAAGGGAATGACGGTGTAAACTCTGATTGGCTTATTCCATGTTATGCCCCGGACACACCTCTGATTAATTAGGTAACTAATTTACGCAATTCAATAATAAAGAATTAAACTATTTAAATGTATTAAACTATTTAACTATTCCATCTATGTCAAACTGTTAACCGTCATCAACTATGTCTCCAGTCTACTATATTAAACCATTTATCTACCTAGCAACCAACATAGCAACCATTAAAATAAAGCAACTATGTCAGAATGAGTACTGCAACCAACACAACTAAGATAGCACCATAACTACACTAGCAGCAGCCAAGCAACCAACTCGGGTACCCTTTTGATGTCCCAGTAACCTTTTCCACAATGACAGCCTCTTTATTCAGCCAATCAAACTGTTGCTTGTCATCAACTCTGTCTCAAGCCAGTAGTTTTCTCAGCCTACAACTGTTTCAGAATAAAAGTTTTCACTACAAGTATTTCCAATAAAACAATCCACAGTTTCCTCTACCTACAACTGTTTTAAAACAAAAGCCCTTACTACAATAATTGAATTAAACATTTTAACTACTTAAAATACTGAACTAAATAAATACTATAATATAATACTAAATATGAAGCCATTGAAACTCTCAGCCAACCTGCCTACAACTGTTTAAAAAAAGTGCTCACAATAATTCACTATTAAATCATTTACCTATTTAATGAGCTATTTAAGCTATTTAACTCTTCAGCTATTCATTCAAACTCTTCAGCCATTCAACTATGTCTCCAGCCAACTTTTTGTTCTGCCCAACCCTGTTTCAAAATATGCACTGGTAGTCCTTGGACTTACATTCTCTAGTTTATTATATGTATACAGTACCAGCCATGTCCAAAGTCCGGCCCAGCGGGCTCATTTCCACCGACCCGCAGCCTCCCTCATAAAATCAATAATATGCCATTATAAATAAAAAGAGGAAAATTGACAACGAGGGCTGCTGCTTCCTAGTCGAAAATTGTATATTTTTTCACTGACATACGAAATAACTGTGTCTGCGTAATATCGCAAAGACACCTGGCTGGTTTCAAGGAGTTTAATCTCAAGAGTCACTACCAGGCGAGACAAACTACGACAAGCTAGCGAGGAATGAACGGTGCAAAAAATGAAAGCAACTGGGAGGTGTTTTAATGGCACAGCAGCGTTTTCACAAGAACTCGTGAGCCAAATGAAAATGCCACAAAAGCGAGCTACGAGGTGGCAACGTTGATTGCAAAGCACTGCAAACCTTTTACTGATGGTTTGTTAAAGACTGCGTGATGAAAATGGTGGAGAACATTTGTCCTGAGAAGAAGCAAGACTTTGCCTACGTTTGCCTGTCTCGTAACACTGTGGCACGGAGAACTGAAGACATTTCATCCGATATTAAGAGACAGAGACAAAGGGTGTCGGGTTTGATTTTTTTCCGTTAGCCTGTGACAAAGCACGGACGCAACAGACATCGCTCAATTACTGTTTTTTTTTAGGGGAGTGGATAGGTAACGGGAGCAAAGACCTTCCCTGATGACGCTCCAAAACAACTGCAGATGGGGCAGCAGCTCTTGTCAACTTTTATCACCAGCTGGATAAAGGCAGGTTCCTGCCTTGCTAAAAAAAAAAAATGCTAAAAAAATCTTGAGCTTATTTGGCTCGACATAGCTGTGCGAGAAGACATTCTCACTTATGAACTTTAACTAGAGGACAAGACCAAGTGACATCTTGCACATCAAAACCACTGTCTTTGAGCCAGACCTGGCCTTTTTGCTGCAATCTAAATCTCAGTACCACCCATCACATTAGTGCAGGCAAGTTATTTGTTTTCTGGGGTAGCCTAAATAAATTCTAAAAACAGTGATTTGTGTGTGTGATTGTGATCAAAACCCTCAGTGGTTTTTACTTCTGAATAAGATAACTGATTTTATTACTGATCTTCAAATATAAAATGCACAGTAATTTTGGTAAAAACACATGTAAAGACATAAAAAGTATGCCATTGTAATAAAATATTCATTAAATAGTTCATTTGCATATTATTATTATTATTACTACTATTGTTATTATTATTATCATATTATTATTGTGTCATTATAATGGTTGGCCCTCACACATGTTCACCTCGCCAAATCCGGCCCCCCTGGCAAGAAGTTTGGACACCCCTGATGTATACAATGTTGTTGTTAAAGGGATATTCAGTGGTAATCAACCAATAGGGAGTCTTTCCTTGCTCTTGGTGTGTTGTGCTAGTTGTGCCTTGGCCACAAAATTGAAGACCTTTTCTATGATGTCCGCTGGTAACAGTACTGTCATTCGTTGAAAAATCTGGTTGCCCTTCTGTTTCAGTGTGTCCAAAAAAGATGGAGGCCTTGTCACAGAGGTCTACAGGAAACCCACACACACTAACCAGTATCTCCTCTTTGACTCTCATCACCCATTGGAACACAAACTAGGTGTCATCAGAACCCTACAACACCGGGCAGACAGCATCCCTTTCAAAGCAGAAGGAAAAGAGAAGAAACATGCACACATTAAACAGGCTCTAAGAACTTGTGGTTACCCCAACTGGCCATTCATCAAGACTAGTGTCTTACGTATCGGGTCTATTGGAAAAACTAAGACAAGGTCCACCTCAAGGACAAAACCCCAAGACAAATCCTCAGTAATGAGGTTTATGCAGTACAATGCAGTGAAGAGTGCCCAGATCTGTATATTGGAGAAACCCAGCAACCACTTCGCAAATGCATGGCTCAAGACAGGAGGGCAACTGCATCAGGACAGGATTCAGCAGTACATCTGCATCTAAGGGGGAAGGGACACTCCTTTAAAGACACTGACATGCACAAAGGCTAACAAGGAGGACAGGTGGCTTGAGAGGAGTGAAGGAGGCCATCTATGTCCAAGTGGAACAACACTTTGAACAGAGGAGGGGGGGTGCGTCATCAGCTATCTGCTTTATACCATTCTGCCTTGAAATCTCATCCCAGGAAGTTTACCTGCTCGTCACCATCACAGCAGCTCTCATTCTCTGGATTATGTGACCACAATGACTCTCACTCCAATTCACTCACGGGTGACTCGTGACCCTTGTCATAGAATGAGGGGTGTGGTCTACAACTCCACCTCCAGTGATCCAGAGATATAGCTCCTGGTTTCCCAACATCAGGCCAGAACTGAAGAAGCCTTTTGAATCAAGCTCCAAGAAGGAATCCAGTTGCTTATGTTACTGGTTGTTATGTCTCTGCGTTGTGTTAGTCTGATGAAATCGAGGCGACTCTCAAGTGGATGAAACAGGTTTTATTCTGTAGATGGGTTGAGAAACACAGTGGGTGGAATACATTGGGTCCTGCAGCATGTAAAGTTCTTCCTGCTCTTAATGTAGGCTACTATGCTGACTATCTAACATTATTATAATAACTTCTAGTATGGGTTGTGTTAATAAAATAAACAAAATAAATTCCAAAAGGGAAAAGTGTATTACTAAACATGAATGTTAATATGTGTGTGTAAATGTAATGTGGTGAATACTTAAAGTTGCAATTCTGATCTAAATATTTATAGAAATTCCTCTATTGCAACAATATAGGACAGTACCCAATGCACAAAAATATACAGCTATAAAAAATTTCAATTAAAAAATAAATCTGCAAAACTTGCATCATACAAAAGAGAAACATTAGCCGCATTTGACTTGATGAAAACGTTTGCATCCATTTGCAGCCGTTGCAGACTAACGCTCAAAATGTTGCATTGTGGTTAGAAATTAGCCGTGTTTTAGATTCCAGTCCGCCCGTCTGCACCTGGCTGCATACGTCAACGAGAATTGCTGGTCACAGCAGGGGTGGGCATTAAATGCGGAAAATAAAGTCAAACACAAATCTTACACGAGACTGGGCTCACGCCTCCTCGATCTCCGTAGCAGATGACACACAAGTCATGTGTGGAGAGGGAGGGCGGGGGTTGTAGTCCTCTACAGTCTATGGTTGTAGTGGGGTGCACTGAGAGTTCAATTCAAGTCGAGTCTTTCATATTGTTTAGATTAACATTGGAACAAAACGAGTTGCCCCAAAGTGCTCCACAACACACACATGAAAACTAAGAAAGCAAAACCATAAAACAAAGACCATAAGTAGGTATATAACACGGACAATGAAATAGAAATGAGGTTAATAATTAAATAAATATAAGGCCAGGCTTGTCAGCGTCAGATAAACGCATCAAAACAATCAGAACAAGGTAAAAATAGAGAGAAGAAATTTGTCTTCAAATTGGAGTAAAATAACGTACATATTTGAATGACAAGTTGAGTGGGGGAGCACCGGACAATGCACCTGCACAGACGTCGGTGAACTTTTAACAAACCACGGCAAAGTAGCGTCACCGAGGAGGCGTTAGCTAGCCGCTTGCAGTTGTGCGGAGGCAACTGCAAAAGTCTGTACGATTTGTCTGTAAGCGTCATGCTCCCGCGAGTTTTCGGGGCATGTGTCATGGTCGCATTGTTGTGACAACTCGTGACAACCTCACACATTTCGGGCATGTCGGACACAATTTCTAACCACAATGCAACATTTTCAGCGTCAGACTGCAAACGGATGCAAACGTCTAGGTCAAGTAAAATGCGCATACTTGTGTCCGACTTGCCCGAAAGGTGTGAGGATGTCACAAAAATGAGACCATGTCACATGACCCGAAAACTAGCGGGAGCAAGACGCTTACAGACAAATCTTACAGACCCTTGCAGTTGCTCCCACACAACTGCACGCAGCTAGCTAACGCCTCCTTGGTGACGCTGCTTTGCCATGGTTGGTTAAAAGTTCACTGACGTCTGTGCAGGTGCATTGTCCGGTGCTCCCCCACTCAACTTGTCATCTAAAGTGTACGTTATTTAACTCTAATTTGAAGACATATCTCTTCTCTCTTTTTTTTACCTTGTTCTGTTGGTCTGTTGGTTGATGCGTTTATCTGACGCTGTCAAGCCCGACCTTTTATTTATTTAGTTATTAATCTCATTTCTATTTCATTGTCCGTATTATATACCCACTTATGGTCTTTATTTTATGGTTTTGCTGTCTTAGTTTTCATGTTTGTGAACTTTGGGGCAATTAATTTTGTTCCAATGTTAATCTAAAAAATTAGAAAGACCCGACTTGAATTGAACTCTCAGTGCACCCCACTACAACCATAGACAGTAGAGGACTACAACCCCTGCCCTCCCTATCCCCATATGACTTCAATGTCATCTGCTATGGAGATCGGGAAGGTGCGAGCTCAGTCTTGTTTAAGATTTGTGTTCGACTTTATTTTACACATTTAATGCCCACCCTTGCTGTGACCAGCAATTCTCGTTGACGTATGTACAGTAGACAGACGCAGACAGAACAGAGGACTGTACAAAGAGAGTGGTGACACTTCCATAGGCTACCGTTGTAAAAAATGGCAGACGAAATATGGTCCAACTTCCGGGTTATGGAGATGCCAATAGTTCCAAACAAAAGACGGAGCTCCATTGATTTGTATTGCTCGTCAAGAACAATCACAGGTAAGTTGAAAAACGTTTTATTTTTTATTTTTACGCATCTCATATCAGAAGTATACTTTTTTACAAAGTCACCTTTGTATTTGATTTGTATGAAATGTCGATGTTGATGTTAAAAATGTAATAGTTTTAGGGACCTGGCTATGGATATTAACTTAATCAACGTGATAATTTTACTAAAGTCAGGTAACTTTTTGTTGTAAGGTGACATTATGTAAAGTTGTTGTAGTTATAGCCTGCTTTTACCACTGAGATTTAACAACTGTAACTACAGATATGCCGTTTCTATTTTAATGAGTCTCAGAGAAAACAAATTTCGATATTGATGACATGGGGTACATTAGTGAAAATTTGGGTATTGGGTGGGTATTGTTAGGTTGCTTTGCTGTGGTGTTTGGTTAAGTTTGTCAGCTGAGGTAATGTGGTACGTATCATTCGGCAATTGCCAATATATTTCTAAGGTTTAAGGTAGGGCTTTGACCTTTGCCCAAAAATCATATTCGAAGTTAGTATGTTTATGAATTTCGCATATTCGAATATATTCGAACATGTATTAATAATATTTTGATCATTAAATGCCTTCAGTAAGACCTACCGTATTTCCTCAATTTATAGCCGGGCCCCTAATAACAGCCGGCCTCGTTTTGTAACCGGGTGTTGTGGAAAATCGGAAAAATAGACACCGGCCCTGGGGTGCGTTTCCCAAAAGCGTCGTTGCTAACTTCCTTAGCAACTTCGTAGGTTTGAACGTTGGTCTTACCACACTGCTGTTTCCCAACACCATCGTCCAGACTTAGCAACCAACGACACGTTTCCCAACCAACGTTTCCCAACAACAACAACAAGTCTGGACGAACCATCGGAAGTTCCATCGTGAAGCGTGGAACGATTAGCATGGACCTGTCGTGAGACCATCGTGTTTGTTAACGTGACGTCTTGCTCGTCACCTTTGGCCTTTTTGTGGCGAATTAGGCGGCTGTCTGTGCGTTACTGCCACCATCTGCATAAATGATGTTACTCCCAATTCACTTAATTTTCGGTATTGCATTGCCAGATCATGTAAAAAGAATGTAGAAAACACACCCGATAACACACAAAAAGCTGTTGCAAAATGTGGTTGGATAAAAGTTAATGTACGTCAGTGATGTTAATGAGCACTTTTGTAATATTGTGATGTATGTGCACTGATTACTGACCCACAAGCACGGTTTTTCCATTGCCCCGTAGATCATTTTCACCTGTTACAAATTGATTACTCTTTGACAGGATTCGAACCCATATCTCACCGGAAAAGACAACACTTCCTTTGACAGACCGACGAGCTAACCACTCACCCACCTCACCACTTACCGACATGGAGGGAGTGGTTATATTTATAGCTGTTGCTCCATGTAGTATAAATTAAATACACAGACATATGATACAAACTGACAGTCAGTTGTTACTTTTAATGAGTAGGGCACATAGTTGTGTTTACGGAGATATCCCAGAGTTTCTACAGCTGTCATACCGGCTTAAATGAAATGAGACTACGTTTATGTCCTTATGTAGCCTAGATCAATCATTTCTGTCGTTATCCGCAACGAATGCACCCGAATACTCTCCGAGCACTTCCGAAACATCTGGGTACTTTGCAGTTTGAACCACCTAAGTCCAAACTAACAACAGTTCAGACTTCCATCGTACTTTGGTGGTTGGAGATTTTCGGGAAACAGTCGGTTGTGGGGTGCTGAGTAGTTTGAACCTACGTTGTACAATGTAGCCGAGCTTTTCCCTGAAATGTCAGACCTTTACCAAGGGAGGAAATATGAGAGCAGCTGACAAGCGGACCATTGTAAGCTGGGTCCGAGCAGCATGGGCTTCGCTGGATGTGAACTTCATCAAGCAGTCGTTCAAGGTGAGTGTAGTGTGTGTGCGGTTTGTGCCCTCCGTTGATCATCTGCAGAAGCATATCGTTAATCATCAATGAATGCAACCTAGCTTAAAACTTGTTTCTTGTATTGTCTTATAAGGTATGTGGAATCACTGTGGCTGCTGACGGGTCTGAAGATGAAATGGTCCACTGTTTGAAGGCAGGGCAGCCGTGTGCAGCTGGGAGAGAGATGTTACAGCAGGCCAGGGGGACTGAGGCAACGGTGGCTATGGAGGAGGAGGAAGACGAGGGAGAGACTTTTGTCAATGAGAATTTGATAGACGATGGGAGTGATGATGAGGTGGAGGAATACGAAAATGTTGAAGAGTAGCATGATCACACGGAGGCATGAAAGACGTTTTGTTGTTCAGTTTATTTGCTGGTTTATTAATTAAGCCTAATTGGTACAGGCTTTGTGTGTCTTGTCTTCGTGTTCAGAGTTGTTTTTTCCCTTTACATCCTAAGTTATTTCTTTTTTTTTTTCTAATCCTGGTGGATGATGTTCTAAACCACCAAAAACGACACGAATTAAAAACAAATGAAATTGTATGTGGTTTGATTGATAAATGAAATTGTATGCAGTAAGAAGGGGCCTATGAAATAATTTATGAATTAATAAATGTTATCAATAAATATACGGTATAAACATTATGAGCTTTGTTTCCCCCCCCCCCCCCCCATATGATGGTATCGTTAGGATTTAAAAAAAAATAGAAACCTCCTTCAAGTTGTAGCCTGCCCCTATTAATAGCCTGGTCAAAAAATGTAAAAAAATTAATAGTATCCCTGGCTACTATTCGAGGAATTACGGTATATTGGTATCAAACTAAGTTGTCCACCAGAGGGCTGTACAGTCAATGTCAATAGACAACATGCATGAAAGGCCAAGTATTTATGCGTGTGTTAAAACTGTTATTATTGAGCAAACAAGTTGTTCAGTGTCGGAGTGAAGATGTAATGAGCGGAATATAACAGAAGATGCTGTTATGACACAGTTGGAAATACACGAGCTTACAGGAACCTTTCCTTCAGCTAGTCTATAGGCAGCCAATTATGTTTGCGGAAGAACAACACAGTCACAGTGACTGTTTTTTTTTTGTTAACAGTCAGGCATATCACTCTGTCCTTACTCGTGATTTTCCTTTCTTGCTTTGGAGACTAAACTAGCGGCACACAATGCTATTTAAATGGTCAGGAGTGTAGTTTTGAACTCCTCGTCATGACTGCAGGCGTGCTTGTTGCAATTGTTTTGGTATGCAAAATAGGCGCGAACCAGGACGCTACAGGAGCCCGGATTACTAATAGCATAATAAGGTCACGATTCACAACTTCACCAGGCGTGAAAAAAAAATGGCGTTTCCTAAAAAAAACGGAAGTTCAGGAGGAGCGTGACGAAATTTGTCACGCCCTTCTTATTAACCTTTTCCGGTAACTTATTCACCGCTCACCTGTCAGTGTTTCTGCTCGCTTCTTTCCGCTCGCAAGGCCTCCGCTTGCTCGCCTTTTTTCCAGTGCTGCTCCTAAGGATGCCTTACTCCAATCGCTGCCCGATAGCCAACGCCAACATTCCCCAACTACTTCAAACCGCCAGCAACTACTTTAAATATTTTCTGCGAGCTCCAGTCGACCTCCCGGTATCCTCCTGCCCAGGCGAATTATGGCATCGCTACGGAGCCTACCCTCCTGCTTCTCTTCCGCTGCCCGCTAAAGCGGCCATACAACCCGCACCCCATCCCCACCGTTATGGTGTCTCTTCCCCAGAGCCGTGCCACCACCACCTAAGCCGTTGCGGTACTCTACAGGCCTCTGCTTGCTTCAATGCCAAGCCTCGGTTCCTCATACCCTGTTACTGACATGTCTATATCAATCCGTGCTGATGCATATATGAATGGCGGCTCTTACACCTTTGTATTGTAGCCTATGCTGTAAAGGAGTACTATGCATCCGTAGTTTATATCTCTTAGGTGGTGCACTCAATTCATTCGTCTTCAGTGGGTTTATTTTGGATAATTAGCGCATGAAAACGATATTGTGGTACTCGTACGACTGTTAGCAGTCTGATAACGATGCTAACCATGCTACAACTGCTCATCAACTAACTGTGTGTAACAGTGATTAGCTAAATGTTTGTTAGCTGTGATACTAGCTGCCTTACCTGTGCTACTTGCTGATTTCGCTGCTAACAATGCTAATACTAACAATGCGGTTATACAAACAAGGTCTGATTACACAGTGGAACATTGGCAACTTTTGCTACCAAGCAAATGCAATTTACTCAGATTTTGCGTATGTTTGCACTGAATAAACGTCCATTTGGGTAATCAGCGCACAGAAAATATGTTGTGGCACTTGTATGTATGTTAGTAGGCTGGTAACGACGCTAACCATGCTAAAATGCTGAGCAACTAACCGTGTTTAACAGTAATTAGCCAATGTTTGTTAGCCGCGATGCTAACCGTGCTACCAGTGTTACTTGCTGACTTCGCTAACATTGTTAGCGGCTATACTTACAATGCTTCTGCCTAACAAATTTTGCTCATTCAGCCTTCGGAAGGTTGAAGGTGAAGCGTGTTCAACCTTCTGTCGAAGTATTACTCAATATAATTCGGTTACATTATCTTTAGTAGCTTTGGCAACGTACTTAGTTTGACTAAGGGTTCCCTTTAAAAGTGGTCCATGCTGATCAGTTCCTTGACGAAGCGACTGTCATTTCCTCAGGCTGGTGCTTACACACAGTTGAATCGCCCACCACTCTGCAGAGCAGTTTTACTTCTCCGGACACGGTGTACACCGTACTCATGTGCAAACTTTGAATTCCACATTAGCACACATCTTTATCAAACCATCTGGTCTTTATTTTACTGGGTCGTTCCTTAAAGGAATACGCCACCCCAAAATGAAATTTTGTCTATCCCCGCAGTCCCTAGAGTTGGATAAGTCAGCAGAAGCGTTTTCCGGTCGACTCAGCCATTGTCCGAGTCTGGCGAGCACTGACCTTAGCTTAGCTTAGCATAGTCGATGTAAACACACGTCGCCCAATAGCCACTTGTGGCAAAAGTAAATCAACTCACTCGATTTTTTTTGTAATTACTTCTCGTGACATGTGCATTCAGATCGAGTACAAATGACAATGCAAATTAACACGAAGGAATTTCCCAAGCGGCATTTAGATGGGGGGCTATATTTCGCGGAAGCACAGGCGAAGCACAAAGGCAAAGCACTGCTGAAAGGCTCAAAGACGCTACGTAGCCCCTGGGAACCCCATCCCCCCACTTCCCTCAACACACAAGCGTGGAGTTACTGATAAGTAGGGCAGTGACGCTGTTCCAGTGTTTGAAAGTTTGTTTTCTCATATATTGCGTAAAAATGGTTAACACCTGTGTAGCAACGGGCTTGCGAGAACAAGCAGAAGACATACATCAACACAATGTTTCACAGATTTCCAAAACCTGTGGAACGAAGACGTCTGTGGCTTGCAGCCCTCGGCATTCCATCGACGACACCGGAGAAGAAAATAAAGCAGTACAGTGTTTGCGAGGAGCATTTCAAACGGGAGGACTATAAACAGAAAATGCACTATGCTTCAAGAAAGATGGTATTGGCACTGAAGAAAACGGCCGTCCCTTCTGTGTTTGATACAGAGGCTGAACGTAGTGCATCATCTATGCCTGTAAGTGTAATGTTTATCCTTCCCTGGGTTATACATTGCCAACATTGTAACTGCAACGTGATGTTAGTTTGGCTCACATTGTCGCTTCCAGTTTTATTACAACCTCGGCAAGCCTTCACTCTATGTACTATAAACAATCACTTTACCTGTAAGCTTTACCTGTAGCATGGAATGAATGCAGGGTTTGGTTACACTTAGCTTAGCATAATGGTTCTGTTGACTCAGAAAAAGCTAGCCTACGAGTGGATCGCATAACGTAACTGTGATAAGAAAATTGCAAAGAAGTTGCTGTTCATGTAAAGTTTACATAAAAAAATCACTCATTCAAAGATTTTCACTCAAGGTTTTGGCCTCTTGGAGTAATTATTTCATTTACATTCTATCAACTATTTCTCAGGGTGATCTCAGTGCTGTACAGGAAGATGAAGACACAGCAGAAGTTGAGGAGTCCCTCCAGCTTTTTGCAGACTTACCTCAGTCCACTTCTCAGAAGTCCAGAACTTCAAGGCTCTGTTACCTTTGCACAGCTCTGCAACACGCATGAAGTCACTGTCTGTCCTTGGACATGGACACAACAACTGGTAGGCTAATGAACCATTTCTCATGCTGTTGTTACAGGTACTTTACCATGACAACTGAAAGTCTTGACATTGCATGCATCTATTCATTTTGTAGGATACAGCATCTTTGCCCATGGTCACAGCTGTGTGCAGTCCAAGAAGAGGTATAACATTTGATGTAAGTAGCAAACTTGGATGACCAGTACCCAGATAGCAAGTGATCATTGAAACTATGTAGAATCAACATTGCATTATCAACTTTAAATCATTGAATCAACATCAGATTTCGATGTTGATCCAACATCATTTTGCACCCTCTATTAATATTGAAACAACGTTGATGTATTAACTATAGACTAACGGAATTTCAATAGTATTTCAATTAACGTGAACATTGAAACAACATTGAAATTTCAACATAACTAGATCAACGCGATTTCAGTAATATTTAAAATTTAATACCAGAATACATAATTCAAAACTACCAATACCACAATATATTTCCTGCTTTATCTACAGCCAGGATGTCTGATATAGAAGTGAATTTTCATCTAGTAGGCTAGAAATTGAAAACACACGCTTTTGATTGATATCTGATTTAATGAAAACAATTCACAATCATTTCTTAATAATCACACATAATCACATAATGCACTTATATTTAAATTTAACTGGCTCCACCACGTCCTGTCCCTCCGTCCCGGTCTGGCGCATATCGCAACCACTTCTGTACAGCTTGGCCGAATGCGTAGTCGTCCATACTGGCCCCGAGCTGCTGGGTGAGGGCGTCTGTAACACAGACACAAACCTGTCAACTCATCATCCTATGTTGTAGTGGCACACGAACAGATACGAACAGAAAGACACTTACACCACAGTGGTGGGTACAGCTATAACAGGGGTTCCACCTGTCTACATTTTAGATGCAACGGCAATATGCCCATAAAGTCATTATTAGAACATTCTACATTCACAAACACATTTTATTTTACATAACTGTAAGGAAACACTATACTCCCATCATGCCCGGTAAACAGGAAGTAGCAGGAACAATACAATATATGTTGATACCATATTTTTTGTGGAAATATTGAAGGCTATCTCAGGCGTTAATTCGATAGTGTTTTGTTATTGCTATTTGTAATTTTGCCGTAATGCACGTAATGGCCTTGTCAATGTACTTATAACCACCATTTGAAAGTATGTTAATCAAAGTTACATGCAGTGTCTTGCTATGGTCATGCAGCGCCCACAATAGCTGCCTTGCTCCTTGGTTGAACGTGACACGGACTCTATACGCAATGGGGCGATGAGGCTATCCTTTATCAGGATAAAAAATAGACGTACGTGTAATGGTAATATCCAACAATATCATATTATAGCCAGGCAGCACGTCATCGCTGTCTGATTGGTCGGAGCTTAGTTGCTATGCAAATATTTGTGCTGATTGGTTATTGCTCAGAGACTTCGGTCACGCGATTACGATTTAGTCAGTTGTCATCACCGATCGATGCAGCAGAACCGACCAGAAGGGGATTTACATCTGGAGAATTTACGTCTGGAAACGTCAAAATGGTAAGCACACCTTCACATTACTGTTAATGAACACTGTCTTGTGCTAGTTTGACATCGTTTCACGGTTTGCCCAGCCTACGTACATGGCTAAACCTTAAGAGCAAGATAAGCGCCACTGCCTTTCTTGTAACAAACCCAAAGGACTCGTGAGAGGCGCACCGGGGAAAGGCACACCGCGGGGAGGAAATATGGCCTGTTTACTATAATTCACCGCGTTGTAAAATTTTACCTCACAACTTTAACATTTCTGTTAGGGTTTTGTCTGTCCGTTTGTAACGGATTCCAGCTAGCACAGGTCGGCTTTAGAACTTTTGTGGAACTCCCGCCAAACACATCAAAATTATAGCTCTTCAGGTAGCTCACTTAGTAGCGCATCTGTCTCTCATACTGCAGTTTTTGTGAGGCTGCAGGTTCGAGTCTGGGTCTGGATTGGTGAGAAAAAACATCGGTTAAGCCACGGTTACAGGTGCGTAACAGACTAGGCAGTAGGTTAGCTGTGTTAAATGTGTTCTGCTCCTGATGACAATCCAGTTTCTCTTTGTCTTTTCCCAATGGGGGGGGGCACCTCTGCGCTCCGTTTTCTAACTGTGGGTCTATGTTATAAACCCGCGGGAACCCGGCGGGATTCGACGCACAACAGTGCGGCGCAGGACACATTCTGAAAGCGTGGGCGCAGGCTCGAGCGGGACTGCACAATGCGGGAGCGGGCGAGTGGGATGATAAACTGCAGTCCTGCGAACTAAATATAGTGTAAAATAACATTTGAAATGATTAATGTATGTATATCAAACACAATTTGTGCTGGATATTTGATTTGTTATTAATAAAAGCAGCCTAAATTTGCAGATGTGGTCTAATCTCGCGCAGATTTTAGACAATGAATTTCCAGCGGGAGCAGGAGCAGGACTGCACATTGCGGGTGCGGGCGGGAGCGGGACTGAAAAATTCTGTCCCGCGCAGACCTCTACCTTAGATGTTGTGTGTAAATGAAGTGTTATATTGGGGGAGATATACAATGAAAAATTTGCTTTACAAGAAGGGGCATGAGGGGTATTTTTAGGCAAGTTTTTGTGTGTATTGAGTGACTGTGTGAGCTACGTAAGGGATAACAGTCGCCGAGGTGCGCCGCTTCGTGTCGGGAAGGTATTCTTGCCTGGTAATGATACGAGGGGCTGGTTTACCAGGCTAATTCGCCTCCACCAGCGTTGATTAATTTCGTCGAATGCACGCCTTAAAGGCTGTTACCGCGCTTATGGCACGGTTACCACACATGATTTTTTTATTTTTAGGAAATATTTAAAACGTTATGTAAGAACATTTAAATTATTCTGTAATTTCTTTACAATTAGGAATCATTGTCTGTTGTTTAATGCAACCTGTCAATAAAAAGTAGAGCAACCGTTAAATTGGTTGTTATAGTTACCATTTTATGGGACATTGATATGAAAGGGTGCTTAAATTTAATGCCAGAATTATAGAACTACTTTCCATCGTAAAACTAATATACCCCGCCAGCTAATCAGAAAGCAGCATTCTATTTGACCGGGCCATAAATATGATTTAAAATGTATGGGTGTCCATACCCATAGGGGGGGCGTAGTGAAGGTGGAGGGCATATGTTGTCAAGGCCTTAACTATAAAGTGCTGTGGGAAACAGATTGGTAGCAAAAAATTACATTACCGTAAATGCATTTGCATATCTTTGTGTGCTTAAATGCCCTCTTCTGCTTCTGCTCCTCCTTCATCTTCTTCCCAGCCCAGTTCAGAGCAGAGGCCACTTCATTGGTCAACACCAATGACAGAACCCGGCGGACCCTGGACTCCAAACTGGTGCCACCAACAACTAGTAGGCGAGTCACCTGTTATAAAGACAGTACAACCCCACAGTGATTTTGAGTTTCAGCTGACAAATTATTTCAAGGATGGTACAAAAGTGCATTTTATTTAATCATAACTGATTTTAGGTGCTACCTAAAGGTAAAGAAACGTCTTAGCAAAATCTTTATGCAAATAGTATGCTTTGTATATTGGCACTATATGTGCTGATATGTTGAAGAGCAGCTTTTTTTCATAATGGTATGTTGTAGGGCTGCACGATATTGGAAAAATGTGCGATATGCAGTAACATTGCTGAATGTTGTGATGATATGTTTTGCGATAAACATTGAACATTTTAAGTACAGTGTGAAACGTCAGCATGAAATAACAGGGCTAGGGGTTAGTTCGCTCTAGATCAGGGGTGTCAAACTCATTTTCACCGAGGGCCACATCAGCATAATGGCTGCCCTCAAAGGGCCAAACGAAACTGTAAGACAGTATAAATGTAGCAGAAAGTAACTAAATGTAATGTAAAATAAATGCAACTAATCCTTAATGTTAAATAACTCTGAATTTTTTACTTAACCAAATTACAAGTATTTCATATATAGTATTTGCATAGATTGAGACATTTTTTTTGGTTGTTGCTCTGTTATATAAGTCCTTTCAATTTGTCAGGTTGTGAAACCCACATTACTTCATCAATCAAATTATCAAAGTGAATAAGGATGTAGTCAGGCTAGCCTTACAGCCTGAAATGCAGGACAGCAAGTCAATGCGTGATGGTCGAACTGGGTTAAATCAGGACATCAGGAAGTCAATCTGCAACTACAAGATAAGCTGTAATTGTTTGTTATTAGCTCACCAATTTTCTAGCTATCTATTGTTTACCAAAAGTAAAATGCTTCCCATGTCCATAGTCCATCTTCAGTTGGTAACTTCTGAAGTAAAGCACGTTTTTGATGAAAGTTCGTTTTTGTGTTTGTTGCGGATGCTGTACTCCCGTCACTGCCAGATGCATGCTCACGTTCGGTGGTAAAAAACAAAAAAGGGCTGTGTTTAAAAACGTGTATCTGCGTGGTGGTTGTTAGCACAGTAGCGTGGTGTACAACTGGTAACGGGCTACCGCACCGTTACAAAGGAAAAACAAGTTATGACATTAACATGGTCAATGCACCTTTTTGACTTGTTATAAGAAAATCAGACCTTTTAAAGCTTAGAATTTAAGCTCTCGCGGGCCACATAAAATGACGTGGCGGGCCACATTTGGCCCGCGGGCCTTGAGTTTGACACATGTGCTCTAGATAATCTCTCAAATATGTTTGAAAAGCTTGTGGTCATGTTCCACCAGATTCAACTGATGTAGTTACCATGGCCTTGCAGGCCTCAGGAGTTTGGAGAGAAGCCTCCGCATGGTCAAACTCCTCCAAACTTCTAATGGGCATCTCCACCCCATCTGCCAGGGCCACCAGTTGTCCGACCACCCCAACAGGTTGGCAGCACCTGCAGGACTGTTGGAAGACCCTAAATTCCTTCCGAAGCTCCTTAACCTCAGATGACAGCTCAGTGACCATTGCAAGGAGCTTCTGCAAGGCCACATCTATTAACCGGGAAAAGGTATTTAGTACAGTTGAGTTCAGGGATTTGTATGTTTTCATGTTGAAATAACAAAAGTAAGGGGATGCAAACAACTATATGGCCATTTGCTTCATCCTATTTGCTCACAGTGACAGTTTGTCAAATATGATAATCTCTAGTCACAACAGCTGCACTTGCCTTTTAGAGCCTGTCTGGCAGTGTCTCTTGTATCTGTAACAACAATGAAAAAGAAAAAAATGTACAGTAGTACTGGACATGGTTGTTAACTATTACATGAAATATCCCCCTTTACAACATACCTTCAGGTGATAACCCCTGGAAAGGAGTAGGCCCAGGTTGGAGTGGCCCTTGCATCTGGGCAAGATGGGCCATGGCCGGGAAGTCCTCTGCGAAGGGCAGCATCGCAGGGGACTGCAGGAACTGGTAGCCCATTGGAGAGGAGCTGGACGGGGGCTGGAGACTGTGGAAGGCTTGCGGGGTTGTGGATGCTGGTGCTTTATCAAAGATTTGGACGAAATAAAAAGGTGATTAGGTGACTTGTACTTAACACACACACACACACACAATCCAACTCCAACTCGCCATACCTGACAACACAATTTTTGGTGCAGGTGCATGTGGGCGTTTGGATGAGGGCTGGCACCTGCTGTCCTCAAAGTCATCCTCAGCATAGATTTGATTTGCTCTAAGGTAAAAAAAATACATAAATGAAATAACTAAATGCTATTCACACCTTCAGTTACTTTAAGTATAGAAAACACACTTCTGCATGATTTACTATACTCAGATAAGCTTTTATGGCCTCTATAACTACAGTCTAAAGCATAACTGATGTACAACCTCTTAAATCGTCCAGAGCTGTTTTCTGCATCTGACTCCATATCTGTCGTGTCGCACTGCTTTTTAAGATACCTGCCCAGGCACCTCTCAGCTTCCTCAAATGTGTCTGCAATGCAAGTAGAGGTATGTTGATAACATTGACATACTTGTCAAATGTCAAAATCACATTTGACATACCCACCACGACTAATGAGGACTCGGACAGGGGTGAAGGTTTGCCAGCCTTCGCATGGCTCGTCCCTCCTCTTTATGGCAGCCCGGACCTTTGCTGTATCCTTTAAAGGGTAGGGAGGCCAGAACACCTTGTCCTCTTGCACCCATGACCGAGGTACAACTTCTGTGTCCCCATTTCCAAACTGGACGATGCACCACTGCTTCATTTTTTATTTTTTATTGTTTCAAATTTTATATGTAAAACTGAAAATAAGCACATGAACACAAACTGATTTATGGAGGAACTGATGGACTAACTGATTATGAATGAACTATGAACTAATTATGAATTATGAACGAACTAATTATGAATTATGAATGAACTAATTATTAAATTAACAGATTGGATGTTTATTTGGTATGAATTATGGGAATGGCAATGAACTCTGTTTGGTTGGGATAAAGAATGTATTTTTTATGAATTAACGGCAACTTCACCACACTGACATTCTTGCTCAGCCCTGATACTTTGTACAGCCCAATTATGGAGGATGGAAAGGGATATTGTTGATAAGAGTCCTTCTTCGTAAATGTTCTGAAAATAATAAAAGTCTCAGAAGCTACCCTGATAATGTTTTCAACAATTCCAATGTCATCAACTATTTGTATGCCATTATTCCCAAACGTGGTTGTTAATGTGTACTTTTCAGTGACAACCTTACGGTACTGATCCCCATGGCTTAACTGAGGCACAACTGGACCATCATGGTGAGGGTGCATGTATTTGTGGCTGTTCTGGTTTGGGACTTGGGTATATGTGGGGATTTCAGAAAGCCTCTTCACAATTTGCTGTAGAGGCAAGTGAGGTTTACGCAAAAGGCTTTTTAAGTGACCCAAGTAATTTTCGTAAGGAAAGCCAGAAATGTTGTCTAGGGGACCAAAAATCTTGTACTCTGCTGCCAAATGTGTCAACTGATGGACATTATATGTTATTTCAGCTTTCCCGTACAGCTGTCCAAAGTGACTGACAAATGACCTAAGCAAGTCATTAGCACAGTCTATCATACTGTCAGATGTACCTGGTGTCAAAAGGAGGTGCATAGCCACAGAAAACAATAAAAAGTTATTGTACATCTGTATGGGAATTGTGTTAAGTACTACAGGGCCAGCATACAGCATGAAATATCGCAGCTCAGTCGCCTTCCACCTGTCAATCTCTGAGAGGGCCCTGGGTTTGCGACTGAACTCGGTTGGGGTGTAGGGACTCAGTTTGCTCAGTTTGTCAGAGATTTCTCTAACAGTGTTGCTACCCAACCTGGTTGTCAGTGACTTGCCTTTTATCCAAATATATAGTAATTTTCTGGTTACTCCAAGACAACATAAATGCATGTAGTCTGAGGGAAACATTGTAACCATTTTCATTACGGAAGCCAGAGGAGAAAGGGTCTGATGTAAGTGGTGGTCCTCATCAACCATTGAGTTGAAGTCTTCATCAGTCCTTAATTTTGCATTGACTTCGGGAAAGACCATTTTGCCTTGCCATTCACCCACTTGAATGCACTTATCACAGCCAGAATAACCATTATGGCCCTTTATGTTTTTTAGGAATGCTCGGGCAGGGGCATCACACACAAATGAACTGACTTTAACCAATATCTGCTGCCCATTGTGCCAGATACCTTTTTCTAAAATTTCTTTAAGGTCTTTTATGAATGGCCCCAAAAACTCAGACACACTTTTTGGCTTACTACAGCCGCAAAAGAGGCCCACAAGAAATGGTGATCTGGTGTAATCCACATTAACAGTAGCAAGAATTGGCCAGAACTGCAGTCTACTGCTCTTAAACAATGGCAGCCCATCTACATTGAACTGCATGAACACAGTCTTAGTAGGCAGGGTCAAAGATTTTAGCCTCGACACCAGCCCTTGGGCTAGCCCAAAGTGGTAATATTCCCCGCCCTCTATCTTCCTAGTTGGTATTTCAACCTGTGTCTTGAGAACTGTCCGAGCGTCTTTTGGCAATTCTGGATAAAACACACGCAAAATACTCAACAAGGCAGTCAGTGCCACCAGTGACACTGAAAATGTAGAAGCCCAAAACCTCAGACTAGTCACCAAAAACTCAAGGGTAGGAGCCTCTTTATCGTCTGAATCTGATGCAGAGTCATTAGCAGTGTCCATTGACACATAGGTGTCGCTAACGGCTGAATGTGGCTCATTTTCCCCTATGATGGGTAGGTTGTGTATAACTGACAACCTAGAGGCTGACACACCTGACTCGATCACTACGCTTGGGCACACGGTATGTTCTACTGTGGCCATGTTGCCTTGCATAGTGGAACTATTAAACGTCTTTTCAAACGTCTGTAGAATGTCAGATTCTGTGGCTTTAAGGCTTGATCTAATTTTGCGCCTCTTTGTCCAGCGTGATGCCATTATGCAAGTGGTGCACCAGTTCAGAAATGCAATGGGGGGTGGACAATGCCTAAAATATTTGCTTACTTGAAGGATGTGGATGAATGATCTGGGAAAACAGGACAAAAAGAGAGAGTACAGTGTTGGCAAACAGCATTTAACTTAAAAATCAGAACAATGATGACTTGTACAGCAAAGCATATATTAACAGAATATTTGTTATATTATTAGATTGCTTTGCATTATGGAACAAAACCAATGCTTTCAGTGATCCAGTTGGTGCAGTTTTTTATTATTTATTTATGTTTTTATTTTATTTTTTTATTTTAGTGTTAACACAGACACTGGGCTTTTTAATTCTGCTCCTTGATTGATGTTGCTGCTTGTTAGCATACATTCATGTGAATTTTTAGGGACTCAGTTGTGTAATCGGCACTAACAGTAGCAAGAATTGGCCACAAAGTACAATTTACTGCTCTTAAACAGTGGCAGTCCATCTAAAATAAACTACATACCATGTATGTCAGCAAGTCAGCAGGCATGGTCAAATATTTTAGTCTTCATTTTAGACATCAGCCATTTGGCTAGCCCAAAGTGGTGATATTCCCTGCCCTCCATCTTCTTGTGCACATAATGTTGTATGTCTATTGTTACTTTCTAATTCCTGTTGCTTGTTGTTTGTATACTGTCATGTGAATTGTTTGCACAGCTGTACAATTAAACTATTTTATTCTACTCCAGTGTTCAGTTATATTCTGTGTGGGGTGTTGGGCCATTATCAGAACATATGTATATATATACATACGTATATATATATATATATATTGATCAGAATAGATATATGTTGAATTAGTGTACTTCAGTGTACTTAATTAGGTTAACAATAATGAGCAATGTTGTTTGTAGATACTATTAGGCTACAGTTGTCAAGACTGAACTTGTTTGACTACCCAGTTACCTTGGGGCTCATTCACACCGAGTTGAGCGTGTACAGCGCGTGTCCGTATACAATGTGTTTGTATAGGGATAGAATACGCGCATTTCACTCTTGCGATGTGAACAGTCTAATTTGTTAGCATGCATTCTAAACGAATACGCAGAATGTTTGGTGTGAATGAGCCCTTACACTTTGGGGAGGAAGAGGGGAGGGTGGTGGGATGTTTAAAGTCTATTGTAGGCTACATACTCCATGTGGTATTGCCATCCAATACACCATTAGAAAGCTGTGAGCCAGGATTCCAAAGACACCCGCCATTCCATGTCCCACTGTGTGGTGTAAGTTGACTATGACGATGACTGATTTATGCTGATATGCCCCCCTTACACACTACACTACATTTCTGATTGTGGTGGACTGTCCAAATCTTACAGATAACTTGTACCCTTCAAGTTTTTAGGTCAGTGGAGAGACCTGCCCTGCATCATTACATTCTAGTCCTTGAGTTACACCCATAGCAATGTAATCATATGGCGTGTCTGGTCTTGAAATGTACATGTAGACTAAACTATGTGGAAATGTGACCTCTCCACTACGTGCAGTACCCTCTTTGCCCCACCCCCGCATATTAAGTGGTTTTAACTAGTCTCGCATGCGCGTGAGTTCTTGCTCGCTTGACGGTTTCATGATATTATAACTACAGAAAGTAGCTGGCTTTGATACTAACGCTGTGGATTACGACGACTCGCTTTTCTGATGGGATATACAGACGGTTCCGCTTTGCCTTAAGTGCATGTAAGTAATGATTTTGCTTTAATTTGGTTTGGTTTAATCGCAGTATGTTAGCTTGTGTATAGCTTAGCCATGGTCTCCAGTGGATGCATTGCTTAGCATTAGGTAACGTCGTAGTTAAGATTTCATTCTACTTCATACCTAATTTTATTCCACCGGGTAAATTATTTTGTCCACATTTTTGTGACAATATGCCATTAGGAAAGAAAATGGTGGAGTTTGGTGGTTTCAATTTCCTCCGTTGTATCATGAATAAAGCAGACTGTTGACTATTTTGTTCAGGGAAGGCTCTGATAGCCTGCTGAAAAGATGTAAGGCGGTTGGGAACAAGGGAGCGAGCCAGGTAAAGGCTGCATAGTCGCTTTCTGGCTTTACTGGTCATTTCGGTAATACGATTTTGTAGCCTGTGCAAAGCAGCATGCAACTGGACTTACTAGAGTTTATCATGCAGGAGAAACGTTACAGTCGGCTCTATCTATTGTGGTGCAATCACAAAACTAATAGTATTTGGCAGTACAGTAGCGGCTCGTGGGTAGGAAAGGGTAGGGGAGATAGACTGATTGAGTTTGTCAGAATTCATTTATATCATGCACGAAAGAGCGCGTATACCGCTATCTTTAAAAAGCAAACTTGATGGGGAAAATGTGCGAACCTACACGCTCTGACCCATGAGTACTCACAAAATAAATGGAAAAGGAAAAACTGCCACCTCAGAACGAAACGCGAATAGGGGAAAATTTGGTTCACTGGTGGAAAGTAAATGATCAAAAACATCGCATAAAAGCATGTTTAAGTAAACATAATATAAAAGCGTGATTAAGTAAGTGAATCGTGGTTAGTTGTTGCTGGCAAGTATAGACTTTTTTGACAGAAATGGCTTATAATTTCTGACAATAAAGCCAAGGGAAATCTTTAGTAACATAACCCTGCGTTTTGTTATTAATGTACCGTATCACCTTCTTGCATTGTGTGACATTTATTGTCGTTAAATGGGCAAAGAGTCGTAGCAGTAGTAGAGTACGTTGTAATTCCTAAAGGGAAACATTTTCTTATTCTCATCCCGATTACTGCAACTCTCTTCTGGCTGGCCTACCTGTTTGCGCGATTAAAACCATTGCAAAATGGTCCAGAACGCGGCTGCGCGTATGGTATTCAATCAACCCAAAAGGGCGCACATCCCGAAATCTAAGCTGTTATCCCGAATCAAGCCCTAAATGTCCCGAAAATTGCAATAAAACAGAATACTGAGTAGTATTAAACATTAAAACTGTTCGTAGAGAGGTTGTCGACTGCACGACTACTGCTGAAATGCAGATGTGGGTGCAGCCAGTGCACGCAGCCCCTGCTACAATGTATCTTATTTATTGTTTGACGTTCTATAGGCTACAATTAGGCGCGAATATGCATTGGCGATAGCCATTGTGATAGCGTTTGACATGGCTGGTGTGAGAAATATAAAGAATGAAAGACTTGATCTTTGAATAAAAAAACATGTTTGTGACAGGCTTGAAACAAGTTTTACTGTCTATGTAGGCTATCAGCCACCAGCGAGCAAACCACCCCGTACATAGAACGTACATTTACTGTCTATGTAGGCTATCATCCCGAATTTCAGCCAGTCCAATCTGGTCACCCTAAATATAGGCTACACTACGCCCGGACATGTACAGTAGCAAGTCTAGAATCTCATGTCTGCCCCGTTGACGTCTACAAACCCGCGCTTTTTCTGCAGTGTTCTCTGCTACTGGGCACATAGAATGACTATGATACGAAGCGGGGGATTTCTCGGGGGCAGCGAGATCCACTGCCTCCAGCAATAGAATTCAACGTAATCGCAGCTTCAGTGGAGGTATTTGAGACATGCGAGAAACGTTTTGACGTTCGTTCTGCATTTACAAAACAACACATTATTTACAATTAATCATTGTGTTGGGGGGGGCAATTAGGCAAACAGCAGCATACTAGAGATGCTCGGATGTCGGTTACGGCTGCAGACTCCGCGGCTAAACCGAGGGTCGGGCGAATGACGTGACGAAAAATACTACATATATTTTAATTAACATCGGGCGGGTGGCGGTTTAACTACCCAAATAAAAAAAATAGCCTACATTGTTAAATATACATCCAAAAAACGAGCACACAGCGGGCGGGCGCGGTTTTGAACATTGGTCAGAAACCGGGTGCAAATGGATAGCGAACGGATGATGAATTTTGTAATGTGGTTGCGGCTGAAAAATAGCTCATCCGTGTATCTTCAGAGCATACCTTTGATCATGCTGATTATCTACTTATTATGCCACATAGGCCATGGGTGCATTTAATGTCACTGGTTCTGACTACAGTACCTATGATAATTTTAAAACTGGCAAAAAGACAGCCGCTAACCAGACATCATGCAAGCTGGCGTGTTGCTAGCGCATGCTAACTTATTCGTACAGAAGTGAATTAATGTCAATGTTCTGATAACTGTGCAGTCATGCACATCTGTCAATAGACATAATTCCGCCTTTATCGCTGATCGTAAATGTTTTTATTCAAGGTATGGCTATAGGCTCTGTAGTGGTATACTGCTGCAACACAGTGGACAACATATTAAATGCTATAGCAGATAAATCAGCGAACGGTGTTTATGAAGCCTGAGTGAACTTACTAACGTTACGTTTTAGACACATTGACACATTGCCAGCGTTGTTGATTAGAGGAAAAGCTGCTCGGATTAATCGATGACAGCATGCTATGACAGAATCTAGACTAGTACCATAGAAACTATACTATATAAATTATACGAACACATTACGGTGTAATACAGTTCAGTATTCAAAGATTAGATCAAAGTGCTTGCTTACCTGAAGTTGATTCCGAAATGAATGAGATAGGGTGCAGTACCGCCAGTCTACCACACGATGGTCTCCCAGTCAACTATAAATCCATGACTTTTCGATCATCTTTCCCGGTCGACTATAAATCCATGACTTTTCGATCATCTTTCCTGGTCAACTATAAATCCATGACTTTTCGATCATCTTTCCCGGTCAACTATAAATCGATGCCTCTTCAACATTACAATTTTTACCAGGTAAACCAAAGATCAATGCTCAATCAATCATAAGCAGGACAAGGTTGTATCAATGTTGTTTTAATATCACTGCTGTTAACAGTCGGGTTTCATCAGTTTGGCAATGGTGATTCAACATCTATTTTGCATCAACATTTCAATGTCAATTCAGATGGAAAATCAATATTTTTTCAATGTCAGCTTGCTATCTGGGTATTCATTATGTGTAGCTTACAATTACAGTAAAGCACATATGTAGTTATAGAGCAGTTAGAAACTTGTGTGTGCCGTTTTTTTTTTTTTTTTTTTGAGGTGACTAACAGTTTGTCAGACTTGGGGACCTTACACCAGAGGCTGTGGACAGCAGCATAGGTGCACCGCAGAGAACTGTGCTCTCCCCTGTACTGTTCACCCTGTATACCACCGATTTCAGCTACAACTCAGACTTGTCACATGCAGAAGTTCTCTGACAACACTGCAATCGTGGGGTGTACCAAGGATGGACAGGAGGGGGAGTACAGGTGCCTTGTGGAGGACTTCGTTGGGTGATGTCGAACTAATCAGCTGCAACTGAACACCACCAAAACCAAGGAAATGGTGGTGGACTTCAGGAGAACTGCCCCGCCGCTGGTGCCTGTCACGATTGATGGGGAGAATGTCGAGACAGTCTGCACTTACAAATACTTGGGGGTACACCTCGACAATAAACTGGACTGGTCTACTAATTTATATGCATTCTACAGAGCACACACACACACGCGCGCACACACATGCTGTCCCTGGTGGTGACTACTATACGACTATGGACAGCAATATACTGCACTACCCTGATAACTACTGCACTAAAAGACCCTTCTATAACTACTGCACTAAAGGACCCTTCTATAACACTGGACAATTTTACTGGGACACTGTAATCTATCTACCACAAAGCACCTTATTACGACACTTGTTTACCTCGTAGAATTCTTATTATCTTACTTATCATTAAAAGGTTGTTTCTTCCCTCAGTTCAGTGAATGTTGGATTATGCAGATGTGTGCAATAGGTTTGATCTGTTTTTTGCAATATGTATTATGTGTATGCTACTGGACACCTTCATTTCCTTCGGGATCAATAAAGTTACTCTACTCTACTCTACTACTAACATGTTGGTGTGGGACCAGCCGCGGCCTGCTGGTTAGAACTTAGAGCCATGAAGTTGCCAGTTCGATTCCAGACCAGTGGACCACGGCTGAAGTGCCCTAGAGCAAGACCCGCTCCTCCCCGGGTGCGACTGTAGCAGGCTGTAGTGTATTCTTCACCCTCACTGTGTGTTTCCCTGTGTGCTTTATGTTTCACTAATTTATGATTGGGTCAAATGCAGACACACAATTCCTTGTGTGTGTAAATACACACTACAAAACTGATTCTAATTTCTAATGTTTTATTGTGAAATTGAAGTATGTCTATTTGTCAACAACAGGAACCACAAGATACAGCATAGCCCGAGATGCATATCAGCATGACCTCGGAACCAGCTGCTGAACCAGCAGACACAAGTTTTCTCCCATTGTCAACCCCCTCCTCCTCTACCACAGGAAGCTCTACAAACCTTTCAGGAAAGGCCACACATCACGATTCAGAGTCAAAGAACATAGCCTTCAACACATTTCGTGTGCTACATATCAAAAATTATTTACATGCTCCATTGATCATTTTCTAGTGACCTTACATAAATCCAATAACATTTTATTCAAAAGAACAATGTCATATGTGAAGACAAACTGCAAGTTTTAAAGACTGTCAATGAAGGCAAATCTTTATTTTTTTATATCAATGTTGTATATACATTTTACTTTTTTACATGTTTCTAATAAAATAAATGTCTGCTTTTTCTTTACTTGTTTGGTTTCATTGGTGTACAGACATAGTTATAGTTTTACAGTAAAAGGTTTATGTATTTACAGATACAGAGCCTGTATTACAACAAAACACTAAAAATATTCCAGATTGTATATTTGTACAGAAAATGAATGAAGTACCCATAACATTTTATAAAGCCATATAACGCTAATAACTACATTACTACAATACTATATCTATTACCTCCTGTACCTCTTGAAACCCAACGTAGACACCAGACTGATGGAAATTTCTGTCGGATTGCTGCAACCACACATTATGCAAACGATACCCTTCACTCCAACACGATAGGACACCAACCTGGGGTCTGTTTCCCAAAACCATAGTTGCTAACTAAGTTAGCTACTTTGTTGGTTGCAATGCAATTTCCCATTGCCAACCAACTACATTGCTAATTGGTTAGCAACTATGGTGTTGGGAAACACATCCCTGTATTGCCTGTAAAAACAACACTCTATGAGTACAGGTCTAATGCATATACATCGAACTTCACCGTAACGTAATCATGCATTTTGGTACTTACTCTGTGGACAGCTGTCCATTGGGTCCACTCGGTGTGTTTTTCCTTTTCCAGTTCACTTTATCGGGTCGGAAGAAGAAAGGACTGCAGGATGGATCATTGCAGAGAAATTTTCAGTAGCAGTGACAACTGCGTCTGCACTCCTCTTCGGGAGCATTGCTCTCCATTGATGGCAGTATTTTGTCCCACTGCACAGCACAAACACTCCATTTCAGTCGGCATCGGTTGGCACACTCCACACTCACGCCACCAGTTGGTGTTTGCTCTCCTTCGCTCATCCTGATCGCTTTGAATAGTCAGAGCGTCCTCTTCCCAGACCCAAAGCTTGCAGCTCCTCTTCAGTGAACACAGTTTCGAACAGGTTGGATCTTGGATAAATCTAAGTGTAATCTAAGTCATCATCTTCGTCAGTATTTGTCGCCATTTTTACGCAGTATGAGAAAACAAACTTTCAAACACTGGAACAGCGTCACTGCCCTACTTATCAGTAACTCCACGCTTGTGTGTTGAGGGAAGTGGGGGGATGGGGTTCCCAGGGGCTACGTAGCGTCTTTGAGCCTTTCAGCAGTGCTTTGCCTTTGTGCTTCGCCTGTGCTTCCGCGAAATATAGCCCCCCATCTAAATGCCGCTTGGGAAATTCCTTCGTGTTAATTTGCATTGTCATTTGTACTCGATCTGAATGCACAGGTCACGAGAAGTAATTACAAAAAAAATCGAGTGAGTTGATTTACTTTTGCCACAAGTGGCTATTGGGCGACGTGTGTTTACATCGACTATGCTAAGCTAAGCTAAGGTCAGTGCTCGCCAGACTCGGACAATGGCTGAGTCGACCGGAAAACGCTTCTGCTGACTTATCCAACTCTAGGGACTGCGGGGATAGACAAAATTTCATTTTGGGGTGGCGTATTCCTTTAACTCCCATTATAGTCATCCCTCTCCTGTTTCTGAGCCAGCATTTGTATTGAGTAAAATAGCGCCCCCACTCCCCGTAACGTAGCCCATATGAGGCGAAACAGGTATTACACTCCTGTGGCATCAAGCTCGAATTGGCCTACCAGTCACCACGAATGATGAATATCATTTTGGCATTATTGCTGGGCTGGCATGGTTTTCCCACGCTGGGACTTGGCTTTCACATTACCTTGTTATGTCTCCTTTGCAGTTGTCCTGAGGCACAAGTGTGCAGTGTCTCACCATGCATCGTTCTCGTTCCATCGTTTCATTTATTTGCCAATTAGATTTCGTATGTCCGGAATCTAGTTATTTTAATGTGTAGCACACAATATGCACAAGTTTTGTTGGGTACTGGTATGCATATCAGTTTGATACTTGCAGGGTTCCGTACACGGAGTACGCTTGCTAACTACTTTATCAATCCTACAGGCCAGCAGATCTCTTGTGCAGTAGTTTAAAGCATTGTTTACAGGTGTACACACATGGTTGGCACGAGTCGTTTGATGCACCAAGCTCGCTCTGCTAGGTTATGCTATTTTCTTTAATGTGTCTGCAATAAAGCTTCAAAACCAGGTTGTTTACAGCATCCATCACTTATACAACGCACGCAGAGAAGAGGCAAGAGAGGGGAGACAACCCCTGTTGCACCCCAAGCCAACTCAAACTGAATAAATAATTTAACACCACAGTTGGACTGGCTGTCTTCTACAGCGGCACCTATTCTGTGCTCACCGCGGCTTGTTTTAGGCTACACTGCCGCTGCCAGTGTAGTGCTTGGAGCCCGTGCCCCTGTTGGAGAGCGCCGGATGTTGCACTGCACTGCTACTCGTTTTA
The DNA here is from genome assembly GCA_027475355.1 of Coilia nasus. Lineage (NCBI taxonomy): Eukaryota > Metazoa > Chordata > Actinopteri > Clupeiformes > Engraulidae > Coilia > Coilia nasus. The sequence continues at coordinate 1,672,398 of CM050216.1, read as the reverse complement.
GGCTACACTGCCGCTGCTAGCGTACTGTAGGCCTTGAAACCAGTGCCCCTATTGGAGAGCGCCTAATGTTGAACTGGACCGCTGCTTGTATTAGGCTACACTGCCGCTGCCAGTGTAAGGCTTGAAACCGTGCCCCTACTGGAGAGCGCTGGATGTTGAACTGCACCGCTGCTCGTTTTAGGCTACACTGCCGCTGCTAGCGTAAGGCTCGAAACCAGTGCCCCTATTGGAGAGTGCCGAATGTTGAATTGGACCGCTGCTTGTTTTAGACTACACTGCCGCTGCCAGTGTAAGGCTTGGAACCGTGCCCCCACTGGAGAGCGCTGGATGTTGAACTGCACCGCTGCTTGTTTTAGGCTACACTGTGGCTGCTAGTGTAGGGCTTGGAACCCATGACTACTGGATGTTGAACTGCATTACTGTGCAGTCCCGGGCTGCCGGCAGGTGGGCAGGAATATATTTTGGAGGTTGAACCACCCACAGGAAACGGGACCTCCTGGAAATGGCCCAGTAGCCTTTAGCATTTTATACACTTTTTTTTTTTTAGCTCCACATTGAAATCGAATAATTTTACACGTAGGTTAATAGCGCTTTGCCTGTAACGGTTATCTTATTTTCTCATAATCTTAACAGTGGTGTAGCACACGCCCACTCTTGGCTGTCCAACCCTGAGTAGCCATTTTGTAATGGTGCTGGTAAAGGAATTTTTCCCAGACTTCCCAATGTTTTTTTTCCCACAAAATTGGCAAGAGAGTGTTTTTTCTTTGGGTAACATGGGTTTTCGCCTTTCCCTGAGAGTGTGACTGATAAATAATCGGAAATAATTTAGTCATGTTCTGTAGGTCAAAAAAATAAAATAAATTAATAAATAAATAAATAAAAAAGGGTGGCTACATAAAGAGTAATTTATTTCGCGCAAAACATCAAAGGGCAACGCATCTGTTTTGGTTCACGCCTCAGAATGCTCCCCTTTGCAAATTCCCACACACTGGCAGCTATCGCGCTAGTTCCCACGCACGCTTCGTCTGCCCTGTTTATTTCTGCTACGAAAATTGAGGAGTACTCTGGTCAATGCATCAGCTCTAGCAGCAGAACTAGTTCACCTCACGGACAGTGATTTTGCTTTGCCTTTCAAAATTCAGGATATTGGCTCCGGCTGCGGCCCTGGACCTGACTCCAGTACCATCATTGACAAAAGCACCTTCGATTTAATGCCTCAATGTTCTTCATCGCAAATTCCTACACATTTAAGGCTATCGGGCCGTGCCCATGCACGCTTTGTCTGCCCTGTTTATTTCAGCTAAGGAAATCGAGGAGTACCTGTGTACTCTGACCAATGCTTCAGACTTTTGTAGTCATACTCATTCCGGTCTATCAGCTCTAACATAAATTGCAAGTGGCCGGGTTTCCCAGTTAAGAACCTTCTTAACGAGTTAAGAAGGCACTTAAGAAGAGGTCGGCTAAGAGAAAGCGTTAAGATAAGAGTGTTTCCCAAACGCCTTCTTAACGCCCTTCTTACCAACGTCTTAAGAACCGTCTTATCTGCCTTCTTAACTGAAGCGCAAAGAGCAATCGATCTCAGAATGGCCGATTGGAGCGCATAGTTACGCTAGTAAAATCAAAGATTTTAGAGCGCTACTCTAGAATCTTTGGTAAAATGCTCCAAACTGAAGTGGTATAACACGTGGCGTCTGACTGAACTCATCAATAATATACCGGCTAAAAGTATGACATTTGTCGTCACGACACAAAAACAAAGTGACACATATAATAATACCGAAACAAAGACCAGGGAAATAAAAATGGAAACACAAAATGAAATCAGTATGTCATTTTCATTTCATTTAATGTGTAGGCTATATTCTTATCTGTCTGATAGAAATCTGCTACATGAGGAGAATATGTGTGAAAACCGAGAAATTGACGTCCCCTTGTCATGAACGATAGGGAAAAGAGGGAAAACGCGATCAGGAAAACTGGACGTACTGCATTAATATCTCCTTGCTTACTGTCACATTGCTTTACCTGCCTGAGGGGGGTGCTGTTTTCACTGTTTTGTCGCTAAGAAGGGTGTTAAGATTGGGTTAAGAACTTCTTAGAGATCTTTCTTAACGGCAGGTCTTCTTAGGCTAAGAAGCATTTTGGGAAACGCGGTTGCTTCTTACGGGAGCCTTAAGAAGGGTCTTAAGAAGTTCTTAGCGCTAAGAACTTCTTAACTGCATTTGGGAAACCCGGCCAATGTGATTACTTGCTTGTATGGTTAGCTCAAGGATAACGAGTGGATGTTTAATGGATATACACATGTATAGGGTAACAAAATGTGGTTTAGCATCTCAAGTGCAAAGAGCAGCAAGTGCAAGACCTAAAGTATGTATAGTGTAGTAAATTATGTGCAAATAAATAGGGCAGTATGAATGGGAATATTAGACATTAAATGAGAACTTCAGTGTAAAATGAAAATTGGCATGTTAAAACATCATACCGAGTTGGTATGTGTACTGAGGAGCAAAATTGATTTAGCCTGTTGCATTCAGAGTTTAACTATTTTGTATCGTTTGTCCCAGAAGGCTAACAATGGAAGTGGTAGGTGCCCTTAGACAAAGCATGACGACTACGCTATTTTTAAACCATTAAAACAGCTCGAAGAAACTCCACACTCCATCGGTAGTACAACAAAGGCCCTGTCATTAAAAACGAGGCACTGAGAACTTTGTAAGTGTACACAAGATTTATTAATAAAACAGTTTTGACAGGCAGTACCTTGCTGTAGTTTCTTGTCGCCACCATGATGAAAGTCCGCACAAGTTGATTGACGAACAGGAGGAGAGGTAGTACAATCGACTTGTTTGGACTTTCATCATGGCAGCGACGAGAAACAACTGCAAACTACTGCATGTAAGAACAGTTTTTTAAATAAACGTTGTGTAAATTTACAATATTCTCAGTGCTTTGTTTTGAAACCAAATACTATAAATTGAGTGGTAGATGCTCAATCACAAATCATGCAACGTACGATAATTTTCTTAATAAGTATTCTTCTACCGTTATAGCTGCCATCACTTAGTGGAATGGGAGGATAATATTGTACGTGGGGAGTTGATTCTTCGCCAACTAACTTTGGTTCCAGGCAGTCTTGCAAGCCAGCATGTCAAGGGAGCTATGTATGTACATACCAAGCTATAGCGTGTAGCTTAGCTTAGCCATCTTTCTCAATTCACTTGCATCGAATAGTAAAATCCATAAAGACAGCGATTCTGCTTACAAACAAATACCAAGTTCTACGCTTATTTTTCGGGAAATACTGATGTAAATGTTTCCCCAACATGAATAGAAAAGTAAACGAGCATGACTGTGGCTACAGCTTGTTATCCAACCAGTACGGTAAATTTTCTCCTGTGCGACAGAAACTCACTAGCCGTCGCATGATTTATGGCATCATTTTAGCATAATTTCAGATAAACGTTTCTTACAAGGCAATAACATGACAGATTTCTGATCGAAGCAAATATGTTTTGCTGTGCCCTCTCCGGTTTACAACAATGCCAATATCAAGGTACGGATGGCTTCTCATGTAAAGTTGTTTGATTTCAAAGTGACGCTAAAATGAATGGAAGTCAACGGAATGCTACATGCTGTTGGTCATTTTCCGGGTTGAGATTTCCCCATGGGTGCTTCAACTTCCGGATATATTCCTACCCCCTTGGAGGCACCCGATCGAGTTCCCCTTTGGAATTCCTGTTCCCCCTCGAAAAGCCACATAAAGTGGCTCCGCCCTCAGCACAACTGGCTTTACGGAAAGCCATATAGGACACACTTTAGGTCTCGCTCAGATTCCGACTGTAAAAGGAGAGCATAGGACGCGTTACTACCACAAAACAGCGAAATGGATCCTGTGATGTATCGACAAATTGTTAATTATAAAAAAACGGCATATATCCTGCACGAATAGCGAAAGAAAAAAAATATGTTATCCGCAGACGTTCTTCTAATTTTCAATTAGATGGTAAGAAACTATTAAGAAAGACTGGTAAGAAAGTGTTTCCCTATAGCGTCAAAACAGGCCCATCACCTCCAAAAGGTTTAGACATTTGACACAATGCTGCGATTGTTATAAATGGTTGGTTTGTTTGTTAATAAAAACAAGTTGTTTCAATAGGTGATACCCTATATTATGTGTGAAAAAAAATGATGTTGAGGTGAGGAGGAAAGTTGCTGTGGGGGAGGAGGCCAATCAAATTTTTATAGAATTCCACGACAGCCAGGAAGGAGGACACTCTGGCTGCCAAAAAACAAAATATGCGATAACATCCAGATTTTATTGGCCTGGAATGGGTGTTGACATTGATAAATGGGTAAGTGGATGAATTGTTTGATTTAAAACAAAAGTGCTTGCCTCATGGATTGCATTTTTACTGTTTTGATTTTTTAAACTTTAGATTTCACAGTGTGTGCCCAGTGCCAGTACACAAGGCAGTCTATCAAGCAGGAGCCACAGTACATCCCAATATGCGTATGTATTAGGGGTTTTATTTCCCAGAATGAAAATGGTCTATGTAGAAGGAATGACAAAAGGTTCTTATACTTTTATTTTAAAGGTTGAGTCTCCTCTAGAACTAGTGGGGATGGACCTTGTCGGCAAACTCACCCCAACGACCAGCGGCAATCAATACCTGTGTGTAATGGTCGACTGCTACACAAAATGGGTAGAGGCCTTTACCATCCCGAACAAAAGCGCAGAGGTGGTAACACAATGCATTTTGAAGTTTTTTTATAGGTTTGGAGCACCACAGAGACTTCTCACTGATCAGGGAACTGAATTTGTTAATGAGGTTAGTACACTGTATACTTTATACACTTAAGGAAATTAAATCACTTAATAAAGAACAGAATATTATCTTTTGAATTGTCTACTACTTAAAATACTAAGAAGTAATTTATAACCCTTCATGTTTTGTTTTTTTAATCAGATCAATCGAAACATTTGCAAGTTTTTAAATGTACAGAGAAGTCTCTGTGCTCCCTACCATCCACAGACCAATGGTCTAGTGGAAAGACTAAATGGAACAATCCAAAGGTGAAACTGAAATATATTATTTAAATGTAGCCTGTTAATTAAGTTGTGTTGATGGTGTGTTAATAATCTTGTGTTTGAAAGAAAAACTGCTAAAAAATAACCATGTCCCTGCAGAATGTTATGCAAGCTCGTTAGAGACCGCCCAGAAGAGTGGGATACATACCTTGATGCCGTGCTCTTTGGCCTAAGAACCAAGCCACATCTCACAACGAGATTTTCCCCATTTTTCTTAATGTTTGGGATGGAGGCACGGTACCCATGTGAGCTGGATGAACATTATGAGGTATGACATAATATGTATTCTACTGGAAATGTCTATTAATATGAGCATCAAAAATCCATATGCATTTTTTTCTTGAATAGATCAACCCCTCGGTGGAAGATGTGATTGCCCAGGAAGCCGTGTCAAGGGCAATTTCACTAAAACAAACATTTGACACTATTGTCAAAGACTATGTAAAGAAAAAGCAGGAAAAACACCACAGGATTTTAAATCCATGCCCTCTGGCTGTGGGGGAAAAAGTCCTGCGGAAAAATATCAGGACCCTCCAGCGCAAAGGAGGGAAGCTGGAGCGCAGCTGGCTTGGGCCATACACAATCACCAAGATTGAAAATAAAAGTGCAGACCTTTTGGTCAACAATGGTATTCTTCATCCGAAAATTAACATCGACCACCTCAAACCATTCATTGAACAAACCCCACGATTACCGCACAGAATCCACACTGACCTCCCCCCTATCACTCCCTCCAAAAAACAACGTATTGCATCTGACAACTCCATCCCTTTACTTCCTCCTGTTGGCCCATCAGACCTCAGCCCATTGGATTTATCTGCAAAACCATTACCATCTTCCACTGTGTCATCAGACCCCACACAGCCAGAGGGACATGTCATCTCCACTGCCATGCAGCCAGAGGCCACATCTATAAAGGAGCCAGACTTGGACTCAGATCCAACACCCAGCATACAGAACTGTAAGTTGACGTGTGAAACGTGAGTGTGCTTAACCTACCTTCGCTTAACTTCACTGTTACATATTTATCAAGAATATTATGATGTGTTATAGATATTAGCAGTGCATGGAGTGGAAATGGCAGCCATGTGCTGCTCTCTAAAGTCGGGCCATACAAGTTATTCTTCTCAGAAATAGAAATGCTTGGCCCTGGGAAGGAGCTGGAGAGCGAGGTGCCCATTTTCTAGATTCTTAGCACATAATGGTATTAACTTTGGTAAAAGTGTTAATGCTTTTTTTCAATGTCTATGTAGGTAATAAATGCATGCCTTTTATTAATGGTGAGGCAACACAACAAGTCCTCTGAGATGGCATGCCACATGGACACATTCGCCATAACGTCCATGTGGCAAAACAAAAATCAAAGATTGAAGGTGTGCTTTAACTAATACTTTTGTTGGTGGTGGTGCAGTGGTTAGGGAGATTTCAATCACACCATTCAGAGGGGTGCAATTGAGTAGCAGTAAGTGCACGGTGTCTGCAAGGTATCACAGACTGCTTGAGACAAAAAATGAGCATTTTTTATCAAGGTCTTTGTTACAAATATGTGATTGGTTTTGTTTGTTTTTTGTAAGCTGGACGCAGCAAAATTCAACATCATTTTAGGAGTTGTCAATGACTTCCACCATTGGTTTCTGGTTGTAAGTATCTATGACATAAAACGATTTCTATAATCTCTCCATAAAACAAACAAATTGTATTGTATCTGTTTTTTTTGCTGTGGTATGTTTTGCATGTTTCTTAGGCAATCTATTCATCTAAAAAAAAAAAACATTCTTATGGACTCCCTTGAAGAGTCTGAAGCGAAAAAAAAAATGCTTGGAGACAACAAGGTATTTTCCTGCAACCCATGTACTTTCAATTTCCTTCCTACACTGCACACATCTTATTGTTCATAGCAGTCCAACAAACAACTGCTTTAACTTCTTTGTAGAGCCCTGATGAGAAAAAAGGGTGTAGCGGTGTCACGTTGGACATGTGAGACAGTGCCACATCCTTTTCAGTGTGACACCACATCTTGTGGCGTATTTGCTTTAAAGGTGTGTACAATAGGAAATATAATTATAATTTTACAGCTTGGGTAGTCTGTACATTCGTACTCACTTTGTTGCGTTCAGTTTGCAGAACTCCTCTTAAGGGGCACTGAAATAGACTTCCCTTCTGATGGAGAAGCAGTCAATAAAATGAGGGAAGAAATCGCAATATTTGTTCTCTCTCAGTCTGGTAATGATCATATTTTTTTTATTAATGTGTGTTAATAGGATTCTTGTGCATCACAGTGTATGACACATTTTGTTTTCTTTCATGTGTCCTTTCATTTTATAGATGATCTAAGCAACCTGTGCCATTTCTGTGGGGAGGTGGACACATTTGATGAACAACAAGAAGTTACATGGGTAAGTAGGCCATTTAATGGATGCTGTTGTATTTGTGTACATTAACTAGTTGTGGAAAGTAATGGAGCACCTTTTTTTGTTACAGATTGCCTGTGATTCTTGTGACAGGTGGTTTCATGCAGGATGCGTGGGCAATCCGCCTATGCAAAAACATTTTCTATGTGCTGCATGTGATCATTAAAAAAAAGCCCTATGAACAAATGTAAAATCAGTGTTGTCATTTATGGAGTGTTTTAATTCAAACTTTTTTCTTTTTCAATTTCATAATTTTTAAAATGATTCTGCCCTCTGGGCGCGATGCACCCTCTGGTGTTTCAGTTTAGTTTATCATATGCAAACGACGTAAGTATAACTGCCAGGCTCGTATGGCAGGTGAAGATGAAGAAAGACCACATGTGGACAAGTTGTTCAAATAATAAAGTTTTTATTTAAATATGAATAAAAAGAATGCAATAAGTCAGGGTATGTGAGGTAAGAACTACAAGTGTATGGAGAAACATGAAAATAAAGTACAACAAAATTAAAACTGCAACAATTACAGATGCCAATTTCATAAACGTTAAAATTACAGATTACCTTGTAGCGATAAAAAGACAAGGTTTGACCTAATTCGGTTGCCGTACATACAGCTGTACGTTGACGTACGGTGGTTCTATGCAGAGCGACGAATACGCAAAGTAACCTAGCACCCACGGAAGAAACCTGTTTTTGTCGGCGTCAAGGGGAACGGGAATTTAGGGGGAACTCGATCGGATGCCTCACCTGTCACAATTATACAATTAGCGATTACAGTGGTATGCTATGCGGTTTTCAGTTAGCATGTCATTATGTGGTTGTTAAACTAAGCTAACATCACTTGAGGTTGGAGTTGCGCTTGGGTTGGTTGTGTAGTATATATTTTAAGGTAATTTACATACACCTGTAGGGTGGGGGAGAACAGCTCTGAAAGGGGACGTAGATCTGAAAACATGGGAAAGCTAAAAAGATATGGTGGCCACCTGCTGGCCAAAAGACTAAAAAACATAGAACAGAGGGGCCCGCCACCATTAATTCAGGGCCCCTCCCAATTAGAAAATGGCTGCGGGTAAGCGTCATGCCAGTCTCAAAAATGGCTGACCAAAGTACGTCACCGACGGCCATGTTGGTGGGTCGGGCCGCCACCATTAATCACGAATCTAGATCAAAAAGTCAAAAAGAAAATGGGCCCTGATTGGCCAGCGTCCGCATGCCCCTCCCGAGGGGAAAGAGGGGTGGCCTCTGGACGGGCGGAGCGCCACCATTAATCCAGGATGATGAGGGGCGTGATAGGGAAGCTAGATGATTCGGATTGGCTAAGGGAAAGGGGGATGGCGTCTGTGAGGGAGGAAAGACGTCATCCAGTGCATCTCCTATAAAAGAGGATGCACGAGAGCCCCGGGCTCAGAGCTGCTCTCGGACCTACTTCACTGCGCAGTGGAAGGACACAATAAATCTACAGAACTTGATTCCTGCCTCTTCGAGTCGTGTTTTCTACCTGGGTGATTTGGACTTTGTCTGTGCCGAACCAAAAGGGGGACTTAGGCTTAGAATTTCCACGACAGTTGAAGACATTGGGCCGGTGCAGGTGTACCCACACTGACATGTATGCGCGGATGTTGATCTCTCGTTCTCTGTGCGTGAATGACAGAATCGCGTTGGAAAAAAATTAAAGAGGTGGAATCAATTTGTGGTGCTGCGCCACAGAATGGTCTATGTATGGGAAACACTGCGCTGTTTGATATTAGTTCATGTAACCATGCTTACGTAACGTGTGTTTTCCAGTGTTATTCACTGGGCCTATTTCAATTGGAAATGTTATTTGGTTGATGGTGTGTCCATGTAGGAGAAAAAATATCATTTTAATTACTCTAAGCCTAGTCCTTTGTGTCACTTTAGTATTGCCAGTTTGAACTCAATATTAGTGACCTGTCCAAATCTTTTCATCACTTAATTTAAGTTGAATGTGTAAGAAGGTGGACACCTACTAATTACTAAATTGTGCATCTTTTCACAGAGAAAACACAATAATCATCTGGAGAGGTACAAAACCCTCACTTCAAATGCCCCAAAAAGAAAGTCGGAAGGAGCACCACATGAAGGCCCCCCACCCAAACAAGTCATGGAGCACCAGGCCAGTGTCGACAAAAAAATCCTTAACTATATAGTGCAAGGTCTACACGGAACTAATACAGTTGAATAGCAGGGTTTTATAGATCTAATACATCACCTCCAGCCCAATTTAAACATCATGTCCCGCAACACTCTAGTTAACAAAATACAGAAAGCCTCTCTTGAAATGAGAAACAATCTGAAAGCAGCATTGAGTGAAATCGAGTTTATTGGCACTACAACGGACTGCTGGACGGCATACAGGCGTGGATTTCTCAGCGTGACCGCACATTGGATAGATCCTCAGAGTATGAAGAGACAATGCGCTGCCCTAGCCTGTAAAGAGCTGAAAGGGCCTCATACTTTCTCTGCCCTTGCCAGTGCATTAAATGAAATCCACAGTGAATTCAACATTCGTGACAAGATTACGCGCACCACTACTGACAACGGCTCAAACTTCATAAAAGCTTTTAGACTATATGGTCAGACTGATGAAAACAACAACCCAGGTCCCAGTGTAGAGAGTGGTGAAGCCGAAGATGATTATGTTGGTGATTGTAGTGGTGAAGAACAGGCGGGCGAGAGTGTGGAGTTTGTTGAGGCTGGAGCCATACTTGATGAGGATGACTGCCTGGAATACCAGCTCCCCAGGCATCATCGTTGCGCTTGCCACCTTCTTAATTTGGTGTCAACTGTTGATGTTGAAGAGGCCAATGTCAACAGCGTCTACAAGCGGGTTTCACGCTCAGCCTTTTCAAAGTGTTGGGGTCTTTGGAACAAAAGCGCAAGATCCACCACGGCAGCAGAGGTCATCAACAAGAACTGCAAACTACAGCTGCTGAGGCCGAACACAACCAGGTGGAATTCACTGTTCTTAGCGGTTCAGAGGATCGTGAGAATCACAAGAGAGCAAGGAGAAGGGGCCATTACAGCTGTGTGCAGTGCACTAAAGATACCCATGTATGTACCAGCCACTTTTTATTTTTATATTACTTCAATCAAATTGAACAGAAAACTCCCATTAATGCATTTCTTTAATTTACAGTATTTTTTTTACTAACTTGTTGCACAAGTGATTTGCAGAATTTCTTTGTTATTGAATTGATGGTGTCATTTTGTGTACTTTCTTTGTTTCAACAGGTTAACACCTGTTGAGCTTGCGTTCCTGGCCGACTACACAAAGACCATGAGCCCGGTGGCCAAGGCCCTGGATGTCCTGCAGGGAGAGACACATGTTCAAATGGGCTGGTTGATGCCAACGATAACAATACTCAAGAACAAACTCCAAAACCTCCGCATTTCCACCAAGTTCTGTAGGCCTTTAATTGATGCTCTGCTGTCAGGCCTTGAGAAGCGATTCGAACAGGTCCTTACGGAGCCAGAGCTGATTGCTGCTGCAATTCTTGTGCCCAAATTCAAGACGAGCTGGACCAGTGATGATTGCACCCTGAGACTCGGCAAGTGCTGCACTGTTTTGCTTTTTTACCTTAGTATAGATATTTGCTGCTAAGTAAATTTTCTAAGAAATTTTGGGACCCCTCATGATTGTTTTTTGCCAGGCTTGCACAGACTTTAAAAACAAAAAGACCAAATACGACTTCATTTATCCAATGCAACTGAAAAACAATAGTTTCCCCCAATTTCAATGCACAATACCAATAAAATGTGGGAAGTGAGTACTGGCTTGTGAGAAGTAGTGGCACCCTTCACAACAGTGATCAGTGTTAAAGTGATAAAAGGACTCGTCATTGTTTAAACTATTGCTAATATTATAGGTCTTCAGATGCCTGCTGTGGTAGCATTGAGAAATCTGTCCTTATGTAATGGGTAGTACACTCCAATCTGCTTACTATACATTTCTATTGGTTTCTATGGACTGTGTGAATTTTGCTCAAAAGCCAACCGGTTCTGGAGGGTGCCAACACTTTCAGCCGTGACTGTACAAGACAAGCATTTACTGGTATAAGGCACATAGTCATTGTGCAGTTTTTCAGTGCCGTAAATTCAATATTTGGTCTCATTTCTTTCCCCTTATTCATTAGGCCTTGACTACATCAAAAGGCACTTGAAAGACCAAGGTGAGGAGAATCAAACTGAGAGCTTGTCGTCTTCTTCAGAGGAGGATTTCTTTTCTTCAATCAAACACACCAGTTCACAAGAAAATGGCAAACAGCTGGAGACGTACCTTGGCTGCCCAGGTGATACGATGGATGTCCTCAAGTCTTTCCCAGCAATTTGCAAACTTTCCCTAAGGCTCAACACAGCACTCCCAGCCTCAGCAGCATGTGAGAGACTAGTGTAGCAGGACAGATCTTCAAGCCAAAAAGGGCACGTATTGATCACAAGAACTTTGAGAATCTACTTCTTTTGAAGCTTAACACAGCATTCTGGTAGTCTGATGCTGTTATATTCTTTGTTGCTTCTAGCGTACACATGCTCATATGCAGTTCTTAAGTGTCCAGTTTTACGTTCCAGTTTTTGAAGGCATCTATGGACCCTATCATTACATAGACATAATGTCCTGAAGTTATATGTGATGTCATGTAAGGTTTTGTATGTAGTGATAAGTTGGGAGCTCATTTTAAATTTCAGTTTTGGTAATGGTAATGGTTTCTGATGCACAATTTTTTTTAATGGGATTTAGACTTACCTTGTGCTCCTACTGTGTATGCGAAGTTCTTGCATTCTCCTCCTCTGAGTAAATTAGCAAATGAGATATGCTTCAAAATGGAACACTCACTCACGGCCTTGGGCTACATATAATGTCTTAGGTTTTTGATGAAACTCTCCCAGATATGTATGTTCTGGCAGTTATTGCAAGCCTGAGTATCTTCTGAATTAAGTTTGTGGAAAACATGCTCCTGCAGTTTGTTGTCGGTAATAGGTTTGTTGATGACTCTACTGCGTGTTGGGCCCTGATCAGATTTTAAACCAATCTAGTGGTATTCATTGTATGATGACCAACGACCAGTTTACCAAGATGATTTATTATTTTTAAAGGATACTTTATACTTTAATACTTAAAGTAGGTTTTGAATTGCATACTTTTTTACTTTTACTTGAGTAAAGAGGTCAGGTTGATACTTCAACTTTTACCAGAGTCTTTTTAAACTCCAGTATCTATACTTAAGTAACAAATGTGTGTACTTTTGACACCACTGGCTATTGCCATCTTTTTACGGTTGCATTCTGAACTAAACAATTTGTAACGTTTCTGCAGAATGGGCTTACAATGCTAGTCTTCGGGGCAGCAAGTACGAGTGAACCCGTCAGTTGCTTGTAAACTCTTACAAACGCAATGAGCTAGCCAGCATTCGCGGTTCCCAAAACAAAAAAGTAACACCGTCACAGCAGAATGACACGCATACCATTTGAACGAACACAACCCCGGATTTTCCAAGGCTAAACCAATGATATTGCTTGCAATTACTTGGGTTACAATATCGAAATAACTGTGTTGCACCGACGCTCGCAATTCGTTCACAACTTCCATGCAATTCCATGCATCAACCGATCACTCAAGGTAACAAATAACGTTACACTACTTAATACAGTACTAGCGATTTTTTGGTCTGTATTTTATAAAGAATGTTCTGTTTAACGCTGTTTAAATGCTAAGGTGTAAGGTCAATTTTGGTCCTCTGCTGCCACCTACTGGCAGATAATGGTATTTTTGTGAGTATGGACTGTAACTGACTTCACATCTCAAGATTCGGACATTTTCTCCTTTTGTAACAGAGCATGAAGCTCGACTCTGATGTTACGTTTCAGAATTCAAATGTTTAAATGGTTATCCTTCTGAATTACAAGGTTGTCTTGAAGGCATCGTCGGTAAGTTTATGCTTTATGAGATGATGTATGGATGGATGATTTAATAGCTATGAGTTTGGAAAATTGTCGTGTGAATGTTAGGCTATATGCTAGTTATGAAAATCTGTTGCTGCTAGCAATTTTGTTGTATCACACTGAGTGAATTGTATTTGTGCCTTTAGTTTTACCCTACTCCAGCGGATTATAAAGAGTTGAACTACAGCCTTTCGTTTGTGTAAGTTGTTGGAGAGGAGTTGTCTGGCTGTTGACAAGACAAGGCGTTGGGGCAGAACAGCACAGTAAAACGACGTCTTCGGCGGGCTAATCTTCACGCTTGGAAGATAAAGGACTACGTGGGAGCTATGTGCCCATCGGAATCACCGCGACTGGATTATCATCTCAAGTAAGCACGACAAAATCAAAACTAAAATGTCAGGAAAGGCTTCAAATTCAGGATCGTTAAAAACCAGATCTAACGCCTCTTGTTCATCTAAAAAGACCTCAAGCTCTTCTGCTGCTAGTAAACTAGCTGCTGCCAACGCCCGCGCAGAGGCAGAGGCTGCGAGGACTGCAGCAGCATTCGCTGCAAAGGAGAACGAACTGAAATTAAAACAAGCAGAATTAGAATTGGAAAATAAGCGTTTGGAAATTACACTTGATAAGGTTCACCTTGAAAAAAGAGCTGCAGCTACAGCGGCCAAAGCAGATGTATTAGAAGCAGCAGCGGTACAGGAATCTGATCAGGATTTCAGTGACATTGATGTGCCAACTGATGACTCGCAAGCACGCACCAAAGACTATGTTGAAGGACTGACTAAGAGCGCTCCAGAAGTGCACATGGACAGCGCTCCTGTTGACGTTCCAGACGTGCAGGCTTCTGAATGTGCTCAAACTGTTGCTTCTTACCACACTGTAGGCCCAAGTAGATTGCCCCCTCAGCAGAACCGTGCCCCTCTCTACACACAGCACACCCAAACAATAAATCCGCCCATACAGCAAGGCATTAATGAACACTGTGCGCAACAATTACAGCGCCCTGGCCATATGCCTGCAATGACACCGCACCCTGAGATGGTGCGCCAGCCCGCAGGAAACGGCCACAGTGTCCCTGCACATAATAAACCATTAGGCAACCCCTGCTCGCCACCCAACACCTCTTACCAGCAACAAAATCCTGTGCACGCTCAGTTTAGTGAAAACAGAGGAATGTCAGACTTTGTCAGATTCATGGCCCGGCGTGAGCTAATTTCCACTGGGCTTATGCAGTTCAATGACCGTCCTGAATGCTTCAGAGCTTGGAGAGCTTCCTTCATGAACTCTATTAGAGACCTTATCCTATCTGCTAGCAAGCAGCTTGACCTTCTTGTAAAATGGTTAGGTAAAGACTCAGCTGAACATGCTAGGCGCATAAGGACTGTGTATGTGAACCATCCAGATCATGGACTCACAGCTGTATGGGATCGGTTATATGAATACTATGGCGCACCAGAGGTCATTGAGAGCTCTTTGCTCAAAAGATTGGAATACTTCCCCAAGGTGCAGAACAAAGATGGACGAAAATTAAGAGAACTGGGCGACCTACTGATGGAAATACAGGCCGCCAAAGCTGATGGGGAACTGTTTGGCCTTAGCTATTTAGACACACCCCGTGGAGTTAACCCTATTGTGCAGAAACTGCCATTTCACTTGCAAGAAAGGTGGCTCACACAAGGTTTCAACTACAAGGAACAATTTAGGGCTCCCTACCCCCCATTTAGCTTCTTTGCGAACTTTGTGTGCCAGCAGGCAAGAATGCGCAATGACCCTGGCTTCACACTGGCAGCCCCCAACAATGAACAGTCTGGTGACAGCAAGTCAACATTTAAGTCAGAGGGTCAGAGAACAGTAGCTGTACTCAAAACTGGAGGGACACCCAATGCCCCACTCACGCCCTCCGAGTCCCCATCTCCAGACAAGTCCACCAGCAGGGAGGACCCAGCCAAACACTGTCTGCTACACAACAAGCCCCACCCCCTACACAAGTGCCGCGGATTCAGAGACAAGCCAATAGAGGAGAGAAAAGCACTCTTGAAAAAACATGGAGTGTGCTACAAATGCTGCAAAGCCATACAATTGGCAAAAAACTGTAACAACGAGGTAAGCTGCACAGAGTGTGGAAGCGGCACACATGTTGCAGCGCTGCACCCCGGCCCAGCGCCGAAAACCAGCAGCCCTGTAGACCCTGCACCGGAGGATGGCGGGGAGACTTCCGTCTCAGCTTCATGCACCAAGGTATGTGGAAAAGACGTCTCAGGGCGCTCCTGTTCAAAAATATGCCTCGTAAAGGTGTACCCAGACACTCACCCGGATGCAGTAGTCCGTGTGTATGCTATACTGGATGAACAAAGTAACCGATCGCTTGCGCGATCTTCAGCGATTGAGTTCTTCAGCGTTTTCAACATCTCGGCACGTCCCTCGCCATACTCCTTGAAAACATGCGCAGGAACGATAGAGACTGAAGGCAGACAAGCACGCGGCTTTGTGGTGGAACCAATTGATGGCAGTGTTGCGCTCTCACTGCCACCACTAATCGAATGCAACGAAATCCCGAACAATCGGGCAGAGATTCCCACACCTGAGGTCGCCTCAAGCCACGGCCATTTGAAACATCTCTCAAAACACATCCCAGACCTCGACTCACAGGCTCCAATTATGCTCTTGTTAGGACAAGACATAATGAGGGCCCACAAGGTGCAAAGACAGGTTAACGGCCCACATAACGCACCCTACGCCCAAAAGCTGGACCCGGGCTCGGTGATCGTGGGTGATGTGTGCATTGGGGACATGCACAAGCCGCCTCTCGTCCACTCCTACTACACCAATGTGCTGAGGAACGGACGCCCCTCTCTTCTTCAGCCATGCCCGAACAGCTACACCGTGAAGGAGAGATACTGTGACACTGAACCCCCCTCACATTCCCTCCTGCACAGAGGCAGTCATGCTAAAGGAATAACGAACTCTTTGGACAGTGATGAGTTTCAGACAACCAAGCATGATGACACAGAAGCCCCTTCCATAGAGGACTTGCAGTTCCTAAGCACCATGGACCAGGGAGTCTACAAGGACGAGGGAAGCAGCTGGGTGACTCCCCTGCCCTTCAGAGTTCACCGACCACAGCTGCCAGACAATCGTGCTCAAGCCCAGGAGCGCCTCAACTCGCTTCAGCGCTCTTTCAAAAAAAAGCCTGAAATGAAAGAACAATTTGTCTCCTTCATGGAAAATATATTTCAGAATGGACATGCTGAATTAGCTCCCCCCCGAAACCTGGAGAGGAGCACTGGTACCTGCCATGCTTCGGCGTTTATCATCCGAAAAAGCCCTCTCAGATAAGAGTAGTGTTCGACTCAAGTGCACAGCACAAAGGACTGTCTCTGAACCAAGTGCTCTTAACCGGACCAGACCTCAACAACAGCCTCATCGGCGTCCTCCTCCGTTTCAGGAAAGAACACATCGCCTTCTCTGTGGACATTCAACAAATGTTCCACTGCTTCAAGGTCAAGCCTGAAGACTGTAACTTCCTCAGGTTCCTGTGGTTTAAAGATAATGACCCAGACAAAGAGATTGCAGAATACCACATGAATGTCCATGTGTTTGGAAATAGTCCCTCCCCAGACGTGGCCATTTACTGTCTCAGACGCGCAGCTCAGGAAGGCCAGAGTGAGTACGGAAAAGATGCGCAGCAGTTTGTGAGCAGAGATTTCTATGTAGATGACGGGCTGAAATCGCTTCCTACAGCAGAACAAGTCATCAGTCTGCTCAAAAGAACACAAAGGATGCTCGCCTGTTCCAACCTTAGACTGCACAAGCTGGTCTCGAACAACAAAGAGGTCATGGAGGCCTTCCCATGTGAAGATCGTGCCACAGACCTGAAAGACCTCGACCTTACTGCTGACGATCTACCAGTGCAAAGGAGCCTCGGGCTACACTGGGACCTGGAGTTAGACTGTTTCACTTACCGTGTGGAGGACGAGAGAAAGCCATTCACTCAACGAGGAGTTCTCTCCACAGTGAACAGCCTGTATGATCCTCTCGGATTTGTCTCTCCAGTGAGGATTCAAGGAAAAGCACTCCTTCGCGAACTCAACACTGACTCTCCAGACTGGGACGCTCCACTGCCTGCAGAAAAGGAGAAATTGTGGGACAGCTGGAGAGATTCTCTCCAAGAACTAGAAAAATTAAGAATCCCCAGAGCTTACACTCCCCTGTCAGTGTCTACAGCTGAACGAGTAGAGCTATGTGTTTTTTCAGACGCGTCGGAAATGGCAGTCGCTGCAGTTGCCTATTTAAAAACTGTAGAGGCAGATGGCAGATGCCACACAGGACTGATTTCAAGCAAGGCCAGACTCACACCTCGTCCTGAACACACCATACCCCGTTTAGAGCTATGCGGAGCAGTCATGGCAGTGAATCTGGCTGAGACGATCATGTCTGAAATCGACATCACATTTGATGCGGTCACATTCTACACAGACAGCAGGATTGTGCTCGGGTACATTTCCAATGAGAAAAGAAGATTCTACGTGTACGTGAGCAACCGAGTCCAACAAATCAGACGAAGCACCCTGCCACAACAGTGGAGGTATGTGCGCACACAGCACAATCCCGCAGACATCACAACCCGCTCAGTCCCAGCAGGCTGCCTGAAAGACACAATGTGGTTCACTGGGCCAGCATTTTTGTGTCAGCCTAGCGACACTCTGCCTGCTGAACAGACTTTTGAACTCTTACGGCCAGAACAAGATCCTGAAATCCGGCCACAAGTGACCACCCTGTCCACGACAGTGCTTGACCACCTTGGCTTACAGCGCTTCAGCCGCTTCTCGCGCTGGAGTTCTCTCACAAGGGCTATCGGTGCACTGATCCACATCATTCAGTGTTTTAAAAAGAATAGTGATAAAGGCCTGTGTGAGAAAGGGCCTCTTTGCCGCACGCCTGTAGCAGTGGACATTCTTAATCAGAGTGCAACAGTTATCATTAGAACCGTCCAGACAAGAAGCCTTTGAGAAAGAAATACAGTGTCTCTCATTTCATGCAAACATACCAAAGAACAGTCCACTCTGGTCTCTGGACCCCTTTCTCGACCAAGAAGGCCTGCTGAGAGTGGGCGGACGTCTTGCAGCTGCTGATTTAGGACCCAATGAAAAGAGACCGTTGATCTTGCCTGGGCGTCATCATGTACTGTAGCTATCCTCACTGTGCGCCACTTTCATGAACAGACACAGCACCAAGGGCGCCACATTACCGAGGGTGCAATCCGATCTGCAGGCTACTGGATATTAGGTGGCAAGAGATGTATCAACAGAGTGATTTTTGAATGCATTGTCTGCCGCAAACTCAGAGGAAAGTGTCAAGTCCAAAAGATGGCTGACCTGCCGCCAGACAGACTCAGCGCTGAACCTCCCTTCAGTAACGTTGGCATGGATGTTTTTGGGCCCTGGGCTGTTGCTGCGCGCCGCACAAGAGGAGGATACGCTGAGAGTAAGAGGTGGGCAATTCTCTTCACTTGCTTGTCTGTCAGAGCCATTCACATCGAAGTCATTGAGTCTATGGACTCTTCCAGCCTTATCAACGCACTCAGAAGGTTCCAGGCTATCCGAGGCCCAGTGAAACACTTACGCTCTGACAGAGGCACAAATTTCATTGGAGCTTCAAAAGACCTAGAAATCCCCTCTAATGCTGATGAGAAAGCAGTAAAGAGATTTCTCTCTGGCCAGGGCACCACATGGACTTTTAATGCCCCACACTCCTCTCATATGGGAGGGGTTTGGGAAAGAATGATAGGTGTCACACGCCGCATCCTAGATTCGATGCTCATGCAGATGGGATCCTCCAAACTCACACACGAGGAGCTCACAACCTTTTTGGCTGAAGTCACTGCCATTGTGAACAATCGCCCACTCGTGCCTGTATCCACGGACCCGACAGATCCTTTTATCTTCACACCCGCATCACTGCTGACTCAAAAGGTAGGCCCTTGCCCACCTCCGCCCGGCGAGTTTGACCACAAGGACTTATACAAGCAGCAGTGGCGCAGAGTTCAAAGCCTGTGTAATACGTTCTGGGACAGGTGGCGCAAGCAGTACCTGGCTACACTGCAACCCCGCAGAAAGTGGCCATCCGACCAGCCAAATCTCACAGAGGGAAGTGTAGTGCTTCTCAAGGACATTCAGTGTAGGAGGAATGACTGGCCTCTCTGCATTATCACAGCTGTGTATCCCAGCAAAGATGGACGGGTACGCAAAGTCCAGCTGAGAGTTGCTAGAAAGGACGGGACAAAGCTGCTTCTCAGACCTGTGAATGAACTGGTATTACTCATTGCCCCAGACAAATAAGTCAGTGGCATGTTAACCAAGGTTTAGTGTAGGATATTTCTTGACAAATGAGAAGTGTCATGTTTAAGAATGTTTGTTATATATATTTTAAAAAAAGGGAAGGAGAGAAAACATTACGTCAATTTAATACATAATTTTGTTTATTGAGTTCATTTTGATTTTCAGAAAAGGAAATGTACAAACGAAGGAGAAATGTGTGAAACCCCCTGGGTATCAGGTGGGGAGTGTTCTGTTTAACGCTGTTTAAATGCTAAGGTTTAAGGTCAATTTTGGTCCTCTGCTGCCACCTACTGGCAGATAATGGTATTTTTGTGAGTATGGACTGTAACTGACTTCACATCTCAAGATTCGGACATTTTCTCCTTTTGTAACAGAGTATGAAGCTCGACTCTGATGTTACGTTTCAGAATTCAAATGTTTAAATGGTTATCCTTCTGAATTACAAGGTTGTCTTGAAGGCATCGTCGGTAAGTTTATGCTTTATGAGATGATGTATGGATGGATGACTTAATAGCTATGAGTTTGGAAAATTGTCGTGTGAATGTTAGGCTATATGCTAGTTATGAAAATCTGTTGCTGCTAGCATTTTGTTGTATTTATGATAGTGAATTGTATTTGTGCCTTTAGTTTTACCCTACTCCAGCGGATTATAAAGAGTTGAACTACAGCCTTTCATTTGTGTAAGTTGTTGGAGAGGAGTTGTCTGGCTGTTGACCCCGGCAAGGCGTTGGGGCAGAACAGCACAAAGAAAATGACCATTACGCATTGGAACAATGTTAAACTTAAGACAATACAGCGGTTAACACAATTTTTCAACCGTAAATAATGGAGAAAATACTTTTGTGAACTAGTTTGGTCTCTGTACTTGTCGTTGCAGCCATCTTGCTGGTGATTCGCAAGGCATTCTGAGAAAAATGCTCATACCCCTCTGTCTGGAGTGTGCCTCTGAAAAATCTTCGTTTGGAGGGGTATATAGCCCTACCACTTCCCCCTACCCCTCTGCCCTCTAGTGGTGTGAACCTTCACTCATCTC
This sequence comes from Coilia nasus, assembly GCA_027475355.1. NCBI lineage: Eukaryota > Metazoa > Chordata > Actinopteri > Clupeiformes > Engraulidae > Coilia > Coilia nasus. The sequence goes on along the minus strand of CM050216.1, from coordinate 1,651,572 downwards.
ACGATTCGATTCGATTACGATTATTAAGTTAGCAATTCGATTCGATTCGATATCTCGATGCATCACGATTATTCACATCACATTACTATTATTCACAACATATTACTTCACATGGCTTTACATTACACGATTATTCACAAGATATTACTTCACATGGCTTTGATTTCATCAACAAACACAAGCAGTGAGATATTACCTTCCTCTTTTATTTGATAAAATTTATCAATTGTCAAAACATCCTACCTGCACATCAGTGTAGAAGCATATTCTGACAGGGTCATTTGAACTGTCAAAACGTCCTATCTGCTATATAATTGTGGAAGCATACTCTGCCGAGGTAAATTGGTGATGTATGCTACACGACGACGAATAGGTCACGTAGATGAGACAAAGACCATAGACACAGGTTGCCATAGACAAAACGGGTTACCGGGTGCTATTTTTAATACTTATGGCGAGAAAAAAATGACTGTAAAAGGTACAACATAGTTGCTGTTTAGCCACAACCCACGTTTATTCCACAAAACACTACAGCACAACAATGCAGCAACTTTTCCTCTTACCCCGCGCGCACCCACACACACATGCGCGCACACACACACTCAACTCCCTTTCCTTAAAGGCACAAACACATAAGGAATATCAGCAGAACAGAACACAATTAACACAGGTTATCACAATACATTATAATCGATTATGATCTGCTATTGAAACGATTATTAATTGTTCACGTCTGCATCGCGATGCATCAATTATATGATTAATTTCAACACCCCTACTGCCCTCAGGGGAAATGGGACACCCCTACCCCTACATGTGCACGAGCAAACCGGAGGGGTAGGGGAAAGGGGTACGGCCAAGGGGTGTAATGGGATTCAGCCCAAGTGATATATAAAAATAGACTGGCTGAAAAGCAAATTCGAAAAATTAGTGCTAAATGGGAAAGGCGTACAAAAAGGACTGTGATCCATGACAAAAATGGGAACATTGGATCTTAGTATTTTAGTACAATTTTAAGGATGTAGTGGCTCGTTTGGGCCATGTTGAGAGTTTGACTCAATTGATTCATACAGCTATAGAGATATGTAAGTTCTGGTAACACCATGACTGATGAGGATTTGTGTGCGCTTTCTGTACAGCGTGGGTATTTGAGGGGGCATACGCCGGAGGGTGTTCCACTGACAGTTTTGTTACAGGATCAGAATGAGACCAATGTTGAGAATTTGCATAGCTACGTCACCGCTAGCACAGATGAAGAAGGTGAAGATGATAATGCAATGCTAATAGCTCCGTTATTATATGATAAAATGAAAAACACCTTTGGTAAATTAAGGGATGTGAACATATATAAACAAGGATTGACATCATTCACGAAGGGTTTAGTTAAGAATGTTTATCTATTTGGTACACAAATGCCAATTATTGTTAAGGGTTCTGGTTCGCATTACCAGCCCTGGGGACATACTGACGTGCAGGGTCTGATTTCACATCTCCCTTCGCTTCAAGAAGGAGCAGGAGTATGGATTATGACATTTGAAGACCAGACTGAGGGACAGACACTTGCCCTCGGGGACATTAAGTATTTGCTTGGTATTATTATCGGCAAAGACGCTTTGACTGATGCTTTGCGCAAGGTTGACTTGGATTCGATAGTGAGAGATCCGCTACTGAACACATATCCTTCACAAAATACTGTACCCGTGTCTGGGCTACTTTGTGAGCTGCCTATCCAAATCGTTGTCCAGCTACTGAACTGCTCCCATCACCATGTGTGTCTCACTTTTCACAGCCACAGTTCTAGTAGGAACCACCAACTGGTTGGCAACCGCGTAATCCAGTGGACACACCCTCTTTGCTCAAATGACCCCTCAAGACGCTCAGTGCTGGCTTTGTGGTGGTCGGCGGGGGTCGGATTCCGGTGGGTCAGAAGTCAGTCTCCAGTGGCAAGTCCTGTGAATTTTGATCCCATGGGGCAATACTGACTAGCTTTTGAATTAGATACAGTTTTCCAGGTAACTCAGGGACTAGATGAGGAACCACATATATCTGCAATAATACAAGGACATACACTATCATTATTAGTTGATACTGGAGTCATTTATACTTGTGTTAATATTTCTTATGTCCCACATATTAAAAAGAATGAGTCAGGGAAGGTCGCTAGGACAATAGGGTTTTCAGAACAAGTTCAATTGCTTCCATTTTCTGCATTTTCCAGTTACAGTTCATGTGTCACGGTTTCGCTCTGGGCTTGGGTTTTTTCGTGTGTGTTTTGTCATTGTTAACCACCTATTAGTCTATTTGGTTCACTTTACCGTGTGTTACTACTCCTTCCCCGCGTTATCTGATTATGCACTGCACCTGCACTTCCTTGTTAGATCCTCATTAGATTATCTCTCACTCGTTCTCCTCGCTTCATGATCGCTGTAATCATCCGTCTCACCTGCACTTCCTGGTTTGTGATTATCACGAGTTATTCAATCATTCTACTCACCTGCACTCCTCGTTCACGCTCGTTTCGTTCCCGGGGTTTCCACTACTTATACTCGCCCTTCTCACTCACTCCTTGTCAGTCCGTCTGCGAACCCACGGTGTATTCCTCGGCAAGCTTTTTGACTCCTGGCTTCTTCTTTGTCTGCGTAGCAGTTCTCCCAGTGTCTGTCTGTTCCCTGTTTGTTCCTGTTTTCCCTGCCTGTTCATCTCCAGTCTTCGGTTGCCGACTCCTGCCTGTCCCTGACTCCGCCTGGCTCTCCCGCTCCTGGCTACGACTTCGGATCGTCCCTGGCTCTCCCTGGCTCTTCTGTCCTCCGGTGCCGACCTCTGCCTGTCCCTGGTTCTGCTCAACGCTCCAGCCCTGGTGAACGACCCCTGCCCGTCCTCGACACTGCTCAACGCTCCAGCCCTGGTGAATGACTCCAGCCCGTCCTCGACACTGCTCTACGCTCCAGCCCTGGTGAACGACTCCTGCCCGTTCTCGACACTGCTCAACGCTCCAGCCCTGGTGAACGACTCCTGCCCGTCCTCGACCCTGCTCAACGCTCCAGCCCTGGTGAACGACTCCTGCCCGTCTTCGACCCTGCTCCACGTGCCTGCCCTGGTTATCGACTCCTGCCTGCCCCCGACCAAGCTCCGCTCTTCTGCCCCTGGTACCGACCATCGCCTGCCCACGACTCTTCTCCTGCTTCCGGGAGTGGGTACTCACCGCCCGTCTGCCTGGGTGTCTCGCCGCGCCGTTGTGGATACCTACCTGCTCTCCGGAGCTGTTGACTTTGTCCCTTTTCCCCCAACCCTTAATAAACTTCTTTTGAGGTCACGCATTTGGGTCTACCTGTCTGTCTGTCCGGGTTTTATGACATCATGTAGGAACACATACCACAGTTATGCCAATATTGCTGTCTTCCTCGATCCCTGTAAATCTTCTGGGCCGGGATGCGCTGTGCAAATTAGGTCTGAAAATAGAGTGTACTTCTCAGAGGGTGTCTGTAGGTGGCCCTGTGGTGTATATGTTTCTTCTGGCTCATGAGGAGGTGTCTCGTCCTTTATCTATAGCCCCTTTCACACTGCACGACACGGGGTGGCGACACGGTACGACACGCTAATTTAACACGGGGTCGCAGTGTGAAAGCACGGCGTCATGTTTTTGACCCCTCTTCTGAAAAGGTGGGTGGAGGAGGCGTAGCCCAGTGGCACACTGTAACATTACGCCAAGGATATTGCTGGGCGTGTACAATGACGTGAAAGACCCGTGTATTGGTGGTAAATACACCTGTCTGCAAAGTTTTCATTCAGTTTTTTCAAAACAATCATGGCGGGACACACAGAGTTGTTGCTGGCTCTTTGCACAACCATTCAAGGGTAAATGACATGGTACTGTACTGCACCTGGATGCTTACATGGGATTGCAAATATATGCATGAATACATTTCATGCCGAATTACTGTAGCTATTTGTACACTGTACCACCAACATATGCATATGCAATATGTACAAGGAGTTATTTTATTCTATCCTATGGATATGGAGAAAAAAAAAAATTTCCTTAATTTCCTTTGGGATCAATAAAGTTACTCTACTCTACTAAACTATAGCGCTATCATTAAATAATTTACTCTATCCACTCATTTTCACCCACGGTGAAAAAGCCCACAACACTTAGGGTGAAGATGCACTGGGCGAAAGGTGTCTTTGTGGGGATATTTGCAGTCACATATTTCGGGATATTCACAATATATGGAGATATATTGATGGATGCGCTCTGGACATGTTTTCTTAACAAAACAGTAGTGCTATCATCACACATCAACATTACTCTACAGTTTTCAAATGTTTTACTCTCATGGTTAAAAAGCACACAGCACAAGATTTGTCTCTCAAAATATGCTGTTTATTTAACATAAAATGTTCGGCATAGCGTTTACCCTATCGTGTCCATTGTCATGACTACCGCAACGCTACGACTACCGCAATGCTACAACTGCCGGGGTAACAGAAAGTAAACTCGCATTTTTTTTTAATTGAAAATTATGCACTTGGACTTTCACTAAGCCTTTCCGTTAAAACACATTCCAAACAACACCGAAATGGGGGATATTATTCCTTGCACATTTACATGATAAAGCTGTTGGCCAACAAACATGTACAGCATTTAAATTAAAAACGAATTACGAACTCATGTTTGGTGAGTTATATATGATTTAGGCCAAATAAACAGTATATTTCGAAAGACAGTTTGCAGTTTGCCTCTGAACTCCTTGTTGGTGTTTTTGTGGTAATGCTCAGCTGTTTCCCCTGTTTTAAAAGTCCCGATGGTGGGTGGTGGCAGCTGTGAAACGTCACCATACCACACCCCGTGCCCCGTCTTGCCTCGGCTCGTGTTCACATATGCCCCGGGTGGCAAAAAAGTGTAGGGTCCGCGGTGGGTTGAATTGGCGTGTCGTTTGGACACGCCACCCCGTGTCGGCAGTGTGAACGCAACAGACGACCCACTAATTTCGGCTGAAATTACCGGTAATTTTGGCAGTGTGAAAGGGCCCAATGATGCGTGTTTATTGGATTTCTAATTTTGATGTTAGTATGTTGGAAAGTATAATGATTTGTCTTTTTGTCCAGATGTTACCATTAAGACATGTGATATGGCAATAAATCCAGTGTATAGGATTCCCTTGGATTATGAAGGAACTCCTTATGAATGTGTAGCAGATTCTTTAGTTTTTTTTCTAAATTGCGCGCGGATTTGGAAAGTGAACCTCTTGAATCTGGTTTGGTGTTTTTTGTGGATGGTTCTAGCCATGATTATGACAATAAGACATGTGCAGCAGTAGCGGCTCCTGAGCATAAATATTGGTGGGGCAGACCCTGACTCCTGCCTGAATCACTACCCTGACCAAATGTTATAGAGTAATGTATACTGACAGGCCTATTAAAAACCTAATTAATGTAGTAATTCAGCTAAGCAGGTCTATAATAAATCTGCCTGCAAGCAGCACCATAAAGCATGCGTTTCAGAGTTCTTTTTTTTTTTAAATTAACATTAATGTAGCGCTATGATTAACAAAGACCAATGAAATGCCCAATGCACTAAAAGCAAACAATGCAACAGCCTCATATAATAAGCACAACGACACATTTTGCCTCTAATTGATTTTGAATGTGTCGTGGAAATTCTAAGCCTAAGTCCCCTTTTTGTTCAGCAAAGACAAAGTCCAAATCACCCAGGTAGAAAACACGACTCGAAGAGGCAGGAATCAAGTTCTGTAGATTTATTGTGTCCTTCCACTGCGCAGTGAAGTAGGTCCGAGAGCAGCTCTGAACCCGGGGCTCCTGTGCATCCTCTTTTATAGGAAATGCACCGGATGACGTCTTTCCTCCCTCACAGACGCCATCCCCCTTTCCCTCAGCCAATCAGAATCATCCAGTTCCCCTATCACACCCCCCGGCTTCCTAGATTAATGGTGGCGCTCCTCCCTTCCAGAGGCCACCCCTCTTTCCCCTCGGGAGGGGCACACGGGAGCTGGCCAATCAGGGCCCATTTTCTTTTTGTCCTTTCAATCTAGATTCGTGATTAATGGTGGCGGCCCTACCCACCAACATGGCCGTCAGTGACGTTTTAGGTCAGCCATTTTTAAGACTGGCATGACGCTTACCCGCAGCCATTTCTTAATTGGGAGGGGCCCTAAATTAATGGTGGCGGGCCCCTCTGTTCTATGTTTTTTAGTCTTTGGCCAGCAGGTGGCCGTCATATCTTTTTAGCTTTCCCATGTTTCCAGATCTACGTCCCCTTTCAGAGAACCATATCTTTTTAGCTTTCCCATGTTTCCAGATCTACGTCCCCTTTCAGAGCTGTTCTCCCCCACCATAGAGGTGTATGTAAATTACCTTAAAATATATACTACAAATGCTTACATGATAGCCCTCATCGAGGTGTGCTGCAATATTAACTTGACCTAGCATGGGTAGTTTTATAGCATACTGTAAATGTGCTATGCTTGAGTGTGCTTTTTTGCTACTTCGGAAAAGTATTTTACGTCGCTAACTCCTGTAATCCCTATATCCCCTTGCCCTAAGCATGATCTGAACAGTAGACATGGAAAGCAAAATATTCCTTAAGGAGCAACCACACAGCCATATTATTTTCATCATACCATGTTCGCGAAAATGTTCGGTTGTATATAAATTCCCTTTGTGCTTAGTTTTCTGTGTTATACTGACGTCTGGTCTGTCTGGGCCAACCTGCTTGATCACTAACTTATCTTCTAATTTCAGTTCATGAAATGCATTTTTAACATAAAGTCCATGCTGTTTGACAAGGCAGGTTCTTTGCTGCAGGCCATCACTGCATTTGACACGATTGGGTTAGGTCTAACGTTACTGAAGGAGTACTGATCTGTGAGCTGCTAGAAGGTAAAAAAAAAATAGGCCGGTGGGGCAGACTTGCTCCTGCCCATATTGGACTCTATTAGCGCTGCTTGCAATTCCGACAACTGACGCCAGGCGAATAGGAAAAATCAACAGATGAATGTGGCCAGTGACCGGTCCTGCCCCACAACTGCAATCAACAAAAGTATTTGAGATTCAATTCCACAGTGCTAAATAAATAGTTATAAAAAACACAGACACAAACCATATACGACAGAGTAGTTAAATAGGTAGCAAGCAGAGCAGTTACGTAGGTAACATTATTTATTAGGAGGAACTATGTTTTGGGGTGGATGTTTTTTGGGAGGGCGCTGCCCCACCTCGACGAGCCGCGCCTGATGTGCAGGATTTTTATTGTTATTCAGTTAAAAGGAGTACAGACGTTTGAAGTCGTAATGTGTATTCCTTGTAAACAGCCTTGTTCAGCACATTTGGCAGAGTTAAAGGCTCTTACTGAGGCTTGTTTGTCAGCTGTTGGACAAGACGTTACCATTTTTACTGATCTGTCATGTCCATGGTGCTCAATGGAAACAGAGACGGATTAAGAAATCAGATGACTCTCCAATTCAACATTTGGGTCAAATACAACTGTTATTAACTGCTATGATGTCAACCTGTTCGTTTGGCTATTTGTAAGTGTCGGGTGCATAAACAGGGGAATGATTTAATTACACGAGGCAATGCCTTAGCAGATAAAATAGCAAAGAATGCAGCATTAAAGGCTAGAGAGTTTGATTCATCATGCAAACAGGGAATGATGCTTGAACAAGTCATTAATTGCTCAATCCAGGTATTCTTTAAAGAAATTCCGGAATTTTTATATGTTGTAGAATTAGGTCCAAAGAATGGTCGCCACGTACAACTTTGGCAAACTCCCGGCTCGGATTACTTCTGTTCACCCGAAGGTTCAGTTGCTGAAAGTATTGAGATGCAACTGAAGAGTAAAAAGGATAAATGCTGGACAAGTGAATATGTTGTTGCTGCTGATGAAGTTATTAATTATCAATTAGGAAGTCGTGCTAAAATTAGGTCCATCTACATGGGGTACTGATAAGATAAATTGTCCTTTGGTTTCATGGGTTCATAATGCAGGTGGTGTGTATGGCCGTGCTAAAAGATGTATTTCTCGTAGGCCTGATGATATTTATTCACCATTTTGGGATAATAGTTGGTATGAATGGGCTGAGTTTACTGCGAAAACTTATCATCCACCGGAAAACTGTTATGTATGTGCGCAGGCACGTCCTCCAATGATTGTTATTCCTGCACCTCATCGTCATTTCGATGCTGTAGAATATTATGATCAAGAATGTAAAAAGTGTTCGCCAAATCCTACACAGTGTTGAAGTTATGAATTACAGGTTGTGCGTGACTGTTTAAAATTATTATCTGTTAGTGGGTATGAATATTTGGTGGGTTTAGGAACCACGAATTTTGATAACATTAGGCGAACTGAAGTACAACAATATGCTGTTAAACGACATGATCTCTTTAAATCTCAAGCGTGTGAAAAGATGAGTAAATGGCCAGAGACTTTTCCTTCTACTATTAAAAGATATAAATTAGGGGAAGGAGTTGATTTTGACTGCTATTTGCGTAAGGGATCAGATAACGTGGGAAGATTTGAATGTCGTTGTAATATTACCTTCTTTATAGATCATGAACAACAGTTAGTTATTCCGAGAGTTCCAAAAGCAGAATCATATTTGCCTCGATTTTGTATCGCCTTAGGCCTTATGTTCTTCCTATAGCTATGTTAGAACATCAAAATGTCTCTAGCAGATTATTGGTGGGCCTGCGGCCCAGAGTGGGGATTGCATAATACTCTGCCAGAGGACTGGGATGGTCTTTGTGCATGTGTTACTGCAATGCAGGATAGTTCAATTGTGTATGCATTAGATAACAGAAGTGTAGCTTATGTTTCATCTGGAAATTATTCAACTCATAAAAATAGGTCGAGAGGTGTTATACCATATGGAAAGGAATCCAAGAGTATAGTTGGATGCCACATCTAGAGTGGCCATGCAAAATCGTATGGCATTGGATTGGTTATTAGCCAAGGATGGGGGTGTGTGTGCAATGGTTGGCCCTCATTGCTGTACTTATATTCCAAAAAATACAGCAGCTAATGGATCTTTTACCTTGGCCATGAACAGATTGAAACATTTAAGTGTTGAACTTGCAGAAAATGCAGGTCAGGATACTAAGATAGATCAGTGGCTTGATCGTTGCATTAAAACTACTTTGGGCCTTTTACATGGTTTGTCAAAATAGCTACTTTAATGGGAGGCATTCTTCTCATTGTTTCTCTTGTGTTTTGTTGTCTTGTTCCCTGTCTGAGAACCTTGTTCGTGAGGATAGCGGCAGGACAAGTTAGATTCCAAATGGTCCTCTCGGGGCTGGCTGACGAAGAGGAGGATATTGATTGAGACGAACGGGAATTACCAACTGCACCTTGTCCCGGATGCTATGGAATATATTATGATAGCCTCAAAGGGAGGAGATTGTGGGAAAAGAAGATTTCTTGTGGAATATAAGGAACTGTCAACCAGCCCTGGCAGGAAGGAGTAGTATACAGTTAGAAAAATATAGAGTAGATTCGAGTAACAGTAACCTATATACTCTGGTACACTCATTGCATAACAACATGAAATGAAATTCACATACTTATATGCGTCACACTTCATAAAGATTGCAGTACAGTAACCAGAATAAAAACTGATACGCACGTACACAGAAAGGAAAATTCAATGAAAATGAAACTGTTTTATTGTCATTTTCCCTTTCAGGATTATTATCAATGGGACTTTGATAAGAATGAATTTGCATTTAGTAGCTTGTTGTAATGTTAATGTAAGAAACTAGTTGCATTAATAGAGTGATATCTCTTAAGAAAGAGTTTTCAGAGTTATTCTGGAAATGAAAGCTATGGAACCTTCTGAATGATCAAAATTATGTCAGAATGATGTTTGTGAATATTGTGTCACTGAGAATCAGACTAGGGAGAATATATCCTTAGGCTCCAGGTGGGTGAGTCAAGACCCAGGCTGACGGACCCACCCAAGATTTCTCCCATGTATCTGTCCAAAGTCATGAAAGCCCAGGTTAAAATACTGTTATAGGAGTTGTTTCTTGCCCCACTGGTCTGAGGTCTCACTGGTTAAGGGATATTCTGCAGATAGTCAGATAAGACTGTCATCTGAAAAATGTGGGTGATCGCATGTTGTGTGGTGTGATAATAATATAAAAGCTGTTTACTGGATTTCGAGAAGCATAGGCTTCCGAAAAAGGGGGGAATATGTTGTAATTTTTGTAAGAGAAACTGGGAAAGTGTATGTACAGGAATAGAATGTGTGTGTGTGGCATACTGAAGGCTCAGCAGAGAACTGCTGACAGAAGAAAACCATTACCTATGTGTTTACTATGTTGGGAGTCACCCTTGTAAGGTTAACGAGTTGTAAGCTCACTGTGTCTGAATTTGGACACTAGTTAATATGATACTGATGTGTTTAGTATAAAAGGAGACAGTATAGGACTGATGGTTAGGATGGCTAGGAGAAGCGTATGTCTGTGGTCAGTTATCCTCTCAGTGAACGCAAGTAAAGACCTGTGAACAGCAAACCTCCTCCTGACTATTTCTCTAAGAAAACAACACCCTAAAGCACCTCCATACACCCCAGCTTCATTCCCACCTCTTTTCTTTCATATGTTTCCTTTTTCTTTTTAGTTCTTTTCTTTGCCATTTATTTTATTCTCCCCTTTTATTGTATTAGTTTGGTGTTTTTTTTTTCTTTTTTTCTTTTTTTACACCAGCCCCTTTATTTGCCTTTCCACCTTTCACCACGTGTTGCAACCTAGCCTATATTTTGACCATTTACACATGGTGACTGCTATCCAATTCAACTTCATTCACCAAAGACTTCAGAGTTAGACTGTAGGCTGCAAGTAGCCTCAAGGTGATTAGTCACCAAGTGGTCAGTGCAAGACAACACACTCGCAGGCACTGTAACCTCTGAGTAAGCTACTGAATTAGCCAATATTTGACGCCTCTTCAAACTGATCACAATAACCTTGATGTTAATGCAAGAATAAACACATTGTAGGCAAGGACACCTGGGCTATTTTAATTGATTGCTGGATTAAGTTGGTCACGTTAACACTAGCATAGGGTAAGTGGTACAAAATATAAGTCCAGAAAACAGACAACCATACTTATCACAATATATTCACATGCTACAGTTGGCATTTAAACCCGAGACTTCCACCTGTCAGGTCGCAACGATCCCAGTAATCTAGCCTTGCCTGCAGTACGAATTGTAACCTAGCCTAATAATTGTATGATTGTCACATTAACATTACACTATTTCTGGGGTGCACATAAGCTATACTATCCCCAAGATATCATAATGTTGCCAAATATTGACAATGCCATGATGACTTTTTTAAATGTTTAAGACTATCATACATTTAGTAGGCCTACAGCACTTAAGAAGCCACATACAAATTCCGTGATCATACACCACAGTATTAAACAAGAAAAGCACTCAAACAGCACAGACCTTCGCCAGGGGAGCTCAGATCACCACCAAAATCTAATCAGGCTCCCTAATCCTCCCCAAGAAGGCCAAAGGTGACGAGCAAAACGTCACATGAACAAACAATGGTCTAACGCCAGGTCCAAGCTAATCTTTTCAATGACACAACTTTACTATACAACTTTCGATGGATCATCTAGACTTTGCTGTTGGGAAACACTTGCAATGTTGAACAATCCATCTACTACGACTATCGTAGTTGTAAACATCATTAGTTGCTTAGTCTGGAAGATGCTGTTGTGGAAACAGCAGTGTCGTAAGTCCATCGTTCAAACCATTGAAGTTGCTAAGGAACAACAGTTTTGGGAAACAAACCCCTGGGCCTCTATTTCCATGATCATATGTGCATTGTCTGAAGTCTGTCGTGCAAGTTCCTTTGGAGGGCGGTCCCGAGACAATATGCTATTTTGATGACGGGAAAAGGGGTCATTGTGCCTGGTGCATGGTTTAAAAGGGTTGGTCTTAAGTTACCTGATTAATCATAGGTGTGTTTGGGGTGTAACATGGAATGAAGCAATCTGAATTTATACTCTCATTCCTTTTAAAAGCCAGCCACGCTTTTTCCATGGCCTGTTGCTGTTACGATGGCGGGTTTGCCTGGACATTAAGGGCATTTTTCTTTGGAGACTGAACTGTTTGTGCATGAGCAGTTAATCTACGGGGATAGAAGAAACCCAGGAAAACCCTTATGCATTCGTTATTTAAACTTTTTCTTTAGGTCTGTTTTTCACTTGTGTGAAACACATAATTTCCCTTTCGTTATGAACAATGTGTATTTGTTTATTTAAAAAAAGAAACAGATTGCTCAATACATGTGCATTATTGAGAAATATTTGCCGGTGTTTATGTCTTTGTGCTTAGTAAATCATTAGATCAGGCTACTCAAAAGAGCTAAGTTGTATGCAACTGGACATCCTTTTGGAGTTTGAAGACATTTAACCTAGTCTATAGTTGTTGGCATGATGTACAGTAATGTGAAAAAGTTTTAGGCAGGTGTGAAAAAATGCTGTCAACTAGAAATGCCTTCAAAAATGGAAGTGTTAATCATTTCGGTACACAAAGTGTACACACACAGGGGTACACACTCCAGATGCCTATATGACATGTAGGAAAGTTAACCATTTTGCCATGCCAACATTGGATATTAAAATTCAGCATCCATGTCTTAAAGATGAAAATGTGTTTTTTCCTCTAAGTTTTTAGGGATATATATGAGTTCCTTAAAAACTTTCAAAATGAATGACACATTTTCAACTTGTCATTTGACACTAGGGTGTGCTGTCATAGATAAAAAAAATATTTTTACTTATAACTCCTGTCCTATTATTAATAGCATACATTTTGAGTGGGTTAATAAAGCAAATGGTGTCAAGACCAAAACAGGCCAATTCTTCTGTTTTGAAACGTACGAATGAAACTTGTCCTGAACACTTTTTCAATAAAATATGTACAGTATTGTTTCTAACAGCCTCTGTTTGTATCCATTCATTTGGATAACTTGTATCCAGTTCCATCCACTGTGTCACGGCTGCTGGCATGGATAGTAGCCTGGGGTACTGCAAGGAATTAAACATTTCAGGCTTTAGCCCAGAGTGAGTTTTCAACTGAGGGTATGTGAAGAAATCTGGATGAATGGTTATCCAGATGGGCCTCAAAGAGCAGTTTCAAACTGGGAGAATATTAAGGTTAAGATTTAGGATATGTTTACACTGCAACCTAAATCAAAGTTTTTTTTACAATATCTGATTTGTCTGTCTGTTTGTTCTCATTGGAAATTGCAAGTGATCTGAACTAACGTGGGCATCCCTATTGTGCAGTGATTAAAGCCGATCTTATTTACATCCCCCTTTACATTCCCCACCTAAGAGGGGGAATGTAACACATGCACTGTACAAAAGAAAACTCGGCATAGATCTTTTTCGGTTGGTTTAACTACCAACTAATTAATCTCAGCATTCAGCAGGGGCTATTTTGTGTGAAGTGCTGTTTATGGCAGGGGTTCTGTTTTATGGAAAACATTGTTTTTCAAAATAAAAGCATAATCATTTGTGCTTCCCCCCAACTACTCTGTAAAAAGTGCATTTCTTAGGAAATGTGCATGCTGATTTTGTCACCTTTTCTACTGTATGTGCCAGACACTGAATTCTACTTCAATGGAAAGGTACTCATTAGTTTCCCTTCACTCAATGGATTCAGCATGTGCTCTACTTTTCTAATGGATGGTGGCGGCTGGCCTGGCAAACACGACGGCTGCTTGCATCCCCTCAGACAGTACTCACGTGCCTCAGAGCCAATGACACCAGAGGGAGCAGGTGCCCAATGATTGATTGCAGAGCTCAGGAGACAGACAGACTTGACAGACATTTCAGACAGCGGGAGAAAGAGAAAAAAGCCACTTCACAAATGAGACTGCAGCATCCTGACTGAGGTACTGAAACAAAATTTGAATTGATTTAGGTATACTGTCCCACCTTTCCACGCACACATACACACGCTGCTTATAAATGAGGTAAATCTGCCGTACAGGTTCATCCATTTATACCAGTTCCTCTCCTCTTCCCTCCTCTCGTCTCCTAGATTACATGCTGTAGTCGCCTCGCAAGACAGACCAAGGCTGCAGGATCATTCATGTTGACACCTCTGGAAGGAAGCAACACAAATCTGTCAGGCACATGGCTTACCCTGGCACTCCCCAGCTCCCAGTCCCCCTTACCTCACCTGTCAGCCATGCCGCTGCACCCCGCACGGCTTGGCAAGAAAGAGAAGAGTGACTGAAGACCCATACAGTTAATGAGAAAACTCAGGATGTACATATACACACAAAATGAACATAGAAAATGGTCAAATGTTCGAATCAACACAGACAGCAACACACACAAGCCAAGGAGGGTAGAAAAATCAAGTAACTGACCAGCTCAGGGCCACCCCTGGCCAAATTGGTGCCCTAAGCAGAATGACTGTATCACGAAATGCCATTTAAGTTTATACCTTTTATTAGTAGGAAAAAAACAAATGAACAACCTCTTTCAAACAATAGAACAAGCCTGTTACAGATGCACACACCTGCATTTTCTGGATGCAAAGTCATCAATTGACAGCTGGCCCACCCTATCACAAATTCATAAATATATATATGAAAAAATGCTGTCAACTGGGAATGCTTTCAAAAATGGAAATGTTAATCATTTATGTTCATCAATCAACAAAATGCAGCGAATGAACAAAAGAGAAACCTAAATCAAATTAATATTTGGTGTCACCACCCTTTGCATTCAACAGAGCATCAATTCTTCTAGGTATACTTACATACAGTTCTTGAAGGATCTTGGCTGGTAGCTTGAACTGACCACAGATCCTCTGTACATGTGGGCTTCCTGACATATACAACCAATTTGGTGTAATTGGTTGATCATACACCTGACTATAATCCTGCAAAATCCAGGCCAGTCTGTAAGAGGGTTCTAAATTTGGACTGTCCGTGCATTATCGAATCGTTACAATGTTCATGAGTTTTTTGTGTATTTACCATGACCGCGATTACTCGTCTTTTTTTTCCCTCCTGTCCCGGGCTGACTTGGTGCTTTTAAAATTTTCCTTGGCATATATGCAGTAAGTTCCTTATCAAAACTCAACACCAGGCAAAGCAGAGTAAAAAACTAAGACAGCAGTGAAGTCATGAAGAGTAAGCAGTCTAATTAGCATCACCCAAACATACAATGACAGCATTAAAACTAGACAATAAGGCTATTATCAATCCCTCCTCAAACACAGGGTCTTTTTCACTCCTGTTGTTCTGTTTGGTCATAGGAAACAACAACAACAGCAGACTTTGTGCTGATATGAGGACTGTGAGACACAGAAAAGGCCTTTCTGGCAGAGACAGAGTGTAAAATCAATGCTGTTAGGTCGCTGCCTCCACCTGTCTGTCACAGCATGACAAGATAAATTCACATGCTCTCTGCAATTACCCACTGGTGTCTAAACAGCATGGGTATTTGTGTGTGTGTCTGTGTGTGTGATGGAAGATGAGGGATTGAGGAAGATACCTCATTGGTAAATTATAGGATATATTTATGTCAAGTTGTGTTAGAGATGGGATTCATGCCTCAGAGTTTAAAATGACCATACATGATTTGGACTGCATGATTTGCTGCATGAAAATAAATATAAGAGCTCATCATTTAAAGATCTCAAGTGAAATGAGATGTGAAATCTCATAACTTTATCAGATACATAGTACTGTATGTACTATGCAATTATACAGCTACACACTTCTTAATGTTAGTTTACAACTCAATTAATCATGCAGCTCTTGATTAGAGATGCATTTTATTTCAGCTCGTTTTCATTTATGATCCTGATTATAAGTCTGTATTAATTAGTCCCCTAGACAAGCTCATGTTTGGTTAATAATGTTCTGCTGGGTGGAGGTACTAGAAGAGACACCACAGTCTTTCCTACAGGGGTTTAACTACATTTTCCCCAAACATGAAACATTCATGGGTTCCTTCCCTGAGCAAGAGCCTTTTTTGCCTGATCATTTGCTTTGGTCTGAAAGAGCAAAGGGGTTTCACCTGATGTGAACTGCATTACATCATCAGTCCTTACAATTACTTACAATTGTCTTTAAAGTAGATTTACATGTTACACACATCCATCTGACCTAATTTAATGTGTCTCACTTGTATATCATTTTCATATTTTGTCAAATATTACAAAATATTCCTCTTTTTTATTACCCTAGATTTCTTGGTGCTTCATGTGTTCTTACTCTTTTACCCTTATTTCTTTCTTTTATTTTATTTCACTGTTTTGTAGTGCGATTTATGCTCTGTCTCCTATGCACATCACTGTACAAACAATGGCCGGGTTTCTCAGTTAAGAACCTTCTTAACTTGCCTTCTTACTTTCTTATAATGGAAATGGATAATAAACCACAACAGTGCAAGGGAGCACAGAGAAGCTGAGAGAAAAAAGGCTCAGAAGCCTACAAGTAAACGTAGCAAAATGTGCCAAAATCAAAGATATGTTTGCCACCACAAGTTCGACTGCAGCAGCGGGTGGAAGAAGAAGTAGCAGGTTTATTTGGAGGAGGATGAGAGAGACGCGACCCAGCAGGGAGAGATTGAGGAGGAGGTCAGAATAGCTACTTTCATCCTGGTAAGAAGTAGCTGAAATGTTAGCAAAATGAAGAGGGACTTTTGTAGGGAGGGCAGGGGGCTTTGTGTGTACGAGCCACTCTCAACTGGCATGCGTTTGTGTGTTTGTCTATAACCTGCATCAGTAGCAAATAAGCCACCAGCATTTTATATTGCGTGACTCGATTGTTGTCAATGTGGAGAGGAAAAAACTTAAATAAGTTATTCACAACAAATTTCAAAAGATTTCAATCATGACGATTGGTCAAAATTGTTGTCAATTAGAATACAACAAACCTATCAAATTTCTGAGCGCAAAGAGGCAGGTACACACGTGTAGGCTACACATACACACAGTGTGTGTGTGTGTGTGCACGCACGCGCACACACATCCTCTGGTATGTTGTATGCCTTCTTATATTTTATAAATAATCATAGTGGGCTGCCATGGCCAAAAATGCGGGTCCATTTTTTGGTCCCAGCTCTCCTGCAGGTTCATGGTGTGCAGGGTGCTCTCTGCTGAGGGTGCAAGGCGTACATGTGACAGGGGTTCTCAACCTTTTGCAGTCTGGGCACCCGCAAAGCTGGTTCACTGTAATAATAATAATAATAATAATAAACTTTACTTGTATAGCACAGTTCATACATGCAATATGCAACTCAAAGTGCTTTACAGTTTGGCAGGGTTGTTGCAAGACAACATTTCTTGCGGTTCAGTGATGTCAGAGCAGATAAATACAGAAGCAGACTGACTCTTGCATGAACACAGGTAGGCAGTCCTTGTAGGCCCTAGTCAGCAATCTTTGTAGTCCAGTGGCGTTAGAGCTATGCAACGCCCTGTTAATGTGGGCTCTTATGTGAACATAGGTCGGCAGTCTTTGCAGGCCAGTGGCACTAGAAGAGGAAAGTTCATTTAGGCGCAGTCAGTTGTTAGTGTCCCCAGGGAGCAACAGGGGTGAGGAAAAACTCCCTGTTTGTTTGATTTGCGTGAATTCAGGAAGAAACCTCAGGAATCAGTGAGTAAAACTCCCTGTTTTTCTAGGAAGAAACCTCAGACAGAACCACGTCTCCCAGGGTAGCCCATCTGCCGGGGCTGGTAACGGGAAGTCTGTGACTGAGTAGTTAGGTGTAGGCTTGGTTGAATAGGTAGGTCTTTAGTTGTCGCTTGAAGATGTCGATGGATTCTGCTTCTCTGATGTGCTGTGGTAGGGCATTCCATCTCTTTGGGGCGTAGTATGAAAAGGCCGATTCCCCGATCCTTTTGGATGGTGCGTCTGGAATCCTCAGGAGACCGGCATCAGCGGATCTAAGGGCTCGTGCAGGGGTATAAGAGGATAATGCGTCAGCAATATAGCATGGGGCAAGGCCATTTACAGCTTTAAATACCAGTAGTAGTACTTTGAAGTCAATTCTATAGGATACAGGTAGCCAGTGTAGTTCAGCCAGTACAGGAGTAATATGTTCCATCTTTCTTGTTTTTGTTAGTAATCTTGCAGCCGAGTTTTGAATAAGCTGTAGTTTTTCAATTGATTTTTTTGGGAGGCCTGTAAACAAGGCATTGCAGTAGTCTAATCTACTTGTAATAAATGCGTGAACAAGTTTTTCAGCGTCTGGCTTGGTCAAGAAGGGGCGAACTTTTGCTATATTTCTTAGATGGAAGTATGCTGTTTTAGTCACTTTGTTGATGTGTGGTTTAAGGCTTAGGTCAGAGTCAAGGATGACACCTAGGCTAGTTACCTGTTCTCTGACATATTGGTTTAGGTTGCCTAGACTGGGGAGGAGAGCTTCCCGTTTGTCTTTAGGGCCGATAAGTAGCAGTTCAGTTTTGTTTTCGTTTAACTTTAGAAAGTTATTGCTCATCCAATGCGTGACAGCTGACAAACAGGAGGTTAAAGACTGTAGAGCTGTGGTTTTGTTTGGCTCAACTGAGAAATAAAGTTGTGTATCATCGGCATAACTATGAAAGTCTATATTATGTTTTTTGATTATGTTGCCCAGCGGTAGCATGTATAATGAGAAAAGCAGGGGGCCAAGGCAGCTGCCTTGAGCAACACCGAAGGGTACGTCGTGATTTTTAGATATATGATCTCCTAAACTAATATAGAATTGTCTTCCGGTGATGTATGACTCAAGCCATTTTAGTACATGGCCTGAGAGGCCCACCCAAGTTTTGAGACGATGTAGTAGTATGTTGTGATCAATTGTGTCAAATGTGACCACTTAGGTCCAAGAGGACTAGGGCAGAGACTTTGTTTGTGGCTGTACTGAGTCTGAGGTCGTTTACTATTTTGGTTAGAGCAGTCTCTGTGCTATGATTTGCTCTAAAGCCTGATTGGAATTTTTCTAGGATGTCGTTTTCATTAAGGAATTGGTTGAGCTGTAAGAAGACAGCCTTTTCGAGTATTTTGCTTATAAATGGGAGGTTGGAGATTGGTCTATAGTTGTTTAGTGTGTTATAGTCCAAATTTGGTTTCTTTAGCAATGGCTTCACTACAGCAGTTTTAAAGGCGCTTGGGAAAATACCTGTGAGAATGGAGGTGTTAATGATCTGTAATAGGGGTGTGGAGATATAATTAAAATTATTTTTCATAAGGAAAGTGGGAATAGGGTCAAGGCTGCATGTTGACCGCTTGCTATGTTTAATAAGTTTATAGAGATCGTCTTCCGTAATGGCGCTAAAAGTCTGTAGGGTCGGTGGTTCCTTAATAGGGGCATCTTGTAGGTAGTTAGGGTCTCGAATGATTTCTGCTCTAATAGCTAGTATTTTGTTTGTGAAGAATTCTGCAAACTCTTCGCATTTTGGAGTGGTGGCTAGACTAAGCATATCACAGACTGGCGCAGGATTTAGTACTTTTTCAATTGTAGAGATTAATACTCGTGTGTTGTTGTGATGGTCTGTGATAATTTTTGATAAATAGTTCTTTCTTTCTGTGCGTATTGCATTGTTATAGGTGATAATATGTTCTTTAAGGATTATACGATTGACTTCTAATTTAGATTTTCTCCATGCTCGTTCTGCTGCTCTACATTGCCTTTTTTTCTCTCTTACTGACTCATTTATCTTACTGACTCACTGTATCTTACTGTAGTTGGGGCCCACCCTCCAATCACCACCGCCACCCCTCACCCCCAACTATGCCACCTTGAACAGACAGACAGACAGACAGATAGATAGATCCAATAGATACATCCAATTTCCAAAAATCTTGGTATCCTTGGAATCCTTGGACCATGCCGAGTTCAACGCACCCACACACTTTTAGACCAATTTTCATGAAAATTGGTATATATGATTTATGGACCGAGCCGCATACAGGAACCTATGTGGCCATTTGATCAGTGACAGCGTTTGCGTGTTACAGCCAATGGAATTGGGCAGCAAAGCTGCCAAACAGGAAGTGAGGTCATATCTTGGCAACGCTTTGATGTATCATAACCAAACTTGTGGTGCGTTTCCCAAAAGCGTCGTTGCTAACTTCCTTAGCAACTTCGTAGGTTTGAACGATGGTCTTACCACACTGCTGTTTCCCAACACCATCGTCCAGACTTAGCAACCAACGATGTTTACAACTACAGTAGTCCGATGGATCGTTCAACGACGCAAGTCTTTCCCAACAACAAAGTCTGGACGAACCATCGGAAGTTCCATCGTGAAGCTGTGCAGTTGGAACGATTAGCATGGACCTGTCGTGAGACCGTCGTGTTTGTTCACGTGACGTCTTGCTCGTCACCTTTGGCCTTTTTGTGGCAGATTAGGCGGCTGTCTGTGCGTTACTGCCACCATCTGCATAAATGATGTTACTCCCAATTCACTTAATTATCGGTATTGCATTGCCAGATCATGTAAAAAGAAGGTAGAAAACACACCCGATAACACACAAAAAGCTGTTGCAAAATGTGGTTGGATAAAAGTTAATATGCGTCAGTGATGTTAATGAGCACTTTTGTAATATTGTGATGTATGTGCACTGATTACTGACCCACAAGCACGGTTATTCCATTGCCCCACAGATCATTTTCACCTGTTACAAATTGATTACTCTTCGGCAGGATTCAAACCCATATCTCACCGAAAAAGACAACACTTCTTTTGACAGACCGACGAGCTAACCACTCATCCACCTCACCACTTACCTACATGGAGGGAGTGGTTATATTTATAGCTGTTGCTCCATGCAGTATAAATTAAATATACAGACATATGATACAAACTGACAGTCGGTTGTTACTTTTAATGAGTAGGGCACATGGTTATGTTTACGGAGATATCCCAGAGTTTCTACAGTTGTCATACCGGCTTAAATGAAATGGGACTATGTTTATGTCCTTATGTAGATCAATCGTTTCTGTCGTTATCCGCAACGAATGCATCCGAATACTCTCCCAGCACTTCCAAAACATCTTGGTACTTTGCAGTTTAAACCACCTAAGTCCAAACTAACAACAGTTCAGACTTCCATCGTACTTTGGTGGTTGGAGATTTTCGGGAAACAGTCGGTTGTGGGGTGCTGAGTAGTTTGAACCTACGTTGTACAACGGTGGTTTAATGCTAACCTCTGTCGTTGTTTGGGAAACGCACCCCTGGTCACATGACTAGACACAAGAGGTCAAAACAAATTTGGTGAAATTTGGCCACTAGGGGGCGCTACAATTAGCAAAAATGCATATCTCATGATTTGTTTAGGTTAAAAACAACATGTCAATGTCTGGCCATATTAGGGCTTTTCCCATTGATCGTCATTACCAATTTTTTTAGGTTAGCATAACTATTTGGCCGCCATATTGGATTAAATCAAAATCAGCAAAGGATTTCCACTAACAACATATTTTGGCCAATCGCCACAACACTTGATACAGATGATTTTCAGACTATGCCTCACACATGTGATAATGTGACTTTACTATCTGTCAAAGCGTTCAGCCGTCACAGCCAATCGAATTCAATGGCGAAGCCGCCAAACAGGAAGTGAGCTTATATGTCAGCACTGCTTTGACATATGGCAACCAAACTTCAAATATGTACCCAGGACCCCAGTCAGACTCTACTTACCGAATTTAGTCACATTTGGCCACTAGGAGGCGCTACAATTAGCAAAAATGTGTTTCTGGCCATCTCCCTGGCTTAAGTTCATTCTGTTGGCATGGAAACTTAGACCTTGTATCGTAACCAAACTTGGTCACATGACTCTTCACAATGTCACAAGTCGTCAAGACAAATGTGTTGCAATTTGGTCACTAGGGGGCCCTGTAATGACCAAAAATGTGTTTCGGCTCATATATCTCAATGTGTTTTGGTATAAGACTTTATTTTGATTTTGGGTCAAAGTGTGGCATGTCCCAACAAGAACATCATCACATTCAGAACATCTCAACAGGTTAATAATAGCTAAACACTTCAACTCCACATCTAAACAAATCGAAGAGAATGTACACACGAACAATTGGTATCAGAAATGTCCAAAAAACAGAAAGGAACTTCAAGAGTATATCCTCAGACTCCGAATTGTCCAGCCGACAAGTGTCCGCCTCTTTCTCCTGTGCGCTGTCCTGCATTCCCTAGCCAGTTGCCTCTGCCGGGCCTGCTGGCCCGAAATGGACAACAAGGCCCTCTCCCTCTCCATTAAATTAAAATTATTAAGGGTTTTCCACTAATAACATATTTTGGCCAATCGCCACAAAACAGGATACATATGATGTTTAGACTATGCCTGACACACATGATGTGATTTTATTGTCTGTGAAAGTGTTCAGACATCACAGCTGATCGATTTCGATGGCCTTATATCTCAGTCAAACTTTGCTGTATTGATATGAAACTTCTGGGTGCTTAGGACCGTCTCTCTGGCCTGAGTTCATTGCGTTGCCATGACAACTTACAATAGGGCTTATTTGCTGCTTGGCCCCTAATCGCTGCTTTCAGCTATATTTATTATTATTATTATTATTATTATCATTTTGGATAGTGGTCGGCGTATTATCATTGATATTGTTGTGAGGTACATGCTTTATCTGGAGATAACAATGCTAATGTAATACAAAGTCTACAACACAGCAAAAATATAGCCTGCATTCTGGTGCATTTTAGGGGTTCTTAGATCTATAGAAATAGACTTAGCAATTATATCTATACGTAAAGACTTACGCTTTTAAAAGGCTTAGCTTTTAAGTCAATGGTTTAATACTTGGTTGGTACTTAAAAGCATAGTAATTTGGTGAAACTAAAATGTCATACAACACCATTACAAAAACTAGATAACTCCTCCCACCGCCACCACTCCAGCGCTGAGAGGACTAGAACTACGATGACATGCATACGGACTGAAGAATAGCACAGAAGTAGTTCTGGTAGTTGGGCTAAGATCAGATGTGCAGCTATGCAGGTTGTGGATGGAAGTTGTTGAATGCAGAAAAAGACAACGTGAACGCCATGAAACATTTAAACAAGGACTACTGGCAACAGTATCAACAAAAACACTTCAGCCACTGTTAGTTAGCAAACTTAAATGCAATGTAAACTAGATAAGCTAGATGCAATGTAAACTAGACTGGGCCTGTGACCAAGACCTTGGACCAATAAAAAAAATGACCTTACCTACCAAGTTTGATCGAAATCGGATCAGAACTGTTCCAGTTATTGTTGTGATAAGAAGGGTAATTATCGACAAAAAAGGGCCAAATCGTTACGCGGTGGATAAAAGCACCAAAATTGGTATAGATTGTTTTTAGGATGTATCTCATCATTTCAGAAGGGGTGTCCAAAATTTTCAGTCTATTAAGATCATTTTTTAAAGGAAAATTAAAGATGGCTGCCAAAACCGACTCAAGATTAACAAAATGTTACATAGCTTCGATATTTTGATTTTTGCATGGTATGTACAGATTGCCATCAAATAATATGTGCAGTAAATACCATGAAAATAATAGATCCTCATTTAAAAGGTAATTATTTGTTAAATACATACTTAAATACTTTTACAAGAACCTAGCTATAACTCAAATTAAATTTGATATATGTCCCTTGGGTGATTCTAAGACATCCTAGAAGGGGTGCCCAAAAAATTCAACAATTTGCAGATGATTCAGGGCTGATTCACACCAACTTGACCATATACAGCGCGTAACCGTGAGCGTATTGTGAGCGTATTTGCATTCACACTGGACATGTCTGCGTATACA
Source organism: Coilia nasus (assembly GCA_027475355.1). NCBI lineage: Eukaryota > Metazoa > Chordata > Actinopteri > Clupeiformes > Engraulidae > Coilia > Coilia nasus. The sequence goes on along the minus strand of CM050216.1, from coordinate 1,627,748 downwards.
GCGCGTGAGCGGAAATTCAGCTGCCAGCCCCGTCTTTAAATGCACTTGGCCAGTGTCTTTAAGTGCACATAGGCATGTTTCCCGTTGATCTCTCACTTTAATAAACACAATGGCCGGGTTTCCCAGACGCAGTTAAGAAGTTCTTAGCGCTAAGAACTTCTTAAGACCCTTCTTAAGGCTCCCGTAAGAAGCAACCGCGTTTCCCAAAATGCTTCTTAGCCTAAGAAGACCTGCCATTAAGAAGGATCTCTAAGAAGTTCTGAACCCTTCTTAACACCCTTCTTAGCGACAAAACAGTGAAAACAGCACCCCCCTCAGGCAGGTAAAGCAATGTGACAGTAAGCAAGGAGATATTAATGCAGTACGTCCATTTTTTCCTGATCGTGTTTTCCCCCTTTTCCCTATCGTTCATGACAAGGGGACGCCAATTTCTCGGTTTTCACACATTTTCTCCTCATGTAGCAGATTTCTATCAGACAGATAAGAATATAGCCTACACATTAAATGAAATGACATACTGATTTCATTTTGTGTTTCCATTTTTATTTCCCTGGTCTTTGTTTCTGTATTATTACATGTGTCACTTTGTTTTTGTGTCGTGACGACAAATGTCATACTTTTAGCCGGTATTTTATTGATGAGTTCAGTCAGACGCCACGTGTTATACCACTTCATTTTGGAGCATTTTACCAAAGATTCTAGAGTAGCTCTCTAAAATCTTTCATTTAACTATGCGCTCCAATCAGCCATTCTGAGATCGATTGCTCATTGCGCTCCAGTTAAGAAGGCAGATAAGAAGGTTCTTAAGACGTTGGTAAGAAGGGCGTTAAGAAGGCATCTGGGAAACACTCTTATCTTAACGCTTCCTCTTAGCCAACCTCTTCTTAAGAGCCTTCTTAACTCGTTAAGAAGGTTCTTAACTGGGAAACCCGGCCAATATAGATAGCTTTCCAGCATTTGTTTCATGCAGTTGTAAGCGAGTGGTAATATTTCGCAGACGGTCGCGAGGTATGTCCTGTGTCAATACATGATTTGATAGCACAGGTGACATGAATTGCATAGTTGTGCCATAGCTTTCAATGGGATTTTGGCTGAATACGCTCACATCACGCGCAGAAAAATAGACTCGGTTTCTATTCTCTAGCTGCAGCCCGTATTCTGAGCGTATTTACGGACAGAATACGCTCAGATCCCATGTGCGGTGTGAGTCTAATTTGTTAACATGCATTCTAAACAAATACGGACAGAAAACGGGCACACGCCGAATACACAGAGTGTTTGGTGTGAATGAGCCCTCAGAACACACCAAGATTAAAGTCATAAAACCATTAAATTTGGTATACATACTCTTGGGGTGACCCTAAGACATCTTGGACAATTTAAATTCATTTGGTAATTGGCTTGACTGAAATCCTACAGAAAGCACCTTATAAAATGAACGGAATATAAAATGGCTACAAATGCAACCTGGCATAATGCTGTTCCCAGAACCCCTGCATCAGCGACATCGTTAGACCCATTTTAGGGTGGCTTGAGCCATTCTATTTTGTGTCAAAGCCACCCTATTTTTTTTTTGCAGATTTCTAAAATTATTTATATATCTTTTTTTTTCTCCAAAAACAAATGCAGTAAAGAACTGAGTACGAGCCACCAAGAACGCAAGTTAATCTGAGCACAAGTTTCCATGTGTTTGTGTATTGTTACAAGCTATCAACAACGCAAAATAATCTGAACACAAGTTTCTGTTTGCGTATATGATTCCTATTACTCATTGGTTCTGTGTCAAGCGTCACGTCACGTGGTACGGGGGCATCTGCAGCTGGATAGCAGAGGCGCGGTGCAGCCCTACTTTTAAAATTCCTCACCCAGTTTGGGTTGGATGCCGCAGATAGGCTACACATTAACACAGTGAGATTGCAATTTGATGTCAGTGGTTTGCATTTGCTTGACCTAGACTACACCGAGCTATGGGGAGTGAGGAAAGACGATATTGTAGCTTTTCTATTTCAACTGTAAATCTGGCACATTACCATGGTGAACAAACCTAGCTGTGTTTCTAGGTTGTACTAGCATTAGTTTTGTCATGGGAAACGATAATGTTTCATTCTGTCTATTCGTTGGAAGATATTTTACGAAAGGGGGTCAGCAAGAGGAGAGAGGCGAAGGAGCAGCTGATGCTGAGGCGGTCTCGGTTGAGGTCAAGGTCGAACAACACGAACACCAATGTATTTTGGCCACAGCATTGTGCAACGCATTCCTCGAGTTAAAGACGTTGCAAATGTCAAATTATATTGGGAAAGTTTTCGAACGTTGTGGCCGCCAAACTTTTTTTCGAACAGGGATCTTAGTTTATTTAATTTTGTTGGGCATCTCAATGTCTGATGTGTCATGCTCATCAGCATGACATGCCTGATTAGAACGTGTCTAAAATGAACCCTCTGTTAAATGACAAGTTAAAGGTCGAAATTCAAGTAGGCCTATGCATTTGCAACCTGTGACACACACAACACAAATGGCAAATGAGGGTGCTGACCCATGTGGAATGCATCCCAAACTCAAGTATTTTCCCTCTTAAGGCCTCCGCACACCGGTTCCGACAAAGTGCAGAGCACTGCGCTTCCAACATTCCATTCTATTAGTTTCAATGCAACCCCGCACACCAGCATCAAACTCTGCCGCCGCGATACGATTGAGCTCTATTTTTGTCGGAGCCGCCCGCTGTTTATCCATGCTCTATTGTGACGAAACTAACCATTTCTGTAGGTCCATACGATGGGTAAATGCATTAAAAACACGAATGGTAAAGTTATGATATATTCTGACAAATTCTGATAGATTTCCTCTCTCGAAATGGCTATAGACTCGGTTATCCTTGATCACGACATCTTTAATTATCTATTGATATGAACGTGACAGCCAGCCTAGGCCTATAGACAGTTTAGTGTAACGTCTAGCCTGTAATTAATTGTCTAAATTAATCTGAAACAACAATGATACAGTGTTTCCCTAATATTTCCTGGAATTCTATTTGCCGAATGCACGCGAACAATTTAAATTTAGACCGTTGTTTACTACTACTTTCACCTACCCGTGTTGGAGACATGTTGGACGACGAAAAACGTATTATTGAAGTTCAAAAACATGAATGTTTATTCAACCCAAGGAATAAGCACTACAAAAACAATTTGAGAAGAGACAACAAATGGAATAAAGTCGGTGAATCTGTTGGAGCTACAGGTAAGCAGTTTTATTGTTTAATTAAAAAAGGTCTCAAAGTTTTAAGTTCATTTAGGTTAGTTCTCTTTAATCAAATGTTCATCACGTTTAGAAATAGGCGTAGGCCGTAAACCTAAGTTGACATTATAGTCTGGCCTATTCTGTGATACGGGCAATGCTGCCCACTGGCGAGTTGAAATATCGAGCAAATGTATCCCGCACTTCATAGGCAGCATTGCTTCCCCTGTTGCCTCCCACAGAGTTTAGTTCACTTAGATGTCTGTCTGTCTCAGTGCCTGTCTGATGTGAGGGCTGTGTTAAGTTATTGTGAAGGATGCACGTCGCCATAACAACTTTGTCAACCTTGTGTGGTTCTAGCATAATTCTGCTAAGCAAAACCCTCCAGCGAGATGATAAAATGCCAAACGCGTCTTCCACTGTATTTCTTGCTCTTGACAGTCTGTAATTGAATGTCTTTTTGGCGTGTGAAAGGTTGTGACCAGGATATGGGCGCATCAGGTTTGTTTTTAAAGGAAAAGCAGCATCTGCCACAAAAACGTATGGTAGCTCTCCAAGGTCTTCAGCACCAGGGATGACTTCAAGTGCTGGGAGGTCTAATGTCTTGTTTTGAAGGCCTCTTCCGAGGGCCGAGTTCACAAAAATGCCCCCATCACTACACCTTCCATAATCCCCTATCTGAACGGCCAAAATGTTAAAATTGGCAACGACAAGCGCCATGAGCACAATTGAGAATGCTCTCTTATAATTAAAAAATTCGCTACCCGAATTTGCAGGTGCAAAAACATTGGCATGTTTTCCATCAAGCGATCCAAGACAATGAGGAAAATCAAATTTCTCCTGGAACCGTCGTGCTGTTGCCCTCCATGTGTTCGCAGTTGGTTTTGGCAGCTGTGATGTCTTTAAATAGCACACAATAGCGTCACAGGTTTAAAGGACTGCCTGTGACACGGTTTGCTCTCCTAACCAGTAGCTAAAGGCCAGGCTGCTAAATGTCTCCCCTGTTGCAAGATATCTGAAAAAAATTGTTATACACAATTAGCACAAGGTTTACACTATGACACACAGCGAGGCCCATTTTTTTGCACAAAAAAAGACATGTAGGTGGCACTGATAATATATTGTTGTTTCTGTGTAGGAAGCGAATGTAAGCTGAGATGGACACAGCTACGGGAAGCATATCAGAAGTGGAAAAAGAGACAGCAACAGCCAAGTGGTTCTGGAGCAGTAACCCCAAAAGACTGGAGATATGCAGATGCTATGGGGTTCATTGCACCTTACCTGGCATGCAGAAGGTAAGACCCGGGCTAAGGGACATGCGGGGCACGGCTATTATTTACAGCTTTACAGCAGATATAGGTCCAGACGGTTTAGCACTGATGTTTTGGTACAGTATTGCTGAGATAACTAAATATATTATTCATTTTACATTCATTTTACAGTTCGATCAAATATGGGAGATGAAGATGCAAATGTGGACTTGCATTCACCATTGGACAGCATGAATAGCAGCCAAACCAGAGAAGAAATTCCGGAAAAAAGACCAAAAAAGACAGTAAATTTAAAAAGGTCGGATGTAGTAGACGAAAAATTATTGGAGATTCTAAACCAGCCCCCACCAACTCCAAAACAACAAGATGAAGCAGAAGCACCTCAAATGAGACGGCTCACCCAAAGACAGCAAACAGCGGCCAAAGTACAAATGTTGTCAATTTTAAGCAATTTGGAACTTCAGGAGTTTAGACAGCCTAATCAAACACCCTCACCACCCGTAAATAACAACTTTAAAGGAGGATCCCTTGCACCAAACATGCCGTGGGAACCCCATGCGCATTACACGTCACACGCTCTATGACCAAGTTGTGATAGGCTCCTTGTTGCTGGCGTCTCTCATTTACTGGATGGACCCATAAACGACCTCTTTCCTTCCGTCTGCGGCGAAGAAGCAGAAGGGCAGCTACCGCCCGTTTGTCTGTCAGCAAATGTGCTGTCAAGAAAGGGAAGAGGCCCACTATTTTATTAAGCTATAAACCTAGACTTCGTTTCCAAACAGAAAACCATTGAGAAACGTAACCTTGTAGGCTAGGCAACAAAAGTCTGGGGAAGATGAGTTTATATCGCTTCATTAACTACTTTAAAACACCAATGGGCGAAGCGTCATGACAAGATTATTTTACATTGATTTCCCGTAGACCTAATTCATATATACATTTTAAAAACACTAAATCAATGATATGTCACAGTTGTTGGTTGATTTTAAAACTAGGATTACAGGATAGCAGATCCATAGTGACCGTTGATAATCCTTGGAAGACGGTGATTCCAAAAAGACTACTATGACGACCGCGGCTCCGCAGTGCACCGCCAGTGTGCGGGAGCAAGCGAAATTGTCGAATTCAAAAGTGCTCCGCAATGGTGTCGGAACCGGTGTGCAGAGGCCTTTAGAGTGTCTTGCCCTTATTCTGACCAACTCAACATGAGCACACTGTGATGTGGAAATTGGCCTATGCTACATACAGTGCAAAAAAAAAAGAACTTAATTTATTAAAACATAATTTCATTAAACAGCCATATAATTACTTTCTTTTATGCTGTAATACTAATAGTACTTTTGGGAAAATATGGCATACATTATATTGATATGATCTGATATAAAATTAAGTGTAATGTGGTGGTTAGAACTTCGAAACTACGTTCGAGTTTGGTTGAAAAACGGTAATAAAAAAGACGTCTTTTTATAGACGTTTATAAGACGTCATTTAATGTCATTTACAAGACGTCTGCTTAACGTCATTATTTGGTTGAAAAACGGTAATAGAAAAGACGTCTTTTATAAGACGCATTTAGGACATCTATTAAAAGACAATTGCTTGAAACCTTAACACCACTCATTATTCTATAGTCTATATTATCATATTATATATATATTATATATTAAATATGAAGAGCTATTGTCCAAATACAATAATAGACTTTGAGGGCCACTAAAAAAATGTTGAATAAAAATAATAAATTAATAACACATAAAAACATAGGAATTTGGAAAACAGCTCTTCACATGTATGCACTAACAAAAAGCCAAGCAAAAGTCAAACCAGTGTCAAAACTAGAGGCGGGCCGTTATCGGCGTTAACGTGCTGCGTTAACGCGAGACTCTTATCGCGCGATAAAAAAAATATCGCCGTTAATCTATTCTCAAAGTTGGGTTGGGAGCTGGTTCTATACTACACAAACTATGATGACTTTCACCAAAGATCTTAGATTCTACAAAGATGAGCCAACATAATACGTTACTATGGGACCAAAATGCCAACAAATTCCTATTTCGAACTCTTAGAAAATAATTTAGTGTGTCTGTAAAGCGAGCTAGCAAGCTAACGAACTAGCTCTAGCTCATTCAAGTGAATAGTAGTAACTATAACAACATCATGTGCTAAACGCTAACAGCGATTGGGCTCACCTTGAATTTAATACATTGCTGTAGCCCTATAACTTTATATTACTTTGTCTGCTTACACTATAACCAGTAACAGTATCTAGGTGGGTGTTAGTGACAGCTTTCAATTCAAAACATTACGTTAGCGTAGTTCGCTAGCGTTAGCGCGCTAACAACCACATAGTAAGTGGTTGCTGCCTGACCTGAAATAAAGCTAATTTTCTCAAAATCCAAACAGTAACAACTTACACTATTAGGCTTGAAATTATTACAAATAGTGTCAGATTGTGACACATGATTCCAAAACACCCTTAACAACTCCAGAAAAACGTAATGACCAATTTATTAGTTAAACTCCACATGTGTCCCATTCATTTCAGTAAAACGAACCTAGAATCTGCTCTGCACTGCATAAAGGGGGATTCCCCCCTCCCCCTTGCGAAAATAGAACACGGAAGCAAACGGCTCCCTTCCTCAACACTTTCTGCTTTCACCTTGATATTTTAGCGCGGATGTATACCCTACCTCTATATTTTAATGCGGATGTATACTTAGCCGAATTGCACTGAAGGGGACTCCTGCCACAACTGTCCCATGCGAGAGACTTTTTTTCTTTAGCAGGCCATATTGTGCAGAAAAGGAGATCTACTTTGCCACCAGAAAATGTGAACAAGCTGGTCTGCCTAAGTGACTGGTGGAAGAAGGGGAAATAGAGCTTGGACTGATTGACACAAAGCTACTGACTGTAAACAGTTCATCACAACTCCTTATGTAGGCTTACAGTTCAAAATCCATGTTTCATGTTTCATTTAGTTCATGTTTAACTAAACAGCTAGTAAACACAAGTACATTTTATTGAACATGATTTATTTCCATCACCAAGTATCAAAGTAGAACAGCTTTTTCAAGCAGTTAGTGATGCATTTTGGAAACAGGAGATGAGCCCCTGGTCTACTGTGCCACCTGGCTTAAGAAACCCGTTCTCAAAGACTTACTTCTAGTCATTATTTAGGTAGCACACATATTCTGAATGCCTTCGGCAGAATTCAAATGAGCCATTTTAATCTAGATTAATCTAGATTAATTTTACGATTAATCTAGATTAATCTAGATTAAAAAAAATAATCTATGCCCACCACTAGTCAAAACAAATAAACTCAATTTATTTTTCTTTTCAAGTGGCATATTACCATCAAACACATATTTGGAACACACACACACACACACATTCAAAGAAAACACTGCTTGATTGAACATCAATTAGGCAACCCTACAACCACTAGCCAAAATGGAAAAAAGTGAGCGTCAAGCACTGACACACACACACACACACACAGGCTTTTCTGCTGCCATGCTACTTTTTATAGCCTCCACCACCATTTTGTCCAGGTGCATGCTTTCAAATGGTCTGCCACCGCCTTGTCGATGTCATGGTCAGTAGCCTGGCTACTCCATGTCTTTACCACAGCTGAAATGTAAAAAGAAATAAACACATAATTTATGTACCGATAATGTTATGTTTATGAATTCATAAATTAATCGAATCGTCAATGTCAAATTAGATTTTGCCCTGTTAAGATGTGGCATCGCGTCAAGAAGTTCAGCTCAGCTTAACTTCTTGACGCGACGCCACTGATGAACGCGACGCTCACGTGATCCCAAGATGCTTTGAGAGGCGTTGCATGCCTCTCGTTGAAAATGAATGGTAGAACGTTGTGAAGCGTGGCGTTGACGCTACAGTGTGAAAGGGTAACACTAGAGTGCGCATGCTGAGAAAGATACATTGTATTCTAATTCAGTTGGTTACAGTTGGCTACTATTACGGTTACAGTAGCTACGGCTAACTGTGAAAAGTATTATACACGGAATCCTGAGCCCGATTATTCATATCATTTATCAACCTTTATCAATTTTCCTCTGGGATCAATAAAGTTACTCAACTCAATGACATGACATGCCATGACAACATGACAACATCCACCATAGAGGAAAGTTCCTCTGGAAATGTAACCTCATAGTCAACATGTATCAATAATGAAGCGAACTCGGAAAAATATAGCCAAACTGAATTGCTAACTTAATGAAACACACACAGTCTTGCCACTTTTAGTCACCTAAACACAGTTTTTTATGAACCTCCGAAATATGCTAGCTATCTCCAAGGGTTACCTCAGGAAACATTACCGTTAGAAACAGAACCGTAATTACGGATAATATCACCAATACAAGTTAACTCAGTGAAAGGAAAATATAATAGCTTACTTACCGAAAGGCAAAAACCCAAAGATTCTCTAAGATTCTCCTTTCAACCGTCTCTGAAAAAACTCAGTAAATCTCTCTCTCTCTCGTCCCTGGTCGTCTCTCTCTGTCGCTGGTCCGTGTGTGATCCTGTCAAAGATTCCCAGCCAGCTGACTAGGTAAACGCGCATGCGTAGCACTATTGTTGCTGTTGTTGCTAACTCAGTGAGAGACGTTCGAAAATCTTTGACTCAGTGCCGCTTTGGTATTTTGAAAAAGCACCCACCAAAACAAAGCATTATGTTTATACGTTATATATGCTGTATATAGACCTGTCAGGAGGACACATATTTTCGGGTAACTTTTCCACCTGGGGCCAGGACAATTGACCCGTTTGGCAGGCCCTGTCCGTTTCGATTTTTAAAGACCATATCAGATCCGACGGCCTCAAACGTACGTGTCCCTATTTGGTCGAAATCAAGTTCATGACAGGCCGACCTGATATGAACTTGATGTAGACGTCTCTATTTGGTTGAAATCAAGTTCGCGACGGGCCGACCTGATTTAACTTGATTTAGACGTCCGTGGACGTCGGGTGCTCGGGGGGTTAGTTGGTGCCCTGAAAATGTTTTCAGCACGCGCAGGCAACATTTTGTCCTCAGGGGGCTAAGCAACCCGTTTCTCAAACCTAGTGACGTCCCTGCCCTGCATTCTTACATTTGCACATTTGGGGGCAGAAATGTTATGTTTTTTGCAGCCACATTTAAGACGTTCTCTACATTATTTGGGTGCTTCTGGTAAAAATGGCTTGGCACGCTGCTCGGTTACAGTACTATCTACCACTGCAAAAATGTCTGATCTCTGGCTAAGCTGTTAAAAGGGACATACAGTCATGGGGATGAAGGCATCTGTTGCCTCTGGGAAAAATTTCGATGCAGTCCTTTTTGCCTTTGCCCTGAAATGTACAGTAAATGCCCGGCACTTCCTTGTTTGTGACCATCACGTAATCATTCAATCAGTCTCCTCACCTGCACTCCTCGTTTCACGCTCGTTTAGTTTCCCGGGGTTTTCACTATTTAGACTCATCTCTCTCACTCTCTCATTGTCAGTCCGTCTGCGAACCACGGTGAATTCTTTCGGCAAGCTTTTCGACTACTGGCTCTCCTGCGTTTGTCTGGTTATACCCTCCTCTGTTTGTTCGTATCCTGTCTGCTCCTGTTGTTCCCCCGTCTGTCTGTTATCATCTCCAGTTCTCCGGTGCCGACTTCTGCCTGTCCCCCGACTCTGCTCGACTCTCCTGCCCTGGCTTCGACCCCGGTCTGTCCCTGGCTCTCCAGTCCTCCAGTATCGACCTCCGCCTGTCTCTGACTCTGCTCTACACTCCAGCCCTGGTATCCGACTCCTGCCAGCCCTCGACTCTGATCCACGCTTCTGCCCCGATCCTGACCTCCGATTGCCCTCGACGCCTCTCCTCTCTCCTCGGCCCATGTCACCTGGACCCGGATACGGGGTTTCCCCTGCCCGTCGCCCTGTGTGCTCCGGCGATCGAATCGCCAGTGACTCATCAGCCCAAACGGGCTTCTGACTTTGTCCCTATTCCCCAATAAAGTCTTTGAGGTTACGCTATCGGGTCTGTCCTTCTGTCAGTCTGGTACCCGTGACACTAACCTGGGAGAGCCAATGTTTCCAAAGGCAACCCACATATTGATTTATGGGTAGTTGTCAAAAAGCTGTGCAAAAACTATGGAACTACTATGTCTACATCCACTGTCTTAACTACAGTTCTCTGTGCACTGTTTTGTAGAGCAACTGGCATATAATAATAATATAGTATGACCAAATGCTCTCCATTTGCATGGATGGTATAACCTGCTGAGGAGAATCGCAGTGAGCAGAGAGGGGTGTAGAGCTCTAGTAGGTCACTGAGATAAGGTAGAGCATGGTTATGCAGGGCCTTGTAAGTTAGGAGCAGGACTTTATGTTTAACTCTGTATGCAACTAAGAGCAGGGGACAAGTAGTGGTTTTGCATGGCTTGAGGAGTTTGAGCATGCTATGATCCTAGCTGCAGTGTTGTGAATTATTTGAAACTGGTGGAGGGGCTTACTGGGCATACCAGACAAGATGGAGTTGGAGATGGAGTCATCAATGTGAGATGTGACAAGCATTGGTCAGGATTGTGGAAGAGCTGGAAGTAGTCTTGCTATGTTCCGTAGCATACTGTCTAATCAGAGGCTCTTAACCTGAGGTGAAGCAGGGTATGGTGCAGCCATCAATGGAGAGGGTGAAAGTATTCATTTTTGCAAGAGCTGATTATTTAAATGAGTACAGTGGTCCCTCGTTATTCGCGGGAGTTACGTTCTAAAAATAACCCGCGATAGGCGAAATAGCTTTATTTTCTACAATTATTATAGATGTTTTAAGGCTGTAAAACCCCTCACTACACATACACTTTTCTCAGACAGGCAAAGTTCAAACATACAGCACTTCAGAGTCACACAGCTAGCGGTGGAAGATTTATGTACATTTTACAAGCTGAGCGCATTCTGTACTGTACAGGAGATTGCATGCACTAAAAAAATCCGCGAAACAGCGAGGCCGCGAAAGGTAAACCGCAATATAGCGAGGGACCACTGTACCTCCACGAGAAACCATTTAGTACTTGCTCTTTTGAAATGCGACTATGCACTAAAGCATTTTTTTCACCAAAACCGGTTCACAGGGCATTCATTAATAATAGAGACCACCACAAAATTAATGAAAACACAATGGAAGTACACCTTTAAATATATAATTTGGGTATACACATGGATATTCTTGTGTCTTCCTCATGGTCACACTCTGGGACTGAGACTTGGTGCAATGACTAAGCTTCTCCACAAGTTATCTGGTTTTCTGAAGGACTCAAAGAATAAGGAGGAATTCTTAGAAATGTTAGCTGGGAGCATCAAGTCCATATAATTTCAAAAAGGAACGCAAGGATATGACACCAAGGGTTGACATGTTTATGTTCATCTAGTCATCCCACTTCAGTGTCAGAGTGTGACCATGAGGAGGTGTAACTGAGGTCTTCCTGTGCAGTTCAGGCTCAGTCTCGAACCTCACAACAACTCCAGTATGGGAGACATATATATGTGCTACCAAGTGAGATACATTCACAATCATTATATGGGAAATCCATGTAATATGGTAAGCTGGACCTGAAAATAACTTTTATCTCTCCATTGACTCCCATTCATTATTTTTCCAAACTTAGGTCCCATGAGGTCTACAGAAAGGGGCGTGACTTAGGCACTCTATATGGTCTATGGTGCCATGTGCTAATGTTTACAGTGATCTCGTAATCTTTAGTAGACAAGCAGTCATTCAAGCTTTTCAATTTGACCCAGAATCCCAATGAACAAGCACCTGAAGAAGTTGAAACTCAGCGGGTACAGCAGGACATCACCGAATGATTAGTTTAAAATGCAGTATGTCTGGATACGATACTTTTGTTGGTTTGTTTATGTATGCTGTTATAGTTATTATCATGTAGATAATCCTACCCTACATTGTTGGCTATTCATGTTGCTCTGATTCACTATGTAATGGATAAGAGCCACTGAATTAATCAACACTAGTGGAGGTATGAAGGGGAAACATAAGTGGGCCTATGCAGATTTAGGAAGAGTTGACAGGCCATTTCATCATCAGTAAAACGGAAGAACTACTGTGGTCACGTACCTGGTAAAAGACATATGTATTTATCTGAAGTGAGACCTTGATATCCAAGCCATAACAACAACAGCAAGTACGGTTATCTAACAAAGACGTGCACTTGTGTTAAAGTGTTTGTATTTGCACATTTACATTTACTTGATGCAATCCACGATCTATCTTTACATTAGCGAGCCTGCTAACTTGGCTGATAGCTGCACAGCTAATGTCATAGCCACATTCTATGGGTAACAAGCTAGGCAACCATATACAGCCTAAGTTGACTTACTTGTCCAAAGTCTGTAGCTGTTTGTAGGTTTTCTCATGGAGCGTGTCAATTTCTCTGAGCTGGCAAACCATGGCACCTTTAATTAAATACATTGAAATCTTTGCGTGTGGCCTCCCTTATGTCATCTTGCTTGAGCCAGCAGACAAATATGACAGAAATATGTTGCTCCAGTGGCAGCTACTAAATATTTTGCCTGTGAGCTAACCTTATGGAATGGGCATCGGGTCCGTGTACTTTTTCGTTCATTCATTATTCTATTTTGGACTGAAAGATGAAATTTAAAAAAAAACTGTGCAGCCTGGTGTTTTATTTGGAACAATATAACCAGAATGGGTTCTATTTTGTTTTACATGTATAACCATTGTCAAATATTGGTATTAGAAAAGTGGACACATTTCTGATCGTTTTTCATTTGTAGAAACGGCGACTTCCAGTTTTGCATCAAATACCACCCTGGTAAGGTTGTGCGCTTCACAAAACCGTCGTACACTCATAACAGAGCAGCCACCGGGTGCTCCGATGTCTTTCAGGTGCTGTGAAATATCTGCATGTGTAGCATGCTTTCGCAACATTTCGCAAATCAAGTCATAGTATCCCTCCAAAGACGCCATGTCGTACGGATGAGTGCCTAACCTGCCCAATAGCTTAGGCTACGGGTAGGCGACTACTTCCAGGGCACCCCAAACCTAACACTTACGAAGCTAGATGCAATTCAGAACGGCATTTTGCTTTTTCCCTTTTTTCTACGGTTCAAAAATTCATTTTCAATAACAAAACAAATGTAAAACCATGGCCATTAAACAAAAGACATACAAAAGTGTAAGAATTCATATACGAGTCCTTTTTCATTTCCCATGTGACTTCCAAAAAAGAATAATGAATGAATACGCGTCCTTTTTCATTTCCCATGTGACTTCCAAAATTGAATAATGAATGAACGAAAAAGTACACGGACCGCAACACGGAGCGACAAGCTCACAAGAGCCACCAAATTGGAAAACAAAACTCCTGCATTGCTGTATTTAACAAAAACCTGGAGACACTTCAAGAACATAAGAGCAGTCTTTCAACAGGTCATAACTGTGCCTCAAAACAAAAAATGAAAAAAAAAAACAAAAAAAAACAGAAATGGTTGATAAAAGAAAATGTCAATGACACGTGACTGTTTTGTGTAGCTGTGTCACTGTCAGCACATTCATTTTGCAGTTGGCTGGGAAAGAAATTGATGGTGAGCCCCCATTCTGCTGCCACATACAAGATATAAAACAGAAATACACCAAAGTAGATAAAATAATCATTGATGGCATTTAACAGGGAAAGCCTTTTATTTGATTAGATGGATGTGGAGATGCAATGATGGACTCTTAACTGCATAACCAATTACACTTAGCTTTGTGCAACTCTTAAAATGACATAAATAAGGTGAAAGGGTATACTCAAGGACACTCATCAAAACTTTTTTGTAAGCAGCAGTGGCAGTGCCACCACCTCCAAAGACAGTTCTAACTGATCTGAATGTATTTTGATCTTTGTATTTTGATAGTTGTTTCTCTGAGTGACAGCTGCTGAGAGAGTAAAGGAAGAGGCATGAAAGACAGACAGATATCAGCACTATAATAGACTTTATCTCCTCAAAGCCACTCTGCCATCAGTCAGAACAAGTGGCTTGACAAGATTACCTCAGTGTGACTGTGCATGTGCTGGTGAGTGAGGGAAATGCTCTCCATCTGGGTACACAGGTGTTATGTGATCCATTATTAGATTAATTCACCATGTCCTTTAATTTTAACACTAGTTTGTAAGGACACAAATGAATCAGTTGTTCCTTTGCATTTTTCGCCACTTAGAAAAACATGAGAGAATATGGTTATTTTTGTACATTTTTCAATGTAATGTAACTTCTATTCATGGACAGCATTTTTATTGAACCTTGTTTGCCATAGATGTTGAGGTTACCATTCAACATTTCCAGAAAATTAATACAGAACAGTGGCTAAACCTTTTCCCCAGATCTGCTTATTATGTGTCCAGGACTGGGAGACAGCCGCAAAACAGGAAAAATAAGTATTTGCTGCAGGGGGTGAGCAAGGCTGGTCCTCTGATCTCTTTTAAAAATACACACAATCATACCTTAATCATCATGCCAAGAATTTTGTAGACAGATGTATTATAGCTCATCAGGCCATATCACAACTAACCACCATGTTGATACCTCACTGACAAAAACAAGAAACTTTAGCAGACTTCAACAACAAAAACAGTGCCGCAAAAACTTCAGCACTCTGTGAAGTGGGCACCTTTTCTCATTAGTATTTAATTGATTTTGGCACACAACATCTCCAGAAGGTGAAAGAGTAGCACCTGTTGTCCTAGATCCATGCCCATGTCGATACCAGAGATCTCAACAATCACTGACAGGCTTGAACAAACAGAAAACCTCATTTAGATCTGCAGATCAAACTTAAGCGATATCAGAGCCAACTTAGGTTCCTGGTAAAGAGGGTCAATATTGATGAGATAGTGAGGTATGTGGGCTGTGTATGCATACACATTTATAGATATCTGTTCCAGTAAAGTCCTTATTAGAGTACTTTGTTCCAGTTTTAAAAATTAAATGAGAACAGGGTGCAAATTTTGGATAACAGAATGTTAACTTGTACAACACTTTTGTAAGCTGCAGTAGGCTAAGTCTTGATCTTAGGCCTCATTCACACCAAGAGCTCTCTGTATTTGTTTAGAATGCCCATTAACAGATCATGTGCTCCGAGCATGTTCTGTTTGCGGTCTATGCTCAAAATATGCACTGCATTTAAAAAATAGAAACCGAGTCTACGCGTATGTAAGCATGCTGTGACCGCATTTAGCCAACATCCTGTTGAAAGCTATGGCACATCTACACAAGTCATGACAACTGTGCTATCAATGTGTATTGACTAGAGATGTGCATTTTGCCTCAAATGCTATTCAACAACCGTAGAGAAATAGTCGACTATTGATCGAAAATTGTGCATGCAAAAAAAAAAAAAATGCACATTGCAGAGGAAGGCCTTTTCGTGTTTAGCGGTTTGGGATCAATCAATTGTTTATTAATCGAACAAGTTCTCATTGTTTCACGTGTCGACAATAGTGCATTGTTTCATTTTGAATTCATTTTCTAAAATGCAACACACAGATACTGTAGGCTATGACCTACTCATGAACCAAGGGCGATTTTAGCATTTGGTCTTTAGGGGTGCCCGGCCCCCAGTGCTTAGACACACAATATTTCTCACTAAATGAGGCGAACTAGTACATTTATAAATGTTGGAGTTGTATTCATTTTGCTCAAAGTAGTGCTTTCTCCAACAACATTCAACTTTGACCACTTTGGCTTGACAGGGTAAAGGATAGAGCCTGAGACAAATATTGAAGATTCCTCAAAATTTATTGTGGGATAGACGTATTGTATCTTCAGATGAGTAAGACTATAGAAATTGTGCACAGTGCAAGACAACATTTTAATTATTTGGTGGGGGGAAATAAATAAAATGGTCAATAAAATAATGCATCCTTGTGCCAAAAGCAAAAAAAAAAGTAGTGAGCACTGGTAAACAGAATCCCAACTCCACTATAGTAACACTTGAAAATCACAAATACCATAACACCATTGTACTGTACCTTCTTATTCAAAG
The DNA here is from genome assembly GCA_027475355.1 of Coilia nasus. Lineage (NCBI taxonomy): Eukaryota > Metazoa > Chordata > Actinopteri > Clupeiformes > Engraulidae > Coilia > Coilia nasus. Next base: position 1,611,186 of record CM050216.1, on the reverse strand, counting down.
TGACAAAAGAATTACTATTGTATACAACATTTTAATCATTTGGTGGGAAAAAATCCTTCCCTCAACACTGGCAAATCTAAATGTCAAATTTTGTTTTTGACAGGAGGGGGGATTAAAAGCTGTCATCAGTCAATCCCATTCACTTCACTTCAAAACATACCAACATACATACCAACTAACCAAGCTACTCAGGGAGAACTAAGCGGCATCGCCTCACTTTAAGGTTGGCAAATCTGTCAATAACCCTGTCATGGCTAATGCTGCAAAGCAGCTCTTTTTCAATTGACATCACAACCAAATGATGAAGTCTTTTTTGCCCCATGGTCCTCCGGAGCCAGGTATGTAGGCGGCGCAATGCACTAAATGATCTCTCACAGCTACAACTGCTAACAGGGACAGTAAGAGCAGCCTGAACAGTAGCTTTCAAAGAAGGGAACATGTCTGCATCCAGTGGATTGTATACGGCCAGCATGTCCTCTACATCACCAGTCTCTTTCTTGCGCCTAAAAAAGTTGTCAGCCACCATCACCTCCTCTCGCTTAAGGTCAATGTGATAGTGAAGTGCACGTGCTGACAAAAGAGGCACAGACAAGAACTTATCTGATTTTGGAGAGCATGCCTGAATTCCACCAAGAAGTTTCTCACTAACATCAGAGAAACGCTTTTGCAGTTCTTCCAGCATTCTATCCAAGCAAGGAAACAGTAACTTCTGTTTAAGGTCATCCAAGTTGGAAGAACTAGTTGCCTCACTGCCTGACCCACAAGTAGACTCAACCACATAGTCCTCCATTCTCTTAGTCCTCCATTCTCTTAGTTTTACGTCTTTGCTTAGACGATTCATCTGAGACGACTAGGTTATTAGCCTCACAAATGGCCAATGCTCTGGCATGCAGCTCAGCAGCAGTGGAGTCATTGCGCTTCTCCTTAAGGGTGTCAGTAACTGCGTTTTTATACTCCACAGCTCGAGCAAGGTCGATGGTCTCCTTCTGAAGGTAAATGTGCAAACCTGCACATACCGTCAGGAGAGTGTGGAACATGAGAAGCATGTAGACAGAGGAAAATTTAGTCCTACTGCCAGAGGTGTATTAATGACTTCAAGGCATTCAATGATAGCTGGGAAATTGTCCAGGACTGCAGTCACTGAACGCAGTTGGCATGCCCAACGTGTGGTTGAAAGCTGCACAAGTTCGGTTTGTTGTAGCCTTAACCTTGCTTGGGTCTCAGCAAACTTGTGATGTTTCACTAGAGATGAACTGAAAAATGAATACAGGCTTTCCAGCATCTCAAAGAACTCCCTGGCCTCAGAAACTGCCCTGCACGTGTGGCATAAAACAAGGTTCAAGTCATGGGCATAACAGTGGACATACACTGCTTCAGGGTGCTTCTTCTTGATATGGGCCTGGACACCACCCACAGCCCCACTCATCACCGCTGCACCATCATACATTTGAGCCACACATTTGACATTTTCAATGCCATTTAGAGCTAACTGTTGCTCAATGGTGTTGGCAATGGATTCCACATCAAAGCCTATTAGCTCTGTAAGGGCAAGGAATCTTTCTTTAACCATAATACCTCACGCAGAGTGACAGCTGTTCCACTTTTCTATCTCTGGCTTCATCAGCCATAATGGCATACATCTGCGCTTCCCTTATCTTTTTCACAATGGTTGCAGTGACCTCCTCTGCACAACACTGTACCATTTCATTCTGACTGCTACTTCCAAGATATGTGGTGTTCAATGGAGGAGTGTAACTTTGGAGGAATGGGTCAAATTTTTGCAGCAGTTCGATGCATTCTGCAAACATCAGAATCAGAATCAGCTTTATTGGCCAAGTATACTTACGTATACAAGGAATTTGACTCCGGCAGATGTTAGCTCTCTATACACATAACACAGAACGTAATACAATACAATAAATACAATAGACTAAACAAGTATGTGTACTTGTATTGCACAGTAGGGACAACAATATACAATATACATACAGGCACCCAATATGGGCAATAATGTACAAGTAGGCACATGGTGTCACAGTGGGTTAAACAACCGGTATGACAATATACCAATAAGGTCACAAAAAGAGACTTGAGTTGCTGGGCAGGGGACACCTAGGCAAGTCTTTACTTGTGTCATGTGCAAGAGAAGCGCTGGGGGGGGGAATACAAGGGCATAACAGTAAGCATATACGCATATGTGCATGTATGTATATATGCATGTGTAGTTCAGCTGTTCAGTAGGGTGATGGCAGTGGGGAAGAAGCTGTTTTTGTGTCTTGTAGTTTTGGTGCGCAGGGATCTGTAGCGTCTACCAGAGGGAAGGAGGTCGAAGAGGGTGTGTGCAGGGTGAGAGGGGTCTTTGATTATGTTCTCTGCCCGCTTCCTGGTCCTCCCAATGTACAAGTCCTGGAGGGAGGGCAGGGGGCCACCGATGATTTTTTTCAGCAGTCCGAATTGTGCGCTGTAGTCTGTGTTTGTCATGTTGTGTGGCTGCTCCAAACCAGACTGTGATGGACGAGCAGAGGATGGATTCTACTACAGCTGTCTAGAAGGTCACCAACAGTTCTTGTGGTAGGCCATGCTTCCGCAGCTGGCGTAGGAAGTACATCCTGCGTTGATGTTGGACTCCCACTTCAGGTCCTGAGAGATGATGGATCCCAGAAACTTGAAAGAGTCCACATTTCATACTGGGCTGTGGGATATTGTGAGGGGGTGCAGCAGTGAGGGGTGCTTCCTGAAGTCCACAACCATCTCGACAGTCTTTAGTGCGTTAAGTTGTAGATTGTGTTGGCTGCACCAGAGCACCAGCTTGTCAACCTCCTGTCTGTATGCAGACTCATCACCATCCTGGATAAGCCCAATGACAGTGGTATCGTCTGCAAATTTAAGGAGCTTGACCGCTGGGTCATTGGAGGTGCAGTCGTTTGTGTAGAGAGAGAAGAGCAGCGGTGAGAGGACACAGCCTTGGGGAGCACCAGTGCTGATAGTCCGTGTACCGGATGTGACACCTCCAAGCCGCACATGTTGGCTCCTGTCGGTCAGGAAGCTGGAGATCCACTGACAGATGGCAGGAGACACAGTTAGCTGGGAGAGTTTGGTGGTGAGGATATCTGGGATAATGGTGTTGAACGCCGAGCTGAAGTCCACAAACAGAATCCTGGCGTAGGCCCTTGGTTGGTCAAGGTGTTGCAGGATGAAGTGCAGCCCCATATTCACTGCATCGTCCACTGACCTATTTGCCCTGTAGGCAAACTGCATGGGGTCTAGCTGGGAGCCTGTGATCTTTTTGAGGTGGGACAACACAAGGCGTTCGAAGGACTTCATGACAACTGAGGTCAGGGCCAGAGGTCTGTAGTCATTTAGTCCAGAGATGGAAGGTTTCTTCTAAACATCCCTTTATTGTGGCTTTTACAAGACTCATCGTGACCCCTGAATGGAATTCCCTGTTTCCCCAGCATGGAGGTCACTGCCACAATGCATTTTAAGTACTCTCTTTTCTCTTGCACTTCAGAGGAAGTAGCACTCTCAATTTGTTGTACGACACTACCCTTCAAAAGACTTGCTTTGTAGCTCTGCCAACAAATGACACTATCTTTATGGGACTGTGAGGATTCATGTTTGTGGAAGAGGCTGAGTGCTTTCCTCCAATTTTTCACACCACCACTAATGAACACATCCTGTTTTAAATTTCTTCCAAACACCCTACATGCATAGCAGAATGCAGCATCCCTTTTGCAGGAGTATTCCAGCCAATTAAAGCTCTGAAACCAGATGTACTGGAAGGCTCGTTTGTGTGTGCCAAACACACTTTGCGGATATTGGGCTAGCTTAACTTGTTTAGGACCTGTGCTTCTGTTACCCAAATCAAACGCTGCCTCTGTCGAAACTGATGCTGATGCTGCAGCCTGTTCTTGTTCTGATTCTACTCTCACCTCACTTTCACCTTCAACCTGCACTTCCTGCTGTTTCTATAGCAACATGATTCAGAAAAAAATACAATATAAGACATAAATCTATTTGCTTACAATATTAACACTATTATTCAGATGAAATACTATACAAGAGTGACCTATTTGAATTTTTCTTACCTGATATTTCTACATATTCATCCCTTTCATAGTCCTTTCTCTGTGCATTCTGCCCTCCATCATTACTCCTTTCTCCATCTTTGCACACACACAAACATTTTGTTGTAAGCTTACTAGTAGTCTCCAAAGAATATTAATGTTAAAATATTAACAATTATATGACCCAATAATTGAAGGCTATTTCAAATAAGCTACCATTTTCCTTGCCTGGTTCACTGTGCAGCTCTCTCTCCTCTGCTTGCCTATTACCACCATCACCCGCTCCTTGCACTATCAAAAAGTAGCCTGGTGTTTAAATTCCATGAAAGAGGCTACTGCACTCACTCAACATCAAGGCACTATTCTATTGACTATAATAAACTTCCAAAATTATTTCAGTCATTGATTTTCTCACCTGACGTTGACTGATGGCCTTTTCTCTTAAAAAAATAACGTATATCCATCTATGGAAAGACAGACAATGGGTCAGATTTTCTCAATGTTCCAGTTAACTAAATAAACCATGGGCCACCATGCCATGCCAATATATGTGCTATACTTTTATACATGAAATAAAATCTTGACTTGTATTCGCATCCCAATAATTGAATTTAATGTCTCATAAACTTTAATTCCAATTTCCAAGTAAGCTGCGCACACCACTCCCCTTATTACGCCAGATCCTCACACTGCAAACTGCCAGGCGAGTATTGGGGGGGGGGAGATGCCCAACGGGGCAGCGATTCATTTGCAGCCGAAATAGTCATCATCTCGTCGGTCAGCCGTTGGCGGCAGGCAGACGTCAAACTCCCTCCACATCCAGCAAGATAGCATACAGCTAACGGCTGTTTTTTATACATTAAAGGAGAACTTCGGTGTAAAATGAAAATTGGCATGTTAAAACATCATCCCGAGTTGGTACGTGTACTGAGGAGCAAAATTGATTTAGCCTGTTGCATTCAGAGTTTAACTATTTTTTATCGTTTGTCCCAGAAGGCTAACAATGGAAGTGGTAGGTGCCCTCAGAAGAAGCATGACGACTACGCTATTCTTAAACCATTAAATGAAAGTCCAAACAAGTCGACTGTACTACATCTTCTCCTATTCTTCCTGCTGGTTCGTGTTCCTCAATTGACTTGTGCGGACTTTCATCATGGCGGCGACGAGAAACTACAGCAAGGTACTGCCTGTCAAAACTATTTTATTAATAAATGTTGTGTACACTTACAAAGTTCTCAGTGCCTCGTTTTTAACGTCAGGACTGTGTTGTACTACCGATGGAGTGTGGAGTTCCTTCGAGCTGTTGTAATGGTTTAAAAATAGCGTAGTCGTCATGCTTCGTCTGAGGGCACCTACCACTTCCATTGTTAGCCTTCTGAAACAAACGATAAAAAATAGTTAAACTCTGAATGCAACAGGCTAAATCAAATTTGCTCCCCAGTACATATACCAACTCGGTATGATGTTTTAACATGCCAATTTTCATTTTACACCGAAGTTCTCCTTTAAGATTCACTCAATATCACAACACGGTGTCTACATGGGTTAACAACAATTGCGTTTTGCGTCTAGCACATCAAGGTGAGTTTAACAGAGATCATAGTAGTTTTACACTAGTAGGTTTACATTCTATATACAGTATGTGTGATAACATAACGGCAAAACAGTTGTATGAAATATCATAAAAAAAACATAAAACAATACTGAGACATAACATAGTGGTAAATAAGGTTATAATGACAATAATTGGACACGGTGGGATACACTATGGGATTACATATATAAATTACACTATGGGACTTTTCCGGTATATAAAGTAAAACGAATTAACAGTTACATTTGAAACATGAGGCGTCCGCTTTTAGATTGGTCTTTCTCGGTTGCGCTTTTTTCGCTGTCACTTTCAGATTTGACAAGCTTCTCGCTTAAGTTCTGGCATTGATTTTACATCTGTAAGGAGGCAGGAACATTTCCTGATGCTGGTAGCTCATTGGCTACTGGTCGACACTTACCTCAGCGTCAGACCAACCAGAAGACTTTGAAAGCGATGGCAGACCAGCGAGAACAAGTAAGTAGTTGACATGTCTGTTCCTTCTTCACCATAAATTCTCAGTTTGACAAACAGTGTAACTGGCAGATAAGTAGGTTGATAAGATGAACGCATTTGGTAATAAGTAAAATCAACAAAGTTTGTAAGGCAAGTCGATTTGTTTGTTGTTGTTTGTAGCCGTTAGCTCCGTGCTAGTTTCGCCAGGTCGCTTCTTGGAAACTCAAAATCCCAGAAACTATATGTCTCGTAACACCGGTACCAATATTGTTTACCAATGATTATACACTATGTTGTGTTGTCGCTGATGAAATGTCTAAATGTCCCTTGTGATTAACGAGGTGTGTATGAGGGTCAATGTATGTTTTTCTGAATCGGAGCGTGTAACTTCAATGCTGTTCCTTAATATTCCTTTTAGGGTTTACAAAGAGACATATTGCAACATCTCCTGAACAGGTTACAGGAGGCAATTAGACACCCCTTGGACATGGCTCATCTGCATTTTATATGCAGTAATGAACTGACATCCCTTCGGTCTGTTTCCAATCAAGTGAGCATACCTGAAGATGTTCTTAATGCAATTACAAATCTGCATGAAGTGGTGACACAAAAAATTGAACAACAGAACCGTCCATACGCGGAGGTTGAGTTGTTGGACAGTGGTGTGGGATGTCCGAAAATCAAATTAAATGAACACAAATTAAGAGAGCTGCTGGAAATGGACCTGTCAGTCCCATCTATGTCTAAACTGTTGGGCATTTCCATGGATTTCATTGGATTGTCACTGAAAAGCACATACAGTAAAATATCTGCTGAGCAATTGGACCATCTTGTATCTGACATAAAAAAAGCAACCTAGGTATAGGCAGTCAAATAATGAAAGGCAAACTTCGTGCTGCTGGACATCGCATTACATGGACCAGAATGTGGGAATCCATGAGACGTGTGGATGGAGCAGGTGTCTCAAGCAGACTGGCAAGATCTGCTTATGGTTGTGTAGTGCGGCGAGTCTACAGTGTACCAGCTCCGCTGTCCCTCATTCACTTGGACACAAACCACAAACTGATAAGGCAAGTCAGCCTGTTTTCCTATATGGCTGTGTTCTATAAACACAATTTAAATGCTACTCAAAATATGTTATGTTTAATTTGTTGTCTTAACAGATATGGTTTTGTCATATTTGGAGCCATAGATGGTTTCTCACGTAAGGTGAGGGTATTTTGCCTTTTAGCATAGAGATTTTCTGTATGTGGCAAGTGGATTTGCATATCAACTGCATTACACTTACAACTATTTTCAGCATTTTCCCTCTGCCCATAGATAATGTACATGGGGGCAGCGACGGACAACAAGGCATCTACAGCACTGGAGTTTTTTCTTCGCTCCGTGGAGAAGCATGGGGTTCCTGTTAGGTTTGTAATGTTTAATAACTGCATTCTCCTTTGGTGCTGTTGCCCAGTGTATTGCAAAGAAGTTTTATTCTGTAGAAGGTGGACCACAGTATTACCATAGACTGTATATATAACTGGACAAACCCTCCGTGACGTCACGCATAGACTTTCTAAATACCAAAATGAGGCTTTATTTGAAGGTTCAGGCCGCTGCCATCTTAGCCAATGCGTTCGGTGTTCTAAACCCGCCTTCTGACGGCCAGTCCTTATATGGGTGAAAAAGGTGGTGCCAGGTGGCCGGAAGACCCGCCTTCTGTCTGCCCCTACATGCTAGCCTAGCTGCCGGCTAGCTCCGCCAATTTTTTGACTGACTCTTGACTGTTTGACCAGAGACCGGGCTCGATTTTTATCTACTCTGCTGGTAAGTGCTGAAATCCATGAATATTTGTAGTACATTAGTAAATTTGATTATTAAGCATGTACGATTTTGAATAATTGATGTTGATAACTTAATGTATAACTGCTTTTAGGCATCAGGCTTTATGGTAGTGCTAAATTAATGTACGTTAGCAGAAATTAGCAATGCATAGAAACCATGTCGTTTACAGTCTGTGGTCGTGGTCATGATACCTTGACATCGAATTTGGTCTGTTATTTGATTGAAACCTTACTATAAACGTCGCCTGTTTCATCTGTTCTTTTTAAGTGAAGCTGTAATAGTCATTATTTGCTGCTGTCGATATAGTCTTGCTAGTTTATTAGGTGTACATTGTGGACTTTATCAATGAAGGTGTGCATCCCGGTGCTTTCTCACATTTTCTCATTGAGACCTGCCATAGCTCAAATGCATATAATGTACAAAATGGTTTTAAAATGGTCATTTCAAAGTGACTGAGGACAATCCAACATAATGGAAGGCACAACATGAACAAGAACAATATTTTTTATGTAGCGAATACAACTGCATATAGCAAATTCACAAATGTCACATAATAGTCCACATTGTGAAAATATACACACATATCAAATACAGCCATGCCTCATGTCTCAAAAACTTGGACAGCTAATAATTATGACTACTCTGGTATTTCTAGAAACCAATTTAACATTGCAAATGGCCACAGAAACTAGTAAGTGGCATTAAAACACTACCAGTAGTATTGGTATTATTGTTTTAACATGCTTTCCTTTTTTTTGTAGCTCCAACTGTATGGATTCACTGGGACAGCTACGTTCGCCGTTGAGGGGAGGTTGCAAGGAGGTCCCTGGCCACTAACCTGGGACTTAATACCCAGATGAGGTGATTTGGCTGGGGTGGACTGGAATGGTGTGGCGTCCTCCTGTTTTTCTCCCAGGCCTTACAAGAAAGAACAGTCTCAGATGTCCTTCATCCAGTATGGCTGGAATGACCTTGGACAAGTCAGGAGTGTTCATCTTATTGCAGAGATGAAGCAGGACTTGTGTGATGTCTATCGGTGTTACCCACATATGAGGATCATCTTCTCTGCCATCACCCAGCGTCTCCGATGGAGATCCGCAGACCCAAAGAAGATCAAGGGGTGATTTTTATATGATAACATTAAATATAAGGACAGCACATGTCTGGAACTAGTTGACTGAACACATTTTTCTCCCATGACACTGTTATTGGTTTTGATCACTTACACTGAAATCACACTTAAAATGTATATGAAATTTGTAATATTGTTTATGAAATCAAGACTGAATAAAATCAAAATGTCATTTTATTTCAAACCAAACAATGAACACATAAAAGGGAAAATACTGAAATGTCACTGTAAACAAAGGCAATGCATAAAACATACACTGCAATCAGTGAGCAAAGTAAAAAAATCTGAGTTTTGTTAATAGCATGTATACCAGGAAGAATAAGTATTGAACGTGTCAATGTTTTTTCAGTAACTGACATGACATTTTGACCAGACCTTGATATTTGCCCACATATGTAAAGAAATCAGAACATTTAAGTTAATAAAGTTACATGTAAGTACTATATAGGCGGCACTTTGTGTCAAAATGATTGATTGCCTGGAATGTGCGGTATGTTTGGAATGTCGGGTATTTCTGGTATGTGTAGTATGTAAAAAATGTTTGTTATGCGTAGTATGTAAAAAAAAATTCTGTTCGGTGCTCCACGTGTGTTTTGTTTACATTCGCCCTGTGACGTGTACGGTCCACGTGCGAATGTTTACATGTGTCAGCAGTGGTGTGTGCCGCGTCACAACCCGCCTTGGGTGTGTGTGTGTGTGTGTGTGTGTGTGTTTGTCGCAAACGCTGTGGGAATGTGCCTATGTCTGGTATGTAGGTCCAGTCTGCAACCCCCTCAACATATACATATGTACCCCCACGTCCGTTGTTTGTGTAAATGGCGCCATTTGTGTGATACTGTAACCAAACGCATCCCCATATGGTTCCGGATGACCCGGGGGTCTGTTTTCGTAGACTGCTGCAGGCGCCGGGGTTTACAACACTGTGGGTATGTGTTATGCTGACCTGTGATTAACCCCCTAACGTGTTGGGGGGTATGTTCATTCCACGATGCAGAATATGTGTTGGTATGCATAGAGCGGTTGCGTGTGTGTGCGTGCGTGTGTGTGTGTGTGTGTGTGAGTGTGCGTGTCTCCCCCTATGCCCCACCGTGTGTTTCAAGACTGTGAGTTTGTAAAAATAAAAAATAAAAAAGGCATTCGTAAAAAACAGCCTATATGTCTACAAAGCACAATACAATATAAATAAATCATAACGTTGTGCGGGGGAAGCCAATCGTCGAAGGGAATACGTAGGTTATGAAGTATGCTCCATACTGTAGGGGTGTCGATCTTTGATAAAATATAGTTGTATGCGTTATATTTAGGAATGTCAAGATTATGTATGACGTGTCAGATTTCTCTAGCATGCATGCCTGGTATGCCAAACTTCTCTAGCATGTAGGGTATGTCAAGATTGTCATGTGTGTATGGTATGTCAAGTTTCTCTAGCAGGCATGGTATGTCAAATTTCTCTAGCATGCATGGCATGTTAAATTTCTGTGGTATGTAAAATGTGTCAAAATCTCTAGGGAATTCGTAGGGGTGTGAAAATATGGACCAATTGTATCGTGTCTAAATGTTTAGTGCATACCCCCATCATAGTATAAAAGCTTGGTACTTAGTACAACATAGTTATAGCAGTAGTGTTTTTTTTCGACACTAAAAACAATCATGGATAGCGACGCTGCACCTCGATCTGTGAGAAGAAGGGTTGAACTTACACCGGTTGACGAAACCATGGATGCAGGCCATGAGATTGTCATGGCACCCAAAAAAAGATGACCTGCGAGTTTTGTACACTTTCTCCGAACCCCTACAGAACCAGAGGAATACGAATGGCTCATGTCTGACGGTCGTATAGGAGGATATGTTTTTGTGAAAGAAATTCAATGCGTGTTATTGTATACATTGGATTCCGAGGGTATGATTTTTACGGACCAACAGCCATACATATCATTCTGTCTTCACGATTGGCGTATGTTCAGAAACAAAGTGTGGAGAGACTTGAATTACCCTGGACTATGCGCCAACTATTCAACTGTTTTCGACAGCGTGATACATCAAAAAAGTTATTACATATTTGCGACACAGCTGGACAAGGACCCCACAGACTACATATATTTTTGTAGTCCTTCATACAGAGTTGTAAATGGTATTCATGACCACAAACCTGAACAATATTTAAACAATATTTTCAAGAAGATAGATCGTTTGTTCAAATGGGGTGAACATCTCTTCAAATATACGCTTCTTAAAAAACGACTTTTTCAATCATGGCCTGATAAGGAGCGCGTTGTTTCTGGGCTGGACGCCCCAGTAATCTATAGAGGCCCTGGGGTCGTAGCCCCTAGAGGTGAGCAGAGCGAAACGGCTATGTTTAAAACGTGTCAAAACCCTATGTGGAGTGCTCCATTAAGCGAATCAGAAAACACCAATGATGATATGGATTGTGTGACCAAGCTGTTTGGACAGATGTCTTTGGCTAGTGATGACGATGATGATTCGGCACGTACAGCGGGTGACAAACCATTTTATATTAATTCTGATGACCAAGGGCCTACTAAATTCTTAGGCGTGGCCTGTGACACATGGTATCTGCAGACGCCCCCATAAGGAACACGCCTTGCAGTCTAACTCTTTAAAAGGTAACGCGCTAGGGGTGCTTACATAGTTCCATCTCAACAAACTATCATATTTTGTTAACTACAGCTAACAAACAGTCTGTGTTGAGATGTCTGAATCCGGTACGCAGTGTGTTGACATGTCTGACGCTTCTTTTACAACGATGTCTTCCACAGAGAGTGGGCCCGTCGCTGCAATCACGCTGGATGCATCAGACCCTACAGCTGTTCCGGTGGATCGTGTGAAGGCCTGTGTGGTTATCATGCTACAACATATTATTGAATATGAACTGCAAAAAAATTGTTATGGCTGCCAGACTGGACATCCCTCTCAACGCCGCCACAGCTGCCTGTATGAAGCAGCTCCATATTTTTTCCAGGATCATTTTGAAGAAATAACACAAGGCATTAACGACCCGGTGTTGATGCAGACCATTTTCACTCTGTTGGGTCACTATGGATTTAACCCCCACCCCCAAAAAATATGGGACGTTGTAAAATGTGTTATGCATGAATTGAGGAGCGAGCCATACATCTGCGGCTATCTGGAGGATTTCAGTCAAAATTGCATAGACACTGGTGATAGAAACATCATTTTTGATGCTTTAACAACTTGGCGCGCGGCGCATCCATGGGAACCTGCGGGAGTGTCTTTTGGCGAGCAGAGCATGTGAAACAACGTGTGAGATACGAACTAACTGGCTTACTGTGCGATACCATCTGTCAAAACGTGTCCTGTAAGCCCACGAACTTTAAAACATCACCCCAGCGTATGTATGCAATCAAAAAAGAAATGTCCCTGGTTCGATCATCGGCTGAAGATTGGGCTCGGTTATGGAAAAAATATCCAGAAAGGCTATCTTTCTAGGCGTGTTGGCATGCGATCAGCTACCCGAAACACTGGTTCAAAACGACTTACCTGCGGTCGCCATAATAAACACGCATAATTCCAGACAGCCTGGCGAACATTGGGTAGCAACATACAAAGCAGCCTACGGTACCGTGTGTTTTTTTGACAGCTTTGGCAACAACCCTGACAGCGATATATTTCCCTCAACTATTTACACATTTTTAAAAAACAGCGGATCCCCTGTTTTGTTCTCAAAATTACAAGTACAGGACTTCCTATCTGTCACATGTGGCGAACACTGTGTCTTTTTTCTATATCATATGCTGAAAGGTTTAAGCTATGATGATGTAATGCTTAAATATTCTGAAAATCTTATTAAAAACGATAATATGGTCTCATTATTTGTGAAAAAATTACAACCGCATAGCTGTATGTGCAATGTTTTTACTTGTGTGCAACATGCACAGACTAACAACTGTCTACACAAGTGTTGAAATGACGCTATAATAATGAAATAAATAAACAGAGAAATGTTATCACTGTGTTATGAGTTTTTATTGGTACAGCATAGTGTTTATACACACACATATTAGGTATACACGACGCATTATGAAAAAGAATACAAATAAATCAATGTATAAAAGTAGAAAAATAACAAGACCGTATACAATTTTTCACAACATGAAAATCATTGTGTAAAAGTAGAAAAAACAACAAACATAGTAATATACGTTTTTAACAAAAACATCAACAAACAAATCTTTAAAAATCAAGCCAAGATGATGCGTTTATTTGTGGTGCTGAGTGTCTGTATGGTAATGACGAGTTGCTTAAACCCCGGGGGGCTGGAGGCGCTGACAATATTCTGCGCGGTAATGACGTACGCCCAACAGGGGGGTCACGGACTGGTGTGTGGTTGGAAGTTTGACCGTGTGTTGTATTTCTTTTCAAATCAGTGATATACTGTTTAAGACCGTTGTTTGGTATGGTTGAAAGAGGTATGTTTAACACAGCAATGGCTGTCAGAAACTCATGCCATCCTTGAGGCTTTCTACGCTGGGTCACTGCATACGCACCAGTAACCGATTTTAACAGGTCGTACATGTGCGTGCCTGGAATGAGAGATCCATTAAAAACAAACGCCCCCGTGTTATCCCACGACGCAACACCTTGTGAATTACGCATTTTTTCCAATATATAACGGGCGTTGCATCTACTTCTCGATGGTATGTTTTGTAAAACTTCAGAGGCGATAGGATCACTAGCTAGGTCTGTGTTCACAGGGCCTGGTGTTGGTGGGGGTGTATGAACAGAAGCTGGGTCAGCACCCTCCTGGGGTGGGGTGACACCCGCAGTGTCAAAGCTGCTGTTTCCAGATCACCTTGTTTAACCATGGCCAGATATCGTTGCAGCAATGCTGTATAATGCTTGACTTTTTCATGCGGGGCTATATCAGTCCTGTCCAAAACAGCTTTCATGGCGGCACACAAATCATCTTCAACAGACTGTCGTAAGGGTATGTTGTTAGTATCATTTTTGAGTCTGTCCAATTGTTTTTGCGGTACTAGATACATTTTCTCTGCATACTCCATCACATCTAATTCTGTCTCGAAGTAAATAGACTAGTTATGAAAGGCAAGGCGATGCTCAAGAGTGGTAAGAGGAAACCACCCTTCTGGTTAATAGCGTATCGCTTTTTGCGCATGCCAACTTTCTTGTCAGCTATTAACTTGATCAACGACTTCTTTTTCCGAAGTTTTTTATACTGTACATCTGTTAATGGTATGGTGCCCTTAAGAATATTAAGAGCCACCTCACAGAGAGCTAGGATTAACTCATCCGAAGCTGTGTGAAGTATGACCCTCCTTAGCCCCGGCTTAGCCTTAAGTAAGCGTTTCAAAATAGGTAGATTCCTGCAAAGCCTCTCAGACATGGTATTGTTTCAATTTCTTTTGCGCACATAGACAACCGGATACTCGGAAAGCAATGCTGATCTGATACGGTACATATCTGGGGTGGCTGGTTTATAATCCAACATTAAGTAGCCATACGGCATTTGCGTTGCATTTCTAAATGATTCAAGGAAGAATCTACTGTTGCCCGGATACATTTGACGAGCCAGAACAGCAATCTGGTTGTTATCACGAGGGTTTTTGAAAATAATTAAATAATTTGTGTTGAGACTAATGGTTCTACTGGATTTCCCTTGAAAAAACAAATTCTGAACCATGTAGATAGCGCTTACATTACGATGGTGTACATATTGCGTAAACACTTTCTCTATTTGCACATTATTACTAGCATCTTTCATGACATCGTCGATAATTAACAAATTATTTTTAGACACGGGTAACAATTCGTCATCGTCCAGCGCATCAGGTATTCCATTAACAAATTTGATTTGCCTCAGTTTTAACAATTCGTCGTAAAGCGGTTGCCAACAATCATAAATGTACACAATATTTTCGATATGTTTACTAACAAATCTGCCGATGTGTTTTATAAGCTCTTTTACAAAATATGTCTTCCCTGAATTTGACGGACCGCTTATCACACAGGAAAAAGGGTGCTGGAGCCTTGTGTCAAACGCCGGTGCTTCTTTTAAGGCGTCCATCCTCAAACATATCAATAACCATACGGAATTGTGGTATAGTCCTTAAGCAGAACCCGTTTGTTGTACACCACTTTGAATCTTTTCACAGCCGTTTTGTTTTTAAGACTGAGACGTTTCTTGTCACGCACTATATTATCAGTACGAGCCAAAATATGTTTAGGTGCACTCCTATCAGTAATGTAATGAGAGACCAGATCAACCAAGGTTTCTAACCTGATTAATTTCGAATTAACAGTATTCAGTGTGATGCCTTTAGCTTTCATACACACGCCTCCATTTGCTGTCCGGTAGCCATATGTCTTTGGACCACTTGAGCAGAACTCTGTGATATAGTCGCCGGAATCAAGCTCATCAGTGAGATCACCCAAATATGGCCCTAACTCAGGTTCCCAATCGCCATCTCTTGTGACAAAAATTACACTATCGGTGTCGCTATAAAGCAGTCTGTCCCCCAGACGATCCATGATATCATACAATTTTAGTCTAGCTCTCGCTGTGGTAAAAGCACCGACGAAGATATTTATGTTGGGTGTACTCACACACGCGTCTTCACTATGCCTCCATTGCAGAAGAGCCACATCGTCAGCCACTGTTCAGAGCATGCTGTACATCCACGTTCCTAGAGAACTTCACAAATTCCAACCACTGTATGGATATGTTGGAATAGGCCTTGTGCTGATTAACATAGGCGTTGTTGTGTGTCAGAGCTAGTGTGTCAGCTGGCAGATAGTGTGTTTTGTAGACAGCCATGCAACAACTGGCTAGCGTTGTCTGTGCAAAAGGGTCGAGGCCTGTGCAGTTAATAAACTCTTGGCGGTATTTAATACACGCCTCCCGTAGCAACACAACATCATTTCGACCGTATGTATGCAATTCTTTCTGAAAATCAAATTCGTTTTTGGAGGCCTCAACATACCATGCATCAAACGCTACTCTCTCCTTATCAGTCATTATGTCATAACCATAATAATGGCGTGCAGGGTAAGACCCCCGATAATTATTGTTTTCTGCTGTATTGAATCTGTGCGGAAAGTAGCCCTTCTCGCTTGTTTTGAGGCTTAAGGCTTCTGTTGTCTTAGCCAAACGCATGGGTATGAATGAATAGCTATCGATAAATCTTTGTTTAAAGATCTCATCATACATGAAGATCAGACGACAGCCCATCATTGTAATACGGAGTATTATCCCCATATTGCAAAAATGCTCAAGGATGATGATGTTATCGAACCCCGCGGCGTTGTGAGCCAACCATGTGTAGCCTGTGTATTTGGCACGCCTGAAGTGTATCAGCATTCGGACAACACAGTCAGCCCCCTCAGCAACAAATGTTTCACCTTCACCCGAGTAAGTCATGGCACATGCAAAGTTAGCACGGTGTTTGCCATTTTCATGTCTTGTTTCTAGATCGAAAAAAATTTATTTGGTTTCTAATTTCTTAGCTTTGATGGGTTGTATGAAGCAACAATGATCTGCGTCGGGCACTAATTCTGCATTACAATGAACGCATTGCATAGCCTGACATTTGTGTGGTTTCTTATTCGCCGCAATATAATAACGACGATTACATTTTTTGCAATATTTTGTCACGTCACAAGGTGCTACCAGACGACCTGTAGGACCGGTTTGTCAGACTTGCTTGTGTGTGTTATAGCAATATCGTGATTTGCAATATCTATTACAGTCTATACAGTATTCGCTGGACTCAGTCCTTTTCCGACAATCATTACCATAACAGACATTACAACATCCTGCACATTTGTGAGTGAGTTTATTGTTGTATGACTCATAACAGAACATGCAAAAGTATGCATCTCCTAGGAATGTATGCGGTTTTATCACACGATAGTAATGCTGATCATGGAGGTACAGAAAAGCGGTTTTGTCGTGTAGTGTTTCGGTTGTCTGGTATTTTATCATCATACCATTGTCTGATCTATAAAAGATGACAATTTTAACATCGTACAAACGCTCAAACACGGCTACATCACTAAAGCCTATCTTCTGCTGTGGCGTAAAACCTGCGCGTTTATGCATGTCATCACCCATAGTTGCTAACATTTCATCCCCAGCATTTGGATTTAAATAATGTGCTAGACATGTGGCGAAGCATGTGTTGCCTGTGGGGTTGTTAGGACTGTACAGGCTCAGACGTTTCTTTTTAATAACCTCATCGTGAGCCAGTCGCGCTATTTTCCTGCGCACACCCCCCTGTCTGTCGTGAGCAATAGACAAAGTTATCTGTAGACTCTGGTCAGTCATGATGTTGGTATTACTCTGTAACATGTTTTCAATAGCCTCTATCACCCGATCCAGTGCATAACCATCAGATGAGGTCAGTACAACATTGACATCTGTGGTTAGACTGTCACCCCGTAACACCATGCTGATGACCGCGTTTTCACCCCCCAGAGTCTTCCCAAATTCAATAATGTCATTAAATGTGTTGTACAAATGCTGGACGTATGAGCCCATGTCAGTCGTTGGTGCGTTCCTAAAATTTAAAGTCCTTGTGACTACTGTGCTGTTGAACCGCGGGCGAGGTGATACAATGTAGTCTCCAACACGACCCCCCTCTCGGACCAAACGTTGTATAGACACCTCATCTAAATGCACTTGTTGGCCTGCCGCGTCAGAAAAATCACCCGCACCACCACCACCACCCGTTTGACACATTGACAAACCCTGCTCACAGGCCTGTGAGTGATTAACATTATCAGTGGTGTTATGTGTGACAACCGCACCGTTGCTGGCGGTTCTCTGTAACAATAAGTCATAAAGTGTGTCAATACGGTTATTTAACGCTGAAACATGCTGCTGTAAAGTATCAACTCTAACCCTTTTATCGACGGGTTCCATTTTAAAAATGTAGAATGTGTGAAATTTCTATACGGTAAATGTATATATATATATATATATAGGCCTATAAAACTACAAACGCATCCCACCATCAACTAATGACACAGGCTTTGTAAAAGGGCAATCATAAATTCTAACTTGTCCAAATACACATCCATTACAGCTGTAAAATCATCGAGTGCTCTTGTCAGTTTGTCAACAATTTCTAACAAATCACCCACATCATTATTCAGGCGTACCACGGCATCGGTACGCTGTACTGTTGAATCCCTACGTCTTTTGACCCGTTCTACCATATTCATAACATCGTGCAATACAGACCCTATTTCATAACGGTGTTGTGACTTCAGACCGGCTGTGGTGTTAACGTCTGCCGCGTGTGCAGATGGTCCTTCGCAGCTTACCGATTGCAAATCCTCCGGATGGTCGGCGTGCTCCGCTGCTACTGGCGTCGCCCCCTCTTCATCACATGTCTCTGTCAAATCTATAATTAGTGGGTCAACGATGCTCCGACGGGGATGCTGTGCCGATGGGCCTTGGTCTGCACAAGCACTCTGGGTTGCTCTCCTAACAGCTGTTTGGTTGTCTGTAATTAACACGCACACACACACACACACAACCACACACACACACACACGCGCATTTTATTACACAATCACTTTCATGACCATAAAAGAGAGTCTATACCGTTATCGATACATCGTACACCCCTACAACTGTTTAAGAATATAATACGTACCACAGATCTCAGTAACATCATGCGTTGACCTTTTAGAACACGCAGCACCCGTATCCCCCACGAATAAACGCTTTCTAGAAGAGGTGCTGTCCGGAGTCCTAATTACACTCTGACGGGGTTGCGTGCTTGCATCGTGATGCACAAGCTCTGTGAGTTGTATAACGCTGGGTAGGTGCTCTGATACTGTGGGTCGCTCGTGTTCTGGTGTTTCCTGTACACATGTGACGATGGCCCCCGCTGTTGAAATGAGTTAAGCAACAAGGTATGTGTTAACAGTTGTTTATAAAAAAAACATATATGCATGCTTGTGTGTGTGTATGTTCACCCACATTGAGGAGTGCCTGGTACAAAGTCTGATGATTCGGTGTCGTCATCGACACAATTCACAAGATTGTCGTTGGTGACAGATTCCCCCTTTGTATTTAATTCATCATGCACTGATAAAAACACACAAACACATCTGAATGTAATTTCATTAATTAAAAAAAACACATACACAATGTTATTATTCAAACACAACAACACTCACAAAGTTGTGTAAGGTTAAAAGACCAATCATCTTCATAGTTTGCCTCTTCACATGTCAACATATCCAGATCGGTGACCACATCATAATCCGATAATTCAGTCACAGGCCCATACGCTATGAAAACAGAGCAATATAAATATAGGGCTATATAAACACATACATGGTTATTCAGACATTTGCAACACTTAGGCCTTCATAAGACATACTTACAATGTTGAGATAGGCCTGTATTTTCATCCACAGCCACGGTGTGCCTGTTAAAACCTATAATTGTGTATACCTGTTTTTAAATAAATGCGATACAAACATTTTAAACCAATACAACAGTCTGGTGGGTTTTAGATTCAAAAACCACGTATGGGTAGCTCACTTGTGTGGATGTCCATATCGATGCTGCTTTGGCCCTGGTCCAGAGAAATGCTTTCAGGTGTTATGTTCTGTACAGGAACCCCCAAAGCCTTTTTTTGGTGTATTTATGGGGGTGTTAACGAATGAATTAGCATACGTCAAACATATCAAGATCGGTCATTCAAACATAGATACACACCCCCGACCCACGGAGACTCAGACACCCATAGCTACCACGAGTTTTAAGATTTAAGTAAAATGCAAAATGTTTCTTGTCTAAAAGATTCTTTTTTCTTAAGGCTGATGGAAAATATAACACATACAACTATATTTTATCAAAGATCGACACCCCTACAGTATGGAGCATACTTCATAACCTACGTATTCCCTTCGACGATTGGCTTCCCCCGCACAACGTTATGATTTATTTATATTGTATTGTGCTTTGTAGACATATAGGCTGTTTTTTACGAATGCCTTTTTTATTTTTTATTTTTACAAACTCACAGTCTTGAAACACACGGTGGGGCATAGGGGGAGACACGCACACTCACACACACACACACACACACACGCAACCGCTCTATGCATACCAACACATATTCTGCATCGTGGAATGAACATACCCCCCAACACGTTAGGGGGTTAATCACAGGTCAGCATAACACATACCCACAGTGTTGTAAACCCCGGCGCCTGCAGCAGTCTACGAAAACAGACCCCCGGGTCATCCGGAACCATATGGGGATGCGTTTGGTTACAGTATCACACAAATGGCGCCATTTACACAAACAACGGACGTGGGGGTACATATGTATATGTTGAGGGGGTTGCAGACTGGACCTACATACCAGACATAGGCACATTCCCACAGCGTTTGCGACAAACACACACACACACACCCAAGGCGGGTTGTGACGCGGCACACACCACTGCTGACACATGTAAACATTCGCACGTGGACCATACACGTCACAGGGCGAATGTAAACAAAACACACGTGGAGCACCGAACAGAATTTTTTTTTACATACTACGCATAACATTTTTTTTTAACATACTACACATACCGGAAATACCCGACATTCCAAACATACCGCACATTCCAGGCAATCGATCATTTTGACACAAAGTGCCGCCTATATACTACTCATGTAATATAGCAAAATGGTGAAAGTATCAAATGCAGCAAGAAAACCCATAAACAAAAGTGCTACACAAAAACATTTTAAGATGGTAATTGCAAAGGCAGCTGTGGCCTAATGGAGTCAAGAGTGACAGAAATGAAACCTTACGAGTGCTTAATGGAGGCAGCAGGTACATTTTTTAAAGAAAAAACAGGTATTGTGTCCTCTACTGTAAGTGTCTTTGGATAAAAGCATCTGCTAAGTGTAATGTAATTGTATATCACTACCATAACCTCCATAAGACTGCATTACTGAATAAAACACGTGTAAAGCATATTTTTCCAGAACAACATTTGGACAAACCATAACATACTGTAAGCTTGTAGTCTGGTAGGATGTCGAAAACTTGTATGCCATATTTGGAGGAGAAATGACAATAAAGTACATTGCCTATTGCTTTCTCTGTAACAAATGTACCTGCTACCTCTTTAGCTACTCCTTGAATAGAAAGCCTGCAAGTGTTGTCTCAAGTTAACTCTCCACTGGTCGAGCCTGTCTGGATCACCTAGAGGAAAACAGACAAGACATGTCGGAAATGTTAGTCGCAATATTTTTCAAAATGTAATGAGATAATGACTTGAATGAAACACAGATGTTAGACATAGTAATGTGTAAGGCCAGAGTGTTCATTCTTACGTGAATGTAGCGTACACTTCTATTTTTTTTGTTCTAATGTAATTCTAAAATGAGTTACGTCTGGTACACTTAAGCCTACACCTCATTTTCACTACTTAATAAAACTATACAAGCAAGGGTGCTTTTAAGCGTCTCACTCCTTTATTTGCAATCTGTAACATAGTCATTGGTCTCTAGCCTACATGTCCAATAACACATGCACCTCTTCTAAACGGTAGCACAGAGAAAGAACTGAGTCGGTAGACATAATTTGACGCACTTGACATTACACTTTTCTTCCCAACTTCTAGAAAGACAATAATTTCAGGGCAACTTTCCCGTAAGCAAAGCAAGGTTAATTAGTGCATTGCTCAGAGAATTTACATAGGAAGAAAAGACACAATGTAGGCAGGCGGAAATTTTTGTAGCTTGACTAGTTTACCTGACGTTAACTTCATTATTAGTTGCCGAAGCATAGCAGGCTGTAACGTAGCTTGCGGTGAGCTTTAGTGCTACACAGACTGTATGGAACTTCAAAGACTACCGAGACAGCCACGACAAAAAATCAAATAACGTTAACTCTTCCTCAACGCTATTCTACAGACTTGGGCAAATAGTACTCTTGATATTAGCAGTCAAATATGCTTGATAATGGCAGGTCGTTTGGACACAGGGTTAACATGCTAACATTTTCGAGGTGATTCAGGGCTACAGCGCTAATAGCTATGCTACATATTAGTAATGACAGATAACGAGAAGTGATGACAGATAGTGAGTAGTGTAATACCACTTACCGTAAAAATGTACATAAACATTCCTTGACGGCCTGTTAGGACAATTAACAACAGCGCAAGACAGTCTGGATGTAATATAATTAGCAGCTAAAGTTGTTGGAAAAGGTATGGTCTTGAAATATCCGATGACAGCCTGCGAAGAGTAGAAAGAGTTCCCAGCTTTGGGTCAGCAACGGTAGCTGGCTGCTGTCAATCAAACTGACCACGCCCTTAATTATTCATAAAATTAATACTTGGCTGTACCTAAAGCAAATGAATTCTAAAACAATTCACCCCCCTCAGAGTTGTCATGGACCCCAAAACTATCAAAAAAGACTAAAACCGTTTTTTGCACCAGGCTGTAAGTATGTTTATTTTTGCTGTGAAAATTGACTTTTTAACATGGGAGTCTATGGAAAATTGCTCTGTTTTGGAGCCTGCCCCCAAAGGATGAAAAAGGTACTGGAGCCTTAAACAGTTACTTCCTGGCTTCATTTTGTAGCGTGGAATGTTGCTTGGGTGGCGCTTGAGTATTACTTGTTCATAACCAGGGTTAGGGGAGACCAAGGATGCGAAAATGTGGACATTGCAAGGTGGATGTTCACCGTCCATGGCTGTGACCGAGGCAGTTTCATGGCTGGCAAGAGTGTTCATAATCAGAGGTAGATCTGACTGAACTGACATGTAGCTGTGGGAGATTTGACACCTACACTTTAGCTAATAATGAATTCTTTTCTATTCAAAAGGGTTAATTTGCCCCTTGGTCTCAGTAACTTTTAATACAAGCATAGCCAATTATTAAGGGCCATCCTGGGTAAGGTGTTTTTTTTTTTTTAACTTCGTAAATTACGTCTGGATACCATGGTTTGTTTTATATAGAATGATCAAATGAAACATGTACTAAAACAATATTCAATTTCCATTGTACAGCATAGCTAAAGTGAAACAATGTTTTCATATTGACCATATCCTGTGTTGCCGAGTAGGCTCGAGGCTCTATTTTGGGCTGATGTCATCTCAGTATGTGGAGTCTTCTGTGTGCAATGCACCACCAAAATGACTCCACAATTCTGGAATTTTTAAATATTTTTAGAAGCGTTTTTAAACAAAAAAATTGTTTCACAGAATTGAACGCCTGTGGAGGGACCTGTGGATGTCTGTCACCAGTATCTACTACAATATGTTTCACTGCTTAGAAGAAGATGGATTGCTTGACCCATCTGACAGTCACCATCTCTTTGCTGCACACTATGTGTTTCTGC
This sequence comes from Coilia nasus, assembly GCA_027475355.1. Classification (NCBI taxonomy): domain Eukaryota; kingdom Metazoa; phylum Chordata; class Actinopteri; order Clupeiformes; family Engraulidae; genus Coilia; species Coilia nasus. The sequence goes on along the minus strand of CM050216.1, from coordinate 1,587,738 downwards.
CCCGCCTCTAAGCCGATCTTGAAAGTTTCACTCAGGCATGGGATAACCATTCCCTTCGCACTGAGCAAAACTTAACCCCCAACCAGCTGTGGGCAATGGGCCAAATTCAAAATCCTGTCAGCCCTCCCATCATCGATTCACAGGTAGAGTCAAAATAACCATTGTGTTTTAAAGGTTTGTTAAAGTGCTGTGACGCTGAGTCATATTCACATTTGTTCTACCCCAAGAAGTTGCACCTATTTAAATCATCAACCACTTTTATCTTAGATCACAAGTTGCAAGATGAGTGACAAAGTGTTTCAGGTTTCACTTTAACAACGATGCAACATTTTAATTACATGCAGGGTACCCAGTACACTGGACAACCAACAACCTCTGACCAACATGATCAGGCAGCTGGAGCCATTGTTGTTCCATCTGTGGCTTGCCCACTCAGCGAATCAGATCTGGCACAACTGACCCAAGCATTCAACCCATGTGGGCCATCAGAAAACTATGGCCAAGACATCTAACAAACATGTTTTGTTTAAACTCTTCAAAAGAGTTGAGGTGAGCTGCTGGAAAAGTAATTGTTCTTGTACATACACTGACAATCGGGAAGCAGACAGTGTGCTCTGGCATATGGACTAGACAATCATGTTCAAAACTGACCACTATCCTGAAGCCCTGACGATCACATAGTCGCAAATGTCTGTGGGACTGCCCCATCAGCCATTGCATTACTTTGGGGACAGTAGGGCTGTCCTGGTCTTCAGAGTCTGTGTCTAAAAGCAAAACAAAAATCTTTTAACAGAAGTAAGCCATACACATTCAAAGTGTTTTTCACTACCTGGCTTTCAATACACACCTGAAAACAACACATAATGTATTGTCCCCACAACCTAAAGTCAGACAGACTGAAGTATGACTTGCTTGGAAATGCAGAAATGGTCCAGTACCATCCACATACATGCAATAAAACACTACTAATAATCGTAAGTCTAATAATTCGGACTGGATTTGACCTACCCTCAAGTTCAAGCAGGAAATCTTGAAAATAGTTCAGGATTGCCTTTTCCTTCAGTTGTTTGACAGTGGAAGTGCTGAACTCCGGTGCAAGGCTGGAAACAATGTAGTGTGATTCCACCTATAAAAATGATGCAGAAATTTTGTTAAAATTGCTTGTATACACAAATGAGACAGTCTTATGAATCAAGATTCAGAGAAATCAGAACAAAATGGTTAATATGCCAATAAATCCTACTTCTTCAACAGTGCCAGCAACAAAAAGGCCACGGCAGTGCTCCGGGTTTGCTTGTAAGACCTTCAGAAAGTCATAGACATCTAATCCTTGTCTTAAGTGGTTCAGCATGGGTGTCCTTTTTGTGGTGGCATGCAAGAGAATGGTCCTTATGTAAACAAATAGAGAAGTACAGCATTAGAAATAATATTTAATACATCAAAATAGTTGAATGCAATTGCAAAACTAGTTATGAACTTGCCACACTTGTTAAAATAAAGGGATGTACTAAAAGGCCCTCAGCTTGCCAAACTGGTGAAATGCCTTGCAAATACACACACCTGATTATGTTAGCTTTACTCTCCACATTTATCTGACCAGTGTAGCCACAGTCAAGAATTTCTCCAGTGAAGACGGTAATGTCTTCTGCTTCCTCAATCTGCAACAATTCATTGTTTTTATTTTATGCACAGAAGTGTCAAAATTAAACACAACAGTCCAAATTAAAACATACCTTTTCAATTAAAGGAGACAATTCCAAGTCAAAGACGGTTTCTTTGGTTACATCTATCAGTTCACCAGTTGCCAAGTAGTTGTTGCACCATTCTTGTAGAAAACATGGAGCTGGGCCACCCTGGGCAGAGCTCACTGCGAAGACCTCCCCTGCAACTCTATGAAAACAGGATTAAATAGTAACTAAAAGGGTAAGGGTGAGAACACAATGCTTCAAAAATTCAGACTTGGTTTTGAATTTAACTGAAAAGTTTCAATTGTACATTCAAAAGCCTATAGACTGTGGTGGCTAAATTGCTGTAGAAACAAATGATTAACTGAGAGGACATTGCTTACCTGAAAAGACCATTGTCAAGGTAATTTAATGAATACTTTGGGATCTTTCCTTTCCCTTCTTGTCCTTCAAAGAGTCTGTTTGCTATTCCAGAAACCATCTCTAAAACACAATTTAACAAAAATAGCCAATAACTGAATGTATATGAATAAGCTAATAACTTTACAAATAACTAACACTACTGTTGTATTATTGAAACACAATTAAATTCACAGTTCCTACCTGTCAGGAACTCAACATGCAGCGCCCCAGTGTCGATCCCAGACTCACCCAGAAAGGTAATTTTAAGGGGATTGATAGGGGAGCTTCTCTTTTGTCGTTGCCACAGCATCATACCTCGATCCTCCATCTGGTCTCGGGCAACACATATGTTGAACTCTCTTGTGTGGTCAATTTGTGCAGCAAGCCAACCGAGAGCATCTTCTTCGCTGTCCAGAAATTTATGTTACATTCAAAGAATTTACAAAAAGTAAACATGTAAAAGTAGAGTAGTAGTAATAGACTTTATATATCCCGAAGAAAATTAAGGTGTCCAGCAGCATATTATATACATACAGTATATGACATATACACATACATTCAAGGACTAAGTTTTAAGGATTAAGGATTTCAGTGTCACAGTGGAAGAGGGTACACACAAGGAGACGGATGTGATGGACTTTTAAATAAAAAAGCCATTCTTTACTTACCACAAAATCATATCTGCAATTGTGCTGGCTTTAGTGGTAGGTTCAAGACTGGCATCTGATCTGTGGGTATTAGGAAAACATTACTGTTGTGTTTGTGGTAACCTATATTGCAATGCATTTAATCAGTGCAAGAACACTGTGTAATGCATCTTTGGGAAAAGGGGCACCTTTCTCCACAGTAACTGGCATGCAGGTGTAACTCTGTAGATGGGAACTCTGCATGGCATATAGGACATTCTGCATCCTCTACCTAAAAGCAGTTTACAAAAATGTTGCAAAAGGTTCAATAACATGTCAAACCCTAAACATATGTCAGATATAGAATTTCTGATATTCTTTACCTCTTCATGCTCAGATGAACTTAACATAACGGTGCATTTGCCTACATGGAGAGCAAGCACTTGAAGCGGAAGTCTTATGGCAGGTTTTGCAATCTGCTTTCAGCATGTTTTCAAATTCTTTTGCATCAGGAGGTAGAGGGCGGATGTCAAGTTCATCTTGCAGTGGAACTACATAGAGGGTGACTTTACCAGTAAGTGAGGCCAACTTAATCTGTGCCCCTGTGTAGCCCTCATTATCAGGAGAGATGAGAGTCAAACATCTTTTTCCATTACCACCTAATAGGAACAGTTGTGAATTAGTTTCTCTTTCATTAAAAACATTGCAGTGAGACGGTGAACACAAGAAGTATTGGAAAATGCACATGACTATAAGGAGAATTTTGGAGTGGCTTTTGGGTTCATTTCTTGTACATTTGTACCTTACTGGAAATGGCTGTTTATCAGACATACAGGTAAAAACAGTGGCAGGCATTGCTGTAAGTTGTGGGGGTATACAAAATACATCTGACAGAAAATATGTGTGAGATGTGTAGATGTGTGTGTGTGTAAAAATACACTGTTAAGCAATGCATACACCACCTGATACCTTGTGAAGCACCCATCCACCTATTAATGCCTCCAATTTTGGGAATGCATCACACAAAAGATTTTGAATCTAGAACAAAACAATATGTTACAGGGTTTTTACCAATTTTTATCAATTGATAACTTAAAACACAGCATGATTTATAGGACATCATACCTTTTCATCCCTCAGTAGTGTACTTGTAATATGCTTGTACCACAAACTCACCTCTGAATGATTGATGTCTTCGGATAGTGTAAGGCTTCGCCTTCCTAATCCAGCCTGAAAAAGCTCCAACTCCTCTGAGGAGGAAGGGGTATACACAGAATTCGAACTCAGCAAGCAGAAACTGCATGTAAAAGATTTAGTTACTTTGGTGATCTTGCATATTTTTGAGGCAGCTGGAAATCTTCTTTTCCCCGTCACTCTCTGCCTCTGGAATAGTGACGGAAAAGACTTGAAAGACAAGAGGAGTCCCTGGACATGATGAGATGGACACACACTTCCTACTTATATTTTCTGTTCACAAGTAATTTCTCTATACTTATGATTTATTATTATAAGTTTAACCTTTTAAAATATTTATGTAACAATAACTTAATTGTGTGTAGAACCTGGCCATTTCCTGCTGCACCACTGTCTGACTCTGACTCTGACCAATTTCTTCACGCCCATGATTTATCACTTTCCTGCGGTGCCTGGCTCTGCAAGTGTCGTTGAAGTGCAGACACCAAGGTTTGCACAGCAGACATTAGGTCTGACTGCCCATTCTGCTGAATGGCAATAAAGGTCCATTTAGACATTTCATCAACGACAATAAAACACATAATCATTGATAAACAGTATTGGTAACGGCGTGTTACCAATGCGACCGGCTCTCAGGACTTGAAGACAGTATTTATGTAGCAGTGGCATGCGGTGAGGTCTGTGGCAGGGTAGGCAGTGGCCATTCACATATGTAAATTCGATCCGTACACTCGCAAATATTAATTTATTTTCATGATAATACTCTGACCTAATAATTACACAATATAATTGTTCTCATTCTGAGGTACAGAGCCATTCTAGCAGAACTTCACATGTACGCCAGTATGCCTATCCTACAGAAATCAGTTAATATTGATAAATTCAGCTGCATCTTTAAAAGGGGAACGTGTACAAAATACAAGAATATTTGTTGGAAAACATGCAATCTAATGTGACATTTTAGCTTATATACACACCATTATTAATCAATTTATCATATATATGTCACAGGCTGCAAAGTGTACAATACAAGCACACAGACAAACAATTTAGCAAAGTTAAATTTACATGGGTTTGTTTTATATCATTGTCATGACCAGGATCATGATACTGAAGTAACGTCGCAGCTTAAACTCCACCATAATATCTTGTCCAAGTAGTCATGTTTTTTTCACGTAACAACCCATAAAACAAAGATCTTTGCTTCCCTCAACACTCTCTGATATCATGGGCACGCGCGAGCAACAACACCCAGTAATGAATATTCACGATAACCCCGTCCATGGAAACTCAAAATTTCAGAAACCTAATTTCTCGTAACACCAGCATGTAACCAATGCGACCGGCTCTCGGGACTTGAAAACAGTATTAGGTAATAAGTAGTCGAAAGTTAGTAGTTAAGTCACTTAATTTACTTGACATCAATGACCTAGCAATTACCTGGTTGGGCGACCTGGCGAAACTAGCACAGAGCTAACGGCTACAAACAACAACAAACAAATCGACTTGCCTTGTACACTTTGTTGATTTTACTTATTACCAAATGCGTTCATCTTATCAACCCACATATCTGCCAGTTACATTGTTTGTCGAACTGAGAATTTATGGTGAAGAAGGAACAGACATGTCAACTACTTACTTTTTCTTGCTGGTCCGCCATCGCTTTCAAAGTCTTCTGTCGCGCGCTGGTTACTTTGACGCTGAGGTAAAATGCAGTGTCGACCAGTAGCCAATGAGCTACCAGCATCAGGAAATGTTCCCGCCTCCTTACAGATGTAAAATCAACGCCAGAACTTAAGCGAGAAGCTTGTCAAAACTGAAAGCGACAGCGAAAAAAAGCGCAACCGAGAAAGACCAATCGAAAAGCGGACGTTGTTAAAAAAATCTGAATTTGACTTCTTGGTTGCAGATTTAGAGTTTTTAACATATAATTGTGTGATTTGGTTCTTAGATTTTGGTTTTTGCTTCTCAGTATCATAGACACTATTTTGACGCCATAGTATAGTGTGTAGGAGTGATTTGTGAAAGGAATAGGCAAAATGAGATTTTGTACAATTACATTAAAATTTCATTAAATTGTTTTTGTTGGAATTGGGCGTCGACCAGAGTTTTCAATGCATGAGGGTCAATATATTTCACAATAAAAAAAATTGGTTGTAAACGTTAGCATTCTCTAGATAATAGGCAAAACAACATTTTGTACAATAACAGCGCACCCTATGGACCAAATTGTATGGCACGTGCTGTGGTTTTAGAGGTCTTTGTGCTGATCGTGCATGACGTATTTTGTGCAGTTCCCACTTTCTCAGTCCAAGATATTGGCAACTCAAAATCCCAATTTTTGCATTTACCCTTATCACTAGGTGGCGCTATGCTTCAAGTGAGTGTTTATGGGCTGGGTCGATACGCCTCTGTAACACTGACAAACTAGCACAAAATCGTTGTCTTGGGCAAAATTGTTGACGAATTATTTAACAAAAATTGTTCGAAACAGTTTATCTCAAGATAAATCCTTTGATAACTTTTTTGTCAGCATTGTCTGTAGAAGACACATACCAGTGTTTTCAATGCGTGAGGGTCAATAGATTTCACAATAAAAAAAAATTGGTTGTAAACATTAGCATTCTCTAGATAATAGGCAAAATGACATTTTGTACAATTACAGAGCCCCCTATGGACCAAATTGTATGGCACGTGCTGTGGTGTTAGAGGACTTTGTGCTGATCATGCATGACGTATTTTGTGCAGTTCCCACCTTCTCTGTCAAAGATATTGGCAGTTCAAAATTCCAATTTTTGCATTTACCCTTATCACTAGGTGGCGCTATGCTTCAAGTGAGTGTTTATGGGTATCGATACGCCTCTGTAACACCAACATACTAACACAAAATCGTTGTCTTGGGCAAAAAAAAGAGGGGGAGACTGACAAAAGTTTTTGCTGAATAACTCAATGAATGTTTCACCCAACAACATGAAATTTTTGTGATATGTCGGAGTTACAGAGACATATTGACCCAGCCCATAAACACTCACTTGAAGCAATGCGCCACATAGTGATATGGGTAAATGCAAAAATTGGGATTTTGAGTTGCCAATATCTTGGACCGAGAAGGTGGGTTTTAATCTTGGCTTTTAATAGCTCAAATTTGGTCAAAGTTGACATGCCATCTCTAAACAGCTTTCTGTTCATGTGTACTAAATTTTGTGACATTTCGTCATAGGGGGCGATGTTTACCGACGAAGCTAGGTGTCAAAAAACAGTTTTTGTTAAATAAGTCATCAACAATTTTGCCCAAGACAACAATTTTGTGTTAGTATGCCGCTGTCACAGAGGCGTATCGAACCAGCCCAAGCATAGCGCCACCTAGTGATAAGGGTAAATGCAAAAATTGGGATTTTGAGTTGCCAGTATCTTGGACCGAGAAGGTGGGAACTGCAAAAAATGTCATGCACGATCAGTCCATAGGGGGCGCTGTTATTGTACAAAATGTTGTTTTGCCTATTATCTAGAGAATGCTAACGTTTACAACCAACTTTTTTATCGTGAAATCGACGCCCACTTCCAACGAGAACAATTTCCATGAAATTTTAACATTGCGAAAACGAATCTGAACAAACTCGTTATAGACCGTTCATGTGAATCACCAAATCACCAAAGTTGGTATATGCCAGCAATGCAGACAATGCTGACAAGAAGTTATCAAAGGATTTATCTTGAGATAATCAGTTTCGAAGTTACTGAATGTCAATGAACATTTAACACGGAGCTTAAATTCTTCCAAAGTCCATATCTTGGCTTTTAATTGCTGAAATTTTGTCAAAGTTGACATGACATCTCTAAACAGCTTTCTTTTCATGTGTACTGAATTTTGTGACATTTCATCATAGGGGGCGATGTTTATCGCCAAAGCTAGGTGTTGAAAAGCAGTTTTTGTTAAATAACTCAGCAACAATTTTGCCTAAGACAACGATTTTGTGTTAGTAGGCGTATCGACCCAGCCCATAAACACTTGAAGAATAGCGCCACCTAGTGATATAGGTAAATGCAAAAATTGTGATTTTTAACTACCAATATCTTGGACCGAGAAGGTGGGAACTGCACAAAATACGTCATGCACGATTAGCACAAAGACCTCTAAAACCACAGCACGTGCCATACGGAACAGCAGCAATGCCGGAACGAGAGAAGAAACTATCCAGCAAAAAGCTCTCTACAAAGTTTTACAAACACCTTTCTCAATTTCTTTCTACAATCTCTGTTTAAAACTTACTTAGCTGCATCAAGTCAAATTATACTTCACCACATACACTTGTTCGTTAGCGCTAAATACACCGCACATCCAGCTTGTTTTTAGCATTACCTAGCATCCTAAATATCAAGCTAACTGGGTAAAAGCAGCTGCATACTACTATAAACGCGTAAACATCCTATAAATTACAACACCAACATGGATACACTGGATTGCAGCTGCAGGGGCCCTCTGCTCCTCCACGAAGCCAACATGGTGATTGATTCTCTTAAAAGAGACATTCGCCGGCTTACAAACGACCTAGCTAGGAAAGATACACTTATCTCTGCATACGGTTCCACTCTACGAGCCCAGGTTCAAAGCCAAATTGATATGTCATTTCAGGCGAAATTTCCTGAAGAATCTGCCACCACCTCGCAGTCGGCATGCTCGACCCCACAATGGAACCAACCCTGGACCGAAGTTGTCGCTCACCGTCAAAGGGGAGTACTGAGGAGATTCTCTCCACCTCCTCCTTTCAATCTTTCAAACCGGTACACGGTGCTAGCCGATAGTAACGTAGCTCACCCTGCTCACGACATTCCTCTTCCCCCACAGCATCGCTTGGCGGAGCAGTCAAGACCAACTGCTCCGCCTCCGAAGCCGCCTGCTCCGAGACGAGTCGCCCGGGAGAGACCCCGCCACCCCCCGTCCTCCACCCGGCCAGCGGCGGTCCTCATCGGGTCCTCCATGGTGCGCCATGTGACCCTACCGAGGAGCGAGACGTGGTGCCTGCCCGGAGCCCGTGTGGAAGACGTCCAGGCCAGGGTGCCCGAGGTGGTGGAGCAGCCTCTGCAATTGTGGTCCACGTCGGGTCGAACGACATCAGGCTCCAGCAATCCGAAAAACTTAAGTCCGATTTTACCTCTCTAATTTAAACCATACTCGCTACTGGCAAAAAATGTATCGTCTCAGGCCCTATCCCATCTGTTTGCTTCTCAGATATGCAGTTCTCCCGTATCCGCCAGCTCCACGTGTGGCTGATGGGGCACTGCAGTAGTGAGAACGTCCCTTTCGCGGATAACTTCGGGAGCTTCTGGAGAAGACGCAGCCTGTTCACCCGCGACGAACGACACCTGAACAGGGCTGGGGCGAGCCTGCTAGCAAGCAACCTGGAGCTAGCTCTGGAAGCCCATCACATGCCACACTGACAAGTAAGCTCCAAGCCAGCACATCTCGATAGCAACTTAGAATAGAATAGAATAGAATGCCTTTATTGTCATTATACAAGTATAATGAGATTACAAGCTTCCCCATAATGTGCACACATAAATAACAAGGAGAGATATGTACAATAAAACTACTATAAAAACTACTAAGTACAAGAATTAAGTACAAGAATTAACATAGACTGTACAATAACTAATATGAGCTACTGTCTGTAAAAAGTTGCATAGACTGTGCATAGACTTGTGCAAAGCCTGGAGGTAAACAGGCACATATCAGCAGCAGGTATGACAATAAAGTGACTGGTGTGACTGACAGCATAAATAGATGGAGGTATCAAGGCATTTTCACCCACCTATTCCAATATGTGCAGTAGGCAGCTAAAAAAACAGATGGACTGTCTTGATATTATAGTGCAATTGATAATTAACAGATAACAGTAAAACAGATAGAGTGCAGATAGCAGTAACATAATGGTGCAAATGATTACAGTGATAGTATAAGTTAAATAAATGATAATTACAGTACGCAGGGCGATGCCTGTCAGGTTGGCTGTCTTAGAACGTAGTGCAGTGTTACAGTGTTATGTTCAAGCAACTTAATCCGAGCTAACGATATATCTTTCCCCCTTACCACCAGTGCTCGGAATACCGTGTGCTTGGCTCAGTCAGATAATTTGCTTCATCAAATTCCTCCCCTTATAACCCACCATAGGAAACGTAAGCATAGAACCACAGGCTGCATACCTAACAATCTAATTAATATCCAGCTCAGGCCCTGGGTAAATAAGACTAAAACCGTCATAAATGCTGCTGTCCTTAATGTAAGGTCCCTCATCAATAAGAGCTTCTTTATAAACGATTACATCTCGGAAAATAAACTACACTTTATGTTCCTTGTGGAGACCTGGTTAAAAAAAGAAGGGGCTGCCACCCTTATTGAAGCCTGTCCTCATAACTATAAATTCTATCAATCGATAAGAGACAATAAAAGGGGTGGCAGTGTAGCTGTCATCTTCTCCAATAAACTTAGCTGTAACGAGATAAATTTAGGCACGTTCACGTCATTTGAGTACCTAGTGATCAAAGTTAAGACCGATCAAAGCTTACTCCTTATCACACTATACAGACCGCCAAAAAGCTCACCAACCTTTTTATCTGACTTCTCCACCCTCGTGTCAGTGGTACTTACAAACTACGACAGAATAATTATCACGGGAGATTTTATTCATGTTAATAAAAGCGGTGACTCAAATGGTAAAGACCTGCTGAACACCTTGGACGGCTTTGGGCTATATCAGTACGTAACAGAAGCTACTCATCAACTAGGAAACACGCTCAACCTAGTAATATCGCAACCTGCAAACATTAACAACATTTCCGTGCCGGATATAGCAATCTCTGACCATTACTGCGTCTTATTTGAATTCCCATTTACTATACATAGCAACAGAGAGACCGGTGCAACCCACAAACGATACATAAATGAATCAGCGGAACAAAAAATCACCGAACTTATTAGCACCCGTGACCTCATCAATGGCCACCAATCGCTCGATGAAATGGTGGCTGGCTTTAATAGCAACCTAAAGGAAATTTTTGAAAAAGTTGCCCCTTTAAAAACAAAACACAGCTCACGAATTAAAACCTCACCATGGATAAATGAGTCAATAAGGGAGAAAAAAAGGCAATGCAGAGCAGCAGAACGAGCATGGAGAAAATCTAAATTAGAAGTCAACCGTATAATCCTTAAAGAACATATTATTACCTATAACAATGCAATACGCACAGAAAGAAAAAAAATATTCATCAAAAATTATTACAGACCATCACAACAACACACGAGTATTATTCTCTACAATTGAAAAAGTACTAAATCCTGCGCCAGTCTGTGATATGCTTAGTCTAGCCACCACTCCAAAATGCGAAGAGTTCGCAGAATTCTTCACGAACAAAATACTAGCCATTAGAGCAGAAATCATTCGAGACCCTAACTACCTACAGGATGCCCCTAGTAGGGAACCACCGACCCTACAGAATTTTAGCGCCATTACGGAAGACGATCTCTATAAACTTGTTAAACATAGCAAGTGGTCAACATGCAGCCTTGACCCTATTCCCACATAACTATAGACCAATCTCCAACCTCCCATTTATAAGCAAAATACTTGAAAAGGCTGTCTTCATACAGCTCAACCAATTCCTTAATGAAAATGACCTCCTAGAAAAATTCCAATCAGGCTTTAGAGCAAATCATAGTACAGAGACTGCTTTAACCAAAATAGTAAACGATCTCAGACTCAGTACAGCCACAAACAAAGTCTCTGCCCTAGTCCTCTTGGACCTAAGTGCCGCCTTTGACACAATCGATCACAACATACTACTACATCGTCTCAAAACTTGGGTGGGCCTCTCAGGCCATGTACTAAAATGGCTTCAGTCATACATCACCGGAAGACAATTCTATATTAGTATAGGAGATCATATATCTAAAAATCACGACGTACCCTTCGGTGTTGCTCAAGGCAGCTGTCTTGGCCCCCTCCTTTTCTCATTATACATGCTACCGCTGGGCAACATTATCAAAAAACATAATATAGACTTTCATAGTTATGCCGATGATACACAACTTTATATCTCAGTTGAGCCAAACGGGTGCGTTTCCCAAACAACGACGGAGGTTAGCATTAAACCACCGTTGTACAACGTAGGTTCAAACTACTCAGCACCCCACAACCGACTGTTTTCCGAAAATCTCCAACCACCAATGTACGATGGAAGTCTGAACTGTTGTTAGTTTGGACTTAGGTGGTTCAAACTGCAAAGTACCCAGATGTTTCGGAAGTGCTCGGAGAGTATTCGGATGCATTCGTTGCGGATAACGACAGAAACGATTGATCTACGTAAGGACATAAACGTAGTTTCATTTAAGCCGGTATGACAGCTGTAGAAACTCTGGGATATCTCCGTAAACACAACCATGTGCACTTATTAAAAGTAACAATGGACTGTCAGTTTGTATCATATGTCTGTGTATTTAATTTATACTGCATGGAGCAACAGCTATAAATATAACCACTCCCTCCATGTAGTTAAGTGGTGAGGTGGATGAGTGGTTAGCTCGTCGGTCGGTCAAAGGAAGTGTTGTCTTTTTCGGTGAGATATGGGTTCGAATCCTGCCGAAGAGTAATCAATTTGTAACAGGTGAAAATGATCTACGGGGCAATGGAATAACCGTGCTTGTGGGTCAGTAATCAGTGCACATACATCACAATATTACAAAAGTGCTCATTAACATCACTGACGTACATTAACTTTTATCCAACCACATTTTGCAACAGCTTTTTGTGTGTTGTCGGGTGTGTTTTTTACCTTCTTTTTTACATGATCTGGCAATGCAATACCGAAAATTAAGTGAATTAGGAGTAACATCATTTATGCAGATGGTGGCAGTAACGCACAGACAGCCGCCTAATCCGCCACAAAAAGGCCAAAGGTGACGAGCAAGACGTCACGTGAACAAACACGACGGTCTCTTGACAGGTCCATGCTAATCGTTCCAACTGCACAGCTTCACGATGGAACTTCCGATGGTTCGTCCAGACTTTGTTGTTGGGAAACACTTGCGTCGTTGAACGATCCATCGGACTACCCTAGTTGTAAACATCGTTGGTTGCTAAGTCTGGACGATGGTGTTGGGAAACAGCAGTGTGGTAAGACCATCGTTCAAACCTACGAAGTTGCTAAGGAAGTTAGCAACGACGCTTTTGGGAAACGCACCCCAGAACCACAGCTCTACAGTCTTTAACCTCCTGTTTGTCAGCTGTCACGCATTGGATGAGCAATAACTTTCTAAAATTAAACGAAAACAAAACTGAACTACTACTTATTGGCCCTAAAGACAAACGTGAAGCTCTCCTCCCCAGTCTACAGTAGGTAACCTAAACCAATATGTCAGAGAACAGGTAACTAGCCTAGGTGTCATCCTTGACTCTGACCTAAGCCTCAAACCACACATCAACAAAGTTACTAAAACAGCCTACTTCCATCTAAGAAATATTGCAAAAGTTCGTCCCTTCTTGACCCAGCCAGACGCTGAAAAAAGTACATTAGACTACTGCAATGCCTTCTTCACAGGCCTTCCAAAAAAATCAATTGAAAAACTACAGCTTATTCAAAACTCGGCTGCAAGATTACTAACAAAAACAAGAAAGATGGAGCACATTACTCATGTACTGGCTGAACTACACTGGCTACCTGTATCTTACAGAATTGACTTCAAAGTACTACTACTAGTATTTAAAGCTGTAAATGGCCTTGCCCCATGCTATATTACTGACGCATTATCCTTAGATCCGCTGATGCCGGTCTCCTGAGGATTCCAGACGCACCATCCAAAAGGATCGGGGAATCGGCCTTCTCATACTACTCCCCAAAGAGATGGAATGCCCTACCACAGCACATCAGAGAAGCAGAATCCATCGACATCTTCAAGCGACAACTAAAGACCTACCTATTCAACCATGCCTATACCTAACTACGCAGACAAAAGTCCCTTCAGCCAGACTCCCCCGCCCAGACCAAAGGCCCTTCAAACAGTCACAGACTTCCCGTTACCAGCCCCGGCAGATGGGCTTCCCTGGGAGACGTGGTTCTGCCTAAGGTTTCTTCCTAGAAAAACAGGGAGTTACTAGTTTAAAGACTGCCGACCTATGTTCACATAAGAGCCCGCATTAACAGGGCATTGCATAGTTCTAGCGCCACTGGACTACAAAGATTGCCGACTAGGGCCTACAAGGACTGCCTACCTGTGTTCACGCAAGAGTCAGTTTGCTACTGTATTCATCTGGTCCGGCACCGCTGGACTGCAAGAAATGTTGTCCTGTAACAACCCTGCTAAACTGTAAAGCACTTTGAGCTGCATCTTGCATGTATGAACTGTGCTATACAAGTAAAGTTTATTATACTATTTGGTCCATAGGGGGCGCTATAATTGTACAAAATCTCATTTTGCCTATTCCTTGTCTTCACAAATCACTCCTACACACTACACAAACACACACAATGTCATTCATTCAAAACCCACATCCATGCCCACTTCCAGGAAATCATTTCCACAGAAATTCTCACCTCACAACACTGCTCTACCACACACTCATCATACCAACAGTTCCCACATTTCAAAATTATTAGATCCCCTTATGATTTCTCTTGATATCTCAATGGAAATGACCATTAACAACAAGTGTTTATAGTGTATTTCTTTCCAAAATAACAAAGACAAATGTCCACTAGGTTAGGATATACACTGAGTTAAAACAAGAAAGGGCAAAAATGACAATTATTAGCCCACTGGCCATTAAGAGTGAATAGTTTACCCGCTCTGAGCAACAACCGACTAGGTACTGATTCTAGGTCGTCCAACAGTTCCTCAAGGATACTAAAACCAAGGTCCTGGAGTGTCCAGCACAGAACCGAGACCTCTATCCTAATGAGAATCTTTGGCAGGTGCTTAAAGTGAATGTCCATGCTCGGAAATCATGCAGTTTGGACCTGCTGGAACAATTTGCAATGGCAGAACAGGCCAAAATCCATCAGGAGACCTGTGCCAACCTAGTAAAGAACTACTCAAAGTGGTTGTTGTCGGTTGTGGATCAAAAAGGGTAAACTATTAATGGTCATTTCCATGGAGAAATCAAGAATTTTGTTTAATTTCATAAAAAACATTTTAAATTACAACCACTTTCTGTTGAGCATTTCTGTTCATTCAAAATCCAGTGTGTGGAAATAGAATCTGCTACCAACCCATTAATATGTGCCCTAGTTTACAGGCCTCCAAACCCAAAAAACTTTATTACAGAATTCTTGGACTTTCTTTCACATGTTGTATGACCATTTGTTGATATTAGGTGATTTAAACATCCACATTTGTTGTCCTGATAAGCCCTTGGCTAAGTCACATTAGATTGTCATTCACCCCTTCTGCATCCAAAACTTTACTGCATCTCACAGCTGTTAGAGCTTTTTTTGACCATTTCCAACCTGTGCCATTTAATGAATTGAGTGGTACTGTTAATCAGATGAAGCCCTCAACGTCTCCCAACGATGGCCATATATTCAAATCATCCTCAACTCCTGCCTCACTGCTACCATTGTGCCAGCATGTTTTAAGCATGCAGTCATCCAGACATTGCTTAAAAACACAATTTAGATGCAGAGTGCCCTAAAAACTACCATCCCATTTCAAAATCACAATTTTCTATCAAAGATTTTGGAAAAAGTTGTTTCATCCCAACTACTCCCCTTTCTACACTCAGCTGAAATCTTGGAGCCGTTTCAATCAGAATTTAAAGCATGCACTGAGACAGCTTTGTTGAAAATGACTAATGATCTACTCCTTACTCTAGATTCTGGTGATAATTCCATCTTTATTTTATTAGACCTTAGTGCTGCCTTTTTGGCAAATAATATCCTCCGACTCAACGAGGATAAAACTGAGATGATTTTTGGCCCCTCCAAATCCAATAAGCCCCTCATGTGCAGCCTGGGTGATCTCACCCCCTATGTCAAACCCTGTGCTAAAAAAAAAGTTCTGCTTTGATAAGCAATTGTCTGCTGTAATTAAAAATAGCTTTCATCAGCTCAGAGCTATCTCTAATTGTAAACCTTGTCATCCATTTCATGATTTGAATTTATGCTTTTATTACATCGTGATTTGTTGACATGATTTGTTGATTGATTTGTTGACATGATTTGATTACTGTAATTCGATCTACCTGGGACTCCCTGAATCCCTTATCTCTCGCCAGCTAGAATGTTGACTAGTACCAAAAAATGTGGGCATATTACACCCATTCTAACCTCTCTCCACTGGTTGCCCATTCAATACAGGATTCACCTTAAGGTTTTACTGTTGGTTTTTAAAGCCCTAAATGGCCTTATCCACCTCTACTCACCTCAAATCTCACTTTTACTCCCTTGACTTTCCTCCCCTTTATAATTGATTTTTACTTTTTGTTATTAATATTATTACTATCTTAATTTATTTATTTTATTTTCCTTTTTGTTGTTATGTATGGAAGCTCATTGGTGCCACTTAAAAAAAAATCTTGATCATATATCTCATTATTGTCTCGTTATTATGAGATAGATCTCAATATTCTGAGATATTTCTCCATGACGAAATAGGCTACTGTATGCCTTGCCCCTTCTCCATATTTTTCGTGGCCATTCAAGATGGCTTTGATCATTGAAAACTATTTTCTGACCTTTATTGGCCCATGTCGTGATACTCTGTTAACATCACCTCATAGCCTGAAGACATGATTAACCAAACAAGGACAACCGAGGCCATATTTGAATAATTTCATGACATCGCTCAGGATCAGTTTGATAGGGGTTTTAACATAATTTCCTTTCTAAAGTCTACACATTTTCCATGTGGCAGACCTAGGCTACCCTAGAGCAGGCGACAGGCTAGCTCTAGTTGGAGGTGCCTGAACTAGGCTACTGATAAAGGAATTAACATATTACACATTATGCATTTGTAAACTTCATGGTTCTGACAACCCTCACAATACAGTGGTTCTGAGTAAGTCTCAGAATATTGACGTAGTATGTCAGAATATTGAGATAGCTATCTCAGAATATTGAGATATTACCTCAGAATAACGAGATAGCTATACTGAGATACTATCTCAGAATAAAGAGATATATGATCAAGATTTTTTTTAAGTGGCGCAAATAGGCTTCCATAGTTGTGATTATAATAATAATGGTTATTATTATTAATATTATTTTTAATGTTTACTTCTTTATTTTTATCTATGTCTGTATCTTAGCTCCATATGTGGTAATGTGTGTGTTTTCTCTTTTGTCTTTTATTGTGTTTTGTACAGCACATTGGACAATGTAACTGTATTTAAATGTGCTTTCTGAATAATTTTTTACTATATATTGTTAAGCAGTTGGGATCTTAGTGAGTGATTAAAAAGTGATGTCAGCTTGTCCTTGCGACTTAATCAGTATAGCCTTCCCTGTAAACTGGGTTTTAAATGAGACTCTGTTTTCAACTTGTTAAGTTGCTGCTCCTATACAGATGGTTAGCTTTCCCGATTCTCAGTTCTCAGAAGGAATCTCATGAGGTTCTCGTGAGGATTACGAGATAATAGCACTTTTACAGTCAACTAAATACTGCAAGTCTTGCTGTGGGTGGGTCAACCTTGGAAGTGAGATCTTTACTTCAGCGTAAACCTTTGTGGTCCTATGCTGTCCCTAGCGGTGGCAGTGGTAAACACTTCTCGCGACTGCAGGAATCTCGACTTGTGAGAATTAAATGAGCATCGGGAAAGCTAGCCATCTGTAGTTCACTTGCCTACCCACTCGTTATTGTCACAGTTTCCAATCCAATTATCCATTCCATTTAATACACTGAATGCGTGCCAATATGTGTAATTATTAATTAGGGTCTTATTCATGTATTTATTGCATTTTATTCATATAATTATATTATTGATTTTACTAGCATTGCTTATGGCTCTATTTGAACTGTGGCTTATATTATCCTCAGCTCTACAGAGATGGTTTGGCATATTTTACATTTTTATTCTGCAAAAGAATGTGAAGTAAACATGAATTCAGGAAAATGACATAGAGATGGCACCTGGTTTCATTTTATGTTAATCCTAGCCATCCTCACGTGTAGGCTTTAATATAGCCCCCCTCCAGTACCTTCAGCCTCTGCGAGAGAATTGCTCTCTGTCTAACTGAAAAAAAGAAGATATTATCACACCACACGAAACAGCTGCAGAGTGTGAGTGGGTTAGGGGTTTATTCAGAGAGGAGCACACAGTTGTTGTTGCATGACGTCTATCCATTGTGCTCCAATATGCCCCCACCATACCCCACCCCACCCCAGCCCACCTCACCCCCCTTTTCTCAAACAGCACTCAGGCAAATGGCCTCTTCACATAAATGCGTCTACTTCCCCAACAGGCACATCTGGAGCGACAAAATGAAATGCTACCACCATGCGAGCTGTCAAGTTTGACAGTTGTGTTGTTTTCCTGCCGCATGTGTCAAGGCCAGTCTAGTAGTTGCTAGCAATGTTCAGCATGTGAAGCATGAATGTCCAAATGTATTTGACATAGAGAAGGTTTAGGGACTGGGAGCTGGTCTGTTTGAGTGCCTTCACTGCAATAATAGCCTATCAAAGAATTCTAGTCCAGAGAGTGAGACAGACTAGCCTGGGTGTGCCCATACTGCCTATGACGCTGCATTTTCATTTCGCGAGCAAGTCAGTCAAGGATACAAGGAGTTTTATTTGTCACATGCATAGACATACTGGGTAGTAGGACATGCAGTGAAACTGTTGATTGTGAGTCTAGACTGTGCATGGGGAGTGGGGAGTAAAGTGCGTAGAATGCATTTGGGGGGGATGACTACCATAAGAAGGGCAGAGGTAGAAAAAAGGTAAAGGGGGGGTGGGATAAAGTGCAGTTATGGTTGGGAGGAAGGACTGGCTGTGGTGGCAGATGACGGGCTGTGTGGGGGGTGGCACTGCGTGTGCAGCTGACAGCGCTGAGGTGGGGTTGGACAAACGTGTGTGGAGAGGGCTGGGGAGCAAAGATATGTGCTGTGTGCGTGTGGGAGGGGGGCTTGAGCCTTGAGGGCTGTGACTTCTGTGCTGTGTGTGTGGGGGGGTGGAGGGAGGTCTGGCCAAGCTGCCTATCTACACCGTTTCTGCTCCGGCAGGAATATGGGGCCAATGAAAATCAAGCATTTCAAAATGGTAATGACGCGGTAGTTTGGCGACTGGAAATCTATCTCAGTCACTGTCAACATGGCGAACGTGGAGCAAACACAAGATTTCAATGCGGCTGTAGCTGTTGTTTTGGACGAATTCAAAGGGAAGTTCTCTCTAAAAAATACAGCAAAGGGCAGCCCTTGAAGCATTTTTTGCGGTAAAGGATGTTTTCGCAATGCTACCGACCGGCTTCGGTAAAAGTTTAATTTAGCAGTTAGCCCCACTGGTAGCCACATCGATTGGGCTTTGCGAGAACGCTGTTGTTGTGGTCATTTCGCCTTTGATCGCACTGATTCGTTTTTCGAATATCAATATTAAATGGCCAACACCAGCCACTCTCATGTTCACCTCACAAGTCCGACAAAAATCATTTAACGCCATTGCTATATGACTACAGGCTACTACTACTTTTTGTTTGGATCAAGCAGTTTCTTTCGCTGGGTATACGTCAGAGGGCAGAGGGGTGTGATTGATTAAAGCTTCGTCCAGTAGCAAACAGAGGCATTTGAAAGAGGCGGGTTAGGCCCGCCTTCTGAGAAATGGGTTTACAACACAGCTTGGCCAGACCAATGCTCGCAGATAGCCAGGCTAGAGACAGACATCTCAAAAACATTTTTCTATTCCAGAAGTGTTCAGTATTCAGGATGAAGAAAAACTTTATTCTGTTTTATTTCAACCCTTCAACCCCCCTTTTCAGAAAGCTGTTGTGATTGTGTTGTCAAAACAATGATCAAAACTTTCCAAAAAAAACAAAACAATTCTTTGCCATTGAAACTCAAAAACCCAACCCTGGGTGCTTACATTTTTTCTCCATTCCTATGTTTTTGAATAAGTCAATGCCAACAATGTCAGGGCCTTCTAAAATAATAATAAATTATCACATGGATTATTCTAACGTCTGAACTTTCAGAACACACCACCACCACAAAAACAGGTGGCAACCGTTCTATATAGGCACCACAAAAATTATAGCCTGAAGACGGCCAGTAAATAACACTTCTTCTTTTTGCATCCCACCTGCCATAATCAGCTTTACGAGGCCTTACTGCCATTCCAGAAGAAGGAGAATGCTGTATATCAGAGGGACAGAAAGGCCTGAGATAGGGAACAAGCCGGAGTATTTGCAGTGAGAATTTAACACCTTGAGTGGCACACCTCTGGGGTGCAGTGGTTTGGCCATGTTGGCAGGGCCCACACGGATTTACATGTCATTTTGCCATGAAGTGTGTGTCAGTAAATCATAAATTGTTTTTTATGGTGACAGCGTCATAGACAAGGTAATGTTTGAACACTGGCAAATGACTGGAGATAAATTCTTGCAATTTTTTTAATTATTTTTACACATATACTTCACATAATCCCATTGGAAGCTGGATGACTAGGACTGTGAAGCAAATGGTTAACTATACTATACAGAGGGTGACACATTATTATAAGACACAATAGTGTGATTTCTTTGAATATACAAGACCTATCCTGCTCATTGCTAACAGTAGGGTTTTGTAACTGAGGCCACACCACTGGCTGGCATGTAGCACATGCTGTTCTTCTTTGAACACGGTTAAGTTGGAGAAGAAGCTAACGAGTGAGCATCCAGGGTTTGACTTAAAGCCCTTTCAGATGCTGGATGTCTACATGGCCAGACTTAAAAAGATTAACTTTTGCACAGTTTTGAAACACAAAGCTCCATGATTGAAACATTGTGATTAAATGGCGTTTCCTAAAAAACGGAAGTTCAGGAGGAGCGTGACGAAATTTGTCACGCCCTTCTCATTAACCTTTTCCGGTAACTTATTCACCGCTCACCTGTCAGTGTTTCTGCTCGCTTCTTTCCGCTCGCAAGGCCTCGTTTTCCAGTGTTGCACCTAAGGATGCCTTACTCCGATGCTCGATAGCCAACACCAACATTCCCCAACTATTTCAATCCGCCAGCAGCTACTCCAAATATTTTCTCCAAGCTTCAGTCGACTTCCCAGTATCCCTCTTCTGCCCGGGCGAATTCTGGCCTTCGCTACGGAGCCTACCCTTCTGCTTCTCTCCCGCTGCCCGCTAAAGCGGCCATACACCCTGCCCTTTGCATCGGGAGCGTCATTTGACTTCCACATTTGCGAGGCTTGCGGATACAAAACCAAAGGTGTGTGCTGCGCCGCCTCCAAAGCTGTAGCGATCGCGTCGCTACACCTTCCCTATCCCCTTAATGTCTCGCCGGCTCGAACCACGTTCGCACCGGCACCCCATCCCCGCCGTTATGGTGTCTCTTCCCCGGAGCCGTGCCACCACCACCTAACCCGTTGCGGTACTCTACAGGCCTCTGCTCGCTTCAGTACCAAGCCTCGGTTCCTCCCACCCTGTTACTTACATGTCTATATCAATCCGTGTTGATGCAGATATAAATGGCCGCACTTACACCTCCGTATTGTATGCCATAAAGGCGTACTATGCATCCGTAGTTTGCATCTCTTGCGCTCTATTTTGGATAATTAGCGCATGAAAAAGACATCGCAGTACTCGTGTGCCCGTTAGCAGTCTGATAACGATGCTAACCATGCTAATACTGCTCATCAACTAACTGTGCAACAGTGATTAGCTAGTGTTTGTTAGCCGTGATACTAGCTGCCTTACCCGTGCTACTTGCCAATTTCGCTGCTAATACTGCTAATTTCGATGCTAATACTAACAACGCAGCTATACTTACAAGGCCTGAATACGTGGTGGGATATTGGCAACCTTTGCTACCAAGCAAATGCAATTTACTCAGATTTTGCGTATGTTTGCACTGAATAAACGTCAATTTGGGTAATCAGCGCACAGGAAATCGGTCATGGCACTTGTATTAGCAGGGTGGTAACGACGCTAACCGTGCTAAAACGCTGAGCAACTAACCGTGTTTAACAGTAATTAGCCAATGTTCGTTAGCCGTGATGCTAACCGTGCTACCAGTGTGACTTGCTGCCTTCGCCAACGTTGTTAGCCACTACGCTGACGCCTAACAAAGTTTGCTTATCCAGCCTTCGGACAAAAAGTGAAGCGTCTTCAAGCTCCAAAAGAAGTCCAGTCGTTTACAGCCTAGTTTAGGGTGACCAGACGTCCCGGTTTGACCGGGACAGTCCCGATTTTTAGTCGCGTGTCCCGAGTCCCGACAAAAGCCCGTCGGGACGCAAAAATGTCCCGGTTTTCACCCAACACCACATCAAGCTGCCCAAATTACAGTGATCGCATATACAAAACTGTTAAATTAAAGCCTACTGAAGTTTCCAGTAATTCAGAGTCAATGTGTGTGTGTGTGTGTGAGAGTGACAATGGTAGGTGCGCTCTGTGAAATCTTCGCAGTCAATGTTACAATGTATCTTGCAGTATACAGCGGCCGTGTTTTAACGGTTTTCTTTGATAGCAGACTAGACTACTACACGACAATGCCTAAGAATGTGCACGCGCATGACGTCACACATAGTGTCCCGGTTTTAGACTCTGGAAATCTGGTCACCCTAGCCTAGTTCCTTTGATTGCTGTGGCCCGGATAAATGAGAATCTACACAGACAAGGTCTGTTTTCGTGGTGGGACGTTAGCAACGTTTGCTACCAAGCAAACTTATATTGACTGGTTCCTTCGGAGTTTTACTCGAATAAATTCGGTTACGTTATCTTTACTAGCTTTGGCAACGTATTTAGTTTGACTAAGGTTCCCTTTAAAAGTGGTTCATGCTGATCAGTGCCCTGAAGAAGCGGCTCTTATTTCCCCATGCTGGTGCTTACACACAGTTGAATTGCCCACCACTCCGCAGAGCGGTTTTACTTCTCCATCAAACCCGTCACGGTGTACCCCGTATGCATGTGCAAACTTCGAATTCCACATTAGCAGTCATCTTTATCAAATAATCTGGGCACAAAACACCTTAAGTTTTTACCTGAAGTATTACCCTTAAGGGCTAACTTTCCCTTAGGTAAGGGATCTGCTTAAGTGGGTTGCACAGAATACCTTAAGATTTTTCCTTAGGTAAGGGAACGCACTAAGGGATTTGCAACAATAAAGCCGAGTTTACAGCCAAAGAATTCGGTTGTTTCCATGGAAACATAAGATACAGTAACCAGTAACATATGTTCGGCTGACTCCTATCACAAAATTAAAATTATGCTACGGTAAAACTAAACTAAACTGAAAATGGAAAGCCAAAAACAAACAAGGAAACTGGACAGAGGAGGAGAAGGTTATCCTATTGGAAGAATATCAGAGATGAAAATACATCTCAAAAAGTCGGTTTAACCCGCAAATAACGGCCATGAAAAAAATGAAAAATTGGGAGGAGATAACTGACAAAATTAATTCAAGGAGCCTCGTCAAGCGGACAGTGGCAGAAGTCCAGAAAAAGTATGAAAACCTCGCTGTCCAGGCCAGAAAGGAAATGTCCCTCCAACGGAGAGAGTTGGTGAAAACAGGTGAGTTTTGTTTTCTTTAACCTAGCTTATAGCCTACAGTACTTTAACTTCTAAGAGTAACTGGCAGGTCAGCACCAAGACAAGATTTAATAGTCTAGGCTACCGACGTAGCCCGAGCCTCCAGTTTATTAGCCTAGTCTAGTTGTTTTTTGTCTTTTTTGTTATGATGATGCATTTATTTTTGATTTATTAATGATTTATTAATTTTCTATTCCACTTTCACTCATCATATCATTTCTCCAACCTGCCTTTTTTAAAATGCAGCTTTCAAAGTTTTGAATATATATATATATATATTTATCTATATATATATATATATTTTTTTTTTTTTTTTTTTTTTTCCTTACTTTTACTTTTGCCTTTTTACTTTAACTTTTTTTGGGCCTCTCTGAGCAGGGAAGTTTTTCATTGCACATGAATTCTAGAATCAATTCTAGATTCATTGAATCATGAATTCATGAATTCTAGAATCAATTCTAGAATTCATGTACACATGACAATAAAATATCTTGTATCTTATGTCGGAGTTTTGTCTCCATCTAGCGTTTAGTTTTTAGCCTGTTTTTAGTCGCTGACGGTGCGTGAGTGATCATTTCGCTGAGATTGAAATCGGGTGCTTTTTATGTTGTTGTTTGGCCTATTCGTAGATTATATGCTGAATATATAGCGTAATGATTTAATTTTTATGAAATGTTATAGGTGGGGGCGGACCAACAAGCCCGCTGTCCCATGAGGCAGAAATGGTAGTGGACATTTTAGGACGTGACTCCCCAGCAGTCATAGTGGGGCCCATAGACATATAAACATAGACGCCGCCTTCCGCGTAGAACCATACGTTATCCTCGCCGCCATATTGGATGTGGCAAAGTGGAGATACTTCAACCGTCTCTAGACAGTAGCCTAGAATAAAGATGCCTCATTCATGTGCTGCGTTTAACTGTATTAACAGGTTTACCGTCCAAACGAGGTCACATGGTATTACCTTTTACAGATGAGACTGGAAAAATACTTTTCATTGTATTTGGCCATTATAACGTAATTTTACAAACAGAAGTAACTGACTTTGTGCCTAATATGAAGTCTCGCGCATAATAGCTGCTCGGTGAAACCATGCTTCCAAACAACGAAGAAGTCTTTCCTATTTAACTAAATCCGTAACTACGCGGATTGTTGTTAGTTGCTTAACTAACTTTGCACATACTACATAGGTTTCACAAAAATAAAGAGATGAAAAGGCATGTGGGAGACAGATGTGCGACGGGAGGGGTTTTCTGCTACTCCGTCATCTGCAGTGAACACTTCAGAACGGAGCATTTTGACAGGACCAGAGCGTCAGGATAAGAGAGGGAGCTATTCTTTCTGTCTTCAGTTTCCCAGCTCATCTCCACAGAGAATGTGTATAGGTATAAGCAGCGATGATTAGATACTTCAGTGCCACACTATGATGAACATGTTTTTTTCCCTTTCTGAATGTGAACCTATTTTGTTTTGGTATGACGTTAGAATTTGGCCGAAGTCAGTTTGGCGGTGATTCAGCTCCCTTTATTCAACGGGATTAGGCCCAGGTCTGTGTGGTGACTCAATAAATAAAACAGTTAATTTTTTATTTTTTATTCACTATTTCCAGTCAAATTTAGATCGGTATTGCTCGACCCCACCTCTGCTACACGGAATATTGACGAGTATTTCGCACACTATTTATAACCATCACGTTATAAACGTTAACCGTTAGACTATTTAGGCTGTTGTTTTGATGCCTGCTTGTTTCCCAGATATATACGTGTGTGTCTAAATGGGTGAATAAAATGCATCGAGTTAAATACCTTTGTAGAAAGGCGCTTTATGAAGTTCGGCCCATTTACTTCCACTGGTTTACGGGGTAAATTTGCCACATCCAATATGGCGGACACACTGACGTATGCCAGCAAGGGGCCAGCAGCTCAATGCGGCGTCTATGTTTATATGTCTATGGTGGGGCCGATTAGCTAAATAACCCGTTATCCATGCAAAAAAACAATATGGCCGCCATTTTCCAAGATGGCCGCCTTTCTATGTGTTTGTTTTCCCTGAATGTGATTGGATGATCTATTTTTAATGATCTTGGTGTCTAAATATATGTTTCTGGGTATGAGGAATTCAATTCTGCATTTAAAAATACTAAATTGTGGATTCCTTTGAAGATATAAGTCAGTTTAATCGTATACATAGTGTTTTTTGGCACTGAATTTGAACCAATATCAGGTTAGGCGATAGAATATTGTTTTAGAATTCCTAATTGCATAAATATTTGACATTATTACACAAACTGTAAACCTTTTGGAGTTGGGTAGTTTGGGGGGCGGGGTTCAGTTAGTGCTTGGTGTTGTTTTTTCCATGTTTTTTTTAGTTTTACAGTTACAAGGTCCAGGTAAAAATAGAATCAGTAATTATAATATGTTGGTGTTGTTTTGTAATTATTTTTGGTAAGTATTTGAGATGATTTTGGAGAGACACAGTGTAAGAGAGAGGGGGAGGGATCAGAAAATTGCCACAGACTTGAATTAAGTTTGGGGTCACTATGGAGGGAGAATTTTTCTTTTCTTTTTTGTTTTTGTTTTTTAAGTCTGATGCATACAGAATGGCTACATGCGGAGTGGATGTATAGCTGAATGTCTGGATTCAAAGTAAAACAACTATAACTAATCATCACATTTGCAGGCACACAGCTGTGTGCATCTAGGGGCTCATTTCCACCAAACTCTCTGCGTGTTCAGCACGTGCCCGTGTTCTGTCCGTATTCATTTAGAATGCACGTTAGCAGATTAGACCATTTCCACCGCAGGCGTGACCTGAGCGTATTCTGCCCCTATACAAACCTATTGTACACGGATACGTGCTGTTCACGCTCAAGCCGGTGGAAATGAGGCCTAAGGCCAAAGACTACAGCTACAGTGAGTATACTAATTAGCTGACACTGAACCCCATGCTGAGTCTCACAGCAGTGATGTCACCAGTGTGCCCTGGTTGTGCATTGACATCACTCATTGTCTGATGAAAAAATTGCTTAGACCTCGGACTGCTATTTTATTGTAGGGGAGAACTGGGTCGATTAAAACACTTTTTACTTAATTTGTGGACATTTCTGTTAATGTTATTACACTTTCCAACTTGAGAAGAGATGACATTTCAATAGGAAAGATCCCGGAAATCTTAGTTACTTTTTAAGCATGATGCTAACAGAAGAGATGCTAAGTAGTCCAATATGATTCAAGCCCATTCAATGATCCATGCTAGCTTGGACCTACAAGTAGTATCGCCAGAGTCAGAGAACGGCTGAATGAACAGGAAAGAGGTAAAACTCAATTATTTAACTCGAGGGGAGGTGGAAAAATAGCATATTTCCACAAATGGTGGTGTTATGCTTTAAATGTTTTTTTGGAAGATTGTGTAATGGATTCAAACACTTTTAACACATGATCAACAACGCACATGTGTGTTCTCTTAGATGGCAGTGTAATATCAGAAATATGTTGAATGATCAGGATGTTATTTAACTTTGAATAATAAAAGGTATTTGTTTCAACCGCCCTGACTTGTCGGGTTTGAAACATGTATGCGGGATGATTGAAACAGCATATTGTATATATAAAAACCAATGGCTTTATTGTAGTTTTTATTAAACATACTGAACAATATACTTGTATACTCACCACTGGTAAAATTTCACCTTATTTACCATAGTATAAATGGGTACATTTTTATTATTTTTTTACCCTGCCAATGTCGAGCATCTTGACATGCATCTCGATTAAGTTCACTTTTCACTCTTTCAGACAAGTTTTTTTAATCATCCCGACAATGCCTACTGCCTACCTATACCTAAAAATAAACTGCATCTAAACCTCAAAACTTTGACAATGCAGACTTCAGGACATATTTAAGTACTAATTCATATTATTTTTGCATTAAACATCAATCAGAACTTGTGACTAAAAAGAAACGACCACACGTAAGATTTTACTTTAAGGGCTGAAAAAACTATTTTTATGAATAACGTTTGATCGCTATGGCGTATAAAGACACAAGTTTTCCTGAGGATGGTCAGTTTGTATGCTGATCGTATTCACTAAATTTCATTTTACAGAAGCTCATTGATCTTGAAAAAAAATGATTTGCTTCATTCATCCAATGTTTTAATTGACCTGGCTGTCCTCTATACTTAAAGCATATTTTCTAATAATATTATGACAGAAACTGAGAATTTGAGTTTAAAATAGCCATCATATTGGATTTTTTGGCATTCAATAAACTTGTCATGCCACATTACACATTATTTGATGCCCAGATTATCACAATATGTCTGGCCATCAAATTTATATGTTGAAAACCTTTATTTCACATTTACTGTGGCGGCCATCTTGAAAAATGGCCACCATCTTGGATTTTCAGGTGGATAACAGGCTTTTCTGATGAAGAAGGTCCTAGTCATTGTGCATGCCAAATTTGATGCTTGTATCGCAAAGTGAACGATTCTTCTGAAATATGGACTTAATCTGCCCCACTATCACTGGAGGGATTGATGGAGACGGGGAGAGCGGCACCTTCCAGGAGCAGAGGTAGACCTAAATAAATTTCATAGGCCTACATAAAATCCATTTGTTTGTACTATTTTTTTATTTTCTATTCCTATTCTATTATTCTAATGCATTATTTAAATTATGAATTCTAGCACCATTGAGGAAGAAGAGGTGGAGCCTACCCCATCAAGCCCTTCTTTGCCGAGGAAGAAGCGAAAACTGGCACCAACAGCAAAGTATGCGATACCCTTGTGCATATCTATAAAATCTATGTAGGACTAAAGGCAATAATCTTGTTTCTCCCCCTTTTCACACAATTGCATGTAGCGCCTAATCATAGCCTACTTTTTCTTCTTCTTCTTAAAGGTCAACTCCAGAGGAGGATTTGATGGCTCTCCAGAAGGAGGTGTTACTCCTACAAAAGGAGAAACTACAACTCGAAATTGGAAATCTGAAGTTGGAAAGAATTAACTTGAACAAAAAACTCATTTTATTGCAGCACAAATTTGAAAAGCTGGCAGAAGAGGAAATTACACTGGTGGTGTCTCCAGTAGAGGAATAAATGTGCCACTGATGTCATATTTGTTTCTTCTCGTTCTTAATCATTAAGCATTAATGACTGCCTAAATTTAAAACATTGAACTTGCATTACCATATGTATTTCTTAATCATTATCAGTAGAGATGGGAAATCCGGCTCCTTGACGGGATTCGGTTAATTTTGAGTCACTCAATGATATGAGCCGGGTTGTCCGAGTCACTTGAGTCATTTGAGTCACATGAAAAATGACACGACATAAAAAGGCATATACACTTGTCGTTTTGGGTATTTTCTCCTACCATGTCTTCAGGTATATTTCACAAGTCAGCAAGGCTCATTAAGCAGAATGTTAATAGCCAGGTAATGAAAGTAGCCTAAGAGTTGGACCATTAGTCATTTTTATTGAATGTGGCAAATCAACACACAAATTACACATACATAGAACAATAATGTGCAACAAATGGAACAATTTCTACAAATAACATAGTGATTTAGTAACACACAAGAAATGGCAGAAGAATGTGAAACAGTGCAAATTGCTTTTAAGCTATAGCCTACTATATACAAAGTATGTGAAATACTAGTGCAATGTGTGGAAGTTGGCTGAGAAGTTGAGACTCCATTGCAGGGAGTGTAGGGAGTGTTTTCACACTTTAAGGGCAAAGGTCACAGAGAGAGTACATTATACATACTCAGTACAACAACAAATGGTCTTGCTGGTGTTTTGCCACCAATCGAATATCCAGCTTGCTGCCCTGGCTACTAGTTCTACAGAAGGGCTTTTACTATTATTAGTATTATTGTTGTTACTATTATTATGACAGACACCACAACCTGTAGAACCCCCCACCCCCAAGAAAAAAAGAAATCTAGAAATAAAACAGTATTATATTCCATTAAATTACATTATATAGCATTACATTGTATTTGTATACAATTTGTATGAGGAATTTGACATTATCAGAGGCCCAGATGCAGAATGCAGTCGCTGTAAGCAGTTGAGCAGTTAGTCAGATATACTACTTTAAAATACCATAAAGAAGAACTGAATTGTAAAGCCCAATAGCTGCCTTTTAAACAATCTACAGTACACAGCACATAGTGTCGTGTATGTCTACAGTACACAGAACGCATTACTTAATAACGAAATGTGTGTTATTTTTCCTTCGCGCTGGAATACGTTCTCATTATTGTTTGTCAATTTAAATAAATAGCGCAAACAAACACAAGACGGATGCTTATAGCCTGCCACTTTCAATTTGCCTCAGTCCGCCTGTCTCCAGCTGTCACTTGCTGCAGTCGTCAAATAATAATAATAATAATAATAATAATAATAATGAAAATAGCCCCTTATAGGAAACTTTTGTGTGGTTGCATTAATAGCAGCCACAAATGCAAATTGTAGCGTACTGTTTTTTTGTATTACTATTTTATTTTCTTATGGTCACAAGCTATCTTTAATGTTTGCCTAAATATTAAACTGCGCAGCATGCCCGTCATCATGAGGATTGGCCTTTCCTTTCATTCTCAAACTGCGTTAAAACTGCATGTTCATCTCATCAGACCGAATTAAAGAAATCATCGTCAGAAAACACTCAACCATTCCGCATAATAATGACTAACTTTTGGGCTATACCCCCGAAAGTCCCCGGGGTAACCACTACGAAAAAATATTTATTTATATATTTATTTATATATATTGTATTATTGTATATTATTGTGCTCAAAAATGAATAAGGAGTGGATCAACATAGTATTCATTCACACAACATATATGCAACATATATGCAACAAGCTGATATGGCATGGACAACTCGTGCCCGTGTGCGAGACTGCTGTTGCATGCAGGAGATTCACCCAACTGCAGGCTTGTGCAAGACCGAGAGCAAGCAGGGATCCGTGAGTAAAGCCACAGGTTAACCACAAGGAGGGAGCCTAAACTCAAGCAACGAGCCAACCGCAAGCAGGCATCCACGAGCGGGTATGAGTTGAGAATCACGGTTAGTCAGGCACTCACACAAGTGATTATTGCTAGATTTTTGGGGCCAAGCAGCTCTGCTGCGCAGGCACCTTTAGTGTTTCTATGTTTTTTTTATCATCTTTCTTCCGTATGTGGTTTCTATGGCAGCCCATAGAACCGTATGGTAAAAAGTTGTGAAATTTTGCACACTCCTTCTGGACAGTCCCATGATTCTTGACGTATCACTACTAAATTTGGTAGAGTATCACTACACCACTTCCCAAGGGTATGCACCGAATTTGGTGCAATTCGGTCACTAGGGGGCGCTGTAATGAGCAAAAATGTTTTTTGGTTCATATTGGTTCATATCTCTTAATGTGTTTTCATATAAGACTTTATTTTCATTTCTGATCAAAGTTTGGTATGTCCCAATAATGCCCCTATCCAGCATTTCACATCAGCCAATCCAGTTCAGCAGGAAAACCACCAAACAGGAAGTAAGCTTATATCTTGGCAACGCTTTAACAAATCATTACCAAATTTGGTCATGTGATACAAGATGACATTCTGAATAAACACAACAAATTTAGGGGTGCACCAGGGGGCGCTGTAATAAGCAAACCTGTGTTTTGGCTTATATCTGTGACTGCATTTTGGTTTGAAACAAAAACATCATGTCCTCTGAATCCTTCCTTCAGGCTGAGTTCAACAACCCCCATGACATCAATTTTTGCCTCCAAATGTTCCCGCCATTCCCGCCAAGTGAAACAAAATTTTCAGAGGTCACAATTTTTGACCGATTTTAGTAGTGTATCACTACACCACCTCCCAAGGGGACACATCGAATTTGGTGCAATTTGGCCACTAGGGGGCGCTAAAATTAGCAGAAATGTGTTTTTTGTCGTATCTGACAAGCTATTTTGAATGGGATGTCTATGGCAGCCCATAGAACAGTAAGGTAAAAAGTTGTGAAATTTGGCACACTGATTCTGTACAATTCCATGATTCTTTTCAACAAGTTTCATGTTGCCACCTCAATCTCTCTAGCGCCACCAACTGGTCAAAGTTGGAGGTACATTTCTGCATGTAAGTTTTGAACCGTACATGCAATTTTCAAAAACCTGAAATATTTGGAAATCGTGGACCATGCCGAGTTCAACGCACCCTATGACATCAATTTTTGCTTGGAAAGATTTTCTGCCATTTTCAAAAATGTCGAAAGTGAAACTACATTTTCACAGGTAACATTTTTTGACCAATTTTCATAAAAATTCGTATATTTGATCTTTTCGATCTTTCCACACACAAACTATCGGACTATGCCTAACACACTTGATAATGTGACTTTATTGTCTGTCAAACCGTTCAGCACTCACAGCCAATCAAATTCGAAGGCAAAGCCGCCAAACAGAATGTAGCCTTATATCTCAGCCAGACTCAGTTGTATTGGTGTGAAACTTCTTTTGGGTGCTTATGACCTGAGTTCATTCTGTTGGAATGGCAACTTAGGTCTTATTCGCTGCTTAGCCCCTCATCGCTGCTTGCAGCTATATTTTAATATCATATTTGGTTGCTGATGTACTGGCAGAGACGCTTCCCCAGGTATTTAATGTAAACATTAAACTACTCGGCATGCCCCAGCCTTTCATTCTGAAACTACATTAAAATTGCATTTATCTCATCAGCCTGAATTAAATAACTCGAGAGTAACCCCTCAACCACCACGTATAAAAAGGACTGTAACTTTCGGAGAGCACCGAAAGTTGTTGCGACGTCCCCGGGGTAACCATATGAACAAATATTTTATTTTATTTTTTGTACTATTATTTTATTTTCTTATGGTCACACGCTATTTTTAATGTAAACATCAAACTACTTCGCATGCCCGTCATGACGATTGGCCTTTCCTTTCTTTCATTCAAACTACGTTAAAATTGCATGTTCTCATCAGCCCAAATTAAAGAAATCCTCGAGCGAAAACCCTTAACCACACCGCATGAAAACTAACTGTAACTGACTGTAATGTTTGGGCTATAGCCCCGAAAGTTTTAAATGGCGACGTCCCCGGGGTAGGCTACACTACAAAAGAATTTTGTTGTAGTATTATTTTATTTCCTTATGGTCACAAGCTCACTTTAATGTAAACATCAAACTACTCCTCATGCCCGTCATGACTATTGCCCTTTCCTTTCATTCATTCAAACTACGTTAGAATTGCATGTTCATCTCATCATCCCAAATTAAAGAAATCCTTCTCGAGAGGACTGTAACTTTTGCGCTATACCACCGAAAGTTTAACATGGCGACGTCCCGGGGTAAACTACGAAAGAATATTTTATTTTTGTATTATTATTTTTTTGTTATGGTCACAGACCATCTTTAATGTAAACATCAAACTACTCCGCATGCCCATCATATTAATTCACACAACAGACAACAATGGCAGTCGGAGTCATCAACAGCATGGAGAACTCGTGCCCGTGTGCGAGACCGCCATTGGATGGGGATTCACCCAGCTAAAGCTTGTGCAAGACCACGAGCAAGTAGGGATCCAGGAGTCAAGCCACGAGCTAACCACAAGCAGTCAGCCTCAACTCAAGCCACAAGTCAAGCCGTGAGCCAACCGCAAGCAGGGATCCACGAGCAGGTATGAGTTGGGATCCACGATTAGTCAGGCACTCACAAACTCGGCAGAGAAACGAAACTCATGACGCGATTCGAGTAAGCAGGGATCCACCACCGGAGTTGGGATCCACGGTTAGTCAGGCACTCACACACTCGGCAGAGAAACGCAACTCATGACTCGATCCGAGTAAGCAGGGATCCACAGGCAGTTGGATCCTTGCAGTCAAGTCGGGTAAGTTAAGTTTCGTTTCTCTTCGAGTGAGTGAGTGAGTGCCTCTGCTTGCACTGCGTGCTTGGATCCACTAGTAGTGTAGAAGTGACAAGTCACGTACGTTTCATTTTTCTGCTAAATGAGATGTAAGATGTTTGAATTGTACCGTTTATTGATGGTATATCAATTAAATGTTGTAGGACTCAACTGATTCGTTAAATAGACGTCTAGATCCATGGTTCTTGAGTGATATTAGAGATCCGGATAAATAACCCGACTCCTGAGTTTTTTCCCATCTCTAATCATCAGTAATGAGAAGCTGTTGTGAACACTAAAATTGTTTTTATTGGTTTATTGGTTTTAATTGAAAAAATTGCTGACGATTGTGTCTCTCACGATATTGCCATTCTCTGCACTCCCCCCCTCCCCATCCTCCTCGACGTCTTCATTCTCCTCTTCCACCTCTCTCTCAATTTCTGGGAAGTCCTTTGACAAATTAAATAATACCACGCACGCAAGAATTATTTTGCATGCCTTGCCAGGTTCAATGCAGAGCTCTGAGTGCAGAGAGTGAAATCTTCTCTTCAGCTGGCCATTCACCCGTTCAATTACAGCTCTTGTTTTGCACAAGCTGAGGTTGTACATCTCCTGTGGAGCAACATCATGATCAGACACATATTCCGCCAAGTGTAGGTTAAAGTAAAATCATAATAAGTCAACACTTTGGACAACTTACCTGAGGTCTGTTTGCAGGAAGTCTAAACGGTGTCATCAGCCAAGAACGGCATGGCTACCCACTGTCACCCAGGAGTATCCCCTTATGCCGTCCCTCCTCAAACTCCCTTGCGAGGTTGCTTTCCTCCAGGATGCGTGCATCATGCGTACTTCCAGGCCACCGCGCAACTACATTTGTGATTTTGTTGACATGATTGCAGACCAATTGGACATTAATTGAATGATAATTTTTTCTATTTACATACTGATCCTCGTAGTTTACAGGGGCTTGGATCCTGACGTGGGTCCCGTCAATTACTCCGCACACTCTGGGGAAACCGGCAGCAGCAAAAAACTGCATAGCAATTTCGTCTTCCTCTTGTTTAGATGGAAATGCTACGACTTCGTTCAAAACACGGGTAAGGGCCATTGGAGACTCGATGAACAACACGAGATATGGTTGTCTTATGAACGTGAAACACATCTTCAATGACCGACTGGAAGGAGCCCGTTGCATAAAAACGCAGTGCTGTTAGTAACTGGAGTACGGCTGGGAGAGCGCAGCTCCGAAAAGTTGGATGGTCCAATTCGAGGCGGTCGGAAAGTTCATATATCGACTGTCGATCCAATCTGTAATTCATAATCAGTTGTTCGTCGGTGAGCGTGTCCATCAGATTCTCCCTGTCGCGGAAAACTCGTCTTTGAATTTATTGATTACGCCTACGATCAATGAACATGAATTCGGCCATATCTAGTTTAGGGTTAAGGTGAAGTTATCGGTCCCTTAGATATTTCTCCTTAACTTGGTTGCTAAGGGGTTTTGTGCAACGGTCCTAAAGAACTTTAAGGGATTTCTTAAAACTTAAGGGAAATCCTTAAGGGAATCCCTTAGGGAATACTTAGCCTAAGGGTCTGTGCAACTGAATTTCACTTAAGGTAACCCTTAACTTAGATTTAAGGGAAACCCTTAACTTAAGGTGTTTTGTGCAACCAGCCCCTGGTCCTTAATTTCCCGGCCCGTTCCTTCACTCCCATTATAGTCATCCCTCTCCCGTTTTTGAGCCAGCATTTGTATTGAGTGAAATAGCGCCCCCGCTTCCCCTAACATTGTCCATTGGGGCTATGAGGCGAAACAAGGTATTACACTCCTGTGGCATCAAGCTGAATTGGCCTACTAGTCATCACGAATGACAAATAACATTTTGGCATTATTGCTGGGCTGGCATGGTTTTCCCACGCAGGGACTTGGCTTTCACATTACCTCATTATGTCTCCTTTGCAGTTGTCCTGAGGCACAAGTGTGCAGTGTCTCAACATGCATCGTTCTCATTCCATCGTCTTGTTTATTTGCCAATTAAATTTCATATGTCCGGAATCTAGCTATTTTAGTGGATAGCGTACAATATGCACATGTTTTGTTGGGTACTGGTATCCATATTGGTTCGATACTTGCAGGATTCCTTACACTGCAGCCTGCGTGGCTGCAGATGGAGAACACTTGCTAACTACTTTATCAATCACTACAGGCCAGCAGATCTCGCACAGTAGTTTAAAGCATTTTTTACAGGTGCACACACATGGTTGGCACAAGTCGTTTGATGCACCAAGCTCGCTCTGCTAGGCTATGCTATTTTGTCTATTTTGTCTGCAATAAAGCTTCAAAACCAGGCTGTTTACAGCATCCATCACTTATATAACGCACGCAGAGAAGAAGCAGGAGAGGGGAGACACCTCCTGTTGCACCCCAAGCCAACACAAACTGAATAAATACAGACATGAACATCACAGTGGGACTGGCTGTCTTCTACAGCAGCACCTATTTTATGCTCACCACTGCTTGTTTTGGGCTACACTGCCACTGCCAGTGTAGGGCTTGGAGCCTGTGCCCCTGTTGGAGAGCGCCGGACGTTGAACTGCACCGCTACTCGTTTTAGGCTACACTGCCGCTGCTAGCGTAGAGCTTGAAACCAGTGCCCCTACTGGAGAGCGCCGAATGTTGAACTGGACCGCTGCTTGTATTAGGCTACACTGCCGCTGCCAGTGTAAGGCTTGGAACCATGCCCCTACTGGGGAGCACCAGATGTTGCACTGCACCGTGATGGTATTTGAGTAAAAATAATGATCTTGTAAATAACATTTTAATGTTGAAACATTTTATTATTATTTCAAATACCTTTTGTTTTTATGATTGTGTGTCAAGTCAGTTAGACTTGAAAAGGGGGACTGATGGTATTTGAGTAATAATAATAATCTTGTAAATAGCATTTTAATGTTGAAACATTCTATTATTATTTCAAATCCCTTGGTTGGTTTTGGAACTCTTGTATTAGGATCAAAAGCTTTGTATGTGTCTCTGGCTGAGCTAGCAGGTGTGAACAGCGGGTTTCCTGAACCATTTGGTGGCCTTCTGAATAACCGTCCCTGTCTGGTGGATTAGCATACAGACAATTTGGCACCTTTCGTATCTGATTAGAAGACACTGTACTAAACAAAAGACCACTGCATATTCATTTTGGGGTGGTAACCTTCTGGTTCTACAACATTTAAGTTCAGAATAACCACTGTTTGAGTTAGTCTTGTCTTGTCGTCCTTGTCTTCGTCCTGTGTGTATGTCTGTCTGTGATGTCCTTGATGTTAAGAATAAACCTTGTACTTGATGTTCAACCACTAGGCTGACTGAGTCTCCAAATTCAACTTAAAAGTAATTTTATTACTTTAAAATGGAGGTTCCGGACCGAGAGATACCATCTTGGATTTAATTGGATTCATGAGCTTGTGGTAAGATTCTCATCACTTTTTGTTGACAGAACAGTTTTAAGTTTTATAGTTAAGTGTTTGAATGCTGTTAGGTAAGATCCTTAAGCAAAATTTCCTGGCCAGATCTTGACGAAGATTGGCGGTTTTCTAGCTGGTCATTCCAGCTGAAGTAGGAGCAAAATTAAGGTTTTAATTATTGTGTTTTGAGTGCAGCTAGCCGAGTAAAATCGCTAGAACTGCGGATTTTGTTCCTAATAGTGTGAGTTAGTAAATAGACAGAGTCCTCTACCTTTCTCTATTCTATTTTACTTTCTCTCTGTTCTCCCACGACTCTGTTTGGTCTGAAAACTGTTAATCCCTGACGAGGCGATCACCGGCAGCTTATTGATGTTTGCAGAGGGAGCTTTCCTCCATATCTGCGGTACAGGCAATGCAGTTCTGGTATTGAAACTGTACGTAAAGCTGTCCGGCGGAAATATTTAATGGTGTGGGCCCGCACCTAGTTTTGGAAAATTGTTTTAAGTACTTGCCTAGCTAGATAGAAGTACTGTCTGTCAACAAAACGTGTGTATGAGATCAAACTTTAGCTCCTAAATTCTGTGCTAAGTAATTGGATAAGACTTGGTCAGTACAGTGGCTAATCAAGTTCATGTGTCTTGTCTTGAGCTCAAATGTCTGCATGTGCATCTTTGTTTAATGTCTAAACCATGGTTATATGTGTGTCCTTTACTTACACTGCATGTCTTGTGCTCTGTTGTGACTCATGAGAACTAACAAATGCCTTTAATTTGATAAATGTCTATCTGTGGCAGCTGAACATGATCAAACAGCATTAGCTATGGCCATATAGGAAAGAGGCAGGGATGCCTATTTAAAAAATATCCATGCTGATTGATCACTGAGCAGTCGATGTCCCAGAATGGAATAGACTTAATTTTAATTGAAAAGTAAAAACTTGTTGTCATAGAGGTGTCACAACTACCATGAGCTAGCATCTGTCCCTGTCCTTGTTGTTATGTAAATGTGTGCCCTGAGTGAGTGAGTGAGTGAAGGTGTGAAATGCTGGCCAGCTAGAATAAGCGTTTGTGTGCTGTCTTTCTGTGAAACCCCAGAGAAATTTCATTTGTGCACAAAAATGTTCAAATTAGACTTGGAAAGCTGTATGGATTTTTGTCATGACATTTTGTCACCATTTTCACCCATTTATTTTGTTTTGGTTTGTGAAGATTTGGCTATCAGATGAATGAGAATTTGATTTGATTTAATGTTTGATTTATTTTGTTCTAGACATCATTCAAGATGTCAGATTTCTTTTTTGTCACTGCAAAATCCGTTTTCTGATGAATCACCCTGAGTATATTTGTTCAAAAGGTTTGCCCCTATATAACATGTTTGTGTTCTTCCAGAATACATGAGCCGGTCTTCCATTTTCCTTTCTGGCAGGACAACTCAAGGAGGTGTCCTGCTTAGTTGATATGCAAATCAGTTGCCATTTGTTTGCCAGAAAAGGTGTTTGTGAATAAGGAAAACCTGGAAAGAATCTTTTTAAGTCATGCTTTCCTTATACTGTTTATTCTGCTTTATATACTCAATGCAGTGATTCATTTATTTATTTTGCTTTGCAGTTTATCCCATAATTTGTTTTTGTTTAATGCACTAATGAGACTGGTTAGTCATTCTGTCTTTAGTAGTTGTATCTCTATGTCTATATGTTCAAGCTGATAAGAGAAACTAGAAGGGTTTTGTGTGTTACTCTGTAATATGTTTACAATGCAAGCCCAGGTTTAACATTTAGATTTAATGGCTAAAGTACAGTCAGCTCTCAAACTCCACTTCCACCCTCTAGTTGTGTGATATTTTGGGTGTTCTACAAGATTCTGTCTGTGTTATCTAAACAGTTTAAGTTTTTCAGAAACCAAAGCGAAACAGAGAAGGAAGACAGCATTGAGAGACAATGACTCTGCCACCCATGACACTGATTTAAGCTGCTCTTTTACCTATGGGCCAGGCGAAGATGCTTTTGGACAAGCATGCAGCCCAGGTGTTGGTGAGTGGAATCTCACAGGTCACAAAACAGCCTATGTCCCTAGCTGCTGTAAAAGGGACTGGGCTAAAGTGATGAATCTTGTAATTGAGTAAGCTGAGGTTTTGTGGGGGACTAGGGAGCAGAGGTTAACTCTCATAGCACATCACATAGCTTTGGCACACTCCTGGGATTATGTCATCTGTCCTTTGCATATTTAGTGAAAAGTTTAATTCATGGCGTACAATAATAGTGGAAATCAGCGGTGCTTCCCCGTCAAAGGTTTTGAAACTAATGGCGTAAATTAATAGTGGACACCAATTGGTTCTTCCCTGTCAAAAAGTTAGACATTGACTGAAATAGAGTACAAAGGATACTGATCTGCTTAGCTGTTCAGTCGCAGATCAGAAAGGGGGGAGAATTGTAGTCATTAGGCCATTACATCTCAGTGGAGGATGGAGGGAAGGGGGATTGGTGATTCTGACTTGTACTTATGCCTAGTTTTGCTGATACTACCAGTCATAATATTTTTTTTTTTTTTTCTCAAATTGACAACTACAAAGGCTAACAATGTGTACAGGTTCTATCAAACTGTCTCCCTAGAGAAAAACTGTTATGTGTTTGTTATGTTGTGATTTAAAAGAAAAGGGAGCTCTTACAGTTTGGGAGTAGTTTGTGTGTCTGCAGATTTGGAAAGGGGGAGGCCCCTACTAATCCTGTTATATCACACCTTAGACCAGACATCTTTGGAAAGGGGGTGGACCCTACTAATCCTGATACATATCACACCTTAGACCAGACGTCTGTTAAAGCCCTAAGAAATTACCAATAGTGGAAAAACATTTGATTTTGTTATTTGCTTTTCAGTTTATTTTTCTTTCTTTTATGTTGGGTGATTTATTTGACATTTGCTTTTGTTTTGTTCACAATGTTGAAATTGTGTGAGGAAGTGTGCAATTAAGGGTATTGGATTGTATGTCTGACATGTGATGCTATGCTATCTTTAGAGTTGGTTTTCACATTTAGCCTAGGTATAGCATAATACAGATCATTTGAAGAGGACATACCAGAACCAGAAGAAGAGGACAACATTTTTGTTTGCACACATTTTTAAAACTGTGAACCACACGAAGAGAAAAAGATACAACATCACAGAGCATAATGAACTGGTCTGCCATTCTGTTGTGTCAAAAATTCATACGACTCATTTCAAGCATCCTATAGTCAACATGTCAAGATGTTTATGATGTTTATGTCTTCATGGAAGCAACCTATGATGTGTAATTTTGTAATGGAACCAAACTTCTATCTGTAATCTTTGCATGGAACCAACTTTACTGTCAATTTCATGGTGCTGAGCTTTGTTTTGTTTTTATGATTGTGTGTCAAGTCAGTTAGACTTGAAAAGGGGGACTGATGGTATTTGAGTAAAAATAATGATCTTGTAAATAACATTTTAATGTTGAAACATTTTATTATTATTTCAAATACCTTTTGTTTTTATGATTGTGTGTCAAGTCAGTTAGACTTGAAAAGGGGGACTGATGGTATTTGAGTAATAATAATAATCTTGTAAATAGCATTTTAATGTTGAAACATTCTATTATTATTTCAAATCCCTTGGTTGGTTTTGGAACTCTTGTATTAGGATCAAAAGCTTTGTATGTGTCTCTGGCTGAGCTAGCAGGTGTGAACAGCGGGTTTCCTGAACCATTTGGTGGC
The DNA here is from genome assembly GCA_027475355.1 of Coilia nasus. Classification (NCBI taxonomy): domain Eukaryota; kingdom Metazoa; phylum Chordata; class Actinopteri; order Clupeiformes; family Engraulidae; genus Coilia; species Coilia nasus. Next base: position 1,547,030 of record CM050216.1, on the reverse strand, counting down.
CTTCTGAATAACCGTCCCTGTCTGGTGGATTAGCATACAGACAATTTGGCACCTTTCGTATCTGATTAGAAGACACTGTACTAAACAAAAGACCACTGCATATTCATTTTGGGGTGGTAACCTTCTGGTTCTACAACATTTAAGTTCAGAATAACCACTGTTTGGGTTAGTCTTGTCTTGTCGTCCTTGTCTTCGTCCTGTATGTATGTCTGTGATGTCCTTAATGTTAAGAATAAACCTTGTACTTGATGTTCAACCACTAGGCTGACTGAGTCTCCAAATTCAACTTAAAAGTAATTTTACTACTTTTAACCGCTACTCGTTTTAGGCTACACTGCCGCTGCTAGCGTAGGGCCGGAAGCCAGTGCCCCTTTTGGAGAGCGCCGAATGTTGAACTGGACCGCTGCTCGTATTAGGCTACACTGCCGCCGCCTGTGTAAGGCTTGGAACCATGCCCCTACTGGAGAGCGCTGGATGTTGAACTGCACCGCTGCTCGTTTTAGGCTACACTGCCGCTGCTAGCGTAGGGCTCGAAACCAGTGCCCCATTGGAGAGCGCCGAATGTTAAACAGCACCGCTGCTTGTTTTAGGCTACACTGCGGCTGCCAGTGTAGGGCTTGGAACCATGCCCCCATGACTGCTGGATGTTGAAATGCATTACTGTGTCGTCCTGGGCAGGTGGGCAGGAATATATTTCGGAGATTGAACCGCCCACGGGAAACGGGACCTCCTGGAATTAGCCCAGTAGCCTTTAGCATTTTATAGACTTTTATGCTTTTTAGCGCCACTTTGAAATCGAATAATTTTACACGTAGGTTAATAGCGCTTTGCCTGTAACGGTTATCTTATTTTTCATAATCTTAACAGTGGTGTAGCACACGTCCACTCTTGGCTGTCCAACCCTGAGTAGCCATTTGTAATGGTGCTGATAAAGGAATTTTTCCCAGACTTCCCAATGTTTTTTTCACAAATTGGCAAGACAGTGGTTTTTCTTTGGGTAACGTGGGTTTTCGCCTTTCCCCGAGAGTGTGACTGATAAATAATCGGAAATAATTTAGTCATGTTCTGTAGGTCCAAAAAAAATGAAATAAATAAATAAATAAATAATAAACAAATAAATATATAAATAAATAAAAATAATAAATAAATAAAAATGGTGGCTACATAAACAGTAATTTATTTCATGCAAAACATCAAAGGGCAACGCATCTGTTTTGGTTCATGCCTCAGAATGCTCCCCTTTGCAAATTCCCACACACTGGCAGCTATCGCGCTAGTTCCCACGCACGCTTCGTCTGCCCTGTTTATTTCCGCTAAGAAAATTGAGGAGTACCTGCGTACTCTGGTGAATGCATCAGCTCTAGCAGCAGAACTAGTTCACCTCACGGACAGTGATTTCGCTTTGCCTTCCAGAATTCATTCCAGATATTGGCTCCGGCTGTGGCCCCGGACCTGACTCCAGTACCATCATTGACAGAAGCACCTTCGGTTTAATGCCTCAGTGTTCTCCCTCGCAAATTCCTACACATTTGAGGCTATCGGGCTATGCCCATGCACGCTTTGTCTGCCCTGTTTATTTCAGCTAAGGAAATCGAGGAGTACCTGCGTACTCTGACCGCTTCAGCTGTAGCAGCAGAACTAGTTTACTTCCCAGTCAGCAAATTGCTCCCTAGCTACTGCATTTCTCTAATGATTAAAGGTATCCGTAAGGCCAAACCGGTTACTCTTGACTTTCGGCTCCCCATCACCATTCATTTGCTGATTTCCTGCGTTCAACCCCCATACAGACCTAACGCTGATGGCTATGTTCTTTCTGGCGTATTTTGGGCTGCTTAGATGTAACGAATTCACGACTTCCAGTGCCAATTTCAACCCTCAAATTAACCTACGCGTCCGCAACCTACAATTCTAGATTCATTCATTATATCAATTACCGTGCCTCCGTCACCTCTCAGAATGATCCCCTCTTCATGTCCGACGGACGGCCAATTACACGCTCACTGTTTCAATCCCACCTTAAATCCATAACTACTCAAGTAAGAATCCCAGCAGATTGTTACTCCTCTCACTCTTCTCCAATTGGCACAACCACCACCGCAGCATCTAACGGTCTCCCCAAGCTATTATTCAAAACCCTCGGCCGATGGTCCTCGGATGCTTATCAGTTATAAATCTGATGTAATCCATCAGATCTAAAGAAAGCTCAGCTAACACTTACTTTGTGATTGGTACTGCACGGTCCTGCCTCTTTTGGGCTCTTTTGCCATCAATTTAAAATGTTTCTCATGAGATACTTTCTAAATCTCATTCGGGATCGATCATGCCTCTCGGGTGCTCGCGTGTCCCGTCGGACTTCTGCCGCGCAGTCGTTCTGCTGGGGCCTCGTGGATGCACCTTGTGATCCGTCCTGCCGCGCAGGCGGCTCTACCGCGTAGAGCCTGGATCAAGAGACGCTCGCCAACTTTATTTGTACATGCTCATTCTCATCGCCACCTCAGATCGATCCCGAATGCTTCTCGGGTGCTCGCACGTGCTGCCACGCAGTCGTTCTGTCAGGAACAGTGGATGCACTTTCTGATCCGTCCTGCCGCAGCAGGCGGCTCTTCCGCGGAGAGCCCCCGGGTCAAGAGAAGCGCCCTAAATTCTCTTTATCTTAATAATCGCTCGTTTACTCAAATTTCGGAACGTGAACTAGTGAAATGGTGTTTCCTAAAAAACGGAAGTTCAGGATGAGCGTGACGAAATTTGTCATGCCCTTCTCATTAACATTTTCCGGTAACTTATTCACCGCTCACCTGTCAGTGTTTCTGCTCGCTTCTTTCCGCTCGGAACCCACCACCTCCCCATTCGCCCCCGCACCTATTAGTCCAGCGACCATTGCACCCATTGAGTGGAGGATTTGAAGCGCGCTCCTTCCTTACTGTAACCACGGTCCCCGTGGGGGTGCTTGCTCGGTTTTTCTCATGACACCTGCCTGCGTAGGGTCATGCGAAGACTTGTTAGCACATCAGGACCCTGGCCTGCGACCTTGCCCAAATACGCTCTACTCGCATATCATTTAAATGTCTCACTTGCTCGCCAACTTTATTTGTACATGCTCATTCTCATCGCCACCTCAGATCGATCCCGAATGCTTCTCGGGTGCTCGCACGTCCTGCCAGTCTTCTGCCACGCAGTCTGTCAGGAACGGTGGATGCACTTTCTGATCCATCCTGCCGCAGCAGGCGGCTCTTCCGCGGAGAGCCCCCGGATCAAGAGAAGCGCCCCAAATTCTCTTTATCTTAATAATCGCTCGTTTACTCAAATTTCGGAATGTGAACTAGTGAAATAAAATCTTGCTTGCAGAATGGGCAGTGTGCCGGAGTTCACAGTTTTTACTAAATGGCCAAAGGCTTAAAATGCAGTCCAAGCACTACACTTTTTAGACCATGATGATGTCACTAATTTACAGTCAGGCATTTAGAACTTCGTAAGGGTACAGCTAGTTAATACAAAAAAGACTATACAAATGGTACCTTGAGGTAGTTTTCCGGTTGAGGTCATTTAAAATGTAATCCCTACAAATCTGTACTTACAAAGTTGTGAATGATTTGTTTTTTAGGACCCTATTTAAACTATTTTCTTTTGAAGCTACATGCCCTTAGCATCTGAGCCTTTTGGAAGAATTGGCTAAAAGCAATCAGATTTAGAAAGCAATACATTACAGTAGTTTTTCTCCCCAACAGAGGGTTGAACTTGTGATGTTGCAATGTCTGCAAGTTAATTTCACACCAAATATTTTCATTTCACCCCAGAGTAAAGAATTTTTAAAAATTAGATTTCTTCTATGTCTCACTTGTATCTCCTAGACAATAATGAGATCACAGTGATACAAAAATAAGACTATTACCTTTGTCTCCTGCTTCTCAGGTTTGTCTCTGGAGCAAAATAGTTTTGTTGTTTCAGTGTAGACACCCTTTAATCTACAAATGAGATCTCAACAATGTTTTAAATAATGCTCAATGTTGTATGAGAAAGAACTGTGACAAAAGTAATACTTAAATCAGCCTTAAAAGAGAATCACCATTTTGTCTCCTGTGCAACAGAAGAGATACAAATCAGAAACAAAATTTTCCTCTGGGATTTGCTCATAAACACCATGGCCGACAAGGATGGTTTTCATCAACTGTTAAAGAAGCAAAATTATACTCTTTTTTCAACAAGTTAGTGTAGATATATGGGCTATAAAAACCATGTTCATCAAGTTTGCACAAAATCACTGTCACGTTAAGGAGATAAGGAGGTCAGTTCTATTCTGGCTGTTTGGGTCGGCTTATCGGGTTTCAGGAAGGATTGGACCCAAATGCAGCAAACTCAAATTCAGTATGTAGGAAACAGGCAAACAAACGGTTCACAGAGGAACTGACCAAAACAGTTCAAAAGTGAAGTAAAAGTCCCATTTTGTCATTGTGATCACACGGCACAGCACAGCACAACACACAGTGCACACAATGCAATTCACCTCTGCATTTAACCCATCACCCACGTGACCAGGGGGCAGCCATGACAATGGTGCCCGGGGAGTAGTGCATCGGGACAGTACCATGCTCAGGGTACCTCAGTGGCGCTACTGACAACCGGGGACTCGAACCTGTGATCCTGCGAGGTCGATATCTTAACTGCTAGGCCAACACTGCCCAAAACTGGCAAGGGCAGCAAAATCCCAAAAGTTCTTTTGAAAAAAGGGAAAAACAGACGTAGGAACAAAATCCAAAAACAGCACAGCAAGGACACAAAGCACATGGAAGAGAACTTACACAAATTGCAACATGGGGTGCACACGACTTAACAGAAACAGGTGACCAGACAAAGAAGCATAAAAAGACCCAGGTTTAAATAGGGCAGAAGAGTAACACAAAACGAGGCATGGGTGAACACAATGGGCAAACAAGATGAAATCAAGAAGAGGGAGTGATCAGGGACAGGGTGGAAACAGAACCACAACAAAAGTGCATGGCACAAAGGGACAGGGGAATTAGACACACAGCCATATAAGGAAAGGGGTGGAGAGAGCAATCAAGAGACATGAACACAAGAAACACATGGAAAACCAAACACAAACTGAAACTGGAACACAAAACCAGGAAACACAAGATACAAACCAAAAGTCCACAAGACAGAACAAAAAATACACAGAATCCTATCACTGCTGTTGTTAGCTTTTAGCATAGCATAGATCACTGATCTCTGCTATGTCGCATACAGCTGCAGACGACCTTTGGGTGGCCGTTCCTCCCAGGTGAGACCGAGGTCTGGCCACTAGGCCTCCAGAGAATGGCTAATCGGCCACAGGGTGCTCCACAAGGTGTCTTGGAGTGTTTATTGGAGCAGTCCAAACCCAAATGACAATAAAAAATGTGCAAAAAGTCATTTTTGTATAATATGGCTCCTTTAAATGTATGTCACTATTGCCATTTGAAATGCACTTTTTTTTCACCTCTCCTATAGATAGATTGTGGCTTTGCAACAATGATTCCTAATTTGTCTTAGGGGAAAGTGACAGTGACACAAGGGATTTCGCTGCCAAACTGAAGATGGATAATCCCCCTCTCTTCTGAGTCTTTGCATCAGTTCTTCTTCCTCATAGTGACAGCAAAAGGACTGTGAATCATGTGTGGCTATGTGAGGAATTTACAACTGCTTTCCTGTATCCAATAGTTTTCCATCATGATGAATGGAGCCTTCACTTGTAGATTAGCTTCCATAGATTAATGGTAATGCTCAGCAAAATTAATTTTGCCATTCCTCTACAATATTCACCTGCCCCCTCTCTTCACTGCTTATTCATTCATGGGATCTAGAGTATGTGCCACTCCATAAGTCTATTGACCTAGATAGCTCTGAGGTAATACTGGCATTATTACTCTCATTTAAATACTTCTGTTCCGATCTAGAAATACCTCCAAATAAAATCTCCTGAAGAGAATGTAAAAGAAGAAAATAAGTGGGGGGATATATACAAAAACCTCTCTGTCTGGCTTTCTCATAAAGTTTCCATCTGATCCTGAGTCAGTGATGTGTGGTGCACATGTGCAGACTGACATGATTAAATGTGTGGCTTGGTGTGTCTTTATGCTCATGAAGCACATGCATGTCTCTGTATGTGCACTCAAATCCAAATTCTTGTTGAATACATAACACTTAGCAGACGCTTTTATCCAAAGCGACTGTGGGTATGTGTGTCTGTGTGTATGCTTGCTTGCAGTAACAGTATATACTTATGTCATGCATGCCTCTCTCATCTGACCCAAATCTAATGACCTGGGGCACGAACAGTATCATGGCCAATTAGCATGGCCCCCGTGTTCCTCTGGGTGACAGGGGTCAAGCTACCACATTTCCCATGATCATTGTCACGTCATTCAATCACAGAAATGCTTACAAAAGAACTCACACGCAAACTTACATACACACAGGGTCAAAAATAGATGACACGCACGAATGCACACACACACACACGCATATACACACAGATACCAAGGCCTACATACATGCCATTGTAGATGATGTTATGTCATAAGTAAAGCCTTCCATACACCTTAGGAACCTCACAGAAGTAAAGATGCATGATTCAGGTCATGTTATTAAGAAGTGCATACTAACCAATATTTTATACAACAGTTACTGTAGGTCCGGTTGAACTATTTAGCAATTTCTGATTGTACGGGACACATTCTAAGCATCACTAGGAGTGAGGATATACCACAGTATACCAAGAGTGACTCTTCACAGTTAATAATCACTCTGCCAAAGATACAATGTAACTGTTAAAACTTTACACCACATTCTATTCCATCTAGTTCATAAATAAGCGAGAAAGAAACGTCAAAAAACTACATTAAGTGCATTTATAAACTTTAGCAGACTTTAACAAGACATCCAAAACTGCAGAACAGCAGCTGTGCATTAGGCCTAGTTCAGACTGTGAACTAGGGGAATGTTCAAATCAAAGTGTAGGCTATAAATAGACATTTGCTGCATAGCAACCACAGATGCCGTTAACTCAAACTGGAACTATTTTGTGGAGTGGAGAGTGAAGCTAACTGAAATAAAATTAAATAAAGCTAGAAACGAGTTAAAAAAATGTGTCTATATACTGTACCAACTGTACCTCACTCCCACTCGTGTTATATTGCTTACAGTAAATAAAGTCCTCAAAAGTAGGTTATGGGCCCAACAGAAGGGCTTATCTATGAAAAGTTACACCGTACCATGGAATCCATAGTTATGACTGAGTAAATCTGACACGAGGCAGGACATTTCAGGGGGTTCCCAGGCGAATCTGAATTATTGATAAGGGGAGTGAAAATACCTGTAATAATTTATCATACGCTGTGTTGTAGAGGACTGTCTTACTCTCTTCTTTTGCGTGGTGTGGGGAAGAGTTATTGTACCAGTCCTTTTGCTTTTTCCTGCCTCTGGCCTACATTAGATCACAGCAGCACAGATATGTGCCTTTTGTTGGGAGGCATGGCAGAGGAGGGGGCAGGTGTTCGGGTAAAAGAGGGAGATGAATTGCGCGAAGAAAGGTTCTCCGGTGTCACAGATTCCGTGAGAGGATTAGCATCTTCAGTGCTGTCAGCTAGCACTTGGATCGGGTTCCCCAGTCCACACACACACACACACACAAAGCAAGAGGAGGACAGTGACGGACCCTACCACTCTTTCCAGCAGGGCTGAGCCAGAGCAGAGGGATGAGACCAGTGGCTCAGGGCCTTACCCGCTTTTACTTCCTGGTGTTTTATTACGGTGCCAAGCTCTCTGCTGCACCAGCTTCTGTGCTATGCAAACAGACGGACTGCAAATGGTGTGCGGAGAGAGAGAGGAAGACAGGGAAAAGGAGTGAATTGTCAGCTGTAAATACACACACACACAGTGTCACACACATACACTCACACACATGTGCACAGACATTTACACAAATACACATCCACACATGCATGCACTTTCTGTTCATGGGAAATGAATTAAACATGCTGGTGAAACCAGCTGTGCCTTTCACAGCTCTACAAAAACCTCCAAGACACAGCTCATCCACAGCGCATATTCTGTGCTTTTCTGGCAAGTTAGTATTGTTAGGGTGTTCTTCATGTCAAGTTTAATCTGAATCAACTTAAATCTAGATTTGAATTTCAATACAGATTCTTTTTTTTTTGTGATCAATTTTTTATTGAGTTGTTTTTTTTTAATCATGTAACAAACAAACAGAAATACATATAAGACAACAAACAAAAAAGGACAGCATTCACACTACCCCCACCCCCTCCCTCGGGTCTTGCTCCCAAAGCAGAAAACATCTCAGCTAAGTTGACTAATTTATAAGGCACAAAGGAGAATGTATAAAAAGAAGGTAAGTAGAACGAGAAGGAGAGCTAGGGCCTAATGCAATTATTCCAACACTCTGTCAATAAAAGAAGACCATGATTTAATGTTTTTAGCCTGAGCACCATGCATACTGGCCACAGACTTCTCCAGCCTAGCCAGATCTACTACTGTGTTTAACCAGTGTTGATAGGACAGATCGTGAGGGGCTTTCCATCTCTGCACTATAAGTTTCTTAGCCGCTGTAAGGCCTATCAGAAGCCAACGTTGGTGCATCAAAGAAAGGTCTAGCTCAGTGAGATCATTCAACAGTAAAATCCTTGGGGAACAGGGGATGGTGCGCTGGAATATTACAGACAACTTACTGGAAACCATTTTCCAAAAATCTCTTACACCAGGGCAATCCCAGACCATATGACTAAAAGTTCCTGTAGCTCCCAAAGAGCATAGCAGGCAGTTAGGAGATGGCTTTAATTTCATTCGAAACAATTTAAAAGGAGTACAGTAGAGTCTATGTATGAAGTTATAATGAATCATCTGATGATTAGGGTTACGTGATGACGCTAACGCTAACGCTAACTTAGACCAAACTGTAGTCCAATTAATTGTAGAAGGTGAGTATCAACATGTAGACTGCCACAAATTTTGTGCACTGGATGAGTATCCAAATTTCCTCCCCATGGAACACCGTATGCCCGTAAGGCGCTACGGAGTTGCAGATAAAAGAAAAAGGAAGTACCAGGTAGGTTATAATGTGATTTTAAGTCTTGAAAAGATCTAAGTGTATTATCTGATGTGATGTCAGAAAGGGTATTAATCCCTTTTTCACTCCACTGATGAAAGGAAATCGGGTGACCAGCCAAACGAAGAGCATAATTATTAAATAAAGGTAAGTGAGAATGAAATTTCAGGTGGTTACCAGAATGTAATTCTACAGTTCTCCATGTAGTCAAAAGATAAGAAATCAAAGATCCAAACTTGGATTTACAAGTTTTAGGAGGGATGTTAGAGTGAATTAAGTCCTGAAGCCTATGTGGTTTAACCAAGTTTTCCTCTAACGAACGCCAGGCTACTTGCGCCCCCGGAATTAACCAGGTGTGAAGGGGTCGGAGAGTTGAGGCCCAAAAATAAAACTCAAAATTTGGAAGCCCAAGACCACCAGAGAGTTTCTGTCTCTGCAGGATGGGCAATTTAATCCGTGGGCGTTTTCCCTTCCAAACATACTTAGCTATTGATTTGTGTAACTTTTCTCAATAACCAGAAGGGGGTGGTAAGGGCAGCATTGTGCCACAAAAATTAATACGTGGTAAGACGTTCATCTTGATAATGGAAACTCTTGCTTGGAATGAATTAGGAATAGATGTCCAGCGCTCTAAATCAGCTTCCACCTGCCTGAGACTACAATTGAAATTAAAAGAAACAGTTGTTTGCAACGAAGGGAAAATGGATAACCCCAGATATTTAAAATGGTCAACCACTGGAATGTCAGTTGGTAACTGTCTCGCGGTATCATTAAGAGGAAGAAAAGCCGACTTGGACCAGTTTATTTTATAACCCGATATACTGCCAAATATATTAAATATAGACAAAATATGTTGAATAGAATTAATTGCATCCCCAATGTAAAGTAAAATGTCGTCACAATACAGAGAAATAAAATGATCTGTTCCATGGACAGTAATGGGAGTGTGGAGTGATTGACGCACCTTCTGGGCCAAGGGTTCCAAAGAAAGAATAAACAAGAGTGGCGAAAGAACACAGCCTTGTCTGGAGCTACGGCCCACTGGAAACAAAGATGAACAAAATGTTCCCCGTGAAGGAGAGGCATAAAGCGTTTTTATAATGTTGATAAAATTTGTTCCAAATCCCATATAGTGAAGAATATCCCATAAGTAATGCCATTCAAGGCGATCGAAGGCTTTCTCTGCATCCAAAGATAACACAGCATAAGAAGTTTGGACCTTAGCAGAAGCTTCCACTATATGCAGTAATCTACGAACATTATCAGCAGACAGGCGAGATTTTACGAAACCCGTTTGGTCAGGGTGAACAAGTTTGTTCATAAATGGCTCAAGTCTTAATGCAAGAACTTTTGCAAACAGTTTTATGTCAGTGTTTAAAAGAGATAAAGGACGGTAATTTGCGCATTCGTTTGGATCTTTTCCTTTTTTATGAAGTAAAGTAATCGTAGCAGTGTTAACATCTCTTGAAAATGAACCACTTGAGATAGCAAAGTTAATCATATTCAACAACAGAGGGCCAAGTTGAGACCAAAATTGTAAATAAAATTCGGGAGGAATGCCATCAAACCCTGGCGATTTACCTTTGTTCAGACTATGTAAAGCCAACTCCAATTCCGATAAGGTAACAGGTTTATCTAAAGATCCAGCCTCCTGTGGTGACAATTTAGTAAGATTAAGATTCTTAACAAATTGATTGAATTTGGAGGGATCATACGGAACCTCAGAACTGTACAGATTAAAATAAAAAGCACTAAAAGTAGTATTAATCAGTTTGGGGTCCTTCTCCTTCTGATGTTTTAATAGCTGGTATATGAGCGAAATTATCACTGACACGTAAGCTTATAGCTAGTGACTGGCTAGGACGGGCTCCCTCAAAATAATAATTTTGACGCGTGCGATGTATAAGGAATTCAGCACGTTGTCGGAATATTGAATTCAACTCCTCTTTTGTTTTATTGCGCTGGGTGATTAAGGCCCTGTCCACATTAATGCGGATACATATGCAAACGCATTATAATGTATTCGTTTGCACCTCCCGTCCACATTAACACGGCGAATTCGAACACGGCAAACGGAGCTTTTGGAAAACGACCGCTGAAGTGGAGAGATCCGAATACGCCTGCTTGGAATGGAGGATAGGCGTTCCATTGCTATGGCACCGAGGAAAGTTTATGCTCGAGACCCCAAAAACCAAAACAAACATGGCAGGCGAAATGGCGACGACGATGATGATGATGATGATGATGATTGTAATGCAGATGCTTTCGATGTACAGTGTACTCCTTCAACTGCAGATGAACGTTATTATGTTGTATACTGCACGCCGGGCATTACTACAATGGAGGAGGCGAATGTTGCACTTGTTAAATCGTACTAAAACCTGCAACAATCTTGCTAACAGAACTGCTACTGTAACTGCTCTTTTTTACTTCAGCGAGCGATAGAACTTTGAGGTGCACTGGAGTTTGGCGGGACTGACGTAACAATCAGAACATTTCGGAATTTTTGATAGCAGACATTTCTAAAAACGACAGTGTGGACGGAGATTGTTTTTACTACGGATAAGCAAATTTATATTTATCCGCATTAATGTGGACATAGCCTAAGTCTGGAGAGGCATTGTTGTGCATAGCACATTCCAATCGCACGAGATCGCGTTCCAGCTCAAGAACCCTGCGTTGACAGGTCTTGTTTAAATGGGAGGCAAACGATACACAGTTACTTCTAATGTATCATTTCACCGAATCCCATAATATTCGAGTGTCCTTGACAGAAGGCGCATTAATTGATATGAATTCTCTTAAACCAGATTCAAGTTGACTCACAAAGCTCTCATTACGCAACAAAAAGGTATTTCAACGCCAACGTGGAGCACGGTTAGAAGATACAGAGAGGTTAGCTCTGCAGATGACAGCCTTATGGTCTGAGAAGGCCAGGGGAAGCATATCTGTACTTACCTTTTCAAAGAGATTTTTTGATACGAAAATAAAGTCTATCCTAGAAAATGACTTGTGTCTTGCTGAAAAAAACGAAAAGTCTTGTCTGTTATAATTATTAACACGCCATAGCCTATATCAATCACAGAAAAATCCTGAGCCCATTTTTTTAATGCACAGGAGGCTAATCTCTGATCACTGCCCTCTACTACAGCTGTCCTATCTAAAGAGTGGTCCCAGACAGCGTTAAAATCTGCCCCAATAATTAGCCGGTAATCGGTTAACTCATGCATTATATTAGACAGCCAAGTCGAGTCAAAACTATTAGGCGCATAAATGGATACGAAGGCAATTTTCTTGTTTTCTATAATGGCTTTCATAAAAGTAATTCTGCCATCTGAGTCGTTTTCAACACCTACGTTAGTAAACTGAAATTTACGGCGGACGACAATTAATACTCCTTTGGTTTTATTAGTGGCAGAAGCACTTGCTTTTACACAGTAATGATTATTCTGCAGTTTATGGACATCTTTCTGAAGCATGTGCGATTCGCTAACCATAGCTACGTCCACTCTCTCTCTACTTAATACCTCCAGAAAACCTATGCGCTTATGAGGCAAATTAAGGCCACGCGCATTAAAAGAAAGTACCGTTAACTTTGTCATTCACCGTAATGCAAGAGAAAAAATGTGAGCTGTAAATAACAGAGGAATGCAAAGAAAAGGCAAAAGCAGCAAGACCCGTAACCCCCAATCCCACCCCACACACTGCCAAATACCCGCATAGACACCACCTCCCACACACGCGCACAATGCAGCGCCCCCCACCCCACCCACACATGTACAGTCCAGCACACACACACACCCACACACACACACACACACACACACAAACCAGCAAGTGAATCCCCCCGAACACATGCACACATAAGACTAAACAAACACAAAATATATATACCCAGCAATACATGGGCAGTACGTGGACAGTACACTGCCAACGTACCCATGTAAGCACATCCAAACCCACCCACCTAACACTAGAAGGCGAGTCCATATGAAAAAAAAAAATCTCCAAGGGGGAGAAAAAAATCCAACAAAAACTCTGAAACCATCAATAAGCTGCTACGCAAAAACAAAACAGACACGTAGACAAACAAGCCAGATGCACATATTTACCCAGGACTTCATATTCGACATTGGGCTCATTAAACATTGAACGAAAAAAAAAAAAAACCTTAAACTTATTAGAAACCTTCTGCAACAATAAGCAGTAGACATAGGTCTTATCCTATTATGAAGTCCCAACTGTTTATGCCATGAAATTTCAAAATTTCTTATGGAGTCCCAAATGTCCAGGCCACGAAGAAAAAAGAAAATAATAATAATAATAATAATAAGCTAAGCTAGGTCGAACAGAAGAAGACAATAGGGGGAGTAGTGCCACACGCCACTTTCCCCAAAGCGCCAAAAACCAGTACCTGTAACCTACTGGCCTATTTTAAATCAGGGAATTTAATTTTCAAGGCGTCCATAGCCGCCTCCAACCTCGGGAACTTCAATGGTTCCTCATCAATCCAGACAAGGAGAACACCTGGATCCCGAACTCTGGTCTTGATAGTTTTTGATGAAGTTGTTCCCGCAGCGGCCAGTATTGCTCCCGAAGTTTCCTCCGACGCACCGACATATCCTCAGAGATCCGTAACTTCACGCCGGGGAGTTCTCTGGACTCCATCGCGTTGGATTTTGCTGCCTTCATGATGGACGCCTTCTTCTGTAGATGGTAAAGCTTGAAGATCACCGTGCGGGGCCTGGAATTCTCAACCAATGGACCAAGATTGTCAATTACGTCCATAGCCTCTTCCAGTTTATGACCCAGGGCTTTAATTGTCAACTCTTGGGCTGCACCTTTGTTAGTTTGCTCAAGCAAGTTAGCTTTGGTTGAGTCAAGCCGCGCACCAATCAAATTCACAGACGCGCTAAGTTTGTCAATTTTTTTAGAAAGAGCGTCTAGTTTGTCCAATTTACTAGTAAGGGTAGCGTTTGTTGCCACCAGCGTGTCCAGCGTTGCTTGAATTTTCTCCATTTCTGGTGTGGAGCGGGTCTTCGGCGACATGCACTGGATTGTTTGTTTAGATAAACTCGCAAAGTTTTGTTTAAAGGTCCCAAAAGAAGGACAACGTTCTGGAATCAACTAACATATAAAAGGGCAGTTATTCCATTGCATAAAGGTTGCTGCCGTCCGCCATCTTTCAATCTTTTCAATCTTTCAATTTTTCAATACAGATTCTTAAAGATTTAAGGAACATTAAGACTGCAGGGATTAGAGGGAGCAAAGAGCATTCCATTGCTGTCCTGAAGCTTCCTCCTTCATCAGTGGATCCGGCCTCCACCCAGCTGCTGCTCCAGACACCTTTTTGTCTCTGACTTAATCTCTCGCAGCCTCAGACTGTGACTCAGCCATGGTGGATCATTCCTCCCTCCATCAATTTCTTTGTTTTGTTTTCACTGTGTTCCAAACGCTATGTTCCGTGAACCTTTGTGATGGTGGTGGTAAAGGGGGTCGTCTGAATCACATTTCTGTGACGTCTGCTCAAAGAAAAGGCATGGGATGTCTGACCTTTTCAAGAATACATATAGATGCCCTTTTCTGGTTAAAATGGCTTGAAATCAAACACGTCACTACATATGCATCACACATGAAGAAATAATTTACAATCTTTAATAAGTAATTTCTTACAACTGACAAGTGACACATATGATATTTTTGTATGTTAATGTATTATAAAATAGTTTATAGAAATCCACACTATTCATTCAGAGACTATTACTGTTGATTCATTTCACAACATATAGTTTAAATACAACACTGACAATACTTTTTTATAAGTAATATGTTAGTTATATAACTATGTTTTGTTGAATAAGTGCTTATCAATCCATGCTTTTATTAAGGTGGGCCTGGTGCCAGGCACAGAGGTAGTTACACTGATGTGAATCAAACACACCAGTAAACAAGTGAGTGTAAAATGGGAGGGCAAGAGTAGTCATACATTTGCCAGTAAATCAAATCAAATAAAATCTCTTGCTCACAGAAATCTCTTGAGAACAGAATGCTGAGAATCACATCTTAGACATATCTCAGCATATTACAACTTCACTCTGCCCCTAATTTGCATTTTATGGCACATTGTTTCAAATATGGGTTAACTTCTTCTTTCAAAAACAAATGTAGACTCTGCTGGAGTTTAAAATGATTGGACCTGCCTTTACCCAATTGCTAATGTGTGGTCGTGACACATGCAGTTAGCCTGGCTATAAGACTGCCTATGCACTACAATTTAAATGTAGCACAAAGTTGATGTCATTGCTCACCAACACTCCCTCTGTTCGCTGATTGTCCCAGTAAAGATACTACCAGTCATCCATGTCAATGGAAGGAAACCCAGACTCTAGGGCGAAAATATTCGAGCAGAAGTGTGTGGGCAGTGTTCATCCATCAGGATACGTTAAAAAGTAACAAGTTATAGCTTATCAGAATGCATGAGTCTCAGTGCAAACCAACTGTAGGAGGTAGAACTGAATCATCACTGCAGTGTCGTCTCAGAGCTGACTGCCACAAAGATAATGCAAAAACATCAGGCCTGAGTTGGCCATTGCACTTCTCAATGAACAGGCATGGCAGTTTGACCTGTGGATAAGATTTTATCAATACTACTATTACTACTTCTACTACTATGACTTAGATCATTGTTATTATTATTATTATTATTATTATTATTATTACTACTACTACTACTACTATTATTTTTAATTATTATTGTTGTTATTATTATTATTATTTACTTATTTTATAGCATGTCTCATACACAGACTGTAGCTCAAAGTGCTTAGCCAGTTTCAGAAAATTTAACAGTAACAATACAAAAAAAAAAAAAACGGAAAAGACTGCTGCACTGTTTTAGTAGCACTGAAACATCACAGACAAGATGAGTAAAGGCTGCTATTCCTAAGCAACTTCCTGAGGAAGGAATGTTGTTTGGGGAAATGTACTGTAGACTACAACTGTGTCAATATATTGAAAAGACAAGTTGCAATGTTATCGTATCTACGTTAACTATTCTCTATGTATAGAACTTAATATTTTAGGCAGTACATATCTGTCTTATGTCAAAAACCAAACATTATGATAAGACTTCATGGGATCAGTGAATTTGTCTGTAAAAACCACAACAATCCCCCGTCTTTCCTTCATTCTCTCCTTCTTTCTCTCCCTCACTGTCTGTCTGTCCCTCTCTCTATGTCTGTGGATTTTTTTTTTTGGTGTGTGTGTGTGTGTGTGTATGTGAGTTTCTGTAATGAAGCATCTGATTTCTGACCCTGATTCACTGAACTGTGTCCTCCCCTGCTGCAGCCGTCTCTTGCAGTCCTATGGCTGGTGACAACCCCGCTCATAAAATAGTACTAAAAAAAACCTGCAGGTCTGTGTGTATATATAGCAATCAGGCATTCACACATAGCAAGGGGGTGGAGGGTTGTGAAGGGGGCTGAGCTATGTGTGGAACTTTTATGTGAGTAGCACAGGATGCGAGCAGAGGCAGAGCGGAGAGCGAGATGTGCGCTGCACTACTCCTTAGCAACCGTGTCTGTCAGGATGAACATTTCGCCTGAGGCAATTGCGCAGAAATAAAAAAAATTGATGCATGTGTCCGACACGAAACCTACATATCAAAATGAATTCCAGATTTAGCAAAAGGCTCGCAGGTTTGGAGGGGCTTGGAACAAGGGTCAGACTTTTCATCGTGCTCAGGGATCTTTGGCTTGAAAATGTATTTACCCCTCTCTCCCAAAAACCAAAACCACTAATGTATGCAGAGCGGTGAGCGTGAGGGAACCACAGTGCAGAGATCAGTTGCTAGCTGTCCTTACATGTAAAGACTAGAGGGGATGCTGAGCTCAGTCAATGACATGTTTAGTGAAGGATTGCAATAATTATGCTCCAATCACCAATGTGCACAAACAGCACGAAACCAGCCAGTCATAATTTTTCATCCCCCAAGTTCTCTGATTGGTTGACCTTTGTGGCACATTATGAGTACAACCTGAGCGATCACGCAAGTGTGTTTTGAGCAGACTGAGGGAAAGGGGCTTTGTGAGCGTGCAGCAGTGTGGAAGAGCATGGAGGAAGATATTTTTGAGCACAAAATTGTTTTTTTTCTGCTCAACCATAAGTTTTTGCACACACCTTTATTTTTCTTCAAAACATAAACTGTGTCCTTGCAAAATATATTTTTGTGCGTTCAAAATTTTGTTTTGCACGCTCAGAAATGTCATAAATATAACTCCATATAAATAAGAAAATTGTTACTACCTTTCTTTCCTTTTTGCAGGATATCTTACCCCTGCTGCAGAATCAATGTTTAATGCAAATGATAGATAGTGGCATCTCAAATAATTTAGATTATTTTAACCATTTTTATGTCCCAATAAAGATAATTTGTAGTGCTGTCAATCGATTAAAAAATAATCTGATTAATCACAATGGAGTTTAAAAGTTAATCACAATTAATCACACATGTAAAAAACGCATGTTTTATGTTTTATGTAAACACATGCAGTATGTAGTCTTTTGTCATTCATGACATCCTTGTGCACACATATCTTCGGCCTACCCATAATCCAAATAGACAGAACAGAAAAACCAAGGCATTCTGCTCAAAGCCTACTTTTTTGTTTTTGATGCCATGATGGACTTGAAACAAGGAAAAACTGCACACTTAAAGAAAGTCTGAGAACCTTATTGTTTTGTAGCATACGGTTATAAATACGAAACTGCCTATAGGTCGATAGGCTCATGAAAAAAACATCTGGCAATAATAGCTCACATTATTCTGACAGCCGAAAAGAATTTATCGGTAAGTCTTTCAATGTTATTGGTCAATTTCTCATGTGTACTTTCATCAGTGGAGACGTGTCGACTAAACCTAGTGAACTTTAAGACACAATGCTCTGGCCGCATGATACACGTCTGCCCTAAACCAGAAGGGCGTTGCCTAAACACAGTTGTTCCTATCAGTTGTTCTGACTCTGACCCACATGGACCACACCCACTCCCATATACAGACACCCTTAAAGGCATAGCCCTATTCTACAACAGCAGCTTTACAGTATATTCGATCACCTGTGGCAAATTGTAGCATTTCTTTGAGTCCTTTGTCCTTAACATGCGCATGATTACTCTGTGTAAAAAACAATAACTTGTTCAAATTTTTAATTAATTACATATGTTAACCTAATGCATCAATGTTGACAACACTAATAATTTCATAATAATAAATATTTAATTTTTATTTTAGGAATGTTTTTTTTTTCTACTCCTCCTACTCTCCTACTTGACTGGTTGTTGCATGCTAAAGCAACTTGGGACCAGTTTGAGTTTGGGACCAGCCACGCTAAATGCCCTGTCACTCATGGAACGAAGATGTGCAGAGGGGGAGAAGAGGGGGAGTGTATCTGAGGAGCGTGAGGTGCGGGTGGGTTGGTATGGAGTGAGGGGACTTGTGAGGTAGGTGGGTACAAGATTGTGCTGGGCCTTATAGACAAGAAGGAGGATTTTGAACTGTATGCATGACTGGACAGGAAGCCAGTGGAACTGGTGGAGGATGGGTAGGATATGGTGTCAAGGTCTGGTAGGAGTGAGAAGTCTTGCTGCAGAGTTTTGGATATATTGTAGTCTATTTATTGCCTCCATGAGGCAAGTAGTAGGCCTAGCCTTGGTGACAAGGTCATGGACAGTCTGATTGTCAACAGGAGAGACAGAAGAGAGAGACTGAGCAGGTGTGATGGACAGAGATGGGTCGTTACTCAGAGTGGGGACAGTACGTGATTGGAGCTGCCTGTAAATGGTGCTGACTTTGTTCCCAAAGTAGTTCAGTTACATGTATGTATTACATTTATGCCTACATTTCTGCCTCGGTATGCAAATGAAGTAGGCTGTCTTGCAAGGCGTCACCCTCTTGCCCATTGGTTGGTCGAGATAACGCAGTAGTTACGGTGCGTTTCCATTACAGTGAATTTCACCTCGCTCTCACTGACTTTGAATGGAGTCGAAATTTCGCCTTTTAGGACGAAGGCAGGGCGAATTCGCCGAGGGAGGCGAAATACAGTTGGCGAAACCTGAACTTTATTTAACTAAGAATGATGTGATAACCAATTATATCAGCGTGTGATGTGTTTAGTGCATGACGCTGGCTGAAGAGGCAGGAGTTACAAAAAAACTCAGACCAACATGGCAGACTCTCGTGGAAGTGAAACGTGAAAGTGTTTATATGATTTAAAGTCTCTGGGTGACCAAAAGTGATGGTGCCATCACGGATTATTGTTTAGATGTAACACAAACTGATTTAAGGCTACTCTAGATTGCCATTTAATCACTCGAAGTTTTAAGTTAGCAAAGTTAGCTTACGACTGGCTAACTACTAGCAAGCTGGCTAACATATACGGTCACAAGCTTGTACTAGTACACTTCTTGCATTTGTAGAACGATATTGCAACACTTAAATGTTATCTAGGCAACCCAGCAATAGTAATAAGCCCATGTAGACCCTGCAGTTCGCAATCCTGAAGCAGTTCTGTGCAAGACTGCCGTTAGATGTAGGCTATCTTGCTGAATAGCTTCTGTTGGCCAGCCAGGCTGCCAATCGTCTCTGGCCAGTATCTACCAACCTGCGGTAGCCTGCTTAAAAACCAATGAGCGAGAGGGTGATGGCCAATTCATTTGCATATCGAGGCAGAAATGTAGGCATAAATGTAAATGTAGGACAAAGAAATGTAAAAAGGAGTGACAACAAATAAATATGCCGGAAAGAAATGCGGGGCATATAAAACAGTATGTAGAAAATATTACAGGGAAAAATATCTGTAAATAAATAGAAAGAGAAAATGGAAAATAAATACATTATGGAATTGATGTAAATGTAAATAAATGCAGCAGTAAATGAAAATGACTTCTTTTCCATTTTTTTGTCATTTTATTTATTTATGCTACATATTTTTACATACGTATTCATTTTAATTATGTCATTTTTGGCCCTCCATAAAAGGACGAGTCTTGAAAACACTACTAGCAGAGCTCTTAACTCCTTAACTCCTTGAGAAGGCTCTTAACTGGGAAACCCGGCCATTATGTTCACTCTTGTCTCTCTTTAATTCAAAATAAAAGTAACATGAATTTGTGTGCACCATTCTGACATTTTTAGTTGTAGGAATTTCTGGACAAACGTTTTTGGAATTTTCTGAAGAGGTATTAGCCTAATGTTTTTAAATTTGAAAGGTCACTATCCTATAAATATGCCAACATATTTATTTTTCAATTTATTTACCTTTTAAATACCATGTTTATACTTTTCTTAATATGTTCATTTGTTTGGATGGTTGCACCACCTGACATTTTATGGGTTTGAGATGCAAAAATGCAATCAAACTATGTAGGTATTTATTGAATAAAATTATATATGTTATGAATGACTTCAAATTATTTTAAACCCAAGTTGCACTCAGACACAAATAATTGCATGACATGTCACTGACCCTGTCACTGACATTACATGATTACCTAAAACCATGTGGATTTAGCAAGACATGAAAGACTGAAAGAAAATGTATTTAGTTAAGCTTGGGTTTACTGCATTTTATGGATAGTAAGTAAATACATTTATTTATAAAGCAAATTTATAGTTTATACTGTCCAAGTTGCTGTATAAAACACAGTAAATGGATTAAGAAAAAAATAGAAAATAGACACAAATTACCACATATTAAAGAAGAAATAGAAGAAGATATTTAATAGAAATAATAAAAATAATTATAATAATAATAACAAAATTATTAATTGTTACTTAAAATAGTAATAATAACAAAAAGTAACAATCAATCAGAAAGGGAAGGGAGGGCAAGAGAGTAGCAGCAAGTTTTCAGGTTTGTTTAAAAATAGCTCTAATCGTAAGTGGCAGCTGATTCCACAAGAAAGGCACAGCCAAAGCAAAGGCGCTGTTGCCTTTATGCCTAAATTTTGCCAACAACACCTCAATTTTATCCTCGCTGCGTTGGTGCAAATTATTTCCCATCTTTAATCTCCTCAAGGCACTCAAGGAGGGTCTGAAGGGATTCCATAGCTCTGTGGGAGGTATAATTGAGAGTCATCAGCATAAAAGTGATAGAAGATATTATTTTTTTATGTTGCCTAGAGGAAGCGTGTATAGACAGAATAGGACTGGACCCAGTATTGTCCACAAGGGGATCCCACAGAACACAGGAACAGAGGATGAGGAGTACTCACCTGTCATGTGCCTGCTCACTGCCTTTCCAGTCTGGGGTACTTTTCCACCACTGTTTCCAGTGTAAAGGAAGAGTGCAACACTGCTGCTTTACGTTATCACGTGGTGGACACGTTCCTCCACAGCTTGGCTGACATCAAGGATGAGCTGGGTACCCATGAGCAGCCTTCCTCCCTCGATGAAGCCATCGCCCTAGCTACCCACCTGTCTTCTCCTGTTCCTCCACCCAATCAACCAGACCTGCCTGAACCCATGGAGGTTGGCCGCGCTTCCCTCACCACCGCAGAACGCCAGCACCGTATCACTTCGAACCTCTGTCTCTACTGCGGTGGAGATGGTGAACTGTTCGCTAAAAGGGCGAGCTCACCGGACATCTCGAGTCCGGTTGAGCTCTATGACCGTCCAGGCCTCCAACCATAAACCCCTGCTGCAGGTTCGTCTTTGTCTCTTAGACTCCACGCACACGCTGGCTGCTCTGATGGACTCTGGAGCCGAGGCGAATATCATGGACCTGGAGCTCGCTCACCAGCTGGGACTGGAGATTCTCCCATTGGCACCCCCTGTTCCTGCTCGAGCGCTGGACGGACACATACTCAGCACAGTCTCTTGTGTCACAGCCCCAGTGTCCATGATGCTTTCCAGTAACCACCGAGAGTCCATCCAGTTTCATCTGCTCCATTCCCCGGGCCAACCCCTCATCCTGGGCTACCCATGGCTCCGCCGACATAACCCCCACCTCGACTGGGTGACCCGGGGTGATCAAAGAGTGGTAGACAGTGCCTGACCCGGAGCCTGACCCAGTGTCTGACCCAGTGCCTGATCCGGAACCTGACCTGTCCTCGGTGGATGACGATTGTCAAGCTTCATCTGAGGATGAGGCCATGGAGACGGACCGGTCCGAGGAGTTTTGACCCTCCGCCCGCCCGGCTTGTTGATGCCTCTTGGGGGACTTCTGGGGCCGTCCCTTGGGGGGGTCTTCTGTCATGTGCCTGCTCACTGTCTTTCCAGTCTGGGGTACTTTTCCACCACACCTGATCTCAATCACCCGCCATGCCCACTGACTCTCACTCTGCCAGCCAATGCACCTGTGCCTTGTTAGTCTGCTGAATACCTCTGTGTATTTCTACCCCAGGAGTTCTGTCTCTCTTTGTAAGATCGTCTGCAATGCTGTGCAGTTCTTCGGACTGCTCTCCTGCTTGTTAGTTTTCGCTTCTGACTCTGTACCGAACCTGGATTTGTCTGAGACCATCTGCTCCACTGCCCCGGTAAACCTGACCTGCCTTTTGGCCGTTGACTCTCATTCTTGCCTGCTCCGTTTTGTACCTCTGCCTGCCTGCCACCTGTCCAGTTCTTCTGCCTGCCTGTGGTGTGTGTTTCCTCAGTGCCCTGGGGTTCCTGGCATGTGGATTCTACCGGAACACTCATCTCCCACTGCCGTGCAGAGACGCCTCAGCAGGACACGCACACACACACACAAACTATCTCCCATTTTTCCTTATCCCTCAATAAAACTCTGTTGTTTGAACGTTACGCACTTGGGTCCTCATCTGTCTTGCTCCTGACACTCACCCATGGACACCAACAAAGTTCTATCATTGAGATTTGAGGAGAACAATTGAAGAGCTGTATCCTTAATACCAACACACTGCTCAGGATGTAAGTAGAGTGGTCGATGGGGTCAAAGGCAGCACTAAGATCTAAAAAATCAAGATGGCATTATGACCAGAATCTAGTGTAAGGAGCAGATCATTAGTTACTTTCAACAAGCTGTCTCGATGCTGTGGCATGCTTTAAATCCTGATTGAAAGGGCTCAGAGATTTCAGTTGAGTATAAAAAGAGGAGTAGTTGGGATAAAACAACTTTTTTCCAAAATGCTAAAATTGATAAAAATGGTAATTTTGAGATGGTAGATTTTAGGGCATCCAGATTGTGTTTTTAAGCAACGGCTGGACAACTGCATGCTTAAGTACATGAAGGGGGTCAAAGGAGCTTGGCAAGGATGAGCAAATCATGTTTTTCACAAGCCTCTCGAAACACTTCATGATTGTAGACGTTAAGGCCACTGGTCGATAGTCATTTAGACATGATGTTCCCGTGTTTTTCGGCATGGGAACAATAATGGACTGCTTGAAGCAAGTTGGAACTGTCTCTTGGGCTAATGATGTGTTGAAGATGTGGTCCAGAAGCCTTCTTGCAATTAACTTTGCTTAAAGGTGTACTTCCATCGTGTTTTCATTAATTTTGCGGTGTTCTCTAGTATTAATAATTGCCCTGTGCGCTAGTGTTAAAAAATGTTCTAGTGCTTCTGTTTCAGGCTGTTTTAGTTTGGTAGAGGGGTTGGGGCGGGGAGAACGACACGATTTCACCAGAGGCACGCTCCCTGCAGCTTCCTTTGCCCCACAGTCAACTTTATAGCAGAGTGGTAAAGGGCCAAGTCAACTTGACAGCGCTAAAACTGCACACAGAATGTCTACGGAGATACAGCTGTATGTGTTTGATCCTGAATCCGAAGAGGAAGGAGAGATGGCACAAGCACAGTCGCTTCCTGACCGTTTGTCAATGAACGTTTCAGAATGGTAATATTTGCATGACAAAACACTGCAAGTGCCCGGCTAAATGCAGTTCAGTCATTCAACTAGCCTGCTAATCTTATGCCAGTCAGTCAAACAGGCTAACATTATTTAATTAAAGCCCATTCGGTCAGTTTCTCTTATATGTATCTCCGCGTCTACGTCATGCCGGAGGCACTTTTAGCATTGGGTCGTTTTTCCGCCTATTGTCTTCTTTTGACTGATATAGAAAACAGGGATAGAAAAACATTTTGATATGCAGCATGCATATGCAACTCGGGGTGACCTATCATATTTCAAGAGAGCAAGTACTAAACGGTTTCTCGTGGAAGTACACCTTTAAGACATTTCTGACATTGATCTCAGTGACACAAAAGGGTGTGTCCCCACTAGCATCACAGTTCATGGCAGCTTGTACAAGATTTACTGTGTCTTGAGCATCAAAACAAGCATAAAAAGCATTTAGCTCACTTGGTAGAGATTTACTCACAGCCGTCAAAAAAGGGGACTTTCTCTCAAAGCCTGAGATGGTTTGTAGTCCCTTCCACACGCGTGCTGGATCACCTGCCATGAAATCAGCTTCAACTCTGTCCCGATAGCGCCGTTTAGAGTCTTTGATAGTTCTCCGTAAACTGTACGATGCTGCTTTCTAATCCGACATGTCGCCCGAAGTAAGCCCTGCATTGTAAGTGGTGGTTCCTGTCTTTAAGGCTATTCTTACATCTCTGTCCACCCATGGCTTCTGATTTGGAAAACTTCATGTTTTTAAACATGAGTGTACTAATCAATATGTTATATCAATCCAAACAAATCCAACACATGCCAAGTACTTAGCCAACGGCCTATCAGGACAACAAGTATGGACATTAACATCACCTAAAATCTACAAATGGTCATACAATGTAACAACATGTGAAAGAAAATCTAAGAATTCTGTAATAAAGTCTTTGGTTTTGGAGAACTGTAAACCAGAGCACATATTAATAGGGTGGTAGCAGATTCTACACCCCAATTCCAATGAAGTTGGGACATTGTGTTAAATGTAAATAAAAAATAAATGCTATAATTCTCAAATCATACAAGCAACATGTGTGTTTCAGAATAGTCCAAGGACAACATATCAGTTATTGAAATTAGATTTTTTGTTATAATAATAATAATAATAATAATAATCTTTAATTGTATAGCACAATTCAGTCCAGTGGCACCAGAGTGGACGAACACAATAACAAAATGACGTAATGATGCACTGCCCCGTTAATGCGGGCTCTTGCGTGAACACAGGTAAACAGTCTTTGTAATCCAGGGATGCGTTTCCCAACACCATAGTTGCTAACCAGTTAGCAACTTAGTTGGTTGGCAATGGGAAATTGCATTGCAACCAACAAAGTAGCTAACTTAGTTAGCAACTACGGTTTTGGGAAACGGACCCCAGAGCCGCTACAGCAAGGGAAGTTCATTGAGGCGCAGTCGGGTTGTTAGTGTCCATCTAGCTGACTATCTTGTGTATGTCACCTGTCAGTTTGTGTTTTAGTTCTCCATGTGCTTTTGTTGTCAGTGTCTACCCCACCCTGATTTGTGCCACACCTGTCCTGCTTCATGTCTTGATTGTTTCATTGGTTTCTCTCTGTCTCTTCTTTCCCTGTTTGTTTCCCCTATGGTGTTCACCTGTGTCTTGTTCTCCCTTGCCCTATCGTGTGTTTTGTTTAATTAGTTCCTTGATTAGTTTCTCTGTATTTATACCCCTGTGTTTCCTTTGTTCGTTGCCTGATCGTCTACTCCTGTTCTCTGTCGCTATCTGTTTGCTGTTGTTCCTGTTTGCTGTTGCTGTTTACGTCCTATCGCTGTTTTTGTTGCCCCGGTTCCTGTTTACCTGTTCCTTAGGTCTCGTTGTGCGCTTTGTGTTTCGTTCTCTACTTTTTGTAAGTTTTGTAAGACAAGACACTATGAGTGTATGATAACTTAATGATAATTTATTCAATGACGTAACGATATGGCACAACAAAACTTTGGTATCGGTCCTGCTCTTTGTCCTGTTCAAAACGTGAAAAATGTATAGATGCTTGACTGTAGTAGTGGCAGGGCATAATAACAATACCCCTGACAAAAGACAAGAACTGGTGGTGGTCATAAGTCAAAGTCAAAAGTCTAAGTCAGCTTTATTGTCAAAAAACCATATGCACACGTTGCACACACAGAATTTGAAATTGCAATGCTCCCTAGACCCACAGTGAACATTAAACATCTTATAAACAAGACAGGAAGACATGACAACATAAGACATAATGTCACTTACACTAACAACACCGGGAGAGGGAACTGGTGTGTGTGGGGGTCAGATGGGGGTCTCATCTTTGTTGCTGATGTGACCCAACACAGTTGTATCATCCGCAAACTTGATGAAGAGGTTGGAGGTGTGTGATGGTGTGCAGTCGTGGGTCAGCAGAGTGAAGAGGAGGGGCCTCAGCACACATCCTTGGGGAGCACCCGTGTTCAGTATGACGGTGCTGGAGGTGTTGCTGCCGACCCGTACTGCCTGCGGTCTTCCTGTCAGGAAATCCAGCAGCCAGTTGCACATTGAGGTGTTGATCCCCAGCCTGTCTAGTTTGAGTATGAGTTGGTGGGGCACGATTGTGTTGAATGCTAAGCTGAAGTCAATGAACAACATTCTAACATATGAGTCTCTGGTGTCCAGGGGCCTCATGTACTAACACTTGCGTGGATTTCCTACTGATTCTGTGCGTACGTGAAAAATCTGGAAAGATGCGTACGCACAAAAAAATTCAGATGTATCAATCCGTGCGTAAGCAGGTTTCCACGCACATTCTCTTTGTACATGTGAAATCCAGCGCACATGCACGAGCCCGACTCTCCGCCTTGTCTCCTCCCTCAAGTACCCGACATTGAATATGCTAATTAGTATAAATAGGCCTGTAGTAGTGCTCCCGTTGAGAGAATGGATATGGAGAAAGGAAGGAAAAAAAACTTTTCGGCATGCGAGGTGGATGTGCTGATTTCGGAGGTGGAGGCCGGACACAAAATCTTGTTTGGTTCACTTTCCACCGGAATCAGCACCAAAACAAAACAACTTGCCTGGACAAATGTGGCAAAGGCAGTAAGTGCGGTAAGGTCAGAAACACGGGCCGTGCTGATGTAAAAAAAAAATGGTCCGACATAAAAGAGGATGTGAAAAAGAAAGTCGCTGTCTCCTATGAGTGATTAGAATAATTACAGCATAAACTATATCATGTGTATATTTTCCAGTACATTCACTTTAGGTGTTAAATTTCTTACCAAGTAGCTACCCATTACGCACTCTGCCAGCTTCCAGCCTATTCCCAACCACGCTGTTAGTCCGGATGAAGGAGTCATGGGTTGCCCCAGGCCACCTTGCTACGATATTTGTAAGGCGCATTTGGGCATCACATATTATTTGTACGTTTATTGAATGGAAATGTTCCCTGTTCACATGCGCATATTTCCCCTCAGATGGCGCCTTTATACCAATATGTGTGCAGTCGATAGCTCCGATTACATTTGGAAAACCGGCTATCGCTGCAAATTCCGCTTTAATGTTTGATTGATTGATTTCAAGTAAATATGGCTTATGGTTACTCCACGCAACACCAACAACTCTAGTCTCATTATACTACTGTCAAGAATTGAGTGACAAACATTTAATGGGAGATGTATTAGCATGAATGACATCCACAGTCCTGAAAATATGCAATGTTTAATAAGCAGTCGTTCCTGAATATGATTTTACCGCGGCTTCCGATTTCCTTGATTCCAGTATAGCTATTATAGTTTTATGTATCTGTTAAAGTTAACCCAACAGTGTCACATTATGCGTGTAAACAATAACCCATGATTGAAGTGCGTTTAAAATCATGCATCCTGACGTTTTATAGCCACCTTTACCTAGCCGCAAATTGCAATATTATGTCATGACTCGTGAGTGAGTACACCTGAAGTTATTGCGTTTTGCATTGCCTCTATGTACCGCCAACTGACCAAATGCACTAGAAACGTGCGTACGCCAGCCATGAAGTTTGTGTGGAGGCCCGCACTTTTTCACGTCAAGTCAGTCTCTGTCTGAACTCTGGCGTGAGAAGTGGCGTACGGAGCTTTTTTGTGCGTACGCAAGCTTTGTACATGAGGCCCCAGGTGTGTGAGGGCTGAGTGGAGGGCTGTTGAGATTCCATCATCGGTCGAGCGGTTAGACCGGTATGCAAATTGAAATGGGTCCAGGGTGGAGGGGAGAGATGTCTTGATGTGTTGCATGACTAGCCGTTCGAAGCACTTCATGAGGATGGGGGTGAGCGCAACTGGACGGTAGTCATTGAGGCCGGATGGGGACGACTTCTTTGGCATGGGGATGATGGTGGAGGTTTTGAGGCACGTGGGAACGACAGCCTGGCTCAGAGATGTGTTGAAGATGTCTGTGAAGACATCTGTGAGTTCCGCAGCACAGTCTCTCAGTGCACGACCAGGGATGTTGTCAGGTCCTGGAGCTTTGCGTACATTGATCCCGCTGAGGGATTTCCTCACGCTGTCCAGGGATAGTGTCAGAAACTGGTTGCCGAGAGGGGGTGGAGTCTTCTGTGCCGGGGTGTTGTTGTGTGCCTCAAAGCGAGCGAAAAACTCTTTCTGCTCATTCGGCAGGGAGGTGGAGCTGTCGGCAGTCTGTGGCGTTGGCTTGTAGTCCGTTATGGTCTGTACCCCCTGCCACAGACTCAGTGTGTCTCTACTGTCATTAAAGTGCTGTGCTATCTCCCTGGAGTACTGCCTCTTAGCCTCTCTGATGCCACGTGAAAGGTTTGCCCTTGCTGTCCTTAGGCCCACCTCGTCTCTGGCTCTGAAGGCAGCATTCCTTACCTTCAGCAGCCTGTAGACCTCCCCTGTGAGCCATGGTTTCTGGTTGGCCCAAACAGTGATGGTCCTGGTGTCTGTGACATCATCAATGCATAAGGTAGACCATGTGCTTTCAAAAGCATATGATGCAGATGATAAATAGAACATAAACATTGAATGTGATGATACATAGTAAATTAAAAGAGGAAACCGAGGATTTCAAGAGCACAATCCAGGGTCCCCTGGAGCACCGGGGCAAGGAAAAACTCCCTATGTATTTTTAATGAGGAAGAAACCTTGGGCAGAACCACGTCTCTAAGCGGAAAACCTAACTGCCTGGGGCTAAACTGGTGTTCGATCAGCTAAAACAGAGTCCAGGTTGTCGCTCAGATGACAGGAAATCGAACATCTGGGAACGGAGCAGTATGACCCCAATGGGGATGCGTTAGAGCACATGTGTCAAACTCGTGGCCTGCCACGTCATTTTATGTGGCTCACGAGAGCTTAAAATTTAAGCCTTAAAAGGCCTGATTTTCTTATAATAACTCAAAAAGGTGCATTGACCATGTTAATGTCATAACTTGTTTTTCCTTTGTAACGGTGCACCACGCTACTGTGCTAACAAACACCACGCAGACACACATTTTTAAACACAGCCCTTTTATTTATTTATTTTTTACCACCAAACGTGAGCATGCATCTGGCAGTCATTGGAGTACAGCATCTGCAACAAACACAAAAGCGAACTTTCATCAATAACTTGCTTTACTTCAGGAGTTGCCAACTGAAGATAAAGGACTATGGACATGGCAAACATTTTACTTTTGGCAAACAATAGATAGCTAGAAAACTGGTAAGCTAATTATAAATGAGTACAGCTTACCTTATATTGCAGGTTGACTTCCTGATGTCGACTGAAAGACCGACAGGAGCTCTGAAGGCACAATTATAGTTTGGAGAGCTCACGTCAGAGGTATGCATGTTGCACCAGTGTGTGGGGAAGAGGGGTGTTTTTGTGTTTATATATTTTATGGTGTTTATGAAGTGTGTGGTGTACTGGTGTATTTTAAAACCGGAGTATTTTTTTGTTTTTAAACAGAGTATTTATGCCTAATTTTGTACTGGTTCTTAGCATTTTAAACATGATTGATTTTGCACATGTTTTGGTTTGATCCGTGGGCTAGGAAAACCCAGGGAAAACCAAATGGAGCTATGTGAACACCTGACTACAACCAGAGAGAGAATTGCACAGCAAATATTATGCTCTTGCTTTATATTATTGAATTTACTTTGTCCTTAAAAAGTTTAGTTTGCATTTTGAATAGTTTAATTTTTGATTGATTATTTTGTTTGGAGTTTTTTTTTCTTTTGTTTTTTCTCTGGACACTTTTCCTGCTTGGGAGGGAAAATAAAACCCAGTCCTGCCTTTCAGGCTGTAAGGCTAGCCTGGCTACATCCTTATTCACTGGGGTAATTTGATCTTTGATTGATGAAGCAATGTGGGTTTCACAACCTGACAAATTAAAAGGACTTATGTTATAACAGAGCAACAAGCATTTTTTTACATCTATGCAAATATATATAAAAATATTTGTAATTTGAATAAGTAAAAAATATTTAACATTATTTAACATTAAGGATTAGTTGCATTTATTTTACATTACATTTAGTTACTTTCCGCTGCATTTATACTGTCTTACAGTTTTATTTGGCCCTTTGAGGGCAGTCATTATGCTGATGTGGCCCTGGGTGAAAATGAGTTTGACACCCCTGCGTTAGAGAGTTTAACTGTTCTTTGAGGGGAGTACCTAGAATCCTGAGTGAGTATAGTGGAGCGATCTGGAAGGATAAAGGAGGAGACCATGGAAATACGCAGTCAGTCATTGGAGATGCAGAGGTGGATGAGACATCAAGAGGGCAGTGAAGAAGCAGAGGTAAATGAGACATCAAAAGGACGGTCAAGAGGCAGAGATGGATGAAACATCAACATCGGGACACACTGGACATGGACAGGAACCCTTGGAAGGATGCTGGGTAGGGAGGAGGGTGGAATACACCTGTGAGCAGCAAAGAAGGTAGGTAAGGTGATGTATTAAAAGACAGATGTTACATGCTGATTGGACGACAGCTAATTGATGATGCACATTATGTCTTCTGGTAGAACTTCTTGCTACGCTTACATTTCTCTTCCTAGTTTTTCATGTCTTTGCCCTGCTGTTTTTGTACCCGATTTGTCAGTTCCTGTGTCCGTTTGCCTTTTAAGAGATCTTTTGGGATTTGCTGTTTTTTTCTGTTTGACTGTTTTTGTCCATGTGCTGTCAGCCTTCGTTTGCCATTGCATTTTGAGATCTGCACATTACTGCATTTGGGTCCGGTCCTTTCCACTACTTAACACTTGCCGTTGTTAGAGGGCTTTTCTTATTGGAAGGTTCATCCATTTTTCCGTGTAATGATTGATCAGCAAAGGGTCCTTATATACTTTGAATACTCATTGATTAATCAGCATTGACCTTTTAACGACTATTATGGGATGGACTTGGGAGGAGCACGGCGCTCGTGCACACACGCCAAATTATAAAAAAAAAAATTGGAATTTATAACGAGAAAAGTGTGTACAAGTGTGCGCCACACGGTTTTATAAATCAAAGTATTTTTGTGTGTACGCAGATTATGAGGTTTGGGCGTACACAATGTTTTAGGGAGAGTTTTGCACACAGTTTTATAAATGAGCCCCCAGGGCTGCGTAGTGAAAGTTCTCTACAGTCAAAACACAGATGCTGTCAAATGCGGGTCATTCCATGCCAAACCACTCAATTTTTTTCCACCCCCCCTCCGATTTTGATGACATTTGGCATGCTCATGGGCATCCTTGAGAAATGACAACATACCAAATTTCAGCTCATTTGGACCATTTTTCACGAATCTAGAGAGTTTTGAAAATTTCACCGTTTTTGCATCGATTAGTGACCATGCAACAGAAAAGTGGCTACATTTTGCAAACCCATCACTCGATTTTCATAAATTTGGTATCATTACAAAGGGGAGACATTCCCCTTTCAAATGATATATAACACGATGACCTTTCAAGGTCATTGCATTTTCAAGGTCATTTGATGTGCGCTTGACCTTTGACCTAATTTTTCAGACAATGAGTATCGATCCATTTTGACGAAATTTTATTATCTGTTAGGCAAAGAAGTATCAATTATGCCTGCAAAGTTTCAGTTTGGAGAATCAAATGGTTTGGGAGATATTCAAGGAAGACTTTTTGATATACAGGGTGTTCCATAAATAAATGCTGGCAAATAGACAATGTCGAGTAGGAACATTTATATTTACATTTAGGCTACACAAATTTGCTGTAAACAGTGTTTATTTCTGGAACACCCTGTATATCAAACAGACTTCCTTGAATATCTTCTGTTTACAGCAAATTTGTGTAGCCTAAATGTAAATATAAATGTTACTACTTGACATCGCTTATTTGCCAGCATTTATTTCTGGAACACCCTGTATATCAAAAAGTCTTCCTTGAATATCTCCCAAACCATTTGATTCTCCAAACTGAAACTTTGCAGGCATAATTGATACTTCTTTGCCTAACAGATAATAAAATTTCGTCAAAATTGATCGATACTCATTGTCTGAAAAATTAGGTCAAAGGTCAAGCGCATATGAAATGACCTTGAAAATGCAATGACCTTGAAAGGTCATCGTGTTATATATAATTTGAAAGGGGAATGTCTCCCCTTTGTAATGATACCAAATTTATGAAAATCGAGTGATGGGTTTGCAAAATGTAGCCACTTTTCTGTTGCATGGTCACTAATCAATGCAAAAACGGTGACATTTTTAAAACTCTCTAGATTCGTGAAAAATGGTGAAAATTGGTATGTTACCATTTCTCAAGGATACCCACGAGTATGCCAAATTTAATCAAAATCGGAGGGGGGGCGGAAAAAAATTGAGTGGTTTGGCATGGAATGACCCATGCATAGAGTTGTAGGCTACTGGTAGCGCAATGCCTTAATTTCCAGACTCACTCAACTGACTACTAGTCTGTAAAAAATGGATAGGACAAAGATGGTGAGGTAGCAGCTGTTAGGCAATATAGTCAGGAGCGAAATCCACCAGAGGAGCCAGGTAACTGAGGTCCTTGTAGGGTTAAGAGTAGCAATTGTAGCAAAATCAGTAAAAATTGTAGCAAAGTTATTGTCAATGCAGTCCATACATGGCTAGACAGGCTACTTTGCCTTGTAAAAATCGCTACTCTGAAAAAACAATAAGAATGAAATGATCTAAGCTAAACTATACTCCATAATGATTTGAAAGCTATTGTAATAAAAATACAAAATGACAACAAATCAAACAAAAACAAGTCAGACAGAGCGGTATCAGTCCCGTCAGCATTCCCTGTAACCTAGCAATTCAAAAAATAGGACACTCCTATGGCCAGGAAATCGGTCCTATCCATTATCCTCTATTTTAGTCAAAAGAAGGTGATTGTAAAGGGGATTTTAACAGTCCCCTTTACAGTGTATCTACATGTAACAACATGTCACGTTATATACTGTACATACCTAACACTAACCCTAATCCAAACCCCTACCCTAATCAGGTACAATTTAAATACATAATACATGTTATTACACACTTTATAAAATTGTACTTCATGATGTAGATACACTGTAACGGGACATTTAAATAAAGTGTAACTGAATGCTTCGTTCATTTAAAGGTGTCATTGTATAATTTTTTCACCATTTTGGGGTGGTATCTTTTAATAATGAATGCCCTGTGAGCTGGGTGTGGCTTTTCAATGTTGCCAGTTCGTAACCGCAAGGTCTTAGCGACTTTGTAGCAAGCAAAATACCCACTGGCGACTTTCTAGCAGCCTTACAGTTTGCATACAATTTGGGCAGACTAGTGCTCATTTGCCATTTGTGACCAGGCCTGGTTACAAATTTACGCAGAGAGGCATTTTCACAACAATGCTTTATTTTATTTTAACACAAGTACAGTGATATATAATGTATATAATATACAACATACAGATTAGGCTGATGGGAAATAACTGCCTACAGAAGTTATATAAACCAGAATGAATGAGTGCAACTGCCTCCAGCAGCTATGTAAAACCGTGACTGAAAGTGACCGAATGAATTGCTATGGAATATAACAGATGTACTGCATCTTTAAGTCCTGTGCCACGGTGTCTGCGTACACCTAGACTGACTATGGCGCGAGCTCTTGAACTGTACATTGTAATGATACGTAACTGTTACACCACCTAAGCAGCAAATTACTAAAAACAATTTTCCCCAAAAAAAGCAGTACATGGAAAATAAGTAATTGTCAATACTATACAAATGTAAACAGTACAAACATCTAACACAGTGGATAAAACAATAGACAAACACTCATGCTATGAAGCTCCAATAACAACGAGCATACACGTAACGACATGATAACAGCAAAACTCACTCTCTCGGTGACGCACAGAAAGTTCATAGATGGCAAAAGAGATTAATGTTGGGATCCAGGCACGTCCAAGAAACAAATACATAAGTCCAAGAAGAGAAGTGTATCTGCGGGTGCCTGGAACACCTGGTTTTATTAAAGTTTTCCTTTAATGTGTGTGGCTTTTTTGTCTGTGCAAATGCCACCTCATGTGAAGCCTTCTGCGCCTTTGCAGAGATAATTGTTTGCTTAGTGAGGGCTTTCTTCTGCTCCCTCTTTCTCTTTTCTGTGGAAAAAGTAATGGGTTTGGTGGGCTCCTTTTTTTACCAGATGTGAAGGGGTTTCCTGACGGCTCTCCTCTGGCTCCTCTGTCCCGCAGTCTTTAGAAGTTTCGCTAGTCCTCGTGCATCTGGGATTGGGGAAAAGAATCGGAAACTCTGTTTTGAGACATTATACAGTGCAGATAATATGGTCCGTGAAGAAAACAGAAGTGGATCTGCGGGTGATGCCTGGGCCTGGAATAGATTTCTCCTCCCGTGTACTGCTTTGCTAATCAGGCAGGACAATAGGACAACAGGTCACACATTTGAATCTCGTGCAGAGGTTGTCGGGTCGGCAGAATGATTGGCTCCAACTAATGGCCTGATCAGCAGGAGATCGCGGCATTTCTAACAATGAAATGTTGTGATTGCAGTTCGTAGAGTATTTTGTTCAGAGAATTTGCCCTAGTGTCATGAGTTGCCACTGTGGGAAACCCCATCATTCAAGGTGTTCAAGTCCGTTTCTGTCAATGCAAGAGTAAATCATGCATTCATATTGTAACAACCTGTATTGTTGGTGTGCATTTTAATGTGTTTGCGTCTGTGGTTCTTCTGCCTGTGGCTTGCTCCCTGTCAGTAACTGGTGGCGGTAAGGGGCGGTTTAAAAAGTTACATTGTTCTTTCCTGTTGCAGCATTTTTTCATTGTCTCAACTGTGTTCAACAACCCTTTACTGAATAAACAGCACGTTCAGTTAGTTGAGTCTGATGCCTATCTGTTAAAGTTACAAAATGACATCTGACAAAGTGCAGACTGTTACGATTTACACAATTTTCCTGTACACAGACCAAAGTTGTCATTCAAGTTGTTGAATCTTGCGGCATCGTAGGCTTACTCCTGGTACCAAATAGCAATGTTATGAGGTGACAGAAAAAGGACGTCGCGGCATCGAGTTTTCTGATATCAAATGGCAATGTTGTCAGATTACCATGTGGCGACATGACAGAAAGGTCACTGAGGCTACCAAAAATCAATGTCAAACGGTGACCACAACGCAATGTTGCAGCGACGGATTTTGTTTACGTTATGGCAACATCCTACCAGCAACATTGCTGCGACCTCACTTATAAGTGGCCATTAAGTAATGTCGCCATGACCAATTGTCAACTTTAAAACGATGTTGTGGATAGGTCTTGTGTTAGCTGGGTCAGGGAATGACACCTTTAAGTTGACGTTCTAATTGCAACATCACACACACAACAATTTGGCAAATTATGTGTGTGAAAGCTTTATTTCTCACAATTATCTCTATGAAATACAGATAGTGAAAATATCACTGACCACATTTGAAGGAGGAGGGCAGGTGCTTTAACCACAAGAGGGTGCATATACCCTGAAACTGTCACAGGCCTGTATGATGTTAAAATGTTAGGTCTGACAATGGCACACATGTAGCATCTATACCAGGGGTCTGCAACTTTTATTATAAAAAGAGCCACTTTGCCCCCGTCTTCCACCAAAGAAAAATAGTCTGGAGCTGAAAAACATAACAGCTTATAAAATTTAAAAAGTTTATTTTAAATTTTACCTGTTACAACCACTGAATACAACAAACAGAAGTGCTGTGTGCATGTGTAGGCCTACTCTGAAATAAATTAAACAGTGAACTATGCGAGCCTATTTGAGTCCTTTCTATATTTGTGTAAAATTAAAATAAATAAATAAATAGCCCACTTTTAGCTACAGCTTAGCAGCTTTAAAAAAGTAAACATAAAATTAGGAATGTTTGTGACAAGTCCATTTCAGTGTGCTCTCATCCTCTTCGGGTTTCTTTCTCAGCCAGCAATCAACTGAAGCACCCGAACATACAAAAAAAAGCACATCAGCTGCGGGTATGAGGTAAATGTTTTTTTTTTCTTTCTGAAAAATAATAGCCTATTAAATTCTATTGTTCTCACCTGTTTAATGTGACTTCTGTTTTTGAAGTTCGCTGCAGATCATCCCTATGTCAGGGCTGTAAGATGTGACTTTGGATTTTTGGATTTTTGGATATTTGGATTTTATGATGTTCATGTTAGAGAAAACTTGTTCGCACAAGTATGTTGAGCCAAAGATGGACAGGATTCAAAATGCATATTTTTTCATGTTCATATACGTTTCGGGAATGGCACTCCATGTGTCAAAAAAAAGTTTGTCGGGTTTGGGGAGGTTTTCAATGTCGCTCCATTTGTGCTCTTTAGCCAGAGCAGCCTTCTGACGGGCGACTTCTTCCAGATCTGCTGTCAGGCGTTTGAACTTGAACACCCATAAATCTTTATCCGCTATGTCGACCAGTTCAATTTCCAGATCAGGCTTACTTACTCCTGTGAATGCGGATTTGTTCAGCAGGGATGGGTCGATGTCCAGGGGTGTGACAAGGAAGGAGAGTGTGTTTTTTTCCTTTCTGAACTCACTGAATCTTTCTCCAAATGCAGCTTGCATTGCAATAATTGCACGGTGGAAATAATCACAATTTATGTGATTGTTCACTTCTTTGAACTCTCTCAGGGAGGGGAAGTGCGAGAACGTGCCTCTCTGTACATCCCTGGCAAACACTGTCATCTTGCGCTCAAACGCCAAAACATCCTCCAGCATCTGCAGGGCCGTGCTTCCCTTTCCCTGGAGATTTTTATTCAGCGTGTTCAAGTGACTTGTCATATCTACGAGGAAGTTAAACTTTTGCCAATCGAGGTCTCCGAGTTCAGGATAGCTGAGGCTTTTGCTTTCAAATAAGGTTTTAACATGCTCCAGACAGGCAGCAAAGCGTTTCAGCACCTCTCCCCTGGACAGCCATCGGACTCGGTTGTGCTGCAGGAGATCTGAATTTGCGCTGTCGACTTCCTCTAACAATGAACAAAACTGTTGGTGGTTTAATCAGTTTGCAATTATTTTGTTCAGTAGCTTGATAACGAGGTTTATCACTTCCACACATTCAGGGAGGAACGTCTGAGCGCAGAGTGCTTCTTGATGGAGAATGCAATTAAACGTCATCAGCTCTCGATCCAGTGACTTTTGAAGTAAATTCACAAAGCCCTTCTGTACTCCCCTCATGCTGGGTGCCCCATTAGTAAACACTGACACCAGGTGAGTGGTGTTTATTCCTTTGGCCTTTAGACAACTCACAACAGCCTCACAAATGTCCTGTCCCCGCGTTTGGCCCTTTAGCGGTATGAGTTCAATCAGTTCTTCCTGCGGCCCATCAGCATTCACATATCTGCATAAAAGTGCTGTCTGCTCAATATCGTTTGCATCACTTGACTCATCACAGGCAATTGAAAATGAAATTGAAAACTTCATTTTATTTTGTACAGACGTCGGGACCGGAATCTGTTGAGGCGTATGTAAGAGGACCGAGCAACTCCTATCCAATCAGCAAATAGAGAGTGTGTTCGTGAGCTATGACTGACTCTGTGTGCTACATTTCAATTTTAGTGTGTAGGTATGCCAATTGCATACTCTTTAGTCCACAGTAAGCCAAGCTTCCACATAAACACACAGTAGTAAAATGGAAAACATCCAACAGTTTGCAACAAAAGCACTTCTGCAGCAACTCAACATAAACAACTTCTTTATACCAGCACTGAATAGCACTCTGGAGATAAACATCGTAAACACAGAGGAAGCAGTGCACTCGGGGGGTGCACTTGGAAGTAACTGGAAGTAATTATTACCTTACGCCAGCCTCTTATTTCACTGCACAAACTCTACTGCAATGTCTATCATGCCAGTTTCTTCCAGTATGTCCTTGATGTGACAGCACATCAAGTCGTTCAGCCTTTTTTGTGTAATGATCGATCTAAGGTACATTTTCAGTCTTTGAAGTGTTCAAAATGATCGTTCTGCTGATTCTGTGCTAACTGGGATGGTGAAAATTTGTTTCAGAGGTTTATGTACTTCTGATAGCAAGTATTTGGCTACAGGAACATAATGCATTGCATGTATGACACTTACTGATGTTTTTTTTTCAGTTTGAATTGCTGATGTGTTAATCGTGTCTGGCAACATGTGCAACTGTGCGCAAAGTTGATTGAAGTCAAAATCCTGAGTCTAGTGACGTAATGATGATGGAAGTGTCACCTCATCCCCGGAGCAGCTGTGACCAGTAGGTTTTTCATATCCACCACTAACCCGAATTCACACTGATCAAAACAATGACCCAGTTTGTTATCGATCAAGTCCAACATCTCAAAATACTGTTTTCTATAGTACTGTGATGTATTCTTAAAGAGATGCTGCGTATTCCCACTACATAGCTTTTTGGGGAGTGTGCTGTCTGGGCAGGCAAA
Source organism: Coilia nasus (assembly GCA_027475355.1). Taxonomy (NCBI): domain Eukaryota; kingdom Metazoa; phylum Chordata; class Actinopteri; order Clupeiformes; family Engraulidae; genus Coilia; species Coilia nasus. Next base: position 1,508,190 of record CM050216.1, on the reverse strand, counting down.
TCTTGTATGCACAGTAACTGACAACATTGTGTTAGTATTTTGTAATGTCTTGGAAAATTGTTCAGTTAAGGGAAAATCAAGTAAGCCAGACACAGACCGAAAATAGGTGTCGAAATTTGTAGCTTTTTGACCAGGTTCATCATGTGATCATGTGATTCTTCCGTAGGACAGAGGGTGCGAAGATTTTGTGTTTCTGGTTTTACTTTTGTGTTTACTGACTGGAAAGCATCAAGTTTTATTTGGGAGAGTGCTTAATCAGGTGTGTCACCTCATGCACAATGTTCACTGCATCTTGTATACCGATATAACCTAAAATTTATATCACGGTATAATTTGAACCATAGACGGTACGCGGTATATATCAGGGCATACGGTATGTAACAGTATTAACTGTTAACAGCTTCTTAACGCTGAACGTCAATGTTTCTGAACATCACCAACCACGATATAAAACATTGTAACATTTTCGTGTGGGAACTTGGCTCAGCCAGAGGACAGGCAAATCGGGACCGAGCTAACTATACAACGCCTTCAGCGCAGAATAACTAGATTAACACGTGAGAGTGATAGCACAGGAAATTATAATTTTGGGAGAGTGCAGTCAAATGGACAGAGCTTTGCCAAATGGACAGAGCTGGGTCGTCAGTGACTTGTTGTCGGCGCAGACAGGTCAGTCAAGTGCACGTGTAGCTGTCTATGAAACAGCGCGACAAGCTCCTCATTAAGCATAACCTAAAGTTAAATTATTATGACCGCCGCTAGCGAAGCTAGCGAAAGCGGTCATATTGGAGTTGCTGCAAAATTTTTCCCTTTTTTTTTTTCACCGATTTTTCGTCAACGATTCCCGGGACACTGAAACTCGGGGAGACATGAATGTTTGTAGGCATGTAGCCCAAGAAGTTTGTGAGCGAATAACGCCTTTTGGTCCCCCAGGGCCACCCCCCCGCTGTGCCAGCGTCCGTTCAAGAGGGGGAGACCGGCAAAAGTTTTTGCTGAATAACTCAATGAACGTTTCACCCAACAACATGAAGTTTTTGTGATATGTCTGTGTTACAGAGATGTATCGACCCAGCCCATAAACTCTCACGCCACCTAGTGATATGGGTAAATGCAAAAATTGGGATTGGGGAACTGCGCAAAATACGTCATGCACGATCACCACAAAGACCTCTAACACCACAGAACATGCCATAAAATTTGGTCCATAGGGGGCGCTGTAATTGTAGAAAATGTCATTTTGCCTATTATCTAGAGCAGGGGTATTCAATTAAAAGTCACCGAGGTCCGGTTATTACATTTTGCCCAAGTAGAAGGTCCGAGCCAAAGTCCCGCATGTCCACACTTTCAAAAGGTAACAATATTTATTTTTAATTTCAAATGCAGGAAATAAGACGACATATTCCAGCCTACCTCTTTTATCATAAATAAAAGTAGTCCCATGCAGTCAAATAAGTTTAAGGCCTTTACTTCAAATTAACCAAAAGGGAAACCTCAGAATAAAATAAATAATAGTGTAAACTGAGTGGAACTCTTTTTTTCTATAATGCAAGAGGTCCATGCCTGAAGAACTGAAGGCCTGTTCAAGTAAAAAAGTAAACTTAGGAAACATTAACTAAATGAACTCACTGAATGTTTTTTTTTATGTTACCCTAAAATCCATGCTATCTTAAAGCGCACTCATTTGCACGTTGTTGGGCTGTGAATGTGTGTGTGATAAGTCAGGCTGATGTAGCACAGTGGTTCTGAAACTTTTTGTCTGGCGACCCCACAAAAAAAAAACTGATGAGGTCTGGCGACACCACGTTTGCCCCAAACTCCTTGTAATTGCATTGGGCAGGCTGGACCTGTCCAATCTTTAGGCTGGCTAATAGCACAAGAAATATGGCTAGTAGTGTTGTTTTGTTTTGAGAGCAGCAAATTACATTGTTTCAGAGGCGTGTAGGGGCTCTCACCCAGAAATTTTGCTATAAATTATATGTAATTTCGGTGCATTTTTACAGGCTCTTAGATCTATAGAAATGTATTTTCAATTGTATCTATAGAAATAGGCTTAGCATTTAATTCAATGGCTTAATTGGTCGTCACTTAAAAGCATAGTGATTTAGTGAAACTAAAATGTCAATGCAACACCCTCACAAAAACTAGGTAATTTTAACTCCTCCTGCCCCTGCCACTCCAGCGCTGAGAGAACGAGAACTATGACATGCTACAGACTGAACAACAGCACAATAGCAGTTTTGCTAGTTGTGCTAACTTCAATATGAAGCTATAAGCAGGTTGTGGATGAACGACATCAAACAAGGACCATAGCAACAACATCTACAAAAATACTTCAGTCAGTGTTACTTAGCAAACTTAAAGGCAACGTTAAGTAGTTTAGCAAATTAATCGTAACCTTATGGAAAACCAACATTACCCAACCAACGCTGCCCTCAACTTGTCAGAGAAGTTATATTCTATCTGCCACTTTCTCTTTCCCTCTTGTCTTTTTTAACACCGTGGGTGTGACCCAGAACGTTTATTCATGGTTGTTTTCTCCATCATGACTATGCCAGAGTGGAGAGCAGACTGTATATAAAACGAGTCATTTGGCAGCCAGCGCGCACAAGCCCACCGTCTCAACATTCCAAAATAAAATGTTGAACCGCTAACCAAAACTGTAGCCTACAAGAAGCAGTGAATCGCTGTCTAAATTAGTCAAAATTAATTTCAATACACACAGATTAATGCCATAGCCATGTTTAACCAATAAACACAAAGGTAATATAAACAAACAGGCATTTATCTGTCATTTGTCAGTCTCTCTATGCGACGCATGTTGCATACCCTTCGTTTGCCCTCAGCTGGGACTACGCGAGATAAGTTCATGAGCTCAAAGGAGCTGTGTTTCGTCTCATGGAGGCGCTTCACATTCCCGCTTTTAATCAATGCCACGGTCTCAGAGAATATGAGGCAGACAGGCTTGGAACTGCTGACCGGGAGTATGAACATATATATTTTGCTGTCTATTCGTCTTTAAATCAACAGTTTTCAGTGTCTTTCAGGGTCTTTTCAGTTTCTCCTTTTCGAGCAAGCCATGTCTCGGTGGTATTTAGCCTTGCTTTCTTCCTGCTGAGTTTGCATAAGGCATTGTATTCTAATATGATGCGATGAGGCTCTGTGGCCAACAACAACAAACAGACGTTTCCAAGCTGTATCATTGACTACCAGCGCTACATTGCAGTACTAGCAGCGCCTGCTGTAAATAACCACGACCGTTCAAAACCGCTCCATGAAAATGACACTACTTATTTTAGCATTGTTCACGGGTCCGGATAGAACCATCTCCCGGTCCGGATCCGGACCGGAGTCCGCTATTCCGTGATACCCGATCTAGAGAATGCTTACATTTACAACAATTTTTTTTTTATCGTGAAATCTATTGACCCTCACGCATTGAAAACACTGGTCGACGCCCACTTCCAACGAGAACAATTTCCGTGAAATTTTAATATTGCGAAAACGAATCTGAACGAAGTCGTCATAGGCCGTTCATGTGAATCTCACCAAATTTGGTATATGTCATCTACAGACAATGTTGACAAAAAGTTATCAAAGGATTTATCTTGAGATAAACCTTTCCGAAGTTACACGTCAATGAACATTTAACACGTAGCTTAAAAATCTTCAAATGGCCGTATCTTGGCTATTAATTGCTCAAATTTGGTCAAAGTTGACATGCCATCTCTAAACAGCTTTCTTTTCATGTGTACTAAATTTTGTGACATTTTGTCATAGGGGGCGATGTTTATTCGCGAAGCTAGGTGTCAAAAAACAGTTTTTGTTAAATAACTCGTCAACAATTTTGCCCAAGACAACGATTTTGTTTTAGTATGTCGGTGTTACAGAGATGTATCGACACAGCCCATAAACTCTCACTTGAAGCATAGCACCACCTAGTGATATGGGTAAATGCAAAAATTGGGATTTTGAGTTGCCAATATCTTGGACCGAGAAGGTGGGAACTGCGCAAAATACGTCATGCACGATCACCACAAAGATCTCTAACACCACAGAACATGCCATAAAATTTGGTCCATAGGGGGCGCTGTAATTGTAGAAAATGTCATTTTGCCTATTATCTAGAGAATGCGTACATTTACAACAACTTTTTTTTTATCGTGAAATCTAATGACCCTCACGCATTGAAAACACTGGTTGACAACCACTTCCAACGAGAACAATTTCCGTGAAATTTTAATATTGCGAAAACAAATCTGAACGAACTTGTCATAGGCCGTTCATGTGAATCTCACCAAATTTGGTATATGTCATCTACAGACAATGTTGACAAAAAGTTATCAAAGGATTTATCTTGAGATAAACCGTTCCGAAGTTACACGTCAATGAACATTTAACACGTAGCTTAAAAATCTTCAAATGGCTGTATCTTGGCTATTAATTGCTCAGATTTGGTCAAAGTTGACATGCCATCTCTAAAAAGCTTTCTTTTCATGTGTACTAAATTTTGTGACATTTTGTCATAGGGGGCGATGTTTATTGGCGAAGCTAGGTGTCAAAAAACAGTTTTTGTTAAATAACTCGTCAAGAATTTTGCCTAAGACAACAATTTTGTGTTAGTATGTCGGTGTTACAGAGATGTATCGACCCAGCCCATAAACTCTCACTTGAAGCATAGCGCCACCTAGTGATATGGGTAAATGCAAAAATTGGGATTTTGAGTTGCCAATATCTTGGACCGAGAAGGTGGGAACTGCGCAAAATACGTATTGCACGATCACCACAAAGACCTCTAACACCACAAAACATGCCATAAAATTTGGTCCATAGGGGGCGTTGTAATTGTACAAAATGTCATTTTGTCTATTATCTAGCGAATGCTAATGTTTACAACCAATTTTTTTTGTCGGGAAATCTATTGACCTTCACGCATTGAAAACACTGGTCAACACCCACTTCCAACAAAAACAATTTACATGGAATTTCAACATGCGAAAACGAATCCAAACGAACTCGTCATAAGCCGTTCATGTGAATCTCACCAAATTTGGTATACAGTATGTCATCTACAGACAATGCTGACAAAAACTTATCAAAGGATTTATCTTGAGATAAACCGTTTCGAAGTTACACATCAATGAACATTTAACACGTAGCTTAAAATTCTTCAAAAGTCCATATCTTGGCTTTTAATTGCTCAAATTTGGTCAAAGTTGACATGCCATATCTAAACAGCTTTCTGTTCATGTGTACTAAATTTTGTGACATTTCGTCATAGGGGGCGATGTTTATTGGCAAAGCTAGGTGTCAAAAAACAGTGGGAACTGTACAAGTGGGAACTGCACAAAATACGTCATGCACGATCAGCACAAAGACCTTCTATAGGGGTTCCATAGGGGGCGCTGTAATTGTACAAAATCTCATTTTGCTTGCATTCCTTGCCTTGACAAATCACTCCTACACACTACACAAACACACACAATGTCATTCATTCAAAACCCACATCCATGCCCACTTCCAGGAGATCATTTCCACAGAAATTCTCACCTTACAACACTGCTCTACCACACACTCATCATACCAACAGTTCCCACATTTCAATATACTGCGGCGGTCATACCATGTACCCTGCCCTGCCCGATTAGCATAGCCATCAGCAGACCCTCCTCTGGGGATCACCTTCTGTTTAAATCGGTGTTCCAGTGTTGGGTTTTTGAGAGCACGTAGATTATTATAAATCAGGCACAACACCCTCAGTGCGTTGTGTGATTTGAAGTCCTCGCACACGAGAGTCTAAACGGGCGAAATTGTTTAGGCATATGAAAACCAAACATCCCAGCTTCAAAGATAAACCCAGGGGGTCGCGAGTCGTCAGCAGCTTAAAACTGGGGTCTGAAAATTTTGGTAACCCCTGTCCTAAGCAACGTCTGCATAGTTAGGGAAGTTAAAAATACAATGGCCATTTCTTGATTAAAAAAACATTTCCTTTTCTGTACGGATGTTTCTTTATTTATTTTCTGACAAATCTGCCTCAGCCCACCACTGCATGCCATCCAGCCACCCAGTGGAGTTCATTAACCTCGAGTGATGAAGCACAATCTCTCCATCCGCTCTTTTTAGGTGTCTGAGTAAGCTCCATCTTTAGATCCATCTTTATTCACAAGGTTTTCCAACGTAGCTGACTTGCTGTAGCAAACCGACCGTAAGTAATGTTACAACCGCGGAAGATGAGCAACTTTGAAAATGGGCGTGTCAGAATAAGGTGAATTCTGCAGATTATGTTTTTCTGTTTAGTATCCGACACCTTGTAACCAAACCATAACCAGGGGCCTCATGTACAAAGCTTGCGTACGCACAAAAAAGTTCCGTATGCCACTTCTCACGCCAGAGTTTGGATGTACAAAGACTGACTTGACGTGAAAAAGTGCGGGCCTCCACGCAAACTTCATGGCTGGCGTACGTACGTTTCTAGTGCATTCGGTCAGTTGGCGGCACATAGAGGCAATGCAGCGCAATAACTTCAGGTGTACTCACTCACGAGTCATGACATAATATTGCAATTTGCGGCTAGGTAAAGGTGGCTTTAAACGTCAGGATGCATGATTTTAAACGCACTTCAATCATGGGTTATTGTTTACACGCATAATGTGACACTGTTGGGTTAACTTTAACAGATACATAAAACTATAATAGCTATACTGAAATCAAGGAAATCAGAAGCCGCAGTAAAATCATATTCAGGAATGACTGCTTATTAAACATTGCATATTTTCAGGACTGTGGATGTCATTCATGCTAATAGATCTCCCATTACATGTTTGTCGCTCAATTCTTGACAGTAGTATAATGAGACTAGAGTTGTTGGTGTTGCGTGGAGTAACCATAAGCCATATTTACTTGAAATCAATCAATCAGTTTACAAAGAACACAAAGTACTTGTGCCTGTAGGAAGAGCACCTTAGGGAGAAACTATAGCTATTTCACCTACCCCTACACTATCTATAACCAAGTAAATAGTTCAGGCTGTTAGTCCCTACTCCCAGGAGTAACATGCACAACTGGCCGCTGACTACAGCTATTCACGCAACCTCATGTGAGCTGTACAGGACGGGGATGGCCAACTGGAGCCGTACAAATAGATGCTCAACAAGGGTTAACCTGAACCAGCCGGCTACCGTTACAGTTACTGGGGCTGCTGGGGCCGTTTACATGATCCATGATCCATTGTACCACACTTCAGGCTTTCCTAACTACAGCCATTACAATTATCCATACACTATGTGGGACACATCCTCAGCAGTGTACCTCAGGATCAACGGGTGTTTCGGGCCTTTACTCACTGTACACCCTCCCCTGTGGCGGCCCCACTAAAGGTGATCAATCCTTTAGCGTGTGTCCACAGTTTAGCTACCTGCTACCCAAATTTCCAAAATGTACTTCCACAATTCACTTACGAACACCGTTTACTTCCAAAATTTACTACTTACTGCTCATTACCAACTGTTTGCACCAACGCATACAAAAAAAAAAAATAATTAGGGAAAGAGGAGGGGAAGGAGAAGAAGGGGGGAGAGGGAGCCTGTCTGGGCTTCGCTCACCCCAAGGGCCTGTCTGGGCCTCATCTCCTCCTCCTCCTCCTCCTCCTCCCCCATCTCATCTCCTACACCGCCCCCGCCCGACTTCCAAAGTTTTACTTACAAACTAACCACAACCACAATTTACTTCAAAAATGACCTGCTTACTTACTAATTAGGACTTGTTATCGAATATGTGCACTTTACCACCATTTTACCACAGATACTATCACTTTGCAGTCATTAACGCATACGCCATTACACAAACGACACTGCCAATGCTAGTTCTAAAGACGATTCTACCCATCAAACATTAAAGTGGAATTTGCAGCGATAGCCGGTTTTCCAAATGTAATCGGAGCGATCGACTGCACACAAATTGGTATAAAGGCGCCATCTGAGGGGAACTATGCGTATGTGAACAGGAAACATTTCCATTCAATAAACGTACAAATAATATGTGATGCCCAAATGCGCCTTACAAATATCGTAGCAAGGTGGCCTGGGGCAACCCATGACTCCTTCATCCGGACTAACAGCGTGGTTGGGAATAGGCTGGAAGCTGGCAGAGTGCGTAATGGGTGGCTACTTGGTAAGAAATATAACACCTAAAGTGAATGTACTGGAAAATATACACATGATGTATAGTTTATGCTGTAATTATTCTAATCACTCATAGGAGATAGCAACTTTCTTTTTCACATCCACTTTTATGTCGGACCATTTTTTTTTACATCAGCACGGCCTGTGTTTCTGACCTTACCGCACTTACTGCCTTTGCCACATTTGTCCAGGCAAGTTGTTTTGTTTTGGTGCTGATTCCGGTGGAAAGTGAACCAAACAAGATTTTGTGGCTGGCCTCCACCTCCGAAATCAGCACATCCACCTCGCATGCCGAAAAGTTTTTTTTCCTTCCTTTCTCCATATCCATTCTCTCAACGGGAGCACTACTACAGGCCTATTTATACTAATTAGCATATTCAATGTGGGGTACTTGAGGGAGGAGACAAGGCGGAGAGTCAGGCTCGTGCATGTGCGCTGGATTTCACATGTACAAAAAGAATGTGCGTGGAAACCTGCTTACGCACGGATTGATACATCTGAATTTTTTTGTGCGTACGCATCTTTCCAGATTTTTCACGTACGCACAGATTCAGTAGGAAATCCACGCAAGTGTTAGTACATGAGGCCCCAGATTACAGAAGTTGAGCTGGTCTTTTTCACGAGCTCCTTCTATTCCATGTGTTCACTGCTCGCAGCTATTTTTCCTTCTTCCTTATTGTGGTGACACAATGAACTATCGCGGTAGGAAGGTATAACCCAAAATCTCTACCGCTGGCCAAATTTATACCGCATACCGTTTATACCTTTTATACTGCCCACCCCTAATCTCGTATCACCTTGCATTCTCTTGCTGGTGCAACTGGTAACCTCACTCCATTGTTGCAGCACTCCAACACACCAGGAGGGGATGGTCACCTGACCATTGCCTAACGAGCACACCTGAGGCAGATAATGACACAATGAGCTGAAGAGCTTAAAAGTTTTTTTGTTATATATGGGACTCTGTTTAACCGTTAGGACCGTTTAAACCGTTGTGTTTGTTGCTACCTGTTTGTGGCCTGGCGGGTGAATAACCAAAGATACTTTTTTGTTGGACATTGAAAGTGAAGTTGACTTTGTTTGTGAGTTACCCCGAAACTCTATTACAATTTTGAATTTAACCGCCCTGTGTGTCCTGGCACTGTTTTGAACTGGCTCACTGAAATTGAGTAACCTTTCATGACATCACAATACGTACATGCAATTTTCAAGAACTTGGTATCAGTAGTGGTGCGTGACCATTTTGGATAGGGAAACCTATTGCCAATAGTTTCACAGTAACAGAGTGTGTAGTAAATATAATGAATAAGACGTTGAGGTGTGCTTTTATCGTCATTCTTTGTGGTAACTCCACTTGAAATAAGCGTTCACAGCATTGCCCTTTGGACATGAGAGACTGCATGATTATCCACGCCACAGGTAGCTCACAAACGTAGGCGCAGTTCTGACTGTTGTGCTGCTGAACACCAAGCATAGCTGCTTGACTGAGGGCCTGATCTATCCTTACCTTACCAAACACCTTCAATTTCATGGTTGCAACTATGTGTGATTTAGATTTCTCGTGTCTCTCAATTGCCCTTCCCAAGTTGATCAAATTAAATGGAAAGCCACCAAACAAGAAGTAAGCTTATGTCTTGGCAACACTTTAACACGTCAGTACAACATTTATTCTGAATAAGCACCATGAATTTTGTGTCATTTGGTATCACCAGGGTATCACCACCTGTAATAAGCAAAATTATGTTGTGGCTTTTATCTGTTACTGCGTTTTGGTTTGAAAGTTATAGGAAAAATTGAACAGGTTATGTTAAGGGCAGATGCTTGGCCCCCTCATCGCTGCTTGCTGCTATATTTGGCATTGCCATCATAAGCCTGCCCTCTGCACAACCAAGGTGATATATTACATCATGTCAAAATGTAATTTAGGACACTGAAAATGGTCTCAGTTTTAGGCAAATCAATGTGTCATCTACCTATTGAAACACAGCAACAAGCTGTTCTCTGTTGGAAATATCCCTGGTTTCATATGCGAGACTACAGCTCTGGAAAAATGAAGAGACCACTGTAAAATGATCAGTTTCTCTGATTTAACTGTTTATAGATGTGTGTGTGAGTAAAGTGAACATTTTTGTTTAATTCTGTAAACTACTGACGTAATTTCTTCCAAATTCCCAATTCAACTGCATACAGAAAAGTTTCACATAATGTCAGCCAGCCAAAATCCTTGAACCACTGTGTTGTGTTTGGCATTGCTATGACTAGGTTTTTATGTTGGTATGTCAGAACGTGAATGGAAAATTAAAAGCGTGTGTTCTTGGGATAAATGGAGTAGCCCAAGGTCCGAGGTTCCCCCCCTTGGAAATTAAAAATGTGTGTTTTTGGAATAAATGAAGTAGCCTAAGCTCCAAATACAGTTCTGCGTGTCATTCCCGTTTATTTGCATAACACACTGATATTGAGTGAATCTTGTTGATTGTGAAGACTCTATCCTTGGTGTACCTTGGGGTCTGCCCATTGGTCCGACATCCCATTAGTCCGACATCCCATTAGTCCGAAAATGGAAAAAGTGAACCGTTGGTCCGACAGCCCATTAGTCCGACCATACACATCAGAGATGTGCGCTCTGAAAACTCCGACACGCGTTCTCAATAAACAAATGAGAATTCCACCCACAATCTGAATTTACAAGCGGTTTCAAAGGACTAGAGTGTGCTCCTCGGAGTGCTGGGAGTTTACACATGCACCCTATGCCCGCTCCAACAATTCAGTGTATTGAAGTCTGCAGAATAACCAAATACAATTGGACCAGCACCCAATGTAGGCCTATAAGCACGAAGGATGAGACCGGTACACTCCTGTAGTACGTAGCCTACCATTACAAGATTTACAGGCAGTATGTAGTTGGCTACTGGTAAGAGAAGAGGATTTAGGCTGACTAAAAAAAAACAAATTTAAAATTAGTCACGTGCGCTGTTTAAGTAGGAACACATCTAGCCACAATATGTCATTTGAGCACCTGATGAAGAGAATAGCGTAAAGTCAACCCGAAATAGTCATGCAGCGATATTTATCTGTGGTGCACACGTCTGCTGAAGACGGCTCTTTTATTTACAGTCTGTCGGATTTTGGCAGGATGTTTGGTGACATCACAGAGTGCACACATCTACTTGCTCAGGAGATCATGTGACTACTTGATTAGGAGCACCTGGTCATGTGATCAAGACTGGGCTTAAAACCACATGGTTTCTGCTGCCAAGGAGAGGCTTCTGGTGTGGGGACTGCTAGCTTTTGCTGCTTCTTAGCCTTGGGACTTTTGTGTATTATGATTTGGACTTGTAGGTTTATTTTGATGTCTTTGTCCTCTTGTAATAAATCCCACTGGTTGGGTTACATTTTAATGGTGTTTTTGTCTTTCACTTGTGTCGATGGTGGCTTAGTTGTTTGCCCCAGTAGGGCCACCAATGGTGGGGCAAAACAAATGGGGGCTCATCCGGGATTTTAACCCGGGACCTCTCCCAGCCAAAGCGAGAATCATTCCCCTAGACATTAGATAATTATACCCCTAAACCCAGAGGTCTCACATTTTTCTTTTTCAGGAAGTAGGTAAGCTTGCTATGCGAATTAAAAAATGTAAGGCTTTTTTTTTGTTCGTTTTTTTTTCTGTTCTGTTGTAGCCGTCATGTGTTAAGACTGAATGAACATGTATAATTCCTACAGCCTTGTTTTAACACTAATTTTGATAAATGTTGTTTGATAAATAAATCTTGTATCAGTATGATGATTTGTACTTGGACTGTAACCATGGACAAGTATTTATTCATTGTTTTAAGGGTGGAGGTGTTACGGCTTTGTGTAATGATTTTGTATTTCCCAGTGCTGTTACTCTATGCTTTTTCCATTGCATCTACCTGCTCAGAAGAGCCATGTGACTGACCTGATGAGGAGCACCTGGTCATGTGATCAAGAACTGCTTAAGAGCACCTGCTTCCTGCTGTAAAAGGAGAGGCTTCTGGTGAGTGGACTGCTGGCTGTTGCTGAATCTCAGCATGGGACTTTATGTTTGTAGCTTTACTTTAGTTTGATGTCCTGTCCTGTGTTAATGTCAATAAAATCTCACTAGTTGAGTTGCATTTTAAAGGTGTTTTGGTTGTTACTTGGGTCAATGGTGGGTTTGTTGTTCGCCCCAGTAGGGCCAACCAACGGTGGGACATAACAGAGTGTTTTCTGTCAGATGACGATTGCCATGACTTAAATACTCCCTATGTGCACATATTAGTCTACCTTGAAGTGATGCGCAACGTGTTGGGGAAACCGGGCTTTTTGCCCCATGTTACCATTGATTAAAAAGTTAATAATGATCAAAATTCAAAATAAATAAGGATGTCCCACTACAAATTCTATTACAGTAGGGCCTGGACTTAAAAAGAAGGGCAAAAGGGGCCAATTGATAGAACCTTAGAAAAGGTTGACAAAGCCAGCACTATGGACATAGTGAAGACTTGGCTGGCTGAAGGAAGAAGAGCAGCTCACTCAACATGTGGCATGGCTCGTCAGCACCCAGAAGAAGACCGCTACGTAAGGCCTATTTGGATTTTTTTGTACATTTTTTTGTTCTGATGGAGGGAATCCATCATTTTTTTATTTTTCTGTTAAGTGCCAAATGAAATCTACTGAAAAGAAAGAGTTCTTAACTGTTAATGCACTGAACTGTTAATGCACTGAAACCACAAGTTCTGAGGATTGTGAATGTTTTCACCATATTCACCTTAAACTTGATGATGAGTCTCACAGTAAAATATTTCAAGGCAAGTGAAATATTTTGTCATTTTTTGCATATAACACATAGGCCCACTAAAATATTAAAAAGTATTTTCACCCCTGCCTATAAGGATAAAAGACTACGATTTCTGTGCATGACATATTGGCTACAAAGACAGCTCAGTGTAGTTGTAGCGTATCGAAGTGTCACACAGACGACTCAGGTTTGCATCACAAGATATGTCATTTATCTACTGAGTTGTTTTTTTTTTTTTTTTGCAAACTAACATCGAAGCTAATGTTTCAGTATTTCCTACAACAAAACCCATCACAAATTAGCACATTCCAAATTACATATGAGGAGAAGACACATTCACTCACTTTTTTCAATCAGTAGCTTGACAACAGTGAGGACAGTGAACCCTGTGTGATCGATTTTGTTTAACTGCCAATCATGAGCTTTAATTCATAAATAAATCCAGACTCTGGTGTATTTCCTAAAAACTCCACTGCTAAGGAGGTTATGTTTTTGCCAGCATTCATATGTAAAAATAACTGAAAAAGTCATGAACGTATCGTGTGTCGGTATTATCACTGCCTCGAGGCATAAATCCTATCAGATAAGTCTTTCCCAAGGTTTTAGTTTCAGGGCCTCTGCCCTGGGCCTGTGCACTAATCCAGGCTAGGCTGTATTTTATAGATACATATTTTTTTAACATTTTCCATTCATTACTGGGCTATGTGTTGTGTTATATGTGCCTACCAGATCAGAGTGCAGAAAAAATATATCCATTTTGTTGATTATTACATGAAGAACCATATTATTACATTTCCATCAAAAAAAAAAATCAGCTCCCACATTTAATAACCTCTGCAATATGTAATAATTTATTACAAAATGCGAAGAAATATATTACATAGTTTATTACAAAATGCATAAATTATTATATAACGGAGTGAAAATATATTACATTTTGTCAGGTTATTACATAATGCAGTGTTACATTACCTAATGTGTTGTAACAACACCTCTAACACATATCACACACACTTGTACAGTGGTCCCTCGCTATAACATGGTTTACCTTTCGCGGCTGTTTCGCAATTTTTTTTTTAGTGCATGCCTTTTTTTTTTACAGCGCATTGTGTTCTGCGCCCTGATTGGCTAAGGGACTGTAGAACATTGTCAATCGATCTCCTCCGTGCCCCGTCTCCTGTACAGTACAGAATGCGCTCAGCTTGTAAATTTTTTAGAACGTAACTCCCGCGATTAACGAGGGACCACTGTATATACAACCCCAAAATGTGACAGATCTGGACAGCACATTGGCCATTTTAGCATCTGGTTGCCCTTATGATAGAGCCACACTGTTGTAACTTTGTGTAGAATGCAGTTTGCCCTCGTTGTCTGGTAATATTTAAGCCCCCCCTCAAAATATAATGTCTGAGTGGCATCTTGTGCTGTTCAAAACCTATATATAAATCATTCTGCATTAATTTAAACTGTCCAGAGGAGTAAGCAGACCATAACCAAGGTACTACTCCACCCCCATACTATTATAGATGCAGCCTTTTGAACTGACGACTAAAACAAGTAGGATGATTCGTCTCCTCTGTAGCCTGGAAGATGCAAGACAGTATTTTCCAAAAAGAATGACAAATTTTCACTTGTGTACCCCTGGTACAATTTTCCATGTCTTCTGAGTCCATCTGAAATGAGCTTGGGCTAAGAATGTTCTTCACGTGCCCAAATATCAGGTGTTCTTGGCATAGTCAAGTTCACCAAGTTGGTAAAGTAAAGTTTTCACCAGCTGTCATGGCCAGAGTATGTCAAAGTATGACAATGGACATTTCATCTAATTAACCAATATAAGATTTCCATTACAGAATTAGATTAATTACAGATTCCATCACATGCAATCTTGGTAATTAAATACTTCTGTGAAATAAATGAGTAATAAACGCCTCCATATCTTTAATTCTGAGAGAATCAGTCTCTCCATGATGGGTTTTATATATACATTCCTGTTGGCAGTTAATATAACTAGTTTTGAAATGTTCCTCTTCGTGGTGTTTTTAGCATTATTCAACTTTTACAGTATTCTATTGGCCCTGGCCCAACTTTTTTGAGACTTGCTGGCTTCAAATTTTAAACTGCCATAAATATTGCATACAACATCCCATAAAAAATCCATATTTCAATAACTATGTTGCCCTTGGACTATTCTCGAACACATATATTGCTTGTATGATTTGAAAGTTATAGCATTTATTTTTTATTTACATTTAACACAACGTCCCAACTTTTTCTGAATTGGGGTTGTAGACACACACAAGCACAAACACATACACACACACAATAACACACATGCAAAAACACACATACAAATAAATGCACACACACACACACACACACACACACATCTTTACAGTGGTGTTGTACATTTGAATAGATAATCATACATTCACATAGGTATGTGCACAAACTCACAAATAGTTATGACCAGACAAAAGCACCTGCACACATGCCCACACATATCACAGGCACAGACCATAACTCCGTAACAACAGCAAGCATTTACACTAAGCTCAGTTGTCATACTATATAATTTCAACTTAACTCAAACTTTCAAAGGTTTCATACTGAATTTACAAATCAGGAAATTACATTGAAAACAATGTTCATGACTGCCTTTGATGATTGGCTTCAGGACTCCCTTTCACCTCATGGCATTGCATGTCTATAGTCTTCTTGGTTCAGTGATGGTTGGAGAGTTTAACAGTGAGACTATTAAATGTATTCCTAGACGGACTATTAAATGCATTCCTATGTGCGTCTTTTTTTGGTGGGTAATCACATAATGCTAATACATATGCAACAGTCAGCCTAAAAGTACTGCTACACAGAGAGCTTATTTATTGCAAACATTAAATAGGCTAAGTGATCTAATGTGATGCTATGTGCATGTGAGATCTACCACAAAACAGATCCAGTAAATTACACCGTGGCTGTTTTATAATCTTGAAAGCTAGTTAGGAAATTGAATTTAATAAAAAAATATATGTTGAAAGGGCCCCTCCACCACTTTGCTGAAATTAAAAAAGATGGTTCATTTAGCTGATAGGACCATATGCTTCATCTCAATGCAATTATGCAGTATTAATGGACACTGAGTGTGAGACTTACGCCTCTGTGCATTAATGCTAGGGCTGAGTCCTGGATGAAAGACCCAGCACTCTGCATTTGCCTTTGACACCATTACTGTAGATATAAATCCTTTGACTTGTTCACTTCGTATGAACAGATGCTTCAGTAAAGGGGAAATTATTTTTTTGGCTTGGGGAGGTTTAAAATGGCTTCCCAATATATCAAACAAGAGGAATGAAATAACACATAATGTGATACTGTAATACCCTTGTCAACTGAAAAGAAAGCAGAATTCAAAAGTATCTGACTTCTTACTTTTTAGATTCGTACGTGCACTACAACTGACTTGGCTATATCTGGTTTTGCGACACCTGCATGTCTTGACCACAAGGGTTTTAGTAAGGTATGTAGTACAGTAGCAGAAAGAATTTGAACTATGCACACGATTTGCTACACCTACACATTAGGGCAAAGTAGCAGGCTTTTTTGCTACAACTATTTACGTATCTCCCACTCACACTGCAAACACACTCTGACTCATGGTGTAGGTTTCCTAAGTAGCTTATGTCATGGTTTTTCAGGTTTCATGGTTTTTACAGTTTTAACTGTGGACCAACCAAAACAACTGCGTTTTGTACTAAATGCAAAATCTGAAGAAAAATGTGCTTGGCGCGCCCAATCTGGAGTGTATTGTGAACCATCAAGAGACGCCTCACGTCCCCTAAGTGAGCGATTGTTTGTCGAAGCTATAGACAGTAAAGAAGTCACAAGCCAGCACGTCGGTAACTGGCTTCAAACGAGAGTTACGTTTTGTCCAACTCGCTACACGTTAACGTTTGTAGAAGTGCATTTTCGACGCTAGTGGCATCGGCCCTGTGCTGCCTAGTGGCGGGCGCATGTTCCGTTTGAACAGTGCTGGGTGTCCACTTGCGCGCAGGAGCGCACGCGACATTATTGTCACGGTTCAGTCAGATTGCTGACCGCTGTAGTCACAGACGGTGTCAAATCGGTTTGCTGAGAACTGGCTGCGAAGCAAATACAGTACCTGCCTATTGCTGTGCTCCAGAAAGGAGACAAAAACGCAATTTGAGTAGAGCGATATCGCATCTTTGAATTTGTATTTCTGTACGGTACAATTTTAACAGTGTGTACTTACGGAATCAACTGCTTTCGCATGGGATGGTACGCCTGTCAAAACATAAGGACATTCTTTGACTGCAAGGACATTTAAGGCTGTTTTAAGAACTTGAGGCGATTTGTTCTCTTTGAAGGTGACTCAGCTATTCCTAATGTGGATGTGTCCGAGCAGCGAGAAGAACGTGTAAGTCTTTGTGCGCGGAGGGACAGTCGTGAACATCGCCATCAATAAACGGCCCCCGAAGTTACCGGGAAACTGAGCTGCCATCCAGAAAACAGCTTTTTACAAACTAATGCGAGTAAATTACGACCTATCTGTATGCAGGCTTTTATTCGGTGAACAGACACGGCACGACGGAGCAGAACTGCTGCGCACAGGGAGGTGAAAGCTGAGGCAACAGCATTAGAGCGCTGTGGCAGCTTTCACCATTATGGATATACAGCAGTCCACCTGAACTTATGAATGTAACATCATTTTCGTTGATGAAAATAAATCATAGTTGACTCACGCTACAATTTAGGGAGAACATTAAAAAGTTTCTCACATATGCCGGTGTATCTGCTCCGTTGAATTCTGTGAAAAACTTACATTAGCTTATGACCCAGTGGCTACAAAAGACTTACGCTATGGCTTTATGTTGCGAACCAAGAGAGGGACGAATAACATCAATTTCTCAGCCATTTTTCCAGAGGACAGTCGTGTGACCGCATCGCCTCAGTCGTGTGAACATATTGTGAGGTAGAGTCCTGGAGAGTAAAATCAGCGTTACCCGAAGAGGGCCAGAGAGTGCTGCACTTTGTGGAACATATCTGATCTGCTAATAATTCGCAGGAATGTATCTCATCATCACCCCGCAGGTGAGTTCCGGATGAAAAACCAAAGGGGGATAATGGTTTTGCATATTGTTATGTGATCAGATTAAATTCTGCCACAACACTATTATGATACCGCAATCTAAAATGAATACATGTACGGCGATGAATTTCAGATACGAGGAAAACCGACAGGTCTGGTTTGACACCGCGGTTGAATTGGTTTGATATTGGATATTGGATATTCGACACATTCAAAGACAACCATATAACTTGTGATGTATATCACCGATTCTTTTCAAACAACTTGTGATGTCCTCATGATCATCCGGGGTATATATCACAAGACAGTAATTATAGGCTAAAAAAATCATACTTTGAGCCGATTTAATGCATCTTTGTGAATTCAACACCCATATAACTTCTGATGTACATCACCCATTCTTTTTAAACAACTTGTGATGTCCTCATGATCATCCAGGGTATATATCACAAGACAGTAATTATTAAAAACTCATACTTTGAGCCGATTTAATGCATCTTTATGAATTCAACACCCATATAACTTCTGATGTATATTACCAATTCTTTTCAAACAACTTGTGATGTCCTCATGATCATCCAGGGTATATATCACAAGACTAATTATTAAAAACTCATACTTTGAGCCGATTTAATGCATCTTTATAAATTCAACACCCATATAACTTCTGATGTATATTACCAATTCTTTTCAAACAACTTGTGATGTCCTCATGATCATCCAGGGTATATATCAAAAGACAGTAATTATAAAAAAAACATACTTTGAGCCGATTTAATGCATCTTTGTGAATTCAACACCCATATAACTTCTGATCACCGAGTCTTTTCAAACAACTTGTGATGTCCTCATGATCATCCAGGGTATATATCACAAGACAGTAATTATTAAAAAATCATACTTTGGGCCGATTTAATGCATCTTTGTGAATTCAACACCCATATAACTTCTGATGTATATCACTGATTCTTTTCAAACAACTTGTGATGTCCTCATGATCATCCAGGGTATATATATCACAAGACAGTAATTATTTAAAAAAATCATACTTTGAGCCGATTTAATGCATATTTATGAATTCAACACCCATATAACTTCTGATGTATATCACAGATTCTTTTCAAACAACTTGTGATGTCCTCATGATCATCCAGGGTATATATCACAAGACAGTAATTATTAAAAACTCATACTTTGAGCCGATTTAATGCATCTTTATGAATTCAACACCCATATAACTTCTGATGTATATTACCAATTCTTTTCAAACAACTTGTGATGTCCTCATGATCATCCAGGGTATATATCAAAAGACAGTAATTATTAAAAACACATACTTTGAGCCGATTTAATGCATCTTTATGAATTCAACACCCATATAACTTCTGATGTATATTACCAATTCTTTTCAAACAACTTGTGATGTCCTCATGATCATCCAGGGTATATATCAAAAGACAGTAATTATAAAAAAAACATACTTTGAGCCGATTTAATGCATCTTTGTGAATTCAACACCCATATAACTTCTGATCACCGAGTCTTTTCAAACAACTTGTGATGTCCTCATGATCATCCAGGGTATATATCACAAGACAGTAATTATTTAAAAAAATCATACGTTGAGCCGATTTAATGCATCTTTGTGAATTCAACACCCATATAACTTCTGATGTATATCACCGATTCTTTTCAAACAACTTGTGATGTCTTCATGATCATCCAGGGTATATATCACAAGACAGGAATTAGGCTACTTAAAAATCATACTAGCTGATTAAATGCATATTTGTGAATTTAACACTTTAATGTCAATCCCTTATAGCGTAACTAAGTAAACAATTTTAGCCAACACACAGATCACTGAGGACACGCTTCTTGCTGAATTGCTCACTTCTTTTTTCTGGATGATCATGAGGACATCACAAGTTGTTTGAAAATCGGATCGGTAATACACATCACAAGTTATATGAGTGTCTTTGAATCTGTCGAATATCCAATATCAAACCAATTCAATCGCGGTTTGTTAGACTGGTTATGAAATTGTTCTCTTTTGTATTGTGTCGACTTCAGCTTCCACTACTGACCTCAGTTTAGCCAACACGTGTAATTGGGAATACTCATTATAGGCTACTAGCCAAAAACACAAGGATGCATCATTCAATGGTCAGATCTCAGATTCCTTTGAAACATGTACAGTGGTAGGATGTTGGATTATGCGTTTCTGTCTTGAATATAGTTCTGCATGTGTTATCATATGCTGTCAAAAGACAAACGATGCTTAAGTGTATCTTTAGATATCTCACGCCACTTACTTTATCGTTACACCTGAGATATTTTTTTATGTACAGAAAAGGTAATTTTGTGAAAAGCGCTTTAAGTGAGATTAAATAAAGTGCTGCCCAACAGTTAAAGATAGTGACTCAGCATCTCCTCACATCGTGGTGTCTGAGAGAAGTTTGTTGACACAGTAGGCTACAAGATTCTGGAAGCGGTCCAGAGTGTTTGTTAAAATTATGTGGTTTCCTAAAGTTTAAAGGAAAAGTGCATAAATTATGTTCGGGGTTATATTTAGCCAGGATACAGTTTAGCAGGGAGCTGGTGATGCTTTGGGATTATAAGAATAAAAGAAATATCGGTAGCACTTTATAATAACTACTTAATACGCATTTATTTTGCTCTTACTTATTTGTTCATCATTTGGTAACCATTGCTTTTACACTATTTCTGTAAATAATTTCTAAACATATCTTCAAATGTTAAAGCAGACAGAAAAGGTGACAGAAAGACAGCTAGATCGCATAGACAAGCAGTCAGACATAGACAGATAGCCAACTGACATCCAGACAGATGTGCCATTATGTTTATAAATGATTTACTGATGAGAAAACTTGCAAAGCAGTGTTTAAATAATGAACAAAGTGTTAAGTAAGAGTTAACAAATGCAAAATAAAAGCTTATTATGAAGTAGTTACGGAAATATTAATTATTGAAGGATATATCTTGCATCCAAAGCTTAAAAACTAAAAAGTAGAGGTGTGAAACAGACTAAATCAGCTTTAATCACACAACTCTGCACTTTTTCGTGCCTGCGAAACAAAGCAAAATGAGTCATGTAGAGAAGATGACATGGCAGTGGTCCGCAACAATAATTTAACAAGTCAGTAACAAAACTTGGCATGCCGATTTGGTCATATGAGAAACCCACAGAACTGAATTTGCACGTTTCTTGCATCAATATTACTAGATTTCTTAGCCTGAATCTCCCTTAATATTGATGCAAGAAATGTGCAAATTCAGTTCTGCAGGTTTCTCATATGACTGAATTGGCACACATGCCAAGTTTCATTATTAAAATCTGTGACAAAGAGGTCCAAAAGTGTCCTGATTTGACACAGAATCACCCATTAGTTTTAGTTTCCAAATCCCAAATGAAAACATTCTGCCAAGGCAGTATTTTGCAGTCTTGAACTGTATGCTAAGACAGGTTGAAGAGCAAAAGACTAGCTTTTTTATTACCCTATCTACATTATGCCACTTACAATAGTAATGCTTGAGATGAAATTACATAACACAGCAGAGACTGGCTTCAAAGGTGTAGGATGCATGAAAAAAGTTAATAGATATACTGCAAAAAAGACCTACCTTAAAGTTTTATTAGTTGTTCATGCATACTAGACAGAATGCCATTTGCTGTGGTTTGGTATGTACAGTAGTGTTGTGATATGAAGCCTGGAGACTTCAGCTTCTTGAAAAGATCACTTGCAGTTTCTAATTGTATTTCTTTTCTAATTCTATTCTGTTTCTAAAATGAGATGTGCTGCTGGTAGTAATTAAAGTCATACTTAAAAATCCATTCACATAAGATGAGCTTACCTCATCACCTCTGTGGAGGCTGGAGGTGGGTTTGGGTAGTGCTTGTAGGTGCCAGTGATTGACAGCTGCCTTCCGGCCTAGATCAGCAATATAATGAAGTCAAGCAGGTTGAGATGAGCGAGAGGAACTCGCTCTGTTTGCTCTGTTGCCATGCAAACATGCATGAGCTTGCTCTGAAGACTGAAAAATTCAGTGAGTTCTCTAGGCACTCATTAAGTTGAAACTCTTGTGTACTGCAAGTTAGCTGTATCTGACTGTCCTTCATTTACAGTCGCTCTGATTTAACCATCTGTCTTCCTGTCTCTCTCTACAAATACTCTGTGTCTTTCTGTTCAGACCAGCTTTCCTTGCTTAGATTACAATAGTTTTTTATTGTCAACGAGAGTGCTTTCTCTTTTTTCTCTCATCAATTTCTTCATTTCTCAACTTCCTTCTCTTTTTCTAATGTCCCTCATCATTTCTCTATTGCCTTCCCTTCTCACATATCCCTTCTTAATCCAGCTGTAGACCACAGTCCAAGAGCTAAGGATTTTGTCTAAACTTTGTGTGACCTTATCTCCAATAGAAATATTTACATTAAAAATGCAGAGCTGAGTGGGTACATTGACTAATCACAAAGTGCTGTGACAAGGTGATGATCTGCATGTGAGTGCAGAAATTACTGTTTAGTGTATGTGTTGTGTTTGTGATTGTTTAAGGGTGTGTGTGTGTGTGTGGCAGCATGTGAGATAGAAAGCTGGCACTCCCAAGAGGGCTTGAGAGAAGGACCTGGGGTCTCTCTCTCTCTCATTTATGTGGAGGCAGCAGTCTGGCATGCAGCAGACAAGAGATGGCACACAACTAAGCATTTCTCTCCTTTTTGCCATGGAAGCTTTGAAGTGTTATGTGTGCTTATGTGCTCATATATACATAACTGACATAAGATGTACATAACATAACCATAAAATAGCAAAATATATTGTGAGGGCCAGCCCACAGCAAACAATAACATCTCACCTGTGTGACTGCCATAAAAATGCAGAAAAAGGAAAAGTGTGTGTGTGTGTATAAGTATCTGGAGAGAAAACTACCCTCCTGGTGGTGTGTTATCTCCACAGGGTCTTGTGCCTGTTGTCCCAGTGGGAAACCTCTGCAGAAAGCTGTCCAAGCTGTGTCTCAGGGGGGTACTTTATGTAATTCCAAGATGCCATTAATGCCTTGCCTAAGAATTTACACAGCACAACTTGCCTGAGACCTCTTTGAAAACACAGGCTAGGCATTGTGATGGTCATACTGGTTTCTGTCTAGTGCTCTTCATGCCAGCTTTGGAAGACAGAGACATTTTGTTAAAACACCACACTTGCCCAGTGCTATGCTGACACATCAGTGCATGGACTATATCAGGACAGGTGAGGTCCTGATAAAGGTCTTATTGCCGGTTAAAGGTGTTATTGCCTCGTTTTTTTTTTTTTTTTGTCATTAATTTTGTGGTGGTCTCTAGTATTAATGAATACCATGTGAGCCAGTTTTAGCGAAAAATCTTTAGTGCTCCTGTTACAGGCTGTTCTAGTTTGGTGAAGGAGATGGAACAGGAATGACAGGTTCTTGACTATGCTAATCACAGGCTACAATCATTCAAAGCCCATTTGGTGGGCCCATTTTGCTCCAGGATGGTGGTGGTGGTGTGACAACAATGAAACTGTATGTCAGATCTGTAAGAGCTCAGAATTTCTGTACTACTCCGGTATGGTCACAAGGATATGTACGTCTTGTAGGGACATGACTAGGGACATGACATTGAGATATGTACTTTCCCACGTCAAAGACAAGTTTTTATAAATCTGCAGTCTGATCTAGATTTAAATGTACAAACAGCTTTAATCTAGGCGTATGAATGATTTATAAATGGGGCCCCAGGTCTCTCTAAATTATTGATTCTAACAGCAATATAGAACAATGCACAATAAGAAACACAGAGAGAGTAGGGCACTAATAGAGACTTTGAGCGTGAAATTCTGGAACCTCTGACACATTCATTAAGTAAGGGGTAACATCCGACGAGGCGTGCATCATACAGTTTTAAGTCAACGAGGTGGAACCTAAGAACTTAGAAGAAGTTTTCTCCGCCAAGTTGACTTAAAACTGTATAATGCACGCCTTGGAGGATGTTACCCCGCTTATGACCCGGTTAATGCCATTCAATTATGTAGAATGTATTTAAAATAATTCTCAATTAACTTAGAGGGTTAACTTAGACTCAGTTTCGCTACAATGTGGCCTACAATGTAGCCTAATATTTGTAACGTTAAGTAGAGCGCTATGCAGCCCTCAGTCACTAGCCAAATTGGTTGTCAAGGTTACCTTTCATTTGGTAAGGTGATTGCTACTGCTCATCAGGTGTTAGCTAGCTTGGATTGAGCAACGCGACACATGCAATACTTATTCCAAAACGTTGATTTAGTTGTTATTTTCGGTTTACAATTTTTTTTTTAAGTTCATGGAAATTGAACTCGACATTGTCATTAATTGTGAAGTTTGATAGAGACGGTTACAGTAGGTACGTACATTCTATTGGGTATTGATATGGAACCGTGCTGAAGTTTTAAACTTTTTTGCCAGAACTACTTTCAAGGCGTGCATGATATACGATTTTACTGCATGCCTAGCAACCAATCAGAAAGCAGCACCACGTTCCAGAGGGTCATAATCATAATTAACAGCCTTGTGAAGAGCAGAACCGGCAGCCTGAAGGTCATGGGAGAAATAAAGAGAAAGAAAAAGAGAGAGAGAGAGAGAAAGGCAGGAGCATGTGCTGATTTTTATGGCCATTTTTTCCCTCTGTAGTCAGTTACTCTTTGTATGTATGTGTGTGTGTATGTATGTGTGTGTGTGTGTGTGTGAGAGAGAGAGATGCTATGTGTGTGCATGAATGATTGTGTGTGTGTGTGTGTGTGTGTGTGTGTGTGTGTGTGTGTGTGTGTGTGTGTGTGTGTGTGTGTAAATGTGTGTGTGTAAATGTGTGTGTAAATTATATGTATCTGTGTAGTACTGGATCTCTGCTCCACCACTGTGTGTGTCCAGTGGACTGTGATGCGCCACATCCCCCCATGTGCCTGCTGATACATGTATGTGCTCGCTGCCCACACATTCACTCTGGTGCTTACTCCCGCTTCTCTTCTCTGTGCTGATATAACGCTCAGCTGCAGCTGCTCTCGATTGGTCTTACTGTTTCTCTTTCTTTCTGTCTGCTAGGCCTTCCTGTCTCTCTCTCTTTCGCTCTCTCTCTTCTCATTGACTGTCCGCCTGTTGTTATCTCCTTCTCTCTTTCTCACTTGTGCTCTCTCTCTCTCTATCTCCCGTCACTTCCGTGCAAAGCCCCAACTCATCGTTGTTCCCTCCTATCTCCCTCACACACACATATACAGACACACACACATACACACAGAGAGTGGAGCCTTCCTCCCACACACACAGTCAGAGCCTCTGGAACACAGTTTTTCATGCTGATACACATTCACACATTTACCTTACAGACCCACACAAGCTTGCGCAAACACATACACACACACACCCTCTCAATGTCCCTCTTTCTCTCACAAATGCACACACACACCTAAACACACACACAGCCACAAACACACATGCATGCATGCAAACACATGTGACTATCCATACACACACACATTTGCTTTCCCTTAGTGCTCATCACTGCCCTAATTACTGTCATTCCCCTGCACTGTCTGAACTGTCCTCTTCTCAGCACCATCTCTACACACACACACACACACACACACACACACACACACACACACACACACACACACACACACACACACATTCACCACTTGTGCTACCCTCATTCCCACTCTTGCTAGCCCCCAGAAATCAATTGAAGACTGAGCTGCTACATGGCAGATGACATGGTCTTGCCTGCCAGATGAGGTGTGGCCAGGGGAACAGTGGGGGTTGTTAACACTAGAAGTCCCAGCATTTTTCTGTCTACTTAGAAGACCCACATAGGGGCCATTTGGCCCGACCACTTTTCCTGAATACACTAATCACTCATTTTGTTATGGTAATGACGCTGTTAGTGGCAGTGTGTGGGGTGAGGAGGTCAGACCTTATAGTGGTGAAGTCATGTTGGCTACTTCTGTGTGAATGTGAGAATGAAGAATAAAAACACATTCTATTCTAAAATGTGGGTATGAAAAAGGCCCAAAAGGAACAGTTATTTCGGCAACAACCCTCCACACCACAACTAGGAAAAAAAGCCAAGTGTCAGGCTAAAATTAAATGTAAGGACAATCATGCAACTGTGCGCTGTGTTGACTGCTACCGATATACATGTGGGAAATGCCAAAAGGAACAATGGCAGTGCTACGATTGTGAGTGACTGCTCAAATGTATTTCACTCATAATGTATGGTTTTTCATTCTTTGTAAATATGCTTGGGTTTCTTTTTTTTTTTTTTTTTACTATTTTTGGCACACAAAAATAACAATTACTTCTGCAACAACCCTCCACACCAAAACTGGGAAAGAAAGTTGCTTTTTCATTCTTTGTAAATATGTTTTGTTTTGTTTTTTTTTAACAATAAATGTCAGTGTGTTGATCCCTTCCTTCCTGTTGATCCTTTCCACTGCATACAGCTCATAGTCCAGTTTAAGTCTTTATGGCTATGTTCACTGAGGTATTTATCCATCTCAGAACTAAAGCTTGCTCTCAAAAGAACCTCCTGAGCTGTAAGGTGTGTCCCCTCCCCCACACAGGTTCAAGTGGCTCCGGCCGTGTGCCACTAACAGCCACATTTCCATAACAAAATGAGTGTCCACAGGGGGGACTTGGGGCCAATTGGCCCTCTTGTGGGTTTTCTAGGTAAAAAGGCCAAATGGCCCCTCTCTGGGACTTCTAGTGTTAAGGACTCTGGGTCTGTTTATATTTGCACATGCAGTTGGGCTCTTATTGCTGTACTGTATGTGGTTAAGAGGGTGGCTGAGATCCTTGCTTCCTGGTGACCTGACATGGTCAACTCAAATATGAGGTCTCCAGGTGCACTAGGCATTTGTTTGGTTCCAATTTCCGACCGATCCTGTCAACTTTTATTGATTATTACACAAACACATGCTTGTACATGCACAAATATACTTGTCATCTTTGTTTTTTTAGACTTTTTTATACAAACTTTGTCTCATTCACTTTAATGGATTACCTGCCACTGCTACACACACACACACACACAAGACATCCCTCTGCTGAGATAAGCAGGCTAGGTAAACAATGTTGTAACAGTGGCTTGCGTGAGCAAACATCATTACCACCACCACACGCAGACAGTTAGGGATAGGGATTGGCCAGAAGAGCACACCAAATTACCTTCAAAAATAGCCCAGTGTCTGCCTAAAAGAGCCTTGTTTGAGCTGGCAGACAGTGGCAGACTGCAGAGGCCAGACTGCAGTATGATGTCGGAAGAAAGACGTCAGTAGGTAAGGGGAAGTTGACGTCCTGACTCATGGGACCTCTTCATCAGCAGCCATCCTCAGACACACACACACAAACCCACACAGACACACACACCACTATCCACCGCTATGATATGCCATACACTGCACTTGCTACCCATCCCCCACCCTTAGTCCTTCTCTCCATGGCAGAGGACTTGGGCTTGACTGCCAGATGAGGTATGGCCAGGGGGGCAGTAGGGGTTGTTAAGGACTCTGGGTCTGTTGCACTCTATAAATGTAGGCTAAATTGGCTGATATTTCATGTGTAGTGTGTGATTAGGTATGCTAGAAACTAGGCTTGTTTGGAGAATTATAATGAAAATTGCTGCTGCAACAGTACATTATTACCCCCCCTTAAGGACCAAAACAAAAAAAGGCGCACGTTGAGATTCAACCTCCAGGTGCCTAGCCATCATCAGATATTAAAGTGCAGTGTCCATGTTTTAAAACATTAAGATTACATTAATTAAGATAACATTCATGTGTTTTTTTCTCTAAATTCTTTAGGGATAGATATGAGTTCCTCACAACCAAGTAAGCGTATGATGCAAATTAATTTTTACCGATGTCAACTTTGTGTCTACACACCCATAATCAGGCGTGACAAATGTAGAGGGAAGTGAAACTGTCTGTTGGATACCTTGTTTACTACAGGTAGATATTCTTTGGTACACCGATTTATTTAGCTGGAAAGTTAACATGGAACAGAGCAGGTTAGTTCAGTGCCATTTGTTACCCCAGCAACTTAACTGGCATTCCCGTCAGCGAGAGTATTGGAACGGCTCACACTCTGAAATTAGCTAAGTTTACCGAAATTAGCCAGGCTTTGCAGTTAGCAACTTTGATGGAATACCCCCCTGCTGTCCTAATGCCACTCATAACATCTACCCTTATTAAAAAAAAAGGCATAAATGGGCCAATACTGCTGGAAACACAGAAAAATAGAAATACACCCACAAACTTTTAGGATTTGGCCTGCAATCAGTCATGTTCACTGCTCTGAGACATGAAGTTTTCCTTTGTTTACATGAGGGGTCTGCTAAGCATTCTGTTTTGTAGTGGAGATACGCAGAGTGAGAAAGGGACATGGTAGTGTTGTAGTAAGACCGCCTTAACCGAGACCAAGACACTGACGAGAACAGAGAGTATCAAGACCAAGACACTACTGTAACTGGAGAGTATCAACACCATGACCGAGACTGAGACCAAGACTAGACACAGTAAGGCACTAAGGCAAGACCAAAACCAAGGCAGGTTGAGACCAAGTTCAAGACCAAGACCAAAAGCAGACTAGGGATAGAACTGACATGTGATAATTACTCGTATCAGTTGTAGAAAGAACGGCCTTGCTGTAAAGTGTCATAGCTAGTTAAACCAAATTAATGGTTGAATGACCCAGATTTGTCATAGTTACACCTTAGGCCTGTATTTCAAGTGTAACACCTCCTCTAGGCCTCTCATGCCCATTTTATCACAGCTCATCAAGGGATGATGATGGAAGAGATGGGATGTACCAGGATGATTTTCATATTAAATCTCTTATACAAGGCACAGAGGCCTGGGATAACCTATGAGTATGACTACCTATGACATTTTACTGAGGGCTTCTCTGTGATGTATACAGGTTGTGTGTGGACAGTGGAGCGCTGGCAGTGTCTGGTAATAAAATGTCAAAGGAGCTAAGTTGTAAGCAACTAGACTTCTTTTTGGAGCCTGAAGACGTTTCACCTTCCAAAAGGCTTCTTCAGTTCTGGCCGGATGATGGGAAACCAGGAGCATCTCTGGATCACTGGAGGTGAAGCTGTAGACCACACCCCCCATTTCATGACACATCACATGAGTCACCCATCAAGGTGTAAATTGGAGTGAGAGTCGTCGTGGTCACCTGATTCAGAGAATAAGAACTGCTCTGATGGTGAAGAGCAGTTAAACTTCCTGGGATGAGATCTCAAGGCAGAATGGTATTTAGCAGATGAGGACACAAAACCTGTTTATGCCATACCCTGTTTAATGAATTGTACACAATTAGGGGATGCACTGATCCAACATTCTCAGTTTCAGAACTGATTCCAATATCTGGGTTTTACCACTGAATTGATAAACTGTAGTCTATGATTCTTCATGTATATACTGCTTTTGTTATCCACAGTTGTAATACCCCTTACTGTGCAACCTGACATTCTCCTGTGTATTCCCCTTCCTTAATTTTGTGTATGGTGGCTTCTGGTAATGGATATGGCACACACAGACACACACACACAGACACAGTCACACGCAGTGTCTGGACAGTTGGGTCTTTTCAGTGTGCTTGGCCCCAGCACCTGCTCTCCCCAACATGGCCATCATAATAATAATAATAGTAATAATAATAATAATAATTTTGTTAAAGGTTGTTTCTGTCATGCTGAGGAGTGGAATGATCCAACCAGTTTTAGATCCCCTCTGCCACTCTGAGCAGCGGTCCTGGAAGCCTGTGAGTGAGATTTAGGCTGAATCCCATTTCTAATTTATACCCCTTCCCCTACCCCTATCCCTTGCCCCTTGCCCCCTGAAACTGAGCAACAATGGGTAGGGGTTGGAAGTCAACCCCTATGAATTGGGACACCACTTCAACAATGACATACGTCATCAGTAGTCTCTGCCAGTTTTTACGTAAGCAGACGCGACAAGCTTTTGCCAGAAATCCAACATGCCGACTGCAGCTGTGGTGGTCTCTGTTGCGTGGGCTATTGTCATCTTTTTACGGTTGCATTCTGAACTAAACAATTTTTACCGTTTCTGCAGAATGGGCTTACAATGCTAGTCTTCGGGGCAGCAAGTACGAGTGAACCCATCAGTTGCTTGTAAACTGTTACAAACGCAATGAGCTAGCCAGCATTCGCGGTTCCCAAAAGAAAAAAGTAACACCGTCACAGCAGAATGACATGCATACCATTTGAACGAACACAACCCCAGAGTTTCCAAGGCTAAACCAATGATATTGCTTGCAATTACTTGGGTTAGGGTTAGGGTTAGGGTTATTACAACTGTGGATAACAAAAGCAGTATATACATGAAGAATCATAGACTACAGTTTATCAATTCAGTGGTAAAACCCAGATATCGAAATAACTGTGTTGCACCGACGCTCGCAATTCGTTCACAACTTCCATGCAATTCCATGCATCAACCGATCACTCAAGGTCACAAATAACGTTACACTACTTAATACAGTAGTAGCGTTTTTTTTTGTCTGTATTTTATAAAGAAAATGGCCATTACGCATTGGAACAATGTTAAACTTAAGACAATACAGCGGTTAACACAATTTTTCAACCGTAAATAATGGAGAAAATACTTTTGTGAACTAGTTTGGTCTCTGTACTTGTCGTTGCAGCCATCTTGCTGGTGATTCGCAAGGCATTCTGAGAAAATGCTCATACCCCTCCATTTGGAGTGTGCCTCTGAAAAATCTTCGTTTGGAGGGGTATATAGCCCTACCACTTCCCCCTACCCCTCTGCCCTCAGGGGAAATGGGACACCCCTACCCCTACACGTGCACGAGCAAACCGGAGGGGTAGGGGAAAGGGGTACGGCCAAGGGGTGTAATGGGATTCAGCCGAAATGTGTCATAAATTCATTATGCAGTGTTTGCCAAAAGTGACACTTAACAGGTTATTGTGTACTGTGACTATGAACATATCTATGTCAGAGAAATGGCAGTCTGGCATAGCGCCACCATGTTGTAGCAGGATGAAGTCTTTGAACCCACATGGTACATTAGATTTATGTGAGATTTAGTGTACATGGTGGTGTACATGTTAAATTGTGAAGGGTTGCTGGGCTGACATTTGCCATTTTTTAATAAATTGGCATCAACCAATATGTGCGCCTATTTAAGGTCAAGCACATCCATGGGAGGCAAAACCTCTCTAGACCTAGAAGGACCCCACCCACGGATTCGTCAGTGTTAGCTGGCAGGCCTCCTTAAGGCTTAGATTCTGATATTTCAAAGTCCTGTGGTCTTATATTTATGTTACTAGTAAACAATGAAATATTGCTTCACTTAGTGCAAGAAAAGAAATAGCATAGAAGAGGGTTTTTCCCCCTCACTCACAGCAGAGCAGCCCAGACCGGGGTGACATTTTGGAAGCATGCCTTGACAATAGATGGGTTTCTATCCAACTTATTTGATTAATGAAAATTCGTCTGTTAAATATGTGCATCTGCATGTGTTTCTATCAATTATGTAATGCGAATACAAATAGAATAAATCAGCCTAATAAAGTTACGTGTTCCGACCAATAATGAGTATATATTTACGTCGCACAGATATCCTCATTAAAACTGTCTAACGCTTACCGTCGAGAGTGTTAGAAATCAGTAAGGGTTTAACCACTGTTCTTGTATAAGGCTGTGCATGATGATCAGTGGCTTAGTGTGGATAATCATGCAGGGAAACAAGGAACATAACTCAGGCGAACTAACTCGCGTTTTCAAAGTTTAGACCTCTATGACATTAAGCATACAGAATTCCACAATATAACAAGGCTGCTTATTTCCTAGGAAAATTCATTGACATTTACACTTGTCAGGACATATACTGGTAGTTTGTAATAGGCGCCGTTTAATATAATGTAAAATTTTATCTGAATTTCTTTCGTGTTTTCAAAGCATTGGTTTCCGCTATGTACATTTTGTTGTGACAGGCCACCACAGCTTAGTCAGAATTTCCGTAGCTATTTGTAGCCTACTGACATCTGACATTCCCCTCAGTTACTGTCGCTAACTCTGCCAAGTTCTCACACACAGACCATGGTGTGTCTAACAACTCTTCCAACAGATATGCTGCCTCTTTAGCAAACTGGACTGGACAGAAACATACAAAAGGGTCTGCAGGTCTACGGAATATGTGTGTGTGAATAAGTGACACGCAACGACAATAATAGCTTCAAAATAGTCCTATTGTTAGCTGATTGCTGCGATTATTCTATGAATGACCAATTAAACTAGCGCTTATCTCTTAGACAAGTTTGGGCATAGTATATGTGCTAATTATGAAATGAACATCGACATATTTTAGATGTTATCTTATTTGTGTCTTTTTTATGTTATAACATCTAGTCACCGTGACAGTGACACTCGTTTTGTGGCACCAATTGGCTAGGCTTGTGCCACAGGTTGTCAACCTATACAAATAGGGCTTGTTGTGAATTTACACACAATATTACCCCTTTTTTAAAAAACAAACAAAAAAAAAAAAACACAGTTTTTATCTATACAAGTGTATTTTTGTGAAATATCGACATCTCAACAATGTTGAGCAACCAGAAAGTACACTACATTTGCTTCTTCTTTTGGCAGACTTACCAAGTGGCTCGTGTTAAGTCCGCATGTCACATTATGTAGCAGCCTAACAGTAGTCACCAAAATCTGCACAAAAAATTCACCTTGCAAGATCTCTTGCATTAACAAATAAGGATTCTCCTCCAGTTGTTTTATGAATATTTAAAGTGTTGCCATGAAAAACTATAATAAAATGACTCTACATCTGCAATAACCATAGCCACACACAAACAAACTTAGAACATCAGTTATCCTGTCATCTTAGGATCATGAGGAAAAAATTTAAATGACAGGTGCCTAATTAGACTTTAGCCTATAAAAACGTCTCTGCCTGCAAACATCAAATACAATAGCCTAATTACATTGCTTGCGCACACATTTTAATGATATCTTAAATAACACTTTAGTATAAATATGTATGAATTATTTACTTTATTTTTGTCTTGGTTAGAACATAATGTCCAGGTAGGATAATGTCCTATTACCTGTTTTCTTTATTATTACATGGTTCAATAAAAGATGATAAGTTTACAAGCGTTGTGCATCCACTTATTTTCAGGGTGACATTTCAGCATGCAATTGTGATTAGCAACTCCTGTCTCTAGTCGTACAGCAGCACAGTTGGACAGGTCTCAGGGATAACATACTCCACTGTGTACAACAGTGTCATGTACAGAGTGCTTACCTTTTCCCATAATTGTTAACACTTTGTTCCACTCTGTTCCACCACACTCTCTAAAGCAACCTGAGGGCTAGTACTGAACCAACCTAATGATGTTATTCAGTCTGTGTCGCTGGCTCCAATGCTACTACACCAACATACAACAGCAGTCCGCACAGTGCTAGCTACAACACACTGGTTGCAAATCTCCACCATCTTCGTCGCATTTACACTCCCATACTGACTGTTCTTCCACCTGAACACATGTTCTTCCACCTGAAGTCTATTACCACTTCCCTTCTTTTCATAACATTCAGCATCAGGTCACTCAATGCAAACCACTCTTCAAGGTGTTGTCCGCCAGTGTCCTGTGTCCTCAACCCCACTAGAAAGCTCATATAATTTAGCACGCACACTTGAGATCTTCATAATAAATCACACACATAGATCTTCCCACTTCACACAACACATTTCCTCTACATTGCAAAGATGGCACTGCCACATAATATCCATGTCAATTGCGTTTTAGTGTATTCCCAATGTACAAAATAAAACTCGCATACACCTTTCAGATCTCTACAGTAAATCTGTTTGTCATATTGCAGGTGCGTTTTAGAGAGGTGGCATGCCACGCCCGAGGGCCCGTCATCACTGCTTTATTCTAGTGTTATCTTCTATTTTTCCAGGTCCTCCACTATTGGCAAATCGTGTTTTGTTTTCAATGTTTTTTTTGTTCGCGATCTGTGCTCTGTTCCACTTCAGCTTTGCCTTCAATCTGTCCACTTTGCCTGTGACAAATTCACCTTGGAAGGTCTCCACTGCTACCGTATCTAATGGGACTGTGACTTGTGGCTCAAACAATGTGGAATAGGAAATTGAAAAAAAAATCAAAGGCAGTCAGAGTGGAGCCAAGTGTAGTGCCCACCAGTAGTGTACAGTAGCACCTGTCAGTACACACACATACACAAAAACACACCACACACACACAATAAAGGAGCACCATGCGCACACACACTGAAAGAGGAAATCCCCGCCACAGCTTTTGTGGGGCCTGTCTGGGCTGAAGACAAGGTGCTTGAGCATTGCAGATGAAAGAGAACAGAGGAATAAAAAAGAAAGAAAAAGAATGTAAGAACAAACTGAAGACAGATGAGAAAGTGTAGAACATAGAGAAAGAGAGGGCATAGCAGGATAATAAAATAGAGGAAGAATAAGGAAATGGAAATGTAGAAGAGTAAGAGAGATTAATTAAAAATATATAGAAAATTTGACTTCCTATAAGACAACTGTTGGCAATAGATAACGCTCTTGTGTGTGTGTGAACTGTCCGCATGGATGAAGGAACACAATATCCAGCTTAATCCATCTAAGAACGAACTCTTGGTGATGCCAGTCCAGAATTCAATCTGCCATGATGATTGGCTATCATTCTGACCACACTGCCTCCGTTACGCGGCTATGCACTGTACAATATACAAAAAATCAGACCGTACCTGACCGAATATGCTGCTCAGCTTCTAGTATAGGCTTAAGCCTGGGGCACTCTCCGAGCGAAGTCTTGCGCGCGCAAAAGTGCCGTCACTGATGCCCAGACCCTTTATACTTCATTAGACACACACTGCAATCCTCTCCTCATCAGAGGCGTCAAATGCCACAGTAGTTCGGGAACTTTGCGTGTGAGAGGAGTGAAACATGCAGGTTTACATCTTAAAGTGGGAATTAAACTGGATAAACACATTGATGTGCATTGATGGCATTTTGACGTCACTTTTGTGCGCGGACGACTTTTCACGGCAAGTATATCCCAGGCTTTTCTTAAGGCAAATCTATCTCCTTGTGTGTTCCATCCTGGTGTAAACCCTAGGCTGCGCTAACTTTGCTATGCCTTCGTTTTGTCGCTTTGGATAAATGTGTCTGCTAAATGCAATGTAATGTAATGGGTGTGTAATGTGTGTGTGTGTGTTGATACAGTATGGGAGTGTGTATATATGTGTGCAAATGTGATGTGTGTGGTTTTTCTGTGAACACTGGCTCAGGTTTAGAGGTGGAAGACCTAAGCCAGAATGGACTGGATAAAAGACACAATGGGCCAGATGTACAAAGCTATTAGCAGCCAGTTCTGGTGTGGTATGTACAAACAGGGCGCACTTTTTTAAAACTCCAACTACCATGTGGTGTAAGTGGAGAAGCGCAAATACTGCTTTTCTGTGGCGTGCATATGAAAACCCCAGAGTGTGCATAGGAATGTGGGGGTTAAGCGTACTGTAATGTCAATAAGAATAAGCCACATTTGAAAGTTACGGTCTCTTATTTATTTAAAAACAAGTTCATTTTTATACAAAGACAACACAGTAAGCAACAAGGGAGAGGTGTCAGCCTCCAGACCCTCTTTCACCTCAAGGGTGACATCTAAATTGTCCAGGTTGAGCACTGTAGCAATTGCCCTCCCAAGTGCAGTCTCGAGCCCACCCCAGTGCATTGTGTGCCACGCACCTAGCCCAGGTCGCTACAGTACATTCTAGGAGGAGCACCTAATTACTCATTCCCCTGTATGGTCAAAACCTGCTGGTGAAAGTGCTCATGCACATCAACTCAACATGGGGACACAAAATACATCCTCTTTAGTTATTCATACAGGGTGGTCATAATACATACATTTTTGTTAATTAGCTTTGGTGCTTTTGTGCAGGGTAAGCTGGGTGTATTCCAAAAAAAAACTTAGCCTAGAAATGGAAGGTGCCCTGGAGAGAGAGAGAGAGATGCTAGTTGCCCCTCCTGTGTATCCTATGAGAGAACAGCCGAGGGAACAGCAACTGGGGCTCCATGCAATATTGAGAGAGTTCATATTTGGGAGCAGCTATTTTTGTCCCACTGTCATGTTGCAATATTCTGGCTTACTTCTCCTGCATCAGCAGGTCCACCCCAAGGATGCGGGGTTAAGTGGCTGCTATCATACCTGTGCTAGCACTGGCCTATTTAAGCCGGGGAGACAGAGTGCCCAGAGCGCCACTTGGGAGGGCTAGAGTGGGCTTATGACTACTTGAGATCTGGAAGGGGAATAAAAGAAAGATACACTACAAAGGAATGTCTTGAAATCTTGTTAGACCATTAAAATGGCCATGACTTTGAATTCCCATCCTTTCTCTCTGTGTGAGTTGGTCCCTCTGTATCTCTCTGGGAGTTTTCCTCATTTTTAATGGTCTTTTATCTTCTCCCAAGAAGGGAGTGAGTTGCTTCCACTCTTGCCGGTGGTTAGTGCTCAAGTCATTAATCTCCTCGCCACGCTGTGCTTAATTTGCTACCACCAGGAGATTGATTATTGGCCATCCCGGAGAGTCTGGCTGTCTGACTACAAGCAGGAAGAGGGAGGGAGGTGGCCTGACTGGAGCCAGGGCTTGGCTGAAAGAGGACCCAAGGCATCTCATGATTTAGTGGAACAGGGCTTAGAGTTCAGAGATGCTGGGGATAATAGTGGACAGTTCTTAAATCTGTCAGTGCAGACAGATGCATGTGCCTACACAGCCATGCACTCACACATGCACCAAGAGCCACACACATACACACACACAAACACACACACACAAGTGTTCAGACGGAAAAAAGTCACCTCTTTCGGGTTTTTATTAGGGTTATAAATGACGAAAGGATATCAGAGGCTTGAATCTGAGTACAGCACAGAGGAATGAAAGGTATCCAGTGTCTATAGAAATGGCCTCAATGTTTTCAGCTAATTGTGGAGACAGTTCAGTAAGCCACAGATCAGCCACCTAATTAACCAACTTTCATCTGACAGCATGTTATTTTCATTGGTGATTGGTGACTTAAAGGACCATGGCTGCGTTTCCCGATAACGATGGATCTTAGGCTTAAGAACAACGTAAATGATTGATCGTACGAGCGTTCTTACATCTTCTACGGTCTGTTTCCCGAACATGGTCGTAGCATGAACACGCGTGCCCTGCTCTTAAGATGGTTATTAGAGCTTTAAGTTGGCGCTATTAAGTGATGTAGGAGCTTTCTTTTGAACTTTATTGGGCACACGGTGAAGTTGGCTTCAATGCAAGAAAATACATTTTAACAAAATAAATAAAACTTGTCACGTTTGCATACACACACATCCAAGAGTAAGCAAAAAAGATCTCCGACCAGTCTGAGGAAACAAACCAAAATGTATTTGATTTAAATAGTCTGTGTATGAATAGGACACTGTATTCAGATGTTTTTGTTGTATGGTTCCTGCACACGTCCAAAATAAGCCCACTTACTGCAACTGTCCTTGCCCAGCTGTGCTAAAGGCGCTGGATCTAGGCTATTTGAAGGCATCGGGGACAAGACAAGGGAGACATAAAGACAGTATGTCTGCAAGAAATGAATACTGTCTTTGATATTTTTTAGGATTGCAGCAGTGTGATAAGACAAATTAAGCCGTACAGTATAGGCCTACTATCATTGTGTGGTGATTTGCAACAGGTTCAAGGCGTTGACAGCCACACTATCCCTGCTGTTTTTAAATACTGCCCGTCAACAATGTCTTCGTCACTCCCTTTTTGTTATACCCATGGAACTGTCATGTTCCAAGCTTTTTTTTACGGACTTCATATTGCGTCTGGGTTATTTTTTTCTTAGTTGCCTCGAAACACTGCCGTTCATGAAATGCCCATACAAATCACATGTAGCATCACCGTTTCATTATGCCAAATTTTACTATCAAATATAGTTGCAATCATATTGATTTGATTGCAGGCCCTTGCGTAATTTAGGCTACTTTACTTCTTTATTTCCGTTGGTGTGCTGTGTCAGCTACATGATGTCATGGTAGTTATATGGTAGTTGCATGATAGTTACAAAAATAATGTCTTATGAGAATATCTTCAGGTGCACGTAGCCTATTTTCACTTCACATCCTCTGGGTGTCTCCACTGTGCAATGCCAGTTAAGATCAATCTTAGTGCTCTACGATTTCTCCGGACCACACGTAGAGTTACGAGTGATCTCACGATGGTTCTTGGCCAAAGAAGGTTTTGGGAAACGGTCCGTAAACTCTACGATGGTGCTAAGTGTGAAGTTGAGTACTACTTAGGCTTAAGTACTACTTAACATCGCTTGTAGTGCTTTTGGGAAACGCAGCCCTGTTTGTTCCTACATTAAAGATGCTGCTTCTTCAACATGAAGTGTTTCTTGCCACACAGTGGATTTACTGTGAACTACCTTGATCTACAGAAAAAAACATGGTATTGGAAAAATCAATTTCAAGCAATGTTTTCTAATGTTTTCTTTACATTACATTACATTACACGTAGCAGACGCTTTTATCCAAATCGCCTTACAAAAGGAGGACATAATAGCAAACGTGTAGAAAACATCGAAGGTACCTATGTAAAGAGATGGTTAGTAGAATTTGGTTTTGTTAAAGGTGTACTTCCATCGTGTTTTCGTTAATTTTGCGGTGTTCTTTAGTATTCATAATTGCCATGTGCGCCGGTTTTGCTGAAAAAAATGTTCTAGTGCTTCTGTTTCAGGCTGTTTTAGTTTGGTGGAGGGGGTGGGGCCGGGAGAACGACACGATTTCACCTCTTGTAATACAATATTCATGACATGCAAATAACATGCCTCTGATTGGCTAACTGTTAGCCAATCAGAGGCGTGTTATTTGCAATGAATAATCATGAATAATTAGCCGCTAACAGCAAGAGCAGACGCTCCCTGCAGCTTCCTTTGCCCCACAGTCAACTTGATAGCAGAGTAATAAGGTAAAGGGGAAAAGTCAACTTGACAGCGCTAGAACTGCACACAGAATGTCTTCGGAGATACAGCCTTATGTGTTTGATCCTGAATCCGAAGAGGAAGGAGAGATGGCACAAGCACAATC
This sequence comes from Coilia nasus, assembly GCA_027475355.1. Classification (NCBI taxonomy): domain Eukaryota; kingdom Metazoa; phylum Chordata; class Actinopteri; order Clupeiformes; family Engraulidae; genus Coilia; species Coilia nasus. Next base: position 1,468,903 of record CM050216.1, on the reverse strand, counting down.
GCTTCCTGATCGTTTGTCAACGAACGTTTCAGAATGGTAATATTTGCATGACAACTAAAGTTTCTCCTAAGATTTGAACATTTGTGGCGATCGTCATCATGCCCACAAGTTGTAATAAACAGTTGGAAACGTTTTTAAGACTTGTTTCTTCACACTATTAACAGTCTTTGCAATCTTACTGGTAGATAGTTTACTTTACAACACAGTGCAAGTGTCCGGCTAAATGCAGTTCAGCCTTTCACCTAGCCTGCTAATCCCATGCGAGTCAGTCACAGGCTATCATCAAAGATAATCGTCTCTGCTATCATTGAAAGCCCATTCGGTCAGAGCACCCCAACTAGAATATCTAAACGTTCTAAAACAAACACACCTACTTACCTACATTTTGCTAGATGCCCACAGAAGCAGAGAATATGTGCTGCAACGACACTCCCCCGGTAATCACAGCTACGGCATGCCTCTTTCTATTTCACAAACTCACTTAATTTGGCCTTTTCTTATTAACTCGTTATTCTATTTTCTTTGACTGATGGCTCTGGTTGATATGTTTGTTGGCAAAGGTTACTCATGTTGTTTACATTCACGTCTGTGTTCAGATGGTAAGAAGAATGGGCGATATGGGTACCCCCGTTTCCTGCCTCAATGTATACTTGCTTTAAAATGAAATCAACATTTATAGAGCAGACTATGCCCTCCTGGACATATGAAAGGTATAATACTTAGCCTAAAAGGAAAAAAAGCTGTGATAAAACTCAAAGCCAGTGTATAAAACGAGTCAGTTTTAAACAAATAACTTTATTATATTTAGATTATATGACAGGAGATGCAGACATCTGGCCTACAGATCGTTTGTAAGCTGGTGCTGGGGTTATATAGGGAGAAAGGTTAGAGTTATTATTCCAGCTTGTGTTGTCCTGCAGATCATGCTGGAACACAGGGTCATTCCCTGCCCTGTCACTGCAAGTCCTGATACATCCCTCTTGTATTTATTTATTTTGTACATGTTGTAAGTGCATGTTGTGCCTATGTGTGTTGTCTGTAAGCTACTGGGACCTTGAATTTCCCCATGGGGATCAATAAAGTACCCATCTATTTATCTAAAACAAGAGGTGTATGCATCCAAAGCTTTTGTCAGTGGAGGATGGTAGAACCGTGAGGACAGGTTATCAGGAATAGGGATCAGTTGGATCTCCTCAAACACCAGAGCAATCAGGTTGTAGACGTGGCCTGGAAGAAAATATTTAATGTAAGCATTAGTTAAATGAGAATTCAAAACGTATGTCGTCACAAAACATTCAGTACAATAGAGTCATAGCTACATACTTGGTTGAAGCCACTTCTTACGATCTCTGCTCTGGCGGACTGGATGTTGGCATTGTGGCAAGTCGAGGGTCGTCGTGGGTATGTATGTGTTGCATGTGGTTCACCAGAGATGTCCATGCTCCCTCCAATCTCATTGCTCTGTACACAAAACCCAAAGAAAGTGTGAAACTCAGTCCATTTGGTCATTGTGATCACACAGTACATCACAGCACGTAGTGCACACAACGAAATTCAACCTCTGCATTTAACCCATCACACGTAAGCAGGGGGCAGCCATGACAACGGCGCCTGGGGAGCAGTGTGTGGGGACGGTGCCATGCCTAGGACATCTCAGTCACGGGGGAAGATGGAGGAGAGCGCTGGTCAGTCACTCGCTGACCCGCTAGCCCACGACTGCCCCAAAGACAGTGCAAGTTGTATTTCATGGCAGTTGTTCAAAGTGAAGTTTTGATGTGTGTGTAAAGTTATGGTGGGCTGGTATTTCTCTGTGAGAGTGGAACGAAAAGATACTAAGCTGTGCACTGTGTGACATTGATAATAATTGATCTTACATCTGTGACCCCACTCACCTGTACTAGTTGAATGTGATGCTGTCTCCAGATGTCTTCAGATTCATCAACCTGTAACTTCCATATTTGGCTAAGTGACCTGCAAATACAAAATTGTGTTATTAAAATTATGCTATATTACTTTTCATTTTGTTGTAAATTAGCAAGCTATTTTCTGTGATACTGTAAAGTCTATCATACCAGAATATGTATTGCTATATATAAGGATGCATAGAGGTTGGAGGCGCCCATGGGGCATCCAAAGTACTCATGGCTGTACTCGTAAATGTCATGAAGGATTCTGTTTGGGTAGCTAAATTAAATTAATGAGCATTACTGTCAAGTTACATGATCATACACAGGAAATTTGCTATTTCACACAAACTCATAATGGTATGGTATGAATGGGGGGTGACACCAATGTCTGTGATGTGCTCTGAAAGACAGACAAAACACCCATAAAGTCTAATCAATCAAATTAAACTTATATAAGGGCAATGCAATGATGGCAAGAAGACAAAGCCTAAAATTAGACAGACGTGTTAATAGACTGTAGTAATAGCAACTGAACTTAGCCTAATAGCCCAGTGCATGGGCTTAGATCTTGGTTTCTCTGTTTAGACTTGAATAATGCCCATGCACTTGTAAGTTGAACATAGGTATTGTTGCTAATATTAATTGACATGTCAATGATTACGTTGTTGGCCAGTCTGCCACGACAGCCTGCTAGCCAACATAAGCCATCCAGCAAGCTAGCCTACATCTAACGGCAGTCTTGCACAGAACTGCTCCAGAATTGTGAACTGCAGGGTCTACATGGGCTTATTACTATCGCTGGGTTGACTAGACAATATTTAACCGTTGTAATATTGTTCTACAAATTACTACAAACTAGAACAAGTTTGTGACCGAATATGTTAGCCAGCTTGCTGCTATAGTTAGCTAGTCGTAAGCTGACTCTGCTAGCTTAAAACTTCGAGTGATTCCATGGTAATCTACAGTAGTACTGTGTTTTTAAATCAGTTCGTGTTACATTTAAGCGACAATCCGTGATGGCACCATCAAATTTGGTCACTCAGATACTTTAAACCTTATAAACACTTTCACGTTGGTCTGCGTTTTATGCATGATAAGTTCTGTACCCACAGAGATCAATGCTCCGGTCCCACAGTGTTGTAAAGCAGATTTCGTACCGATAATACCAGTTCTAGAGACACAAAAGCTGCAACAATAGCCACTCTGAATGTTATCATTCGTGGTTTAACAATTCACCTTTGGCTAAGCCACACCCTAGAATGTTGATTGGCCAATCACAGCGCAGCCAAAAACCAACTCCGACAGAGGTCCGACACTTTTTGACCTGGCGCCATTGACTTTGACCAGAGGCGTATCATACTTTCGGTCTTAGCAGTGGAGTAGGTCATCATTTCGTTGAGAATATGGTTAAACGTTGTGCCTGTGGTATTTGTAACACCGACTCGTGTTTCCCAGAGAGGTTGGAGGGTGGTGTTCAGTCAAAGTCAAACCTTGAGAAGTGCCGACTGTGGATCAAACTCTGTGGACGTCCTTACAGTCAGCTGAACCCCTCAAGGATAAATAAGCATTCTTTTGTGTGCTCTAAGGTCAATTTTGCTTATAACCCTACTATGTATGAGCCCAATGACGTGTGCACAAAACCCTGTGGAGCTAACGACAACATCACCTTGTCAAATGCAGCTCACCTAGCATACCAATACGCTAGCATACACTGCTAATAAATACAACGTTATACGTGAGTAGTTTGCTTGTAATAAAGGTCATCATAAATGTTAAATAGATATACCCAGCTGTACAAGAACAGTGTTGCTCCTTGATCTCATTAGTCCCAGTCTCCGTTTTGATTACTAAGTTATGGGGTGGTTCATTTTTTGACTGAGACCGGTATGCCTTTGCCTCTATTTGTATGCCTTGTTCATTGCGTTTTATGGATATGTCTTTAATATATCCCTCGAACGCATATTGTAGTCCTCTTTGCCTACTTCTATCAGAAACGTTAGTCACTGCTTTATAAAACTTAGATAGAAGTTCAGCAGGAAGACCTGTCACATATGCCATGTCTAGAATATAGATAGTAGAAACGCCAAGTAGAAACAAGCCTTTTCTGGCAGCTGTCAAGTTTGTTTGTCGGACGTAGCAACAGTAACTCAGGGGGGCGGGGCTTAGCCAAAGGTGAATTACGTTTGTTTAGAAGATTAGCCTACAGGTTTAGTAAGCTAAGTCTCTGGTCATAGATATGAGTGTCATAGCTAAGCTTGTGCCCATTGCATGCATACTAACGTGGAGAATATGAACATACTATTTTGTAAAAAAAAAAAACTTAGGTGGAAAAGTTTACTTTGTACTTACAGCCTGTGTGCTGGTGGTCGATCGTCGTGAGGGTACAGATCCAGGTTTCAAAACCAACCTCGAAGAAAAACCACTACTGTAGGCACCGAAGTTTGAAAAGTCACTGTGGTTGAAATGATCAGAACACACAGCTATGGCAGGGCTATATTTCGCTGGTGGTATTCCAAAGATAAATTCCAGCCATTTCTTCTTCAGGTCTTCATTCCTAAGCAAGGAATACAAGGTAGATGTCTTGCTGCCACAAATAACACAGGCACGAATTCGCTCTGCCATGTCTGTAACTGTTAGCTGTTTGCTCCTCTTCTACTGGCCTTCTGCCGCCACGGGCTCTGCTCTGAAAAATCAAAAACTGTCTTTCTATGGGCGGGGGCAAGCGAAGGTGTGCGAGCTCATGAATATCCATCTACACGTGTGCGTAACGCCGGAGGCCCTTTTCGCATTGGGTCGTTTTTCCCGCCTATTGTCTTCTTTTGCCTTATATGGAAAATGGGGGTAGAAAAACATTTTCATATGCAGCATGCATATGCAACTCGGGGTGACCCATCATATTTCAAAAGAGCAAGTACTAAACGGTTTCTCGTGGAAGTGCACCTTTAAGCAGTCTCGGAAAAGAAGGGTCTTCACAAGCTTTTTGAAGGTCGAGAGGGAAGTTGCTGCTCTTGTAGGGACTGGTAGGTTGTTCCACAACTGATGGACAACAACCGAGAAAAGTTTGGAGTGACCTCGCTTTGTCTTGGGAGAGGGTACGGCCAGGCGGTTCGTATTGGAGGATCGCAGCATTCTGGACGGGATGTAAGCTTTCAGTATGACGTTGAGATAGGTGGGGGCAGATCCAGAAGTGACTTTGTAGGCTAGAGTCAAAGCTTTGTGTTGAATTCTGGCAGCCACCGGGAGCCAATGCAGGTTGATGAAGAGAGGAGTGACATGCGACCTTTTGGGTTGATTGAAAACCAGTCGTGCTGCTGCATTGTGAACCATTTGCAATGGTTTGATTGCACAAGCAGGAAGGCCAACCAGAAGGGCGTTGCAATAGTCGAGGCGAGAGATGACCATAGCCTGAACCAGGAGCTGAGTAGCATATTGGGTCAGGTACGGTCTGATTTTTCTAATGTTATATAGCGCATAACGGCACGACCACGCTACGGAGGCAATGTGGTCAGAAAAAGATAGCCGGTCATCAATCACGACGCCAAGGTTTTTAGCAACCTTGTTCGGAGCAATCGTGACAGTGTCCATATTCAGGCTGATATCATGGTGGATTGACTCCTGGGCTGGGATCACCAGGAGTTCAGTCTTAGACAGATTGAGCTGGAGGTGGTGTTCCTTCATCCATGCGGACAGTGCGGAGAGACAGGCAGAGATGTGTGCAGAGACCGTGGTGTCATCTGGTCGAAAGGACAAATACAGCTGTGTATCATCAGCATAGCAGTGATAGGAGAAGCCGTGTGAGCGGATGACGCGGCCCAGCGAGGTGGTGTAGATGGCGAAGAGAAGGGGGCCCAGCACCGACCCTTGGGGGCACCCCTGTGAGTTGATGACAGTTGTCCTTGCCATGACACTTCAAAGGAGCGTCCAGTGAGGTAGGATTCAAACCAGGAGTGTGCTATATGCCTGTGATGCCTATGTTTGAGAGTGTAGTTAGCAGTATGCTGTGGTTGACAGTATCGAAGGCTGCCGATAAGTCGAGTAGGATAAGTACTGATGATTGTCCTTCAGTTCTGGCTATTCTGAGGGCTTCTGTGACGGAAAGCAGTGCTGTTTCAGTGGAGTGGCCGCTTCTAAAGCCAGACTGCTTCAGGTCAAGTAGGTCGTTCTGGGTGAGGAAATTAACAACCTTATTAGAGACCGCCCTCTCGATGGCTTTCGAAAGGAAGGGAAGCAGTGAGACCGGCCGATAGTTCTCCATCTGGGCGGGGTTGAGTGTGGTCTTTTTGAGCAGTGGTGTGACCCTAGCCCAGGGGTATTCAATTAAAAGTCACCGAGGTCCGGTTATTACATTTTGCCCAAGTAGAAGGTCCGAGCCAAAGTCCCGCATGTCCACATTTTCAAAAGGTAACAATATTTATTTTTAATTTCAAATGCAGGAAATAAGACGACATATTCCAGCCTACCTCTTTTATCATAAATAAAAGTAGTCCCATGCAGTCAAATAAGTTTAAGGCCTTTACTTCAAATTAACCAAAAGGGAAACCTCAGAATAAAATAAATAATAGTGTAAACTGAGTGGAACTCTTTTTTTCTATAATGCAAGAGGTCCATGCCTGAAGAACTGAAGGCCTGTTCAAGTAAAAAAGTAAACTTAGGAAACATTAACTAAATGAACTCACTGAATGTTTTTTTTTATGTTGCCCTAAAATCCATGCTATCTTAAAGCGCACTCACGTTGTTGGGCTGTGAATGTGTGTGTGTGATAAGTCAGGCTGATGTAGCACAGTGGTTCTGAAACTTTTTGTCTGGCGACCCCACAAAAAAAAAACTGATGAGGTCTGGCGACACCACGTTTGCCCCAAACCCCTTGTAATTGCATTGGGCAGGCTGGACCTGTCCAATCTTTAGGCTGGCTAATAGCACAAGAAATATGGCTAGTAGTGTTGTTTTGTTTTGAGAGCAGCAAATTACATTGTTTCAGAGGCGTGTAGGGGCTCTCACCCAGAAATTTTGCTATAAATTATATGTAATTTCGGTGCGTTTTTACAGGCTCTTAGATCTATAGAAATGTATTTTCAATTGTATCTATAGAAATAGGCTTAGCATTTCATTCAATGGCTTAATTGGTCGTCACTTAAAAGCATAGTGATTTAGTGAAACTAAAATGTCAATGCAACACCATCACAAAAACTAGGTAATTTTAACTCCTCCTGCCCCTGCCACTCCAGCGCTGAGAGAACGAGAACTATGACATGCTACAGACTGAACAACAGCACAACAGCAGTTTTGCTAGTTGTGCTAACTTCAATATGAAGCTATAAGCAGGTTGTGGATGAACGACATCAAACAAGGACCATAGCAACAACATCTACAAAAATACTTCAGTCAGTGTTACTTAGCAAACTTAAAGGCAACGTTAAGTAGTTTAGCAAATTAATCGTAACCTTATGGAAAACCAACATTACCCAACCAACCCTGCCCTCAACTTGTCAGAGAAGTTATATTCTATCTGCCACTTTCTCTTTCCCTCTTGTCTTTTTTAACACCGTGGGTGTGACCCAGAACGTTTATTCATGGTTGTTTTCTCCATCATGACTATGCCAGAGTGGAGAGCAGACTGTATGTAAAACGAGTCATTTGGCAGCCAGCGCGCACAAGCCCACCGTCTCAACATTCCAAAATAAAATGTTGAACCGCTAACCAAAACTGTAGCCTACAAGAAGCAGTGAATCGCTGTCTAAATTAGTCAAAATTAATTTCAATACACACAGATTAATGCCATAGCCATGTTTAACCAATAAACACAAAGGTAATATAAACAAACAGGCATTTATCTGTCATTTGTCAGTCTCTCTATGCGACGCATGTTGCATACCCTTCGTTTGCCCTCAGCTGGGACTACGCGAGATAAGTTCATGAGCTCAAAGGAGCTGTGTTTCGTCTCATGGAGGCGCTTCACATTCCCGCTTTTAATCAATGCCACGGTCTCAGAGAATATGAGGCAGACAGGCTTGGAACTGCTGACCGGGAGTATGAACATATATATTTTGCTGTCTATTCGTCTTTAAATCAACAGTTTTCAGTGTCTTTCAGGGTCTTTTCAGTTTCTCCTTTTCGAGCAAGCCATGTCTCGGTGGTATTTAGCCTTGCTTTCTTCCTGCTGAGTTTGCATAAGGCATTGTATTCTAATATGATGCGATGAGGCTCTGTGGCCAACAACAACAAACAGACGTTTCCAAGCTGTATCATTGACTACCAGCGCTACATTGCAGTACTAGCAGCGCCTGCTGTAAATAACCATGACCGTTCAAAACCGCTCCATGAAAATGACACTACTTATTTTAGCATTGTTCACGGGTCCGGATAGAACCATCTCCCGGTCCGGATCCGGACCGGAGTCCGCTATTCCGTGATACCCGCCCTAGCCTGTTTGAAGGCGGCTGGAACTATACCTGATGATAGCGAAGCTATCTAGTGTGTATTACCCAGATTGACCCTCACTTTTACAGCATACTCCACCTAAGCTGTGAGTATTACCAACTCAGCTAGATGGAGCAAGAACATTTGCATTATAAAGACATGTGCATTGTGAAGCAGAGACGTCGCTGTCCTGACTTCACTTAATGCAACCACCAAGTTACCACAATGAAAAAAGGTGGTGGTTTATTTACAGTGCACCACAGTGCTCAAAAATACCAAAAAAAAAAAGATAAATTAAATAAAACCGGCCATGATAGGCATGAAGCATAACAAAGGTATATACAATGAAAATTGCAGCCTCACCGCAAGCTACAGCAACAGTGCCACTTACAGGTCTGACATCCACCAGAGCCAAAGCAAGACTGACTTCAATCACGATTCTCCCCCTCTAAATACACCCATCAATGATTGACCAATTGGTCAAGTAAATCATCACCGTGTGGAAAATATAAAAAAATTGTTATGCACCATTTTCTGCAAATATAAAAAAAAATGACATACAGACTTTAACATAAACAGCACCAGTGAAACACATAGCAAACACACATATTCCCACATAAATTCTATAACACTACAGTTACTACAGATGACACAAAAAGAATAAACAATGATAACGGCAGACAAACACTCACCCCCAAACGAAAATTTCCCAGGTTCCAAGATGGACGATAAAAGCATAGTTCTCCCATAGTGCACACTTCTACAGGGAACCTCTATGCTGCCAGACCAGGAAGTGCAATGGTGCTAGTGTGAGTAGTGTGTTTGTGTTTGTGAGAAGTGCCTATGTTTGTTAAGGATTTGTTAATGCAGACGAAGCAGTGGGTACCTCGCTGTTTGCTAAGATGTTGTAACAATAAAGAGGACTTGAAGGCAAGGTACCCTGTGTTGTGTGTGGTTGTAAACGGTATTTTTAACTCACCCAGCAGACGCTGGTGCTGTGTGCCAGTTCAGGCAGAGATGAATGTAATTAGCGTGCAGGTGTGTTAGCAGCGTATGACGGGAAGTGTAGTGTGTGGGTGGGCCAGCTACCGTGCAGACAGACACAGACAAAAAAACGCTGTGGCGCTAAAACATGTCAGCACTTTTTACATGCATTCAGAAAACAAGCCCTCTATTTTGGAAACATTTTATGTATAGAGATTGCTGACTAATCACCACAACTCTGTACAGGATTAAAGCAGTGAAGTGCAAAAGAAGGGAACATTTGCTGAGTGTGTGCTAAACATGACCCTCTCCTGAAGTCCTCCTTATAGTAGTAGATACTTTGTTTATCCTGAAGGAAATGAAGCTGCCCAGTAGCATATACACATCATATGCACACCATACACTCCTGATCAAAATCTTAAGACCAGTTGAAAAATTGCAAGAATTCACATTTTGCACTGTTGGATGTTAAGAAGGTTCTAGTTAGTGCTTCAAAATGCAGAAAGAAGAAATAGGAGTGAGACAAGAAAAAAAAATGAGCAAGCAATTTATTGCAAACAACCATTAAACTGAAATAGGCTGTTCGTCAGTTGAAAACCTCCTAAAATAGAAATAAAACTTTCAAAAAGGGACTCATTAATGAGTAGCTGCGCCATTCTTGTTAATCACCTCAAAAATTCGATTCGGCATGCTTGATGCTAGTGTTTTCAGGAAGCTAGTGGGAATGATGCTCCAATATGGCTTCATGGAGGGCATCCACTGTCTGGAACTGGTGTGTATTTTTGTAAACTTCACTTGCCATCCAACCCCAAATGTTCTCAATTGGATTTAGATCAGGGGAACATGCAGGATGCTTCAAAAGTGATGTTATTTCTCTGGAAGAAGTTGTCAGGCAGGCATTGTGAACTGCAGCATTGTCCTGTTGAAAAACCCAGTCATTACCACACAGACGATGGCCTTCAGTCATGAGGGATGCCCTCTGCAACATCTCCACATAGCCAGCTGCAATTTGATGCCCCTGCACAACCTAAAGCTTCATTGCTCCATTGAAGGAAAAAGTCCCCCAGATCATGATCTCCACTGTGCCGTGTAGAAAACATCTCAGATGGGATCTCCTTGTCATGCCAGTAATGTTAGAAGCCATCAGGCATGTCAAGGTAAAACATTTTCTCATCAGAGAATAAAACTTTCTTCCACCTTTCAATGTCCCATGTTTGGTGTTGCTGTGCAAACTCCAAACGGGCAATTTTGTGCCAATGAAGGAAACAAGGTCTTTGAAGACGTTTTTGGTTCGTAAAACCCTTCTCTCGCAGATGCTGTCTAATGGTTATGAGACTGCAGTTGGCACCAGTGACAAGCTTAATTTGGGCCGGGGATTGTCCCTGGTCTTGACGGTCAGCCAATCGGATCCTCTGGCTCAGAGCTGGTGAATTTTTTTTTTGTGTCTACCACTTGACTTTTTTTCCATAATCTTCAGAATCTTTTAAGAATGATTGTCTTACTGCGTCCAACCTGATCAGCAATGGCACGCTGCGAGAGGCCTGGCTGATGCAACTTAACAATCCGACCGCGTTCAAAGAGACAAAGCTTTTTTACCTTTGCCATCAGGAGGTTGTGACAGTGTGGATACCTGACAGAAAGTGACACTGAATCCACATTTTTGTGACAATTTGGGCTTTTATAGTCTGTGGTCTTAAAGTTTTGATCAGCTGATGAACAGCCTATTTCAGTTTACCGGTTGTTTGCAATAAATTGCTTTCTCAACATTTTTTCTTGTCTCACTCACATTCCAAAATGTGAATTCTTGCAATTTTTCAACTGGTCTTAAGATTTTGATCAGGAGTGTATATGCCTCTACACATACATCAGCTATACACATCTACACATATATCACATACATGTCATACATACATATAGACATACAGACATATGCCATCCAGCACACAATCTACAGGAGCACAGATTTATCACTGAAGGATGTTGCACACTGTTTGCCATAAGAAGGCATGCACACACTTACAATAGCTTAATGTACCTCAAGAGCGATGGACTGTAGGATGAATATGGTCAAAATACTACCCACTTTTTGCTTCTGATTAGATGAGATGTGCAGTTATAAGCTTTTGATCTGGGTCAAAATTGATCCGAGCTGGGTCAGAAGCAGGAAGTGCTGCTGTAGGTGAGTTCTGCCATGATGGAGGGCAGTTGACTGTCATGCTGCATTATTTAATTTCTGCCCCTCATCAGACCTAATGTGCTGGAGGCCATTTATGTCTCCATAGGTGTGAGTCACAAAGCAGATTAATTAATGTCACTTCATTGAGAAGGAGTCACTCACCACCATATTAACGTGGCCAGATTGCTATAATGCTCTGTTAAGTACGTGACTTTGCTGGCTAGGGAGGATCAATCGAGTCTCTGCTGAGTCCCAGGGGATAGGCAGGATGAATGCATAGCCACGAGCTGCGCTGGAAAACATTTAGAGCACAAATAAACACAAATACACACAGACAGGCAGATGCACCCACGCACACACACAAACATACCCACACACACACTCACACTCACACATACACACAAACACATGCAAATGTGTGCTTATTTACCTAAAGTACATGAGCAGGCCCACACCTTCTCACATGCAGACATATCACGGGCAGAGTTTGCGGGGAGGCACTGGGAGCACTGCCCCCCCAGTGGTCAAAATATGTCACGACGTTTTAGAGCATGTCACATTGTGACGTTGACGATTACCTTGGTTTCCACTCATCTTAGCATTGATTTATTCATAGCATATCTAGTTGTTATTAAGTGAATGCTAAATGGATTCAGCAAATTTTAAAACATCCTTTAACTAACATTTTGAAACAAATCGAACAAGAGCTGCCTGGCCCCACATGTGATCCAGACCTGGAAACATCTGGGACCAGCTCTGGAATAGCAAGCCCAGCTAATTCCACTTTGGACCTCGCGCTGGGGCCGCCATCGGGACAGTTAGCCAGCCTTCCCACAGCAGAGCCACCACCAAATGACCTTGGCTGTCCCAAGCAGCCTGCTCTTTTGGAATTTACTTCAAAAAAATTGGAAATAAATAAAACTATCGTTTTCCATTTATTATTACAAGTACAACTAGGCCAAGTGTTAACATAAACAGCACCAGTGAAACACATAGCAAACACTTAGGCCTACACATATTCCCACATACATTCCATAACACTACAGTTAAAAAAGGCCCAGCATTTTTGTCTGTTTTAAAAGCAGCAGACACATCTTAAACATTATCAGATTCAGAGAGGCATGCAGCCCATGGTAGAAACCGCTAGGAACAAGACGACTTAAAATATGAGCTAATCTTGTTTAATCATAGCCTGGTAAACCCGCCCCTCGTACTTCATTTCATTTTGTACAGAGAGTCTGGACCGGAATCTCTTGAGGGTCATGTAGTCATCCCCAGCAAAGCCGATCCAATCAGCGAACAGAGGGTGTGTTCGTGAGCCATTGTGTGCTACATTTGAATTGTAGTGCGTAGGTAGGCTAATTGCATATGTGATGACCAGGCGTTAGCGATTGGGTAAAGGCAGAGGCACTTGTTTTAAACTTCAGCATAGTGCACACCTACAGGAAAAAAACGGTTCTCACGGCCTCCGCTCCAGACCCTCTGTACAAAATGAAATGAAGTACGAGGTGCTGGTTTACCAGGCTAGTTTAATCATGTGTTGGGAAATTATTTTTGTTTCCTTGAAGTACTAGATGTAATTTGGTCATAATACCTTTAGTAGCATAACCAATGTACTTAGTTTGATGATATGTACATCTGAAAGTGGTTTATGCTGATCAAATCCTTGACAAAGTGTCTCTCTGTCTCTGTTTGCTTTCGTGGTCTACTTGTACACGCATAGCAGTGGCTACGGTACTCACACGCGACACACCTGCCATTAGCCCTGAATTCCACACAATTTAGAACATGTGTATTTCTGAGGTTAATATATATTTGAGGATTGTATTGTTTTCGGAAGCACTGCCTACCCTGCCCCCACGTCATGCCCTATTTCTAAAGGCTTTCCCCACTTACTGCCTGTTTAAATCACTAGCTTGCAGCACGTCTCCAATCTCATTTCTGAAATAACATTCACAGTCTTTAGTAACGGTGTCAGTGAATGCTTTTCCATCTTTAACTGGTTCATTTTTATATTCTGCTTGATGACTGATTTAATTAATATCCATACTAGCCTAGCCTACACACCTAAGGCAGACAGCTAACATTGCAGTCAGTGAAAATGTTGCATTTAACATTGAGATTGCTATAAGCTTCCCAACTCTTTTAGCCCCGTGCCTTCATTATTCTTCTATTTCTTGACAGATAGTTTATATTTTTACCTTAGTCTGACTACGTTGCTTGTCTCTTTGTGTCTTCGCTGTGTTCATATCTTTTAATGAGTTCGGGGAGGGTTGCCAGATATTTTGATAAAATAAGAGACCGGTACTCTGAAAACAAGCCCAAAACAAGCGACCTAAGTAAAGTCGTGTCAACTTGTGCTGCATTCACATCAGTCAATTTATTTTGGAACAATGGAGTCTTGCATCTTCCAAGATACATAGGACAAAAATCGCCCTTCTTGTTTTAGTGGTAAGTTCAAAAGACAGCAAGAATGATGGTATGGGGGTGCAGTAGTGCCTTGGTTATGGTGTGCTTATTCATCTGGAGAGTTAAAATTGATGCCGAATAATATACTGTATATATATACACGTTTTGAACTGCACAAGATAGCACTCACACATTATATTTTGAGGGTTGACCGTAAATATTACCAGATAATAAGGTCAAACTGCATTCTATACAAAATCCCAACAGTGTAGCTCCATCATAAGGGCAACCAGATGCTAAAATGGCCAGCGTGCTGTCCAGAACTGTCACATTGTAAGCATAATAAAAAGGAAAACATGATGAAGACACCTACCAGTTGGACTGCTGAAATTATGTCAAGGACAAGAAAGAAAGCCCTTTTTTATACAAAATGATCTTGTCAGTTAACATAATTAACAATAAGTGTCCTCCGTTGTTTTTTCTTTAGTCAACTTTTCCTGCCTTTTATGGACACCGTCCCAACTTTTTTGAGACACGTTGCTGGCCTAAAATTTTAAATGAACATAAATATCCCATACAACAAAACAAAAAATCCAGTTTCAATAACTGATATGTTGTCTTTGGGCTGTTCTCAAATACATATATCGCTTGTATGATTTGAGAATTATAGCATTTCTTTTTTATTTACATTTAAACACAACGTCCCAACTTCATCGGAATTGGGGTTGTAGCATAGCCTATTTCATAGTTACATTTGTCACCAGCCATTTTGATAGTTGTTTGCAGTTTTTTAATGAACAGCAATAAATAGTTGTGGGGGGTCTGTAATGGTTTTTTGTTCATCTTTTCATCATCATAATAATAATAATAATAATAATAATAATAATAATAATAATACATTATACTTGTATTGCACTGATGTCTTGCTTGATTGTTTCTTTACCTCTTCCACTTCTGGGCATGTAGAGGCATGTTGGGGCAACTGTGGCCTAATGGTTAGGGAGCTGGGCTTGGGATCGGATGGTCGCAAGTTTGAATACTTTACCAGTAGGAAGAATGTGGGTCGGGGAGTAAGAAACTTGTGCTCTCCTGCACCCTCATCCATGGCTGACATGCCCTTGAGCAAGGCATCCAACCCCACCTTCCTCTAGGGGGACTGTGCCTGTACATAAATAAGTATGAGTTGCTCTGGATAAGAGCGTCAGCTAAGTGTAATGTAATGTATGAGGACATTGCATTAATTTTGTTGTTAATGGAAGCCCAAATAATCTTTGTATGTTGGAGTTGAACTACACCCCTGTATTATAATTAAGTGCAAGGTGACGTCATGTACAAGGACCCTGACTTTTGCGCCACTTGAATTTTTGACATACTGACGACCTTCTAGCAACCTTCTTTTCAGGTTGCTGCAATGTTACCAGGACATTAAAAATACCTGGGCGGACCTAGTTTTTTGATAACAGGTGATTGTGCACCAATCAGTTTTCTAATGCCAATTTGCAGCAGCCGGGGCAATTGAGTGCTCTCCCTTTGGAAACGCCTGCATGTTGTTGCTGCTGCTGAAGTTGCCCACAACTTGTGGAAGAAGGGGAGAGGAGAGGGCGCGGGGGATCCAGACCTTGCCTGTTGCTGAAGCAGCTAGGCACGCGTCTAATAGTGCAACTAATATCAAAAGTTAGCTAACTAAATCACGGCAGTAGTTGTTGAAAATGGAGTGCCAAATTAACACACATGGAAGATGGACAAAGCTATCAGTTACTCAGTTTAGGAAAAAGAGAAAGGAAGAGCCAAAGGAGGTACTCACCCAGGGCACCAGTCTAGGACCGCCCCTGATCATGGTACCGTCCCCACACACTGCTCTCTCCGTTGTCATGGTTGCCCCCTGCTGACATGTGTGATGGGTTAAATGCAATCAGAGTCAATTTCGTTGAGTACACTGTGGTGTGGTGTGCCGTGTCATCACAATGACACTTGGTGCTGTTTGTTTCTTTGTTTTGTTTTTTGATGTGTGTGTCCATTGATCTTTTTCTGATCTTTGGGCTCAAACCATTTCTTTACTAAGGGGATGTATCTTGCATTTTAATCATGCTGGATCTGTAGCAGTGAAACGGGATGTATTGTCGTTCACAAGTTTGTTTCATGAAGGAGAATTAATGCACACAGCATGGAGTTACTGAATCATTGTTCGGCCAGAAAGACTCAGAGAATAAGAATTCCAATTAAAACATTTTAGTATGGTCAGAATAAACAACTGAACATTAATTTGCAAGTAGATATTCTTTGGCGTAGGTCCGGTCATCAGCCTGGGTCTTGCATCGTTGGGAACCGGCAGAATCAGCTGTTGCCATTTAGCAGAACCCAGAATTTTCCCCCAAAAACAAGCATTTATAGGTTTTAATACCCGTCGTGTGGATTAAAACTTACCCCCAAAGACGAGAACAGTGGAGCAGAAAGACACTAGACCCACCGTAAAGTGATGACCGGAACACCACCTGGAGCAGAGAAGAAAATGGTTAGCAGAAAAACACTTAAAACTAATCAGCACTGGCACTTATGACAAACGCATATCTCACAGATATCAAAACGAAGACACCCGAAGCTGCCCCAGAGAACACCTATCACTGAGGGCAACACACATAATAATAATAATAATAATAAACTTTACTTGTATAGTACAATTCATACATGCAAAATGCAGCTCAAAGTGCTTTACAGTTTAGCAGGGTTGTTACAGGACAACATTTCTTACAGTCCAGTGGTGCCGGAGCAGATGAATACAGTAGCAAACTGACTCTTTGCTTGAACACGGGTAGACAGTCCTTGTAGGCCCTAGACAGCAATCTTTGTAGTCCAGTGGCGCTAGAACTATGCAATGCCCTGTTAATGCGGGCTCTTATGTGAACATAGGTCAGCAGTCCTTGCAAACCAGAGGCACTAGGCGCAGTCGGTTGTCCCCAGGGAGCAACAGGGGTGAGGAAAAACTCCCTGTTTGACAGACATGTAAGACAAACAGATCAGCCCTTGTAGAGAGCTACCAGTGTTTTCCCCAGAAATAAAAAGAAGGGTTTAAATTTTGATGTAAATACGATGACGCGGTGGCACGGTAGCTTGGAGGATTGGTGGGCATGCACCCTGGGGAAAAAAAAAAATTCTAGAGCTAAAATGGTGCATTCTAGGAAGATCTGAAGCTAAATTTTGGTCCCAGAAGGCTGGTGGAAACATAACACTTTTAATAAAATGTTGAATTGTTTGGCACAAATAGAACAAAAAACTCGTTGCACTTGGTGAGTTGTATGGCCACATGAAAGCTGAATTGGTACCACAGATCTTAGATTCTGCAGATAAATATAATTCAGTGTAGTGTAGTATTATCTAGAATGATGTCTGATGACAACAAATTCTTATTTCAGTGTTCCTGTAACAAGCTAACGAACTAGCTCATTGAAATGATTGGTAATGTGGTAATGCTAACAGTCATCGACTCACCTTGAATTTAACACGCTGCAATAACCTTACAACTTTATATTACTTTCTCCACTTCAGCTAATATCAGTATTAGTATCTAGGTGGGTGTTGGTGAGTAAAGTGGCAGCTTTCAGTTTAAAACATTATGTTAGCGTAGTTCGCTAGCGTTAGCGCGCTAACAACCCCATACAGGCTGCAGCCTGGTCTGAAATGAAGCTAATTTTCTGGAAATCCAAACAGTAACAACGTACATTATTAGGCTTGAAATAATCACAAATAATTGCGGATTGTGACACTTTGTTAAAAAGAACCATCAACAAATCCAGAAAGACGTAAGGACCAATTTATTAGTTAAATTCCACGAGTGTCCCATTCAACAGTCTTGACTCTGCTCTACATAAAGGAGGATTTGCCTTTCACGCTCTCTCTCACTCTCTTTCAGCAGCTAGATGATCCGATCGCATTCTGTACACTGTGGAGAAAGTTTTCTTGCTACATGAGCATGTCCCAAGGAGCGTTCTCCTTCCTTCTTGTGTAGCATTTACAGTCAAAGTCAGGCAGTTTTAGTAGCCCCAAGGTTTTCGTTAAAGATCTTGGATTCTACAATACTCTCTGATACAGCTGACTGGCGGAAAAAAAACAAAGGAGCACTGTAATCGGCATGTGATTGGCCAGTTTCGCCAGTATAGTAGTTTACACACCCACCACGGAAGTTTCCTAAAAACGCAGCCTACATTTGACTACATTGGGGCTTCTTCGGGGGAAATCCCGGGGGGAATGTTTTTGTGCGTGATTTTAAGCGTATCGGCATTTTATAAAAGCGTCTCGGCGAAAAAAGAAGCGTATCGGTGCCGATACGCTTAGACGCTTTGGGGAAAACACTGAGCTACATAGAAGTCTTATAGAGGCTCCCACAGAGAGCATATAAGACGGCTACACACAGATAAGCCCCAGAGAACAGCCATCTCGGAGCGCAGACGAGAGACACACAGGTAAGCCCCAGAGAACGGCTATCTCGGAGCGCGACAAGAGACACACATATGAGGGCCCAGAGAACGGCTATCTCGGAGCGTGACGAGACACACATATAAGCCCCAGAGAACGGCTATCTCGGAGCGCGACAAGAGACACACATATAAGCCCCAGAGAACGGCTATCTCGGAGCGCGACAAGAGACACACAGATATGCCCCAGAGAAGGCTATCTCTGAGGGCAACACACGTGACAGACATAAGACGAACAGATCAGCCCTCGTAGAGAGCTACATAGAAGTCTTACAGCGGCTCTCAGAGAGCATATAAGACGGAGACACACAGAACTGCCCTAGAGAACGGTTATCTCTGAGGGCAACACACATGACAGACACGTAAGACGAACAGATCAGCCCTCGTAGAGAGCTACATAGAAGTCTTACAGCAGCTCTCAGAGAGCATATAAGACGGAGACACACAGAACTGCCCTAGAGCAGTGGTTCCCAAAGCAGGGGGCGCGGGGGGTGGTGGCGTGGGCCGCGAGATGTATGCCTGTTTGCTAACCAAAGTAGCTCAATCAAACTTAGCAAAATACGAAATGATGGTTATTATCAACAAAAGAATTGTTGCGCGGGAAGTATGTTCGTTCAGAATGCTGCTCACTCGTCACCGATGGGCTATTAACACTTTCCCCCGGCAGAAGGCCATTACCGGGCATTAAATGTGTTACCTGTTGTTGTTCTATGCCTTGCCCAATTAGCAGAGCTATCAGCAGACCCTCATCTTGCGATCACGTACTGTTTAAATCTGCGTCCCAATGTCGGGTTTTCACAACAGTGTACAGAGGAGGAATCTATGTTCCAGGCATCACTCGCGGATCCACTGCACTGTACAATGTCTCAAAAGAGAATTTCAGCATTTTTTCAGTCTCCCAATCCTAAACGCCTGAAGAATAGCGAGACAACTAAAGACAGCGGGACAGAGGAGCCAGAGGAGAGACGTGCTGACACAGGGGGGTCAGCGGAGAACGCAGAGCGCACCTGCAGAGAAAGTAAAAGAGGACGTTGCCAAACTCTTCGGCCCCAAACGGAGCTGCTCTCTTGCAGAACCAGAAAATACAGAGAGGAATTCATTAATTATGGCTTCACCTGCATCGTTATAAATCAGGTACAGTACCCTCAGTGCGTTGTATGCTCTGAAGTCCTCGCACATGAGAGTCTTAAACCGCAGAAATTGCAGAGGCACATGAACACCAAACATGCCAGCGTCACAGATAAACCCAGGGACTTTTTTTGGAGAAAGGAGAAGGATCAGAGATTGTGTTCAGGTTTGATGAAGGCCTCCAAGCTGACGAAAACCATCTCCCCTGGTGCTTGATAGAGGAGTCAGTCATTCCCCCTTCCACGGCGGTTGTCACGGCTCCAATACGAAAGAAATGGCCCAAATAGTCGGATTGAGATAGGCAATACGCAAGACACACAGACCAGCCCTGATGGAGAGCAACATACGTGACCTACGAAGAGGCCCTCATGGAGAGCGGCGAGCATGACACGCAGTTCGGCTCCTACCAAGAGCAACATGTGACGCAGAGAGGTGGGCTTGCTGAGAGCAACGCACGGATAACGGCTTGCAGAAAGCCACACACAATAACTCACAAAAAACACTGCGCCTAACTCGCAAAAAAAATCAAACATGACACCTTAACGCTGATGGAGAGAACTTGCAATAGCCTTGAGGAGGAGGCGTATAGACGTATGACAGAATAGACTGGGGAAACCAGGGTCATGACACAGAACACAAAATGGTACGTAGAGAAGAAATATTTAATTGACATTCAAAATTAAACCAATGCGGTGCGGGCAGTGGACATTATTCCTACAGAACAATTATTCCTACGGAACATAAATACATGTTTATTTATTTATCAGTCACACTCTCAGGGAAAGGCGAAAACCCATGTTACCCAAAGAAAAAAACTCTCTGGCCAATTCTGTGGAAAAACATTAGGAAGTCTGGGAAAAATTCCTTTACCAGCACCATTTCAAAATGGCTACTCAGGGTTGGACAGCCAAGAGTGGACACGCTACACCACTGTTAAGATTACAAAGAATAACATGACCTTAACGGCCAAACCATTATTAAACTACTGCACCTGGGACAGTTAGCCTGCAGAGATAAAAGAGGTCAGTTAGTTAACACTGCATGCAGCCACATCAACGTCCTGCAAGGAGTCAATGAATGCATACTTCGGCATGGAACGGAAACTGAGCGAAAAGTTTGTGATGTACTGAAATAATCAATAACTAACCCGTCAACCTATTAAATAAGGGCTAATAAATGGCATGTGAAATTTACGGTGAAAGATGAAAGGAAATTACTGCAAGACCCCCATAAACACCATATTAACTCATTCAGTGCCAGCCATTTTCAAAGTTGGTCACGTCCCAGTGCCAGGATTTTTTGAACATTTCAGTGTTTTTTCAAGACCCACAGCAAATTGAGTTCTATGTCTGTGTCAACAACAAACATACCAAAAGAAACTCCAGACTTTCCTTTATCATCAGAAATTTTTTTTTTGTTTGTACCTCTTTCCATTCCTTAGCAATTGTCTGGAGAACATGGGTGGGTGTAACTAAAAATGCTGATTTCTGACCAAAATACTGAGAAAAACGGCTTTTTGTAACGAGCAACATTTCAAGCAGAAAATGTCTTTGATTACAATTGTTTTTGCTTCAGAGACATCTCAAACATTATGAAAAGTGATCCCATTGTATACTGCACCAAAAATAACGCTGGCAACATTATTTAGCAGCTATTTATGTACAGCACACTATGTTATACTGTAACTGTAGTGCTTCTAGCTCTCCCCCTGTGTGTGCGCGCGTGTGTATGCATGTGTGTGTACAGCAGAGAAGACCTATAAACACGATCTAAAATACCGGTCCATACATCTAGTATCGGTAATAAATGTAATATTTCTGAACGTCACCAAACACGATATAAAACATTGTAACATTTTAGTGTGGGAACTTGGCTCAGAGAGGGGATAGGCAAACCGAAACCGAACCAAATATACAACGCCTTCAGAGCAAAATAACATCGTATTCCACAGGATCCGCACACAGAACAACTAGATTAACACATGAGAATGATAGCACAGAAAATTATGATGTTGGGAGAGTGCAGTGAATCCGTGCGTTTTACCAAATGTAGAGAGCTGGGTCGTCAGTGACTTGCTGTCGGCGCAGACGGGTCAGTCAAGTGCAGGTGTAGCTATCTATGAAACAGCGCGACAGGCTGCTCATTATGCATTACCTAAAGTGAAATTAATCTATTGGTGGCTTGCAGAAGCTAAACGTGAGATGTTGCTAGGAAAACAGTAGCTTCAACATATGTGCTGACAGGATTTATTTTGATCAAGCTAGCAGTGTGCAAAACTGCGAGCAATTGAGCAAGCCAGGTCCAGTGTCTCTTCTTTGAGACAATGTTAGATGATCACATATCCACACTGATACTGGTACTACCCACAGAATGGGTTCCCTTGTGATTACAACTTTGATTTTTGTACACAAGCTAGATCAGATGATTACCCCACCTCCCCTGTAAAAAAACGCAATTGACTCGATAACGCGTCATTGGCACTGGGCGTTACTATCGTAAAAGACGCGTTTTCGCGTCATTGGCATCGAATGAGTTAAGCAACTGCGATTGAGAGTTTGATAAATGCTACACCGAATAGCCAGGGAGTAAATAATTGGTTTACTCCCTGGCTATGTTGCTGATCTGTTCGAACGACATCGGCCCTAATGATGATGTATTCATACGGGCAACTGGGACGTGTAGGATGTGGAAGCAAAGCAAACATCGGTTTCCTACGGTTCGCATCACATTATCCTTTGAATCAAATGCCAAGTGATTCAATTAAATTATACGGAAATAGAGTCATTGCGCATGCATAAGAAAATAGGAGTAAATCTCTTCAGTTTAATAGCTCACAGTTTGATTTGAATGGCATGTCCTAGAATGAACTGCATTAGTAAAACTGTCTATGGAGTTATGATGGTTTGTAGCTGATTGACCCTCAAAAAAACACCTAGGCAGACTATCGGTTACATCAGAATTAACCTACACAACGACTTCCACACACCAGCATGTCCATCCATAGACACATGAATGACGTCCATCCCACTGACTGAATTGATCTCTCCATAACGGAACCGTCACGTCAAGCACGATAGCCAGGGACTGGCACGCCCCTCTTCGGGGCAAGCAAAGTGGAATAATTACGTTGGATCAAGAGCAAATGTTTACGCAGTTATGGCTTGTAAAATTTGAACAGATTAACCAAAAATAAAACCCACGAGATACCGTCTATGTAAGCTTGTCTCTACGTAGAGGAATTTAAACCACATATTAGTGTGTAGCAGATATCGCGCATTTTCCAGTTGACTAACGAGAGCAATAGTACTTCCACCGGGCAGAAACTAGCCCCTTAGAGCTTAGACTATGGTTAGAGGGAGCAGGCTACCTTGAAAACGCCACCCAAGAAGGCCAGAGATTACATCAGAATTTACCCACATGACTACTTTCACACTCCTAAATGTTCATACGAGCTTATTTTAAACAAATGAGGTCGGCGAGTAAGCCGTGTTACACTGAAAGTCCCATTTTGCCTGATAGGAAGCTAACCGGAGCTAAGCTGCATGTTAGCAACTATGTGAGTTAGCCTGCAACATTTGGCCGCCAATGTACATATCCAGCATCAATGAGTTATGGTAAAGGAAGATTTCAAAACCAGACGCTGTAAATATAATTAGTAGCAAACGGTACCAATACCCTACCGAATAAGCGGACCTTATCAAACAGAAGCATTGGTAGCATAGCCGCTAACAACCTTAGCGAAACCTACAAAGTAGCACTGACAAGGCAGGTAGCATCACGGCTAACAAACA
Organism: Coilia nasus; assembly: GCA_027475355.1. Classification (NCBI taxonomy): domain Eukaryota; kingdom Metazoa; phylum Chordata; class Actinopteri; order Clupeiformes; family Engraulidae; genus Coilia; species Coilia nasus. The sequence continues at coordinate 1,445,622 of CM050216.1, read as the reverse complement.
TGAGCTAATCACTGGTAAACACTGTTAGCTGCTCAGCATTTTAGCACAGTTAACATCGTGTATGGGTCTGCACCACTGAATGCGCAAATTATCCCAATAAATCCACCGAGGGCGAGGAAAGTGAGTGTACCATGCAGGAGGTACGAACTACAGATGCGTAGTACACATGTTCTGCAACGATATAAATAGGTGAACGAACTGCCATGCATATCTACATCAACACATAATGATATGGTCAGATCAGTAACAGAATGAAAGGAAAAACAAGGCTTGGTGCTGAAGCGAACAAAAGGCAGGTTAGTTGGAGGTGGCACGGCTCCGGGGAAGGGAGACCTGAAACCAGAACAGACTGGAGCTCAGGAGAAAATCTAAAATAGCTGGGCGTTTCGGGGTTTAATAGGGAATGACAGCGTTGGTTGTCAAACAGCGCGTGGAGCAAAATATCTTTAGGAGCAGCACGGGAGAAAGCGAGCAGGAAAAAGCGAGCCGGTATTATATCCTCATCAAAAAGAGATGTCGAATTCAACGAGAGGGAGCTGCGATATAACGATAATTTGCGCACAGGAAAATGCGTCAAAACGTCGGCACCTGAAGCAGCGAAAAAGGTAAATTAGTCAGGTCATTATAAAGCAGGTGGCGGCCGCTGATTGGTCGGAGACAGCGCCCGTCCCAGCCATTGTCGTCGCCCTGGCAGAACTTTCGCAGGCTTTCATTTCTGTATCCAGGCCATTACTGTTCTCTTGCTATTACTGTTTGATGGAGTGCAATGGAAGCAGTGCTGAAGACGAGGCTTCACAGAGTGTGCTTAAGGAACTGAAGATTGATGAATCTGCAAAACCAAAAGTAAACAGGCTGAAGAGAGCAGAAGAACTCTCCCCTCTCTCTCTCTCCCTCTGTATGTGTGTGTGAATGCTCTGTGTCCCTTACTTCTCATACACCCAGGTTCATAGAATTGTGATTGTTTAAAATGATTTCCTCTGTTTCTCATTTATTCTTTCTTTCCCCCTGCACATACTTCATGGCAATGCAGCAGACAATACAGTGATATCAGTTACATTCACATTTTTCTTTTTGTCTAACTTTGTACAGTTTTTTAAATCTTTTTTTTTTTTTTGCCTCTGCGTATTTAGTCTTTCGTCTACTGTCAGTAGTATATTTATCTTACTCGTATTCTGTGCATTTTTCATGCCTTGTGCAGTTTCCACCACATTTGGCCAGTTTGCTATCTTACACTTCTTCAAATTCAATAGAAATAGGAAGTGTTCCCCCTGAGGAGCTCCTGGGGATTATGTGCAAGTTCAGTTAAGACCCACACCATAACATTTTCTGACATTAAATTCAAAGTCAGATTAATGCCCCCTGAAATAAGCTTTTAAAAAATAGCTTTTTTGTTTATAGAAAAATGGCATTTATACCAAAAAAGCAGGTAACAGTTGCTTCATATAAAGGAAAAGTGCTTAAATAGTCAGTCTCTTGTTTGGAAATACAGAAATCCATCTAGCAAATAACCCATTGTTTCTTTAGCTTTGACAGTTAACTGCTTTATTGTTCAACCACAAGCCATGATGTATTGCTTGCTACAGAGCCTGCTACCTTATATGACTTGGGGTTGAATTGTCCTCTCACAGCAAACTATTGGCAGTAGGTTATTTTGTCCTGGAAATGGCCTGATTTAGTTCTTGTGCTCCTGACCAAATTGCACCAAGTACTTAAATGGGACAGGATCTGGATTTGGTTCACATTGCGTAGATGGAGTAGGTAGAACGTGACAAAACGTAGCAACAGTTAGATACAGACAGACCTTGGGAAAAAAGTGCAAAATCATCAGTTCTCCAGAAACAAAACAGAATGTGAGATGCTTTTATGCACGCACATTTATTTACTGTCAAAACCAGTTAATATAGACATTAAAAACTGTAGATGTAGAATGGCAGAGACAAAGACTTTCATTAGTAAAGATGATTCCACTTAGTGACAGACAACCAAGAAAATGGGATGCCACCAAGAAAGGGTGTCATACCTATTACGTAATGATGTAACTCACTACATTAATCTACACCCCCATTCTTTACTTTAATGCTTAAAATAACAGAACATAATACAACACTTCTAAATAAACCAGCTTTAGTTACATTATCTTTTAACTATCATGTTGGATTGGCAATTACACAGACCAGAATGTACAGTCAGAGAATTGGAGTTTACACAGCGTTGATGACATACTATGGGCATGGCTGCCCTCCAAAATACCTGAAAAAATGACTTGGGGAGTATTTCTCACGGTCTGCTTTTATACCAGCCAATCAGATCACTCTAAAAACAGAATAGTTGAATTAACCATGAAATCAGTCAAATTTAACCAATGTTATCGTGTAATATGTGTCCGAACAACTTATTAGTTAAATTGACAAATTAGACTTTAGTTAAAATTTTAACCAATTTTCATCAGTTAATAAATTAACCAATCTAACTTGGTTGCACTAACCAATGAGATCGTGTAATATGTGTCCGACTAACATTTTAGTCAAATTGACAAATCTGACTTAGTTGAACGTTTAACCAATTTTCATCAGTTGACAAATTAACCAATCTAACTAGGTTGTTGTAACCATTAGATTGTGTAATATGTGTCCGACTAATATATTAGTCAAATAGATTGGTTACATTTTCAATCAATTTTTCTCAGTTGAAAATTAACCATTTTAACTATGCTGCATCACCCACTATAACAAAAAACAACTATACCCAACATTAACCAACATCATTTCTTGACAGATGACAAACAATAATTTTAGGCAATTTAGAACGTTTATTGCATAAGACAACCAGGAACATGGAAAAAACACACTCAAACTGTTGCCATCAGATAAACATTTAGATTACATACCATTTTAAAGGCATAACCAATAAACCAACAAAGGTGTACGTACACACACACACACGTACACCCATGCACACACAGGTAAACACGTGCTTACATACACACACTGAAGTGCTCACATACACACACTGAAGTGCTCTTACATATGAAGACACACACACACTCCAAGACCATACAGGCTCACACTCACCTCAAAACACATGCGTGCACCCAGCACGCACGCACACACTCCCCAAGAGCATATAGGCTAACACTCCAGTAACACACATGCATACACGCACCTGCACACACAGACACACACACACACACAAACCCCAACAGCATATAGGCTCACACACCTACACCCAGCACACACACACACACCTCAAGACCATATAGGCTCACACTCACCTCACGCATATGCACACGCAGTACACCCACACAAACCCCAACAGCATATAGGCTCAGACTCCTCACACACACATACATTCACCCAGTACATGCAAACACACACACACCATGTATACACATATATACATACATGTGCAAATTCCAACATAGATGTAGAGTAAAACATAAACTCTGTTACAAACCATTTCAGTGGTACAAATAAAATGGAACAAATCTAAAAGAGAGAAAACTGAGCCACCAGAGCTATTACTTAAGAATTGCAAGCAGTTCCCGGACCCTAGGTGTGACTTTGTCTTGGGTTGTACTAATGTTAAACATGCCACGCTGGATAAAAGTCCATGGGTTACGTGCTGCGGTGGGGTATTCAACATTAAAAACAAAGAAAGTCTTGAAACAGATATCCAAGGCCTTGATCAGTGAGTCCAGTTCATATGTAACATCTTCAACAACTACAAAAAATCTGTTTGCTGAAAGGAGTGTCTCACCCAGAGCAACAACACATGGCTGCCGAGTTGTTCCTTGCTTGAGACATTCATCGTTTTTGGATTTGAGAAGGCCACGTATATCTGTTGTAGGCTGGAATGACAGAAAAAAAAAAAAATCATGATTATACTTTGTTCAATCCTTAACAAATATCGCTCCAATCTGTATGTAGTTGAGGCTGCTTAATCTATTTACGTCTATGTACAGTACTCTTGGTTTATTCTTGATTTACAAACCTAATAGGCCTACTGTATATATGGGCCAGTAAGGGCCTTAGGGTCTAGCATGGATAAACCAGCCCCTCATACTTCATTTCATTCTGTCCAGAGGGTCTTGAACAGATGGCATAAGAAACGATTTCTTCCTGGAGGTGTGGACTCTGCTGCAGTTTAAAACAAGTGGCTCTGACTCTGGTCATCAAGTATGCAATTAGCCTACCTAAGACTACAATTCAAAATGTTGCACACAAAGTCAACGTCCCTCACGAAAATTCCCTCTGTTCGCTGATTGGTTCGGCCATGGCTCTACTGAATACCTGCATTTCAGTATGTACAGAATGAAATTCGAGGAGGCGGGTTTACCCAGGCTACTTAGGGTCTAGGGGCAAAGTGTAACAGGTTAAACAGCAAAACCTACATATATTCTAAAAGCTATACTCTCTAGATGTGATTTAAAATGCATTGAGACATGTACCAACTTCCTCCAGTTTTATTATGCATTTCAGTGAATTAGTGCACTAATCTGTGCTGTATCACAATGCACCCACTCCTCCCAACAAAGTAAATTTCTGAGAGGTCCGACTATACTAAATATGAGCTTCATTAGTTAAAAATAATCAGATGAGTTGTTAGTCAAATTAAAACAATCATTAAATTTAAAAAATATGTTTGGCGACATTCTTTTTTGTATTCCTATTCCTTATGTGGTTTGTGCTGCACATATGAACACACCTTCCTCAGTTCAATGAAAGCGTTCTGTCCTTCCATCAGGGTTGGCTTCCATTTCTTCCCATTCTGTGTTACTACTGTGGATTTCGGTGGAAGAAGTGGCAGTAGCAGATATGCCACAGTAACAGCAATTTCTTCTGCAAGGGATGAGACACTCAGTATGAAGTACGAATGTTTCCACTAGTACATGTCCTATAGATCAGGAACAATATTCACAAATAATCTTAATGCTAAATATAGCTCAAAACAATTTCAGGAGACAATAAAATAATTGGTGTGTCAATCATTACCTGAGGATTCTATTTCTGCTTTAAATTCATGCGTGCCATCATGAATGCATTTTAGTAACAATGAAATTGAGAGATTTTTACCTGGTCCTTTACCAGGTCCTTTACCCCAGAGGGGACTGACCAGATATTGCAATGACCCTGTCCGTCTGTGTGTGTCTGTGTCTGTCAGTGTCCGCCCAGTTGGGGTCAGGGCAGGTTGCCATCTCTGATTGCACTTGTTTATTTTATTTTTGGTCAACTCTGTAATCTGGATGCATCTGGTGCTTTGACTTACCTGGGGATGGTGTGAAATTGTCCAAATCTGTATCCTCCTCCATTACTCCTGGTGTCTGTCTGGGGTCTTGCAGCTCAGCCAGGACCCTCAGTGTTGAGCCATCCTTGCAGTCAAGCTTAATTTGATGAAGCAGCTGAGGGGCTATGGTTTCCCATTTTGATGTGAATTTATCCGAAGCGTCTGGAAAAACCCACTGAAAATCCTCATCAATCTAATGGAAAATAAATATATTACAATTCAAAACATCTTGTGCTGTTACCACTAAAATACCCTTTAAGCATTGTTGTTGTACCCAGGTAAACCTCCTACTGTACTACATTTCATTCTGTACATAGAGTCTGGCTGTACTGCATTGAGAAACGACTGCTTCCTGGAGGTGTGGGCTCTGCTGACATTCAAAACAATTGTATCTACCTTCACCCAATTGCTAATGTCTGGTCGTGTATGCAATTAGCCTGGCTATAAGCCTACTACAATGCCTACGCAACTTGCCTTGCCTATCAAAATAATCACACTGAAGAAGCATTGTGAGGATATAAACAGCCTACTCGTCGGCGGCAAAGTTTGCAACATTTAGGTAAACTATACAAACACTAGATGAAGATGTTGGAGCTAGTCTGTCATTGCACCGTGAGATAATTAATGGGATCTTCCAAGTACAGTATACCGACACTTATCAGAACTAATGACATAACCACTGTCACTAGATATTTAAAAACTTTTACTCGGTGCTAGTCACTGACAGTGAAACATTTCTTGTGTTTATTGCATGCACTGTTAATCGAACAGTAGCGCCAGCGTTAATTGCTGTGTTGCTAAATGAAAGCAAGTCATCAGGAGGCTTCACCAACTCTCCACTCACTGTTCTCTGACCATGAATTTAATTGGCTTTGATGACCATCAGTTCACTCAGTGTACAGGATTTGAGGCATGCTGCCTCAATCCATTTGTGCTGAAGATGGCATGCTTGCATTTCAGGCAGAATCATGGTCATGGCGTGTCTGTTGCTCTCGTCTGTCTCAATAGCTCTTGGTCTGTCGTCTCCCCAACGTCCCAGCAAAATCAAATGCGATGGATAACAGTTTAAATGTGTATTACCAACAAGCATGTGGTGTAAATTCGCTATTCATTTAACCTGCAACATGCAGGTTAACATTTAGTTTTAGCCTGTTTTTTTCTGTATTAGGACAGCTATGCTGTTAACTAAATGTTTCCAATGACAGTTTTAGTTTTTGTTAAAAACCATGACACTGACTAACTTAAGACAAAAAAGGTGTCCCAAGAACCAAAATTGAGTGGTGAAACTGCATTGTCCCTGACTGAAATATTAATTAAAATAACAAATCTAGATTTTGTGTGTTTTCTCTCGCTAGCCTCAGTGTTTATTAATGTTTATCCTCAGTGATACGCCACCATTTGGGGACATATACCCCCCCCCCCCCCCACTCAATATTGCACATTTTAAGTATATACCATCCGCCAGCTTAGTGCTAATTTCTGTATTGGAAATCAGGTGAGCGGCCTATATTTTATGTATTAATTCTACTTTTAATTTAATTTCTTTACAATTTTCCGAATAACATGTTATTGATTTTTCATTTCAGTTCCTCTTGGAGAGAGAGAGAGAGAGAGAGTGTGTGAGAGCACATGTGCACCTGTGCTGCTTCCTACCACAAATGATTGTTTAGCAAAGACTTCTGAATTAGCTGAATGACAGGCAATGAGAGGCAACATCTTGCCGCTGACAGATTAAGATCTCTTGAACTATGAAAGGAACAGGCAGAAGATTTCAGACTTGATGTGCTGGCTTGACAATTTGAACAAAAGTGTGCTAACTATCTCAATGCCGTTTCATGTCATGTAGTTTCCTTGAATCGAAATACAATGCCAACGTGAGCTATTCACCATTTCACGCACTCAATTCAAGCCACCTGACAAGCAAATGACATAGGGCAGGGTTTCTCAAACTTCTTTGCGCTGGGGCCCAGTGATGTTAGGCCTTAGTGTTGCAAGGCCCTGCATAGATCTACACCGCTGCGTGCTCACTGAATACGACCCCCGCACCCCACTCCGACCCCGTCGCCTGCCACATGTTTGCATAGATAGATAGATAGATAGATAGATAGATAGATAGATAGATAGATAGATAGATAGATAGATAGATAGATACGATTATGATTCTGATTAGTAGTAGAATAATAACTAGTTATTACTGGTTGTTGTTGCTTATGCCTAAACTTGGCTATTATTAAAGACCGTGGGTTTTGAAATTATTGCCAAATTATATAGGTATACAAAAATCTAGGCCTGATAAATTGAGTATTATTATTATTATTAGTATTACTATTACTACTACTATCAGTATCATTACTATTACTATGAAGCCAAGATTTTTTTTTTTTCACTTTTTGTCTTTTATTTATTTATTTATTTTTTAGAACACCTTTAAACTTCAAACACTGTCTCAATAACGGACTTACGAAATGTCTCACAGAGGTATGTAGAATGGAAAGGCATCAGTGTTTTTACTGCCATCTCACTCAGCTGGGGATACTCATTGCAGCATGACAGCCAGAATTCAGACAAACCAAGTCGACTGAATCTCGACTGCAGACCAGCATCGCACGAGAGCGGGTAGGCGAGTAGGATTTTGAGGGGAAGTACAAATCAAAATGACGCAGTGTTTCAGTAAGGTGTTGTGCGATCACTACCGGCACCTGTCCCAAATCCACACCTTCATCAGCCAGAGACGACAGACAGCCGAACATGTCAAACACACCTCTGTTAACCCTGTTGGTCCAGACAGAAAGCTTCTTTTTGAAAGCCATGATTTTATCGTTGGCTTGAAAAATGTCACAGGATTGGCCTTGAATCGACAGATTTAACATGTTAAACTGGTCCAAGATGTCAGAAAGATAAGCTACCTTTATAATCCAGGACTGATCCTGCAGGTGATTAGCAAGATTGGACTGTTTATGCGTCAAGAATGCCTCAACCTCATGCCTCAACTCATACACTCTGGACACTACTTTACCCCGTGACAGCCAACGAACCTCAGAGTGCAAAAGCAGATGAACATGGTCTGCACCCATCTCGTCACACAGAGCCGCAAATAGACGAGAATTTGTCGGATTGGCCTTAATGAAGTTCACTATCTTGACTACTTGATTTAACACTTCATGAAGCTCTGTGGACAGACGTTTAGAAGTAAGCACCTCTCGATGAATAACACAGTGCGTTGCTTGGACTGATGGTGAAAAGGCTTTAACCCGAGCAACAACTCCGTTGTGTCTACCGGTCATAGCTGCTGCCCCATCTGTGCAAACACCGACGCAACGCTCCCACGTCAACCCATGCCCAGAGATATACCCATCAAGCACACGGAATATATCCCCAGCGGTTGTGGTCCCTGGCAGTGTTTTACAGAACAATAAATCCTCATGAAACCGGCCCTCATGAGCATATCTGATGTACACCAGAAGCATAGCCAGGTTAGCAATATCTGTTGTCTCATCCAACTGAATAGCAAACCAGTCAGATGCTTTTGCCCTCTCTATAACTTGCATTTCGATGTCTGCCGCCATGTCATCAATTCGGCGACAGACTGTGCCGACAGAGGGATATTTTTTACTTTGGCTGCGGCAGCCATAGACAGTAGAAGAGAATGGACTGAGGGATGGCGTCGTTTTCAATGGGAGCCGTTGAAGCACGATTTTGGGATTTTTAATTGGTCACAATGCAACTGCGCAAGTGTGGGGTGACGTACGGTCACGTCGGCCAGCGAACCCAAATACTATAAATTGAGTGGTAGATGCTCAATCACAAATCATACAGCGTACGATAATTTTCTTAATAAGTATTCTTCTACCGTTATAGCTGCAATCACTTAGTGGAATGGGGGGCTAATATTGTATGTGGGGACTTGATTCTTCGTCAACTAACTTTGGTTCCAGGCAGTCTTGCAAGCCAGCATGTCAAGGGAGCTAGCTAGTTAGCATGTAAACTACAAGCTATAGTGTGTAGCTTAGCTTACCAGTCTTTCTCAATTCACTTGCATCGAATAGTAAAATCCATAAAGATAGCGATTCTGCTTACAAACAAATACCAAGTTCTACGCTTATTTTTCGGGAAATAGTGATGTAAATGTTTCCCCAACATGAAAAGAAAAGTAAACGAGCATGACTGTGGCTACAGCTTGTTATCCAACCACTACGGTAAATTTTCTCCTGTGCGACAGAAACTCACTAGCCGTCGCATGATTTATGGCGTCATTTTTAGCATAATTTCAGATAAACGTTTCTTACAAGACAATAACATGAACGATTTCTGATCGAAGCAAATATGTTTTGCTGTGCCCTCTCCGGTTTACAACAATGCCAATATCAAGGTACGGATGGCTTCTCATGTAAAGTTGTTTGATTTCAAAGTGACGCTAAAATGAATGGAAGTCAACGGAATGCTACATGCTATTGGTCATTTTCCGGGTTGAGATTTCCCCATGGGTGCTTCAACTTCCGGATATATTCCTACCCCCTTGGCGGCAGCTGAACCCAACACCTCATTGCATGCACTAACTATGGAAGGCATAATTAGCTTCTCTCCAATTGTGAAAGGTGCCTGGCATTTGGAAATGTGGTGTGAAATCATGTACGATGCCTTCGTTCGCTTTTCATTCTCGGTCAGATTACTTTTCAACACTTTAGTTTGGGTGGTCAATTCATCAGAGGAAAAAATCCTCTGATTTATCCTTAAGATGGGAATGTTTAGTTTCTTCATAGCCTCATTGCTTAGCATGATTTGGCAGATGACACAGATTGGTTTCGGGGGGGAACTATCACTGGAAATGAAGCCTAATTTGATGTACGAAGGGTCGTAGTTGCGAGTGAATGGGCGATATTTTTTAGCCTCTGGCTCGTGTTGTGAATTCTCACTATTAGATGGACGCTTTCCGAAGAAAGAGTCGAGACTAGCTTGCTTTGAACATGCCATGTCGCTCCTGTAAAATGTGTATGCGCGAATGAATGGACCTGGGACTGAATGAGTGAGGGCAAATTCGCAGCGGGAAAACTGAACATTCTAGATTCGAATGTTGAGAAAAGTTATGTTGGGGTGGGCGGTCCGTGGCTGACAGTAACAAAAGCGCTGAAAGCAGGGCCAGCCAGACAGAATCGCTCTTCCACATAATTTGATTGGCAGTGACAGTAGTTAAAGTGATAAATTATAAAATTATAGTGCAAAGTAGGTTGGCTGGCGGCCCGACGGTAATCTTCTGGCGGACCGGTACCGGTCCGCGGCCCATAGATTGAGAAACACTATGTTAAAACCAAGAAAGACGAAAACCTCAGCAAAGTTTATGTACTTTAATTGTCTTATCGTGTTCTCTACAGCCATAGCAGATGATGAAAACGTGTTTGATTTAGAATGATAAACATTATGAGGGGAAATGCGATTTACCTAACAAGTGTGATCTTACACACGAACGCCCATTTTCTCATCTGCGCGCGGAGTCGGCTTATCAAAGACAAAATGGCGAACACACTAGCTTCACGCCAAGGTCATATGCATGCATGCCACCAAGTCAAATCTAAACTCAAAACTAATTTGGAAATGATCACGCGAGTGACAATTTCAGCACCCAGAGCGAGTAATCGAAGCCTTTTTTTGAGACACACAAGAAAATTGTGCACAAATTATCGCCACCTCTGTTACATCTCAACAATATTGGAAATTAGGTTACCTCACAACAACGAATCCATCGAATTAAGCATTATTTAAAAAACGAGGGTATGTGAACAGTTAACACTAGCAGCTACAGAGTTATCAATATCCGATAACCGAAGACGAATCTAATAGTTCGCTGCACTGTAGACTAGTTGTGCCATTGAGCCATTAGCATTTTTTCTTTTAAGCTAACCTAACTTTGCTACAGGGCTCCTGTCCATTACAGTTGGAGTTGGTAAATAATATAATATCGATAAAGACGTTACACACCTTGAAATGTTGACACGAGGCTCTCCATTCCCCATTCCGTCAATGCATTTATGACAAATTCGTCCATAAAAATCCGTGGTCCGTGCTCCGCTCATAAAAGATGATCTGCTCCGTCCTCTTCCAATCTGAGATATGGTTCTAGCCGTTGGTTGCCATAGCATCTAGCTCACGTAAGCAACTTATGGCGGCAAAAGTAGATGACGTAATGATGTCATCTCAGATTAAAAAAAAGCATGTGTCCATGTCCAATCACCATTATGCAAGGGAGGAAATCCTTACCTATATGAAGTCAAAACTCTTGAAAGTCTGTAGATCCAACTTCCATAGGCTTTTATGACTAAAGAAATGTCCACTTCAAACAACTGACACAATTCCAGCTGGTGGCATGGTCCACACAAAATTTAAGACCTAACTAAATATAGCCTATTAGACTACTAATATTTCCAACTTTTTAAGACCCTGAATATGGTTCATTGATGCACAACCCATATCTCTCGGTTAAAGCAACACAGCTGTGCAGCTACACAATAATAGGGAGGGAAAGTGGAACACAGCGATCCTAGCGGTGGCGTTCCTATCCCCAGAGCGAACCTATTAAAAATCCCATAGACCGATTTTTAAAAAAATCCCACAAAGGTATGACACGGAACTTGTGCACCAGACATATTTTTCAGGCTATATATGGGGATTATCTACTTACTGTGAAAGTATTGTGTGAAATTTCGTCCTATTTTAAAAAATCTAAATTGTGCCTAACTTGTCATAAACGGACTACAACTTTGAGTCACTCCCGTTACGTCAGTAAACACAAGTTCACCATGCTGTAATTCGTAACTGATTGCAACCACGGAGAAACAAATGAATGCCAGTTTTCACATTTCATAAAGATTCCATAAAGCTACGGTTGTGGATTCTTATAATCAGATGAGTTTCATGTACACAATCATTGGATTTCACTTACTTCTCTCGCCGGCAGCTAACTGTTAGATTTGGGCAGGCGCCAGATTTTGCGGTGATGTCATACACGCACCTATCATTCAGTGTAGTCCTTTATCAGCTTTTTAATTAACATTAAAAACAATTCAGATTAGTGAAAAAAAGAAAGTATGACCACCTGAATCGATAGAACTGCCCAGCATGCATATCATATGAAAGCCACTATCTTAACTTTGGAGTGTGAGCCGAAATGTAATTGTTTGAAGAAAAAATCCCATTAATTTCGATAGAGGTGGGGAACGCAACCAGCAGGGGGCGATGAGATTACTTTCCCTCCCTATAGGCTTAGTTATTTAATTCTCTTAAAGTGACAGTTGACCAATTAAATTGGTTGTTGAGCAAAAGCTCCAACTCCAACTAATGAGATTGGTTAATAAATAACCTATATGTTGGTTGTCTTTACAAACATTTTAGTTAAATTAACCAGTAATTGCTTAACTAATGATTTTGGTTAAAGAATAACTAATGTATTGGTTTAATAATTACCAATGTATTCGTTTAATTAACCAATATCTGCTTAACCATTGATATTAGTCGTTTTTTTAACCAATCTGTTTTTAGAGTGATGGGAGCGAACGGCTAACACAAGAAAGGTCAGAGGTGAGGTGAAAGAGGGGCATGTGAGAAACCCTGAGCAGACCAGCCCAGAAATAATATTTGCATGCCAATTAAGTTAGGTTAACTATCCTGGGGGGTAGTTTTACACAGTCAAACACACATAACCAAAGGACTACAGAGAAGCACATCATAATTAGACATTAATAGAGAAAAAGAGTTCACACGTCACAGCCAGCCGAAATTCATGGTAAACACACCAGAGACCTTATTGGGATCGTACAAACAAAAAATCTTTTTCATATCACAACGAGCATCTACTTTGCCCCTCATTGCTGCTTGCAGCTACAGGCCTATTTCAGTAATAATCATCTATAAGTGCACCTAGGTCATGTATATTTTATAAAGCTGTATATTTAATGTAAGACTCAGCACCAAATAATCAGGCTACATTAATTTTGCTGTGCAAAATAAAAAACAAACAGATAAAGGCTGTTGAGTAAACCTTATAAAGTGTATGTATGTATTTTATGTGAGGGTGATATTTTAAGGGTTTTTGGGGGATTTTGAGGGGCAGATTTTCTGATTCAATTTTTTCTGATACTATTCTTTGTTAAGCTGTGTCCGGTCAGTCAGTTGTAGGAACAGTAAATCTCATGGATTTATGTGGCACCAAGAAGTGTAGACAAGAGTTCTGCAGAAAAGAAAAAGTAGACAGACAAACTTGATTGTTTTTCTGTGTATAACGCTTTCTCTAGCAGACCCCTTTCTTTCTCTCTCTCTTTCTTTCTTTCTCTCTCTCTCAGAGGCAGAGAGAGAGAGAGAAACACACTTAGCATTAAACAGCAGAGTGTGTGTCTGTGTGTGCTGTGAGTTATCTGGTTTTCACTGAACCACATGGAAATCCCATTCAGACTTTTCTTAGTCGATGCCTTAAGACAGTGGTGCCCAACCTTTTTTTAACCAAGATCTACTTTTGAAGTTGATGGTATGCCGAGATCTACCAAGTCAAAACAATGGCCATAATTTCCGATTCCGAATGGCAAAATTTATTGTGCACCTATATAAAATATGTACATAACAGAACAACAACAACCTAAAATCCTAAATAATACAATGCTAAATTCTAAATGCTAAAATGCTAAATGCTAAAGTTATAAACATATTTATTTGCACACACACACACTCATCTTCAAGTATACTTCAGTTATGCACATACAATTCAACCACAGTTTATACAGGCTGTGCACACTCAGTTGGCATCTTTTTTATGTGTGCAAGCAAGCAAGGTTCATTAGATCAGTAATGTAAGCTTTTCTCAGTGTGTGATATAAAATACTGTATACAAATTGACAAACAATTATATTGTATACAAATTGACAAACATTCATAGAAAGACATCCGTATTGGCTCATGCTTTTATAATTCCAAGGAACTGCAGACATTTTATGTGCACGCGCACACACACACACCATGAAGGAAACATTATCAAACAAAGAGAAGAAACAAGCAGGCCAGCACACACATGCACAGGCATGCGCACACACACAAAGAGGGGGAGAGAGAGAAAGAGAGAGAGAGAGAGTGCAGACATAATGAATAGAGGAAGAAAACAAACAGGCCAGGCAGCATGACTAAAACCATTGAGTGATGTTTATCTACCCTAGTGGGACTTCTGGCACTGGGAGGATGCAGCTAGTTTCTCATAGTCACAGTAACAGCTGTGGCAGTAACAGCTAAGTGCCAGTCTTAAGCAGGCCGCAGGGTGGTCATCAGTGATTGTGGACTTGTACTTAGACTTGATGATTTTCATGTCTGAAAAGGCAGACTTACACAAGTATGTTGATCCAAATAGGGCAGTCAAATTCAGTGCACATTGTCTGAGGTTGTGGTACTTTTCTTCCAGCAGGAGATTCCAGAATTTGCCATTCATGCCAGGTGTTGCTCTGGATTTGATCTCAATGTCATTTTGCAATGAGAGAATCTCATTCTTAACAGCACAGCCATCCAGGTTGAAGAGTGATACTACTTTGGACGTAATACAATCCACATCAATACTGTCACCAAATGGAAAACAGAGAGAGCTGGCAACAGGCTGAATGGATGCAAAGTCAGTAAACCGCCTCTCAAATTCTGACAAGATGCTCTGCACCTGTTGCTCATAACGAGCACTCAGCACACAGTCTCTGCCCTGACGCTGAAGTTCTGCCTTCATGTGCGGGAAGTTCGGCAGATCACGCTGGTGCAATCTGCTTGATAGAAGGTGTAACTTGCTTTTAAACGTGTCTACAGAACTGATCATGTTCACGGTGTGTTTTTTCTTACCCTGCAGCTCTAGATTCAAGTCATTGAGTTTGTTAGTCAAATCGCTGAGAAAAGCTAAATCCATAAGCCACTGGCTGTCTTCTAGCTGTGCATATTCAGCATGGTTTGAGAGTGTCAAAAATGTTCTTATTTCTGGCAAAAGTTCAAAAAACGTTCAAGAAACTTGCCTCTGCTCAACCACCTCACGTCTGTGTGCAGCAGCAGATCTGTGTGTTCTGCACCTGTCGCCTCCAGCTGTGCACGGAACAACCACCTTTGTAGACTCCTGGCAATTTTCGTAGCAACATCCATTACGTCTTTCATGTGTAAAATCTTCCCACACAGCCCCTGCTGATGAATTATGCAATGGTAACTTAGAAAATCTGGGAAAGATTCAGACTGCTTGCACAATGCAAAGAACCCAGCTGTACGTCCAACCATTGCTGGAGCCCCATCAGTTGTGATGGAGACAAGTTTGAAGAGGGGCAACTGGCTTTTATTGACAAACTCCATGAAAATGTGAGAAATATCTGCGTCTCGTGTGTGCCCTTTTAGAGACAAAATGGTCAGCAGCTCTTCCTTTGCACTCATGTCCTCAAAAACCATCCTAATAAAAACACATCCACAACATCAGTAGATTCGTTGAATTTTAAAGAAAAAAACACTGACGTGTCAATATCATTTCTTAGCTGCTGTTCAATATCCCCCGCCATTGCTTTGCATCGCCGTGTGACAGTGTTTCTGAATAACTGCAGGTCCTGAATAGCAGACATAATCTCATTTTTATTTTTGAAGTCAGCAAAAAGGGCATCTGCGGCCTCTAAAAATGCTTCTTTCACAACCTCACCATCCTTGAAACATTTCTTGCATTTTGCGAGAACATGACTGACACGATAAGATGCTATGGTCACAGCCTTATTCTTGTTGTTGGGCCTAGTAAAAACTGCCTGTCTTGATGCTAACTGACTCTTCAGTTCCTGAACTGAAAGCTATGCTGCATTTTTCTATGAAGGGTCAATCTATATACAACACAACGACTAACTGGAACTTGCAGATGAACATACGTGATAAGTAAACTACACATGAACAATAAACACTACTGAAAAAATAGTGAACTTGCACAGCGCTGCCACACGCGCGCTGATAACGCTGCTCCAATTAAAGTCGGCCTTTTCAACACTGTGGGAGCAGGGTTGCGCTTTGGCAAATAAATTGGATGTGCATCCTATGATACCCCAAATCGTCGCACTGCAGAATAAACGTTCCAACACACCAGCAGCAACTCCAGACGAGTACTGGCGACTAAAAAATTTTTCCTCCCGTTTGTTGACCATCTGATTACAGAAGTGACAGATCGCGTCTGCCTATCGCTTAAGCCCCAGTATTTGCTGCCAGACAAACTCTCGCCCTTGTCCGACACTTTATAGGTAGAAATAGGAGGAATACGAGGACCTAATGCCCAACTTGGCTGCTGTTGACACTGAGCTAGAACTGTAGAAACAGTTAAATGAACTCCACCCGGAAAAACACAACATTTGCTCAAGTCCTCGAGACTACTGATTTTTTTTATCCAAACATTCACAATATTCTTTAAGTCTTGCTGACAATTCCAGTTTCCACAGCGTCTGCCGAGCATTCTTTCACTTTCAGTTGAATGTCATTGTTGTGTACAAGTACAGTTAGAAAATGCTGAGGTTGATTTATTAGTGTTATTAAGACATGCCTGTGTCCTATTTAGCTGTATTTTCTATAATAATCCAATGGCTTTTTAGATAACTATAAACATTACATAGGAAATAATAGGAAGTGCCTTATAAGTTCAACTTTTCAGAAGCAAAGTTACTCATTTTGGCTTGCACAAGATCCAACTACTGAGTACTCCGCGGTACTCCCCCCGCCCCCAAATAAGAAAACATATAAATTGCTGCAGTACTACATGTTTCCAGTTAGCAACATAGCATAGCACAACCCATGCATAACATACGCCTTGAAACAACCAGAGTGTGCTGCTTCGAACATGAATCCATATGAATCAGGCGTTAGTATAGCTTTACGGCTTTCCAGAAGACGTGTTTGCCTGGCACAGTAAGCATAAACTCTGTGACGACAGTAAAATGCAACCCAGCAGAAAGACACTGTTAAAATGTGAGCTATACACATGGCCAACAACAAAGTAAATTCAAGGACGTCTACAGAACTAAGTTGTAAATTAAGTTGCAATCAAAAATACTACAACCCCCCCTGTTCAACAGATTATAATCTGTATATTCAACAGATTATTACTAGCTAAAGGTTTACGCGCCCGGTCAAAAGTGCGCCTTTCTTAAGGAGGTGCTAGCTGTCAGATAGCCCATGATATGAATGAATTTGACCCTATGAATTTGACCCTAGTAGAAGTCATAATACATAGACAGTAAATCCTATGTGAAATGACTTAAGATCCAATGAAAATAATATTCATTGTGTTGTGACTGTCTTGGTAACTAGTGTCACGGCGGGCATATTATAAAGGAAATCCGCTGTCCTATCTTTATTTGGGGCAGCTATGACCCACGTGTCTTCTTGCTAGTAATACTGACATCTTGCTTAGTTTAATTTTACAATTGAATTACAATTACACACACACTGGACTGAACAGGACTCATCCAGTCGTGCATGTCTATAGTAGTTGACTGGAGGTAGCCTGCGATGGAATTCTTGACTAATGTATCATTTGTTCATGACATTGGGGGAGGGGTAGCCACCGAAAGCATACTGTAAGTGTATAAACTCGGTGCTCGCGCCCAGTTCTCTACGTCTCTTTGTCTCTCTCAAATTCAATTTAAATGTAAATGCGCTTTATTCACATGGCATCATATGTTGCATTGCCAAAGTATTCGGTGACAACAATAATAATTAAAAAAAAAAAAAAACATCTCTCTCCCCAACATTTCTCGCGATCGACTGGTAGACCGCGATCGACTGGTTGGGCACCTATGCCTTAAGACAAGCATCAGCTCATTTAGCTTCTAAAAATATTTAAAATCTGGAAAAATACACATTGGAAATATTTCTCCTATTTCACTAGTGACAGGGATTTGTGTGACGCCCACAGACAAAGTGGCTGTCAGCATGTTCTCTGTAAAGCTGTCCACAGTATGTCATTAGCCCAGCACAAGGCCAGAAAGTTCTACAAGACTGCAGAGACTGCATGTTAGTACACACTCAATCCTTTTTATTGTCACATCATGAGCAATGAACCAAGTAAGGTCCATCTGTTCAATCACACCGTTTGCAATAAATCTTGTACGCGCAACGAGCATGTACACAAGTAAAAGGAAAGTATAAAATTAAGGGTGCTTGGAAGTTGTTTTTCCTAATAGTCAGTGAGTGTACGTTTTACCTCTGTAAGGTCTGTTACCACCGTTTTCCTCTGTAAGGTCTGTTAGAGTTACTGAAAGTGCAACAAAAATAGTGTTCTGGATTTGCCCTTGGATATTTTATAGGAGAAATAAGAAAACTGAGATTATTGTGTTTTAATGACAGGATCACTGGAGGGAGGAGTGCTTCTGGAGTCCTATAAATGTGTCCTTTACCATTTGGGAATGTTGACTGTCCTGCCTGCAGCACCAAAGGAAATCTCAGTGCAGATTTGGATTAAAAATGCCAATGGCACAAGAGAACACCCAGCATAAGAGTTAACTTCTGAACAGATCCACGTCTGATCTAGAACACTGGCAGTTTTTCAGATAAATAAAAAGCGTGCATCTGGTGATTTTGCTTTTATGGATTGATTTTACAAGCAAGATCAAATGGAAATGAAAAAAAGGTTTTCATGAAATTGGTAAAAAATATTTTAGTATATATACTAATAATGCATAATATATACTAACACACACATGCAGTGTATATCCAGTTTTATGATAACAGATCATGTCATGTTATGGTGAGCTTAAGTGAAAAATACTCCACTTCAACAAACTTGATGCAGAGGTATAAAATGCATGTGGAGCCTCTACTTATACTAATTCTCCACACTGCATAGAAAAAAGGAGTACAAGACAGTGTGAGAGGAGTTGCAGTGAGCGAGACTCTAGACACTAGTGCTCTCAAAAAAGCTCTGTTTCTTAAGTTATAACATCTTTAAAGTGTGCCTGTGTGTGTGTGTGTGTTTGTGTGTCTGACTGTGTGTATGTGTGCACATGCTGTGTATGTAAGACAAAGGGTTCTTTTTCTATCTCTTTAACACACACACACACACACACACACATACATACACATTTTGTCACATTTTGTCATCCACATTCCCAGTGCGTTTCCTGCTCCCAGTACCTCCTTGCTCTCTTCGCTCTGTCTCTGTCTTTTTTTTGCCCAAGTGACCTCCTTGTCCACTTAGATTCTACTGCTATTTCTGTTGGTTTCTGCAGGCCAGGTGCACACACACACCACACACTCTTAAATGTATTTATTTTTTCTCATGTCCATCCAGTGTTTCCATCTTGCTCCACTCTAGAAACAGTAATGCACTAGTGTAAATTTGTACTACTAGATAATAAAGTCCTGATATTTGCATTATGTCTTTTTTTATATTCGAGTTTAGCCCACAGCAATGACACATATTTGTGTCTTTCTCTGTCTCTTCACTCTTTCTCTTCTCCTCATTTTCTACATTTTCCAATCCTTTCACTATTTTATTCTCCTCAACTTTCTCCCTTTCCCTCTATCCCCTCATTCTTATTTCTGCAACCTTCACCTATCTCCCTGGATATTACCTCTTCTGACTTCTCATTCCATCCCACTGTTCTCTGCTCCTTGTGTTCATTCACCTGTTCACATCTGTCCTCTTTTGCCTTTTTACATCCCTCATTTCATCTCTCATCCCCTCTCCCATTCACACCCTCCTCCCTTTCTTCCTCATCTCCTTCCATGTATCTCTTACTTTTTTTCTGTCTCTCTCTCTCTCTCTCTCTCTTTTTTTCCCTCTTGCCCAATTTTCTTCTCATTCAGGTATTCACCATTTGGATGGCGCTTATTTTGACAGTAACAGCAGATCTCACCTGTGACATGTACCTGTTGCTGTCCACCAACATGTCAGGTGAGCCCCTCACCTTATCTCACTTAACCCCCCTTTATGGAAGCCAAACACTGTCTAGTCACATATCACTGTCCAGTTACTCTGCTGTCCCAAAGACCAGCCTCTGTGTAGGACATTTAAGAGTAGTACAGTATGTACACAGCTTTGCCTTACCCGAATGGTTAGAATCCTGTGGTCAAGTGTGTCAAATACAGCAGTAACTAACAGTATCTATAGGTATTGCTTTCACAACCAATCTTTATAAAATTATGTACTACTTGGAGAGGGTTACCTCCTATAAATATCTTGGCAGATGGCTAGATCAAAAGCTTTAATTTAAAGTGCATATTGATAATGTATGAAGAAAACTTACAACTTAGTATGGATTCTTTGCCTTCCTTAGAGGTTTTTAAAGGTGTCATTAATAAGGTGTGCACTGAAGAGTGTCATTGCCTTTGGAACCATGTCACTGTCACATTTTAACTCTTTCTAGCCGTTGTGTCTGTGTAAGTGTGTTATCTGTGTCCATGTTTTATGTCAACAATTTTCTATTGTCTGAAACTGTTTCCTTGCCACCATTATGACTAGGACTCTGTAGCAGAAGAGAGGCTTAGTCTCAACAGTGGTGTTCAGACCATCAGGCCAACATGGCCGTGCCGGGGCCAAGGAAAGGTAGCTGGATAGAAGTTAGACTATTCGTGATGTCGACTGATTTTGGTTCTTCTTGAAATCCAGCGTAGAGTGAAGATGCACAGGGCGAAAAGGCTTTTTTTGGGGATATTTGTAGTCACATATTTCTGGATATTTAAAGTATATATAAGGAGATATATTGATGGATACGCTCTGAATACATTTTGCCAACACTAAACAGCAGCGCTATCATCAAACATTTTAGCCTACTCCTCTACAGTTTCAAAACATGACTCTCCACCCATTTTCTTTTTGAGGTAGATGACTTGAGGCAGGAACTCGGTTAAGAGGGTGATTTATTTTTCAACCACCGTTGGCACCCAAGTGCAATATTTACAGTGAAAGTATTTACAAAAATAGAAAATAAACAATAACACGATGAAATGACACGAGAAATGCAAAATGCAAATAAATGCTAATAACTAAAGTAAATCAAAATAATAGCTAGCTCAAAACACCTATAGCAAACCAATACGTTTCTCATACACTGAGCTTGAAGCCTACCATACACCAGGTCCTTACGCATCAATGGCTTAACCAACACTGAAAACAGCACCCCTTTTACAGAGAGCTACTCCCGCGCCTCCAGTGGACCATACCACTTACACAGGTGAGACGGGGTGGAAACATTGTTTGCAAAAAGTACACAAATGCACCATACTATTAATATACACATAGATTTCCCTGACACCGGAGATAATACTACATACATTGAGCATAAATTCAAACAACAATTGCACCCACTGCAGGGGCAGCTGCGGCCTAGTGGTTAGGGAGTTGGTCTTGCAATCGGAAGGTTGCTGGTTCGAATCCTGCCCTACCCATGGTTGAGATGCCCTTGAGCAAGGCATCTAACCCCACACTGCTCCAGGGACTGTAACTGAAACCCTGTAAATATCTGTAAGTCGCTCTGGATAAGAGCGTCAGCTAAGTGTAATGTAATGTAATACAATTTAGGCGCTACCATTCAGTGGGACGCGCACCTCTCGGTGAACGCGAACGCGCGCCTGACACAAGGCAGAGCAGCATAAGAAGCAGGCACTGAGGGTGCGCGCTCCTAGCCTGGGTATCGCAACTTGTCAATGCTCTGTGAGCATTGGTCTGGCCAAGCTTTGTTGGGAACCCATTTCTCAGAAGGTGGGCTTAACCCGCCTCTTTCAAATGCCTCTGTTTGCTACTGGACAAAGCTTAAACCAATCACACCCCTCTGTCGTATACGCAGCGAAGGAAACTGCTTGACCCAAACTAAAAGTAGTAGTAGCCTGTAGTCATATAGAAATGGCGTTAAATGATTTTTGTCGGACTTGTGAGGTGAACATGAGAGTGGCTGGTGTTTTTGGTCATTCAATATTGATATTTGAAAAACGGATCAGTGCGAATGACCACAACAACAGGGATCGAGCAAAGCCCCATCGACTTGGCTACCAGCGAGGCTAACTGATAAATTAAACTTTTACTGAAGCCGGTTGGTAGCATTGCGAAAACGTCCTTTCCCTTAACAAATGCTTCAAGGGCTGCCCTTTGCTCTATTTTCAGAGAGAACTTCCCTTTGAATTCGTCCAAAACAGCAGCTACAGCTGCATTGAAATCTTTCCGTTGCTCCAAGTTCGCCATGTTGACATTGAATGAGATAGATTTCCGGTCGTTAAACTACCGTGTCGTTGCTTTTTTGAAATGGTCAATTTTTATTGGCACACATTCCGAGGCGTGAGCAGAAATGGTGTAGACAGGCAGCTTGACCAGACTGACTTGCTCGCGAAATGCAAATGCAGCGTCACAGGCAGTATGGGCACGCCCAGGCTAGCGCGCTCCCTTTCACTTCCTAAAATGCTGCCGGTGGAACAAGCACATTTTTAACTTTGTTGCTATGATGCTAAATAATGTTTTGTGATGTTAAACAGAATAAAGCTAACCCATGTGAACTAGAATCATGTCTGAGACCCGAGTTTGTTGGTAAATGATGCATGCGAACACCTTGTTGCAATGGGTGCAAGGTGAACACCTTGTTACAATGCATGCACTCGCCAAACTTCGTGACAAAGGTATTACTCTGTTAGAGGGAGGAAATTATATGCAGGCGTAGATAGTGACATGATTCATGGCATTGCAGTCCGATGTAATATTATGGGCAACCGTACTCATTTCTCAACAAACATTTCAACATTTAGACAAGGGCCAGGGCTTCTGTGTTAGCCATGTGATGGCGTGACGCTGAGTCGCGGCATCACAGAAACAAATTGCGAACTCAGTGGGATATACTTCACATTAAAGAAACAGCACATTTTGAGAGACATTTTTAGTGTCCATCTGTATTCCTTTGAACCTCCCACTCTGTTTAAATTGGGCGGTACGACTGTGATGGTTTTGCAGATGGGGTGGATGTAAGAGTAATCGTGAAGGCACAGTATCCCAACAGTCTGGAACCATTGGTAGAGGCTAGTGGCATAGGGCCATTAGTATCAACTAGCCCGGAAATGGTCCTGGCCTGGTCCAGCTCGATAGTGTGACCTTTCCTGGCTAAATAAAAGTTTAATAAAAATAGGATCAGGAAGGAGAGCAGAGCGCAGAAAGAGCTTTGGGTGCTAACGACCAGACATTACATTACATTACATTACAGCCTATAATGACCCTGCCAAAGCCAAGGAAACTGTTTTGGAATGCAAAAAGGAGCACATTTGCATGCAACACCCAGCCAACATGAGTGGAGATTGGCAACTGCTGTTTCAAGCCTGTGACGGGGCGCTCTGCTACCGTCACTGCAGCTAGGCGCTGCCAACATATAAAGACTCTGTCCGTTTTTGTTACAGTCTTTACCACATCCTCACATTGCACAATAGTTGCCATAGTTGCTGCTAAGTAGGCCTACATATTTAACATCCAGCACTACGGTAATCGGTACCACAAGGAACAAAAATTTCACTCCGCTACAGTTTTATAATATCATTCCCATACATTTTCACTTGCTGAAAAATTGCACAACACAATGTCTTGTCTGTTTAAATGTTGGGTTTATTTAGCGTTTAAAACATTATTAATTTCTCAGTTTGTCTTACTGCTTTGTTGTCTCGTCTTTGTTTCATGTCTGTAAAAGAGCGTTTGCCGCGACAAGCGGGTTTAAAATGACGCTACGGCTTCCGGGGCAACCGGAAGTAGTTCGTCAATCTTGTTATTTATTTTTTACGCAGTGTTTGGACTGTTGGCATTGTAATATATAATCGATTTGGGTTTAAATATTTTTCCCTGATTTTTGTTTGAGTTTGTATGTGATTTTGTGGCTGTATTAGCAAATTTGCTGTTTTTACCTGGGACTCCCCTGTCATCTTTCACGTAATGGTTTGTGCCAACTAGAGGGGGTGTTCTAGTTTCTATTTAAGTTGCCCCATTCAGTCTTTCAGGAGCTCAGCTCATGATCAGACGTAAGTCCTCTATGCTCTGTATTTGATTCCAGTTCATTGGAGAAATTATAAGTGCTTACAATTATTATTTAGTTACTGTTTAGTTATCGTTTTGACAATCTTGTCAGTTTTTCTTTACATTTGAAAAGTGTTTATTTTCTCTTTATTTTTGTTTAATTATTTTGCTTTATCTAATTTTATAACCTAATTGGGAAAAATAAATGGCCATCTTTCATCCATCTCTTGCCTCTTCTTGAGTGACCATCTTAGCTTAGACTGCTCACGACACGCTACCTTCAACATTTGGTGGCAGCGAACAAGGGAACCAGTGTCCAGGAGCAACACTCACTGAGTAATATGGAGACCCGAGGCAGAGGTATGGCGCCCCTTGCTGACGAACAAGGAAGGGAGCTAGGGGCAAGGCCGAAATCCTCGGCAGTCACGTCTAGGCCTCCCACTCCGGTGGTGGAGGAGAAGACTGACCGATTGGAGAGGTACGTAATGGCGATGATGGAGGCTCAGCGACGACAGCAGGAGCGGATGGACGTAGAAGCTCAGAGACAGGACCAGAGGTGGAAAGCAATGGAGCACCAGTTCCAGCAGCTACAGACCTGGGTTAGGGGTGAGCAGGAGGCAATGCAGACGGTGCGACAACCACTCACCAATCAGCAGGAAGTCGACCCGCTCTACTCCCGCCCCTCTTCAGCCCTGGACCCACTCCTTGGCATGCCCCCTCTGGATATACATGTACCAACTCCACAGCCACGTCCAGGCCAAGTTCCAGCGCCCAGAGGACAGAGCTCTCTTGACTCATCCCGCTTCGGCCAGACCACACCTCTTGCTCTCCAGCAGGGATGGAAACCCCCAAAAATGTCTCCGTACAACGAAGACGAAGACATTGAACATTATTTAACCACTTTTGAGCGGCTTGCAGTAGCTAGCCAGTGGCCTCGCGAAGCTTGGGCATTGTACCTCGTGCCCTTGCTAAAAGGAAAGGCCAGAGCAGCATACGTGGCCATGAACGTCGAAGACAGCCAGGATTATGACAGGGTGAAACAAGCCATTCTTCGGAAATTTGAAATCAGCGAGGAGACCTATCGCCAGCGCTTCCGATCTGATACTATCTTGGAGGGCGAGACGGCGAAAGAGCTCCACGCAAGACTTAAAGACCTTGCTGAGAAGTGGCTAGACCCGGGGAGGCGGACCAAGGAGGATATCTGTGACCTCATTGTACTGGAGCAGTTCCTGAACATGCTTAGCCACGAGCTGCAGGTGTGGGTGAGAGAGCGCACACCACGCACGTCGGCAGAAGCAGCGGACCTGGTCGAGACATTTGTGGCGGCCAGGCAATCCAGGAGCAGCTACCAGATGGGTCCCCAGAGCTATGGGAGAAGACCACACCAAACAGCCCAGCACGAGCCAGCGAGGACGTCTGCCGGTAAGTCTGTGGGTGGTAGTGGTCGTGTGTTTAAGCCCTCCAACAGCCCTAGTGCCCCCAGTAGTAGTCCCACCCCAGGTAGTACATCTCAAGGTCCTGTCTGTCATGGTTGTTGTCAGCGTGGTCACATTAGGCCTAACTGCCCTGTGAGTAGGGTAACTAACTCCCGTCTGTGTTACTGGCCTGCCCCTAGTGAGTGTGTGCCATATACCCCAGCTGATGTTACTGTGCCTGTAAAAATAGGTGGTAAGACACTGCAAGCTTTAGTGGACTCTGGGAGTAGTCAGTCTTTTGTGCTAAAGTCTTGTTTAAAGCCCAGTTTTCAGTCTGCGGGTAAAGTGAGGGTGCGTTGCATCCATGGTGATGAATTTGAACATTTGACCGCAGAAGTCCCCATCGAAATTAACGGCCAGATGTATGCATTTACTGTAGGACTGCTGGAGAAATGCCCACACCCAGTAATTCTAGGCCAGGATGTCCCTATACTTACCGAATTACTACAGTGTAATAACACAGTCTTGGGTTGTGTAGTTACCAGGGCACAGGCCAGAGATGCACTGGATACTGATTATTGGTCTGAGTTGCCTTTTTCCACTGATGGCAGTAAGTTAAAGAAGTCAAGGTCAGAGAGACGCAGGGCTAAGGTAGCTGGTACCATTTTGTCTGAGAGCCTGTCCTGTCCGCCACTAGAGGGCGATGAGGTCTCGTTAGCTGACTTTGGTAAGTCCCAACAGGAAGACTCTTCCCTTAGCTCTTGCTGGTCCTCTGCTAAGACCCTTGATGAGGCCAGGGAGGCTATGGCAGAGGGTGATGTGTGTTTTTTTGTGAGGGAAGGGAAGCTATATAATGTAGAGGGTGTGCTGATAGAGAGCAGCTGGTCGTTCCTCAGGCTCTCAGGAGCAAAATTTTATGTCTGGGTCATACTGTTCCTTGGGCCGGTCATCTAGGCAAGGAAAAGACAGAGGGCAGGATACTTACCAGATTTTACTGGCCAGGCTTTCACAGAGACATAGTAGAGTACTGTAAGTCTTGTCCAGAATGCCAGCTCTCCTCAAGATCCATTAGAGGCATGAAGGCTCCCCTCATCAGTCTCCCTATAGTTGATGTTCCCTTTCACCGCATTGCCATGGATGTAGTAGGACCCCTTGAAAGAAGCAGGGCAGGTCACCGCTACATCTTGGTAATTTGTGATTACGCAACACGTTACCCTGAGGCATTCCCACTGAGAAATGTTAAGGCTAGGCAAGTAGCCAATTGTTTAGTACAGTTGTTTTCCCGTGTGGGGATCCCCAAAGAAATCCTGACAGATCAGGGCACTAACTTCATTAGCAAGACCTTGAAGCAGGTGTACTCACTGTTGGGCATCCGGGGTATCAAAACCACACCCTATCACCCGCAGACTGACGGCTTGGTGGAGCGCTTCAACCAAACCTTGAAGTCAATGCTGCGGAAGTTTGTGTCTGAGTCTGGGCCTGACTGGGACCAGTGGCTCCCTTATCTGCTGTTCTCCTACAGAGAGGTCCCGCAGGCATCCACCGGGTTTTCCCCCTTCGAGCTGCTGTACGGCCGGGAGGTGAGGGGCCCGCTTGACATTCTCCGTGAGAGCTGGGAGGGGGACGCTCCTCACCAGCCAACGAACATCGCGAGCTATGTCCTGAGGATGCGGGAGAAGCTGGACCACCTGAGCTCCATGGCCCATGAACACCTGGCCCAGGCACAAGTAAGGCAGAAGACGTGGTACGACCGGACTGCACGTAGTCGCACCTTCAAGTCCGGACAGAAGGTGCTGCTGCTGTTACCATCTTCAGAAAGCAGTCTGCTGGCGAAGTGGCAAGGGCCGTTC
The DNA here is from genome assembly GCA_027475355.1 of Coilia nasus. Lineage (NCBI taxonomy): Eukaryota > Metazoa > Chordata > Actinopteri > Clupeiformes > Engraulidae > Coilia > Coilia nasus. The sequence continues at coordinate 1,418,092 of CM050216.1, read as the reverse complement.
GAGGTGCTTCGTAGGGTGGGTGATGTCACCTATGAGATTGCCACACCAGGGCGGTGCCGCACCAAGCAGACTTACCACGTCAATCTGCTGAAAGAGTGGACGGACCGTCCCTCTAAAACACAACATGAAGATTACCTGGATAAAACCTGCAAAGATGACTGGTACATTAGCATTGGGCTGACACCAAAGAGAGAAATGTTTATACTTTTCATGCTGATTGGGCCAATTTAATTTTTTAATGAAATAGTGCAGCAGATTAGCTGAAGAATCGTTCACTTTGTGATACAAGCATCAAATTTGGCACAATTTCTGTTCTACACTGTTCTTCAGTTTTTTCCAAAAAGCCCGTCAGCCACGCAAAAAAAAACCCAATATGGCTGCCATTTTCCAAGATGGCCGCCTTTCTGTGTGTTCGTTTTCCCTGAATGTGATTGGATGATCCATTTTTAATGATTTCGGTGTCTAAATGTATGTTTCTGGGTATGGGGAATTCAATTCTGCATTAAGAAATTCTAAATTGTGCAGTGTTATGGCGATACAAGTGAATTAATTGTATACATAGTTTTTTGGCACTGAATTTGAAATGGCGTTTCCTAAAAAAACGGAAGTTCAGGAGGAGCGACGAAATTTGTCACGCCCTTCTCGTTAACCTTTTCCGGTAACTTATTCACCGCTCACCTGTCACCTCTGCTTGCTCGCCTGTTTTCCAGTGTTGCTCCTAAGGATGCCTTACTCTGATCGCTGCTCGGTAGCCAACACCAACATTCCCCAACTACTTCAAACCGCCAGCAGCTACTCTAAATATTTTCTCCGAGCTTCAGTCGACTTCCCGGTATCCCTGTTCTGCCCGGGCGAATTCTGGCATCGCTACGGAGCCTACCCATCTGCTTCTCTCCGTATTGTATGCCGTAAAGGCATACTATGCATCCGTAGTTTGTATCTCTTAGGTTGTGCGCTCAATTCGTTCGTCTTCAGTGGGTTTATTTTGGATAATTAGCGCATGAAAAAGAAATCGCGGTACTCGTGTGCCCGTTAGCAGTCTGATAACGATGCTAACCATGCTATGACTGTTCATCAACTAACTGTGCAACAGTGATTAGCTACTGTTTGTTAGCCGTGATACTAGCTGCCTTACCTGTGCTACTTGCTAATTTCGATGCTAATACTAACAACGCAGCTATACTTACAAGGCCTGAATACGTGGTGGGATATTGGCAACCTTTGCTACCAAGCAAATGCAATTTACTCAGATTTTGCATGTGTTTGTGTAACCGGTCGTACGACTCTGCGTTGTTGTGATTAATTATATGTACAATGGGCAGGAGAACAAGGACGGACGCCGACTCAGGTGATCTGATCCACGTTTTACTGGAGCATTCTGTAACATCACAGACAATACACACAGGGCAATGGGGCTTAGAGTTGTCCTTCACAGTCCTCTTCCCCAGGGTTACAGCAAACAGGGCTATACATTGTACATTCAGTACAACTAACACAGTATACATCTTAGATACACAAGATTAAAAAAAAAGCGCTAGATTAACATTTAAGGCAACATATGGTTTGGCTCATTACATTCGGTATGACCTAGCTAGCTAGCTTAGCCAAACTCCGCTAGCATAACACGTACAATTAGCTAAGTTTCCAGGGTACGGTAACATTTCAAATAAACAACAAACAAAATGATTGAAATAAAGACACACCTGTAACATCACAGACAATACACACAGGGCAATGGGGCTTAGAGTTGTCCTTCACAGTCCTGGAAATTGTAAGGGAAACGCTAAACATTCATGCAGTGCACCATGCCACGAGCTTATGTACACTGTGTGGCGCTAATCAACCAAAGTGCGTGGAAATGCATAACAATAGGACAATACAGTGGAAAAGGGTTTCGAAAGGAAATGATTTACAAAGTTATAGTTAAAAGAATAATGGATGGCAGCATGAAAGGGGGATTAATGATGGATTACAAAATGGAAAGTTCAGAGAAAGCATACCTCTTCCCCAGGGTTACAGCAAACAGGGAAGAGGGAGCGCGAATCAATGAAATATGAATCCATGAAACCGGAAACACCAGAGGGGGATAGACAGAGGGGGGGCAGAAAGCTCCATAGTGTACATACTGTACATGTGTGTCAAAATAAAACCTATCTTTGTGTTATTATACATAAAAAGGATAAATCAAAAGCACACTGTTACACTTGCACTGAATAGACGTCTATTTCGGTAATCAGCGCACAGGAAATCGGTTGTGGCACTTGTATGTATGTTAGCAGGCTGGTAACGACGCTAACCATGCTAAAATGCTGAGCAACTAACCGTGTTTACCAGTATTTAGCCAATGCTCGTTAGCCGCGATGCTAACCGTGCTACCAGTGTTACTTGCTGCCTTCGCCAACGTTGTTAGCGGCTATGCTGACAATGCTCCTGCCTAACAAAGTTTGCTTATTCAGCCTTCGGACGAAAGGTGAAGCGTCTTTAAGCTCCAAAAGAAGTCCAGTTGTTTACAGCCTAGCTCCTTTGATTGCTGTGGCCCGGATAAATGAGAATCTACACAGACAAGGTCTGTTTTCGTGGTGGGACGTTAGCAACGTTTGCTACCAAGCAAACTTATATTGACTGGTTCCTTCGGAGTTTTACTCGATATAATTTGGTTACGTTATCTTTAGTAGCTTTGGCAACGTACTTAGTTTGACTAAGGTTCCCTTTAAAAGTGGTTCATGCTGATCAGTGCCCTGATGAAGTGGCTCTCATTTCCCCATGCTGGTGCTTACACACAGTTGAATCTCCCACCACTCCGCAGAGCGGTTTTACTTCTCCATCAAACCCAGCCTGCGTGGCTGCAGATGGAGTACGCTTGCTAACTACTTTATCAATCACTACAGGCCAGCAGATCTCTCGCACAGTAGTTTAAAGCATTGTTTACAGGTGCACACACATGGTTGGCACAAGTTGTTTGATGCACCAAGCTTGCTCTGCTAGGCTATGCTATTTTCTCTATTTTGTCTGCAGTAAAGCTTCAAATTCAGGCTGTTTATAGCATTCATCACTTATACAACGCACACAGAGAAGAAGCAGGAGAGGGGAGACAACCCCTGTTGCACCCCAAGGCAACACAAACTGAATAAATACTTTAACATCACAGTGGGACTCGCTGTCTTCTACAGGTGCACCTATTCTATGCTCACGGGCTTGGAACCCGTGCCCCTGTTGGAGAGCGCCGGATGTTGAACTGCACCGCTGCTCGTTTTAGGCTACACTGTCGCTGCTAGCATAGGGCTTGAAACCAGTGCCCTTTTTGGAGAGCGCTGAATGTTGAACTGGACCGCTGCTTGTTTTAGGCTACACTGCCGCTGCCAGTGTGTAAGGCTTGGAACCGCGCCCCTACTGGAGAGCACTGGATGTTGAACTGCACCACTGCTCGTTTTAGGCTACACCGCGACTGCCAGTGTAGGGCTTGGAACCAGTGCCCCTACTGGAGACTGCTGGATGTCGAACTGCATTACTGTGTCGTCCTGGGCTGCCACCAGGTGGGCAGGAATATATTTTGGAGGTTGAACCAGCCACGGGAAAGGGCCCAGTAGCCTTTAGCATTTTATAGATTTTCATTCTTTTGAGCGCCACTTTAAAATCAAATAACTTTACACATAGGTTAATGGCGGTTTGCCTGTAACAGTTATCTTATTATTTTTCATAATCTTAACAGTGGTGTAGCACATGTCCACTCTTGTCTGCCCAACCCTGAGTAGCCATTTTGCAATGGTGCTGGTAAAGGAATCTTTCCCAGACTTCCCAATGTTTTTTCCACAAAATTGGCAAGAGTGGTTTTTCTTTGGGTTACATGGGGTTTTGCCTTTCCCTGAGAGTGTGACTGATAAATAATCGAAAATATTTTAGTCATGTTCTGTAGGTCCAAAAAAAGGGTGGCTACATAAAGGATAATTTATTTCGTGTGAAACATCAAAGGGCAATGCATCTGTTTTGACTCACTCCTCAGAATGCTCCCCTTCATTCAATCAATGCTCCCCTTCATCCAATTTCCACACGCTGGCAGCTATCGCGCTAGCTCCCACGCACGCTTTGTCTGCCCTGTTTATTTCCGCTAAGAAAATTGAGGAGTACCTGCGTACTCTGGTCAATGCATCAGCTCTAGCAGCAGAACGAGTTCACCTCACGGACAGTGATTTCACTTTGCCTTCCAGAATTCAGGATATTGGCTCCGGCTGCGGTCCCAGACCTGAATCCAGTACCATCATTGACAGAAGCGTCCTCGGTTTAATGCCTCAGAACGTCCTCCATCGGAAATTCCTACACATTTGAGGCTATCGTGCCGTGCCCATGCACGCTTTGTCTGCTCTATTTATTTCAGCTAAGGAAATTGAGGATTACCTGCGTACTCTGACCAATGCTTCAGATGTAGCAGCAGAACTACTTCCCAGTCAGCGAATCGCTCCCTAGCTACCACATTTTTCTAAAGATTAAACATATCCGTAAGGCCAAACCGGTTACTCTTGACTGTCGGCTCCCCATCACCATTCATTTGCTGATTTCCTGCGTTCATCCCCCCATTTAGACCTAACGCTGATGGCTACATTCTTTCTGGCATATTTTGGGCTGCTTAGATGTAACGAATTCACGACTTCCAGTGCCAGTTTCAACCCTCAGATTCATCTATGCGTCTGCGACCTACAATTCTAGATTCATTTATTATATCAATTACCGTGCCTCTGTCACCTCTCAGAATGATCCCCTCTTCATGTCCGACGGATGGCCAATTACACGCTCGCTGTTTCAATTCCACCTTAAATCCATAACTACCCAAGTAAGAATTCCAGCAGATTGTTACTCCTCTCACACTTCTCGAATCAGCACAGCCACCACTGCTGCATCTAGCGGTCTCCCCGAGCTATTATCCAAAACCCTCGGCCGATGGTCCTCGGATGCTTATCAGTTATACATCTGATGTAATCCATCTGATCTAAAGAAAGCTCAGCTAACACTTCGTTGTGATTCGTACTGCTCGGTCCCGGCCAAGGTTCCCTTAAACATTTGCCTCTTTTGGGGTGCTTGTTCAGTTTTTCTCATGACACCTGCCTGCGTAGGGTGATGCTAAGACTTTAGGCTTTAGCACTTTAGGACCCTGGCCTGCGACCTTGCCCAAATACGCTGTACTCGCATATCATTTAAATGTCTCACTCGCCATCAATTTAAAATGTTTTACACTATCTTATGAGAGAGTCGTGTCCACTTACTTTCTAAATCTCATTCGGGATCGATCATACCTGTGTGAAGTTGGCACCCCATATGTTGAAAATATAAATAAAAGTATTTTGATTCGTTTGTGCATTGTTTGTGCACGATTGTGCAGGTAAAATTAACATTTGTGCACAAACCGTCTTTATGATATTTAACATGTAATTATTTGACCTGGGGTCACCCAGCACCCCATCAACATCCAAATGACTCAAAAATGGTCGGAATCGTTTGTGCTTCGTTTGTGCACGTTTGTGCAAGCAAAATTAACATTTGTGCACAAACCGTCTTTATGATATTTAACATGTAATTATTTGACCTGCGGTCACCCAGCACCCCCATCAACATCCAAATGACTCGAAAATGGTCGGAATCGTTTGTGCTTCGTTTGTGCACGTTTGTGCAGACAAAATTAACGTTTGTGCACAAACTGTCTTTACAATATACAACATTAAACACGTTGGTGACCTGGGGTCATTCAGCACCCCATCAACATCCAAATGACTCCAAAATGGTCGGAGTCATTTGTGCTTCGTTTGTGCACGTTTGTGCAGACAAAATTGACATTTGTGCACAAACCGTCTTTACGATATTCAACATTTAATTTTTTGACCTGAGGTCACCCAGCACCCCATCAACTCCAAAATGGTCGGAATCATTTGTGCTTCGTTTGTGCACGTTTGTGCAGGCAAAATTGACATTTGTGCACAAACCGTCTTTATGATAATTACATGGTGAATATTTGACCACCCAGCAACCCATCAACATCCAAATGACTCAAAAATGATTGGAATCATTTGTGCAGGTTTCTGAAGACAAAATTAACATTTGTGCACAAATCGTCTTTTATTTGTGGCATTTTTGGTGACTCGCAAACAATAATTTTTATCAAGCTGTGCATCACTGATACATGCACACTCATTGAGCGCTGATTTGCCCGCTCCTCCTGTCCACGCGCAATGCTTGAGGCCTTTCCAAGGAAACCCAGAAGTAGCGGGATTTGGCACATAGAAGAGGGTCGGCAACATGTGCAGTTTACCAAAGGTAAGTAGCTGTGCTATACTGTGGTCAAATAATTACATGTTAAATATCATAAACACAGTTGGTGCACAGATGTCAATTTTGCCTGCACAAACATGCACAAATGAGGCACAAATGATTCCGACCATTTTGGAGTCATTTGGGTGTTAATGGGGTGCTGGGTGACCCCAGGTCAAAAAATTAAATGTTGAATATCGTAAAGACGGTTTGTGCACAAACGTTAATTTTGTCTGCACAAACGAAGCACAAACGATTCCGACCATTTTTGAGTCATTTGGATGTTGATGGGGTGCTGGGTGACCCTAGGTCAAATAATTACATGTTAAATATCATAAAGACGGTTTGTGCACAAATGTTTATTTTGCTTGCACAAATGTGCACAAACGATTCCGACCATTTTCGAGTCATTTGGATGTTAATGGGGTGCTGGGTGACCCAAGGTCAAATAATTACATGTTAAATATCATAAAGACAGGCGGCTCTTCCGCAGAGAGCCCCCGGATCAAGAGAACCGCCCCAAATTCTCTTTATTTTAATAATCACCTGTAAACTCAAATTTCGGACCGTGAACTAGTGAAACAATATCGGGTTAGGTGATAGAATAGTGTCTTAAATATCCTAATTGCATAAATATTTTGCATTATTACACAGTTTAGAGGGGGGCAGGCCAGGAATTTCAGCAGTTTAGGGGCTGTCGAGTCATTTGGATGTTAATGGGGTGCTGGGTGACCCAAGGTCAAATAATTACATGTTAAATATCATAAAGGCAGGCGGCTCTTCCGCAGAGAGCCCCCGGATCAAGAGAACCGCCCCAAATTCTCTTTATTTTAATAATCACCTGTAAACTCAAATTTCGGACCGTGAACTAGTGAAACAATATCGGATTAGGTGATAGAATAGTGTCTTAAATATCCTAATTGCATAAATATTTTGCATTATTACACAGTTTAGAGGGGGGCAGGCCTGGAATTTCAGCATTTTAGGGGCTGTCGTTTTCTCAAAGAAATAGTCAGGAGGAGGTTTACTGTTCACAGGTCTTTATTTGCGTTCACCGAGAGGATAGCTGACCCACAATCATACGCTTCTCCTAGCCATCCTAACCATCAGCCCTATACTGTCTCCTTTTATACTAAACACATCAGTATCATATTAACTAGTGTCCAAATTCAGACACAGTAAGCTTACAACTCGTTAACCTTACAAGGGTGACTCCTAGGGGTGGGCGGTATAGCCTAAAATTTATATCACGGTATAAGTTGAACCATAGACGGTAGACGGTATATATCACGGTATACTTTGGTATGTAACAGTATTAACTGTTAACAGCTTCTTTCTGCTGAATGTCAATGTTTCTGAACGTCACCAAACACGATATAAAACATTGTAAAATTTTTGTGTGGGAACTTGGCTCAGCCAGAGGTTAGGCAAACCGGGACTGAGCTAAATATACAACACGCTCAGAGCAGAATAACGTTGTATTCCACAGGATCCGCACACAAAACAACTAGATGAACACGTGAGAATGATAGCACAGGAAATTATGATGTTGGGAGAGTGCAGTCAATCCGTGCACTTTGCCAAATGGACAGAGCTGGGCCGTCAGTGACTTGCTGTCGGCGCAGATGGGTCAGTCAAGTGCAGGTGTAGCTGTCTATGAAACAGCACGACAGGCTCCTCATTAAGCATTACCTAAAGCAGTGGCGGTTCTACATTGAATTACTCCCCGGGCGAGACCCCCTCCGAGTATAGTTAAACTATGCAAACTATGAGTTGCAGCAAATTGCAAATGTTGAAACTACCATAATAACATTCTGTTGGCTAATGACAGGGCTCAACGTTAACCCAAATTATGGGAATCAATAATAACTAAACTTGTAATCGTTTTGTTGCAAAGCCAAATCTTATGGTGAAATTAGATCTTGTGTTTGTTGAGCTAAGACCGAATTATTGTTGAGTATAGCAATCGTAGCATCATAGCTAGAAGGCTAACAAACATAAGAGTTATACCATGATTAACATTAGCCCTTCATTCATGGCATGGATAACGTGATCATGCAGAGAGAACAGTTGCATACCTTCATCTTTTGCTCGTTTTTTACACTTCTAATGGCTTTGACCTTTTTCTGTCCATCTCCTTCTGTTTGTAACTCGACAGTCAACATACTGTTTTTCCCATCCCCGAACAAACACTCTGTCACTGCCGACCAGGAGTTCAGACTAATTCACCTTGGTGACCGCCTACTCGTTTTGTATTGCCCTGTTTTATTAGCCTTTCACACAATTAAAAAATGTGCAGGAATTATAAACTTGTAAATATAATGTTAGGAATAAAATGTGCGTTATTGGGAAGGAAGCTTATGTGTGACTGACTTCGCTCACTAATTGCAGACTATTGCCCACTTGTGCATTGCATTTGAGAGACTCAGAGGTGCTGCCCCCCGCGCCCCCTCCCCTTTGCCCTTCTCTCACAGCTTCTGTGCACTGGAGCTTTATTTACAAGGTTTTCCAACGTAGCTGACTTGCTGTAGCAAACCGACCGTAAGTAATGTTACAACCGCGGAAGATGAGCAATTTTGAAAATAGGCGTGTCAGAATAACGCGAATTCTGCAGATTATGTTTTCCTGTTCAGTATCCGACACCTCGTAGCCAAACCAGGACCAGATTACAGAAGTTGAGCCTGTCTTTTTTACGAGCTCCTTCTATTCCACGTGTTCACTGCGCGCAGCTATTTTTCCTTCTTCCTTGTGGTGACGCAATGAACTATCGCGGTAGGAAGGTATAACTCAAAATCTCTACCGTTGGCCAAATTTATACCGCATACCGTTTATACCTTTTATACCGCCCACCCCTAGTGACTCCCAACATAGCAAACACATAGGTAATGGTTTTCTTCTGTCAGCAGTTCTCTGCTGAGCCTTCAGTATGCCACACACACACATTCTATTCCTGTACATACACTTTCCAGTCTCTCTTACAGAAATTACAACATATTCCTCCCTTTTTCGGAAGCCTATGCTTCTCGAAATCCAGTAAACAGCTTTTTATATTATTATCACACCACACACAACATGCGATCACCCAAATTTTTCGGATGACAGTCTTATCTGACTATCCCTTAACCAGTGACACCTCAGACCAGTGGGGCAAGAAACAACTCCACTAACAGTATTTTAACCTGGGCTTTCATGACTTTGGACAGACGCATGGGAAAAATCTTGTGTGGATCCGTCGGCCTGGGTCTTGACTCACCCACCTGGAGCCTAAGGGTAAATTCTCCCTAGTCTGATTCTCTGTGACACAATATTCATTCTGACATCATTTTGATCATTCAGAAGGTTCCATAGCTTTCATTTCCAGAATAACTCTGAAAACTCTTTCTTAAGAGATATCACTCTATTCATGCAACTAGTTTCTTAACATTATAACAAGCTACTAAATGCAAATTCATTCTTATCAAAGTCCCATTGATAATAATCCTGAAAGGGAAAATGACAATAAAACAGTTTCATTTGCATTGAATTTTCCTTTCTGTGTATGTCAGTTTTTATTCTTGTTACTGTATTGCAATCTTTATGAAGTGTGACGCATATAAGTATGTGAATTTTATTTCATGTTGTTATGCAATGAGTGTACCAAAGTATATAGGTTACTGTTACTCGAATCTACTCTATATTTGTCTAACTGTATACTACTCCTTCCTGCCAGGGCTGGTTGACAGTTCCTTATATTCCACAAGAAATCTTCTTTTTTCATTTTGCTTTTCTCACAGCCTCCTCCCTTTGAGGCTATCATAATATATTCCATTATCGCGATGCCATTCTTAATCCACAATCGGTAATCCACATTTGTAGCCAAAACTCGATCCTCAAACAACAGCTCTTCAAGGTTTCCACTCAAGCTCACCACGATCCTGTGGCCCTTGAGCTCGGACAACAAGCGGTAATTCCACTACTCTGTGAAGAATAGCATCCAGGACCACATAAGGTTGGGCAGTTGGTAATTCCTATTCGTCTCGGTCAATATCCTCCTCTTCGTCAGCCAGCCCCGACAGGACCATTTGGGATCTAACTTGTCCTGCCGCTATCCTCACGAACAAGGTTCTCAGACAGGGAACAAGACAACAAAACACAAGAGAAACAATGAGAAGAATGCCTCCAATTAAAGTAACTATTTTGACAAACCAATGCAGTAAAAGGCCCAAAGGTAGTTTAAATGCAACGATCAAACCACTGATCAATCTAACGGTGCCTGTCCACTATCGCGTCGCGTTGAGATAGCTTGCCGCACCGCCTCCCCTTGTGTTGCCGGATCGCTACTACAGGTAGGCGTGTACAGAAAGTGCTGTTGAAAGACCACAGCTCAACATTAGCATGTCTGTGTGTGGCTTGTGTCCTCTATTGTAAGTCGCGTTGATTAAAAACATGTAAAAAGTCTAATGTAATGTAGGCCTAATGTAAAAATGGGCTGTGTCTACATAGCACGTTCTTGCAGTTAACATCGCCCCCAAATCTGCTGGAATCAAACCAGTATCCCTCCATTTGCTGGTCGACTTCTTTACCTCCAGAGAAACTACACTGTCGGTGTCCTTAGATTTTCTACAGCATACAATTTCACTCATATCACCAATAGAAACTGTAATAATAATAAAACTGTAATAATAATAATAAAAAAAAATAAGAGCCCAACTTCTTGACGCGCCGCAACTGTCCGAGCCGCCGCGCCGGAATCCCGATAGGCTTTGCGAGGACGGCCATACTGACTTGACGGACTCCATTGGAAATGAATAGAATGCGTGCAGCGCGGCTTGACACGCCGCGATAGTGGACAGGCACCGTTAGTATCCCGACCTGCATTTTCTGCAAGTTCAACACTCAAACTTTTCAATCTGTTCATGGCCAAGGTAAAAGATCCATTAGCTGCTGTATTGTTTGGAATATAAGTACAGCAATGAGGGCCAACCATTGCACACACATCCCCATCCTTGGCTAATAACCAATCCAATGCCATGCGATTTTGCATAGCCACTCTAGATGTGGCATCCAACTGTTCGCCCAAAGTTTCAAATGCCTGGACAGTATAGTTAAGAAATCGTTGCTGATTATAATAAAGGTAATATGCTACCTCCCACAATTTACCATTTCCTATCATCGGAATAATTGCTTCGAATCCTGCTGCTATTTCACTTCTTATTTTATATTCTGGAGGTATTCCTCTAGGTTGACCAATGGCATCCAAATATACTCTTGGATCCTTTATATATGGTTTAACACCTCTTGACAGTCTTGACAAAAATTTCCAAATAAAACATAAGCTACACTTCTATTATCTAATGCATACACAATTGAACTATCCTGCATTGCAGTAACACGTGTACAAAGATCATCCCAGTCCGCTGGCAGAGTATTATGCAATCCCCACTCTGGGCCACAAGCCCACCAATAGTCTGCCAGAGAGACATTTGGTCTAACATAGCTATAGGAAGAACATAAGGCCTAAGGCAATACAAAAATCGACACAAATCCAATTCTGCTTTTGGAACTCTCTGAATAACTAACTGTTGTTCATGATCTATAAAGAAGGTAATATTACAACGACCTTCAAATCTTCCCACATTCTCTGTTCCCTTACGCAAATAGCAGTCAAAATCAAATCCTTCACCTAATTTATATCTTTTAATAGTAGAAGGAAAAGTCTCTGGCCATTTACTCATCTTTTCACATGCTTTAGATTTAAAGCACCATGCACCATCCAAAAGGATAGGGGAATGGAATGCCCAACACAGCACATCAGAGAAGCAGAATCCATCGACATCTTCAAGCGACAACTAAAGACCTACCTATTCAACCATGCCTATACCTAACTACTCAGACCAAAGTCCTTTCAGCCAGACTCCCCCGCCCAGACCAAAGGCCCTTCAAACAGTCACAGACTTCCCGTTACCAGCCCCGGCAGATGGGCTCCTCCGGGAGACGTGGTTCTGCCTGAGGTTTCTTCCTAGACAAACAGGGAGTTTTACTCACTGATTCCCGAGGTTTCTTCCTGAATTCTCACAAATCAAACAAACAGGGAGTTTTTCCTCACCCCTGTTGCTCCCTGGGGACACTAACAACCGACTGCGCCTAAATTAACTTTCCTCGTCTAGTGCCTCTGGTTTGCAAAGACTGCTGACCTATGTTCACATAAGAGCCCGCATTAACAGGGCATTGCATAGTTCTAGCGCCACTGGACTACAAAGATTGCTGACTAGGGCCTACAAGGACCCGTGTTCACGCAAGAGTCAGTTTGCTACTGTATTCATCTGCTCCGGCACCACTGGACTGCAAGAAATGTTGTCCTGTAACAACCCTGCTAAACTGTAAAGCACTTTGAGCTTGCATGTATGAATTGTGCTATACAAGTAAAGTTTATTATTATTATTATATTATTAAAGAGATCACGTCGTTTAACAGCATATTGTCGTACTTCAGTTCGCCTAATGTTATCAAAGTCCTAATCCCACCAGATATTCATATCCACTAACAGATAATAATTTTAAACAGTCACGCAAAACCTGTAATTCATGATAACACTGTGTAGGATTTGGAGAACACTTTTTACATTCTTGATCATAATATTCTACTGCATCGAAATGACGATAAGGTGCAGGAATAACAATCATTGGAGGACGTGCCTGCGCACATACATAACAGTTTTCTGGCGGATGACAAGTTTTCGCAGTAAACTCAGCCCAATCATACCAACTATTATCCCAAAATGGCAAATAAATATCATCAGGGTTACGAGAAATACTTCTTTTAGCACAGCCATACACACCACCCGTATTATGAACCCATGAAACCAAAGGACAATTTATCTTATCCAGTGTTTTCCCCAGAAATAAAAAGAAGGGTTTAAATTTTGATGTAAATACGATGACGCGGTGGCACGGTAGCTAGGAGGATTGGTGGGCATGCACCCTGGGATATTTTTTTTTTTCTAAAGCTAAAATGGTGCATTCTAGGAAGATCTGAAGCTAAATTTTTTTGGTCCCAGAAGGCTGGTGGAAACATAACACTTTTAATAAAATGTTGCATTTTTTGGCACAAATAGAACAAAAAACTCGTTGCACTTGGTGAGTTGAAAGAGCCAAAACTCCCAGGTGGGAAGGCTAATTTATTGTCACACAAGAAATACTGCAAGCACTATATAATGTCACATAAATTTGACTAGGCTGTCACTAAAATGTCTAAACTAAATGTTGAGCCTCCTGTTTTTCTGGGCCGCCCACTTGGATTATCACCAATGTCATGGCCACTCTTACCTACAACGTCACAGTACGTTCCTACTAGCTAAATATCTCCCTGTATGGCCACATGAAAGCTGAATTGGTACCACAGATCTTAGCTAGATTCTGCAGATAAATATTATTCAGTGTAGTGTAGTATTATCTAGAATGGTGTCTGATGACAACAAATTCTTATTTCAGTGTTCCTGTAACAAGCTAACGAACTAGCTCATTGAAATGATTGGTAATGTGGTAATGCTAACAGTCATCGACTCACCTTGAATTTAACACGCTGCAATAACCTTACAACTTTATATTACTTTCTCCACTTCAGCTAATATCAGTATTAGTATCTAGGTGGGTGTTGGTGAGTGAAGTGGCAGCTTTCAGTTTAAAACATTATGTTAGCGTAGTTTGCTAGCGTTAGCGCGCTAACAACCCCATACAGGCTGCAGCCTGGTCTGAAATGAAGCTAATTTTCTGGAAATCCAAACAGTAACAACGTACACTATTAGGCTTGAAATAATCACAAATAATTGCGGATTGTGACACTTTGTTAAAAAGAACCATCAACAAATCCAGAAAGACGTAAGGACCAATTTATTAGTTAAATTCCACGAGTGTCTCATTCAATGAAACAGTCTTGACTCTGCTCTACATAAAGGAGGATTTGCCTTTCACGCTCTCTTTCACTCTCTTTTAGCAGCTAGATGATCCGATCGCATTCTGTACACTGTGGAGAAAGTTTTCTGGCTACATGAGCATGTCCCAAGGAGAGCGTTCTCCTTCCTTCTTGTGTAGCATTTACGGTCAAAGTCAGACAGTTTTAGTAGCCCCGAGGTTTGCGTTAAAGATCTTAGATTCTACAATACTCTCTGATACAGCTGACTGGCGGAAAAAAACAAAGGAGCACTGTAATCGGCATGTGATTGGCCAGTTTCGCCAGTATAGTAGTTTACACACCCACCACGGAAGTTTCCTAAAAATGCAGCCTACATTTGACTACATTGGGGCTTCTTGTTCAGGGAAAATCCCGGGGGGAATGTTTTTGTGCATGATTTTTAAGCGTATCGGCATTTTATGAAAGCGTCTCCGGGCGACCTTCGGGTGAACAGAAGTGATCCGAGCCGGAAGTTTGCCAAAGTTGTACGTGGTGACCATTCTTTGGACCTAATTCTACAACATATAAAAATTCCCAAACTTCTTTAAAGAATACCTGGATTGAGCAATTAGTATCTTGTTCAAGACTTTCAACTTGAATATTTTCCAATATTATAGCCAAAACACATCTAACACTTCTTTCTTCCCATGGAATAGAACCATAGGGTGAAATTGGTGCAGTAACAGTATTTTTAGCAACAGCAGTTGGAGTAATTACTTCAGAAGATGACTCATCATCTTTACCAACATTATCCTCTAGAGGGAGACGTTGATCAGGCTGACTCATTACTGGGGGATTCATAGGGATATGGGATGACGGAATCTGGGTTTTCATAGAGGAGATGGGGGTCGAGTTGGATGCCTATTGTCCAGGGGTGTTCGGTGGGACAAGTGCCTGACGAGCTACCCCCAGATTGGCTACAGGGACCAAATTCTGTACCGGTTTTGGTGCTTTCATTGGTGGCCTCATTTCGCTTTTGCGACATGGTGGACAAGTCTGCTCCTAACACGGAGGCGTGGTGACTACCATTTGGTTCACTTCCTTTATCCAAGTCAATTGGGGCTGTACCCCCCAATCCTTCTGTTGTACCAGAATCGGGAAAAACAGAAACATACCTGCTACTATCATAAGGCCCGCTAAGAGGCCGAACACTCTGGTCCCTCCAACCTGACCACTTGAACCAAACCCTCCGTCAGTGGGTAGTGGTTGCAAGTCCTCTGCATCGAGCGATTCTCCCTCTGAGCCATTGTTGCTTAAACAAACAGAAGGCTTTTTCACTGAGTATGGTCGGTCCTTATCCTGTGGAGAAGGAGCTCTGTAACATAGATTCAAATGATACCGAGTTTTGGGGCCCTTAACTCGAACAGCAGTTGGAGTAGCCTGTACAACCTCGTATGGTCCCTCAGCACGAGGCTCCAAACAAGTTCTTTTAATATTAGCCTTAATATAAACCCAATCCCCCACTCTGACCGACATTTCGTTAGTAGTGTTTTGTCTGTTCTCACGTTTAACGGCTTGATCTTGAATTGCAACATGAATATTAAGCAACTGTTCTAAATAATGTTTTTTCATATTTCAACTGATCCAATGAAGGTCCTCTGCCTTTACCACGAATACGTGGTGTAGGCATCGGGCGTCCAAAAAGCATTTCCGCTGGAGTTAAATGTGTTACACGAAGTTCCTGGGTCCTCATATGCATAAGAGCAATAGGGAGCGTGTCTAACCAATTAAAACTAGTACTAGCACAAATACTAGCAATTTTATTTTTCAAAGTACCATTTGCTCTTTCTACAATGCCTTGACTCTGAGGGTGATACACACATCCAAACTTTTGCTTAATCCCCAACGCTTGACCTATTTTAGCCCATGTTTTGGCTGTAAACGCCTTTCCATTATCTGACGAAATAACTTCGGGTATACCAAAACGAGGAATTAATTCTCGTGTAAAAAACGTAATCACAATAGCTTCATTTTGTTCTGGACTTTCACAAGCCTCAACCCATCATGAGAACCTACAAACTACTACTCACACATAACGATATTTCTTCACTGTCTTAATCATATCAATGTAATCAATAACCACATGCTTAAAAGGTCCTTCAGGAACTGGGAACCCAGCCAAAAGAGAAGTTGGTATGCCCTTCCTAATATTATGCATATGACATATCGAACATCATTGCAATACGTGATCAACCATATCATTCATACATGCAGACCAAAACCCAAGGCACGAATTTTTCTCAACACCTCCCTTTTAGACTCATGGCCCACATCATGCACATCAGAAATCAACATTCCAAGCAATGTTATTGGTGCGACCATAAGTCCTTCGTGATTACGACATACCCATTGTCTTTATAGTTGCCTTTACCTTCTGCTTGTAACATCATTGTCCATGGTGAATACGGTTGGTCGTATCGGAGACGTCTCATCTCTAATAAGGTTAACGGCTGATGCCATTGCGTTTTGCAACATCTGTATCCTACTCCTGGAAATTTTCAATATAAACAGTAAGGATTTTTAAAGGGACATTCATGTACACTCATATCCATATCGAAATTAATTTGTCCGTTGTGTTTAACACTTTTTATCAGCTAATTCCACTATTTGAGCCGTTCCAATTTCTCAGAGATTTTAAAAAATACACCATCTTCTGAAATCAACTTACAGTCTTTGCTAATAGGAGACCAAGTAATTAAAGATGCTCTTATCATCATATCTCCCACATGCCCCACTCGATAACCTTTACCAATAGCGAGAACAATGTGAGGTACCGTATGAGGTATTTCAAAATGTTGAACTAACTTTTCATCCGAGAGCAGGACAAACATCCCCACTCCCTCAGGTCCAACAACAATGTCTTTAACAGACAAATGATAATTCTGCTGAAAGGGCACTTCTTTCTGCCACTTACGTTCAACAGAGTCATCCATTAAAAGATCAACTTTCAAAGTACAATGTACTGGGTAATGAGAAAAACATAATTCGGAATTGTTTGTTAATAACACATTCCCATTCTTCCTATAACTGTTCCAACATACTAACATCAAAATTAGAAATCCAATAAACATGCATCACTGATAAGGGATGAGACACCTCCGCGTCAGAAGAGACATATACGCCACAGGGCCGCCCACAGACACCCCCTGAGAAGTACACTCTATTTTTAGACCTAATTTGCACAGCGCATCCCGGCCCAGAAGATTTACACATGAGGTTGCGTGAATAGCTGTAGCCAGCGGCCAGTTGTGCATGTTACACCTGGGAGTAGGGACTAACAGCCTGAACTATTTACTTGGTTATAGATAGTGTAGGGGTAGGTGTAATAGCTATAGTTTCTCCCTAAGTTGCTCTTCCTACATGCACAAGTACTGTGTGTTCTTTGTAAACTACAGGGGTCAAGGAAGACAGCAATATTGGCATAACTGTGGTATGTGTTCCTACCTGAAGTGTAACTGGTGCAGAAAATGGAAGCAATTGAACTTGTCCGGAAAGTCCTATTGTCCAAGCGACCTTCCCTAACTCATCCTTTTTAATATGTGGCACATAAGAACTATTAACACAACTATTAAGTATAGGTGGCTCCAGTATCAACTAATAATGATAATGTACGTCCTTGTATTATTGCAGAGATATGTGGTTCCTCATCTGGTCCCTGAGTTACCTGACAAACTGTATCTAATTCAGAAGCTAGTCAGTATTGCCCCATGGGATCAAAATTCACAGGACCTGCCACTGGTGACTTAGCCTGGGTGTGCCCATACTGCCTGTGACGCTGCATTTGCATTTCGCGAGCAAGTCAGTCTGGCCAAGCTGCCTATCTAAACCATTTCTGCTCGGCCCTCGGATAGGGGGCCAATGAAAATCGAGCATTTCAAAAGGCAATGACGCGGAAGTTTAGCGACTGGAAATCTATCTCAGTGACTGTCTACATGGCGAATGTGGAGCAACCGTAAGATTTCAATGCAGCTGTAGCTGCTGTTTTGGACGAATTCAAAGGTAAATTCTCTTTGAAAATAGAGCAAAGGGCAGCCCTTGAAGCATTTGTTGCGGGAAAGGACGTTTTCGCAATGCTACCGACCGGCTTCGGTAAAAGTTTAATTTATCAGTTAGCCCCGCTGGTAGCCAAGTCGATGGGGCTTTGCGAGAACGCTGTTGTTGTGGTCATTTCGCCTTTGATTGCACTGATTTGTTTTTCGTTTCACCAGCCACTCTCATGTTCACCTCACAAGTCCGAAAAAAATCATTTAACGACATTTCTATATGACTACAGCCTACTACTACTTTTTTGTTTGGATCATGCAGTTTCTTTCGCTGCGTATTCATCAGAGGACAGAGGGGTGTGATTGGTTGAAGCTTCGTCCGTCCAGTAGCAAACAGAGGCATTTGAAATGGGCGGGTTAAGCCCGCCTTCTGAGAAATGGGTTTACAACACAGTTTGGCCAGACCAATGCTCGCAGAGTATTGACAAGTTGCGATAGCCAGGCTACTGGTGACTGACTCTGACCAACCGGAATCCGACCCCCGCCTACCCCCACAACAGTCTGTTGGCGATTTGGGCACAAGAAGGAAATGTGTCCAACACCACCACAAAGCCAGCACTGAGCGTCTTGAGGGGTCATTTGAGCAACTTGCCTAACTTTCGATTTATCCGAACATTTATAATCATTGATTTTACCTTCTAATTGTACTAAAATCCTAAGATCCAACGTTCCCATTTTGGGCCATGGATCACAGTCCTTTTTCGTACGCTTTTCCCATTTAGCACTATTTTTTCGAATTTGCTTTTCAGCCACTCTATTTTTATATATCACTTGCTTAAGCGGCATCAGTTCCCTTGTATGCTGCTCCTCCATCTTTTTACAGCACACTAATTCAACAACCGCTATCGTGTAATCCACAAAACAATCTACAACTGGATGTCACCTAGTTTGCTATGCTGTGTAAGAACACACAAAAAGGTTAGTCTGGAGATTTTAATTACCCACTCATCCCTTTCGACGTTTCCAATGGCAAACGAATAGCTCTGGAATTCTTCAAATCCGTCCGTTTTACAAATCTGAAATAAACAATTAAAACTATTACAACATATTTTATATTGTATTCCTTTTCTCCACTTTACTTTCTTCTTATTCTTATTCTTATTGTAAAGTCAATATTCACTTTACCATCCTCCGCACTTTCCAGCTATGCATTGATAAAGAAATAGCTGGACCAATAAATGGTTAGCATCTTGAAAAAAATAAAAGGTACATCCCCTGAATGATTCAGTCGCACTACATGCACAGGGCGTCGAGAAAAGAAGTGACGAAGGTTCCTAGGTAAACAACTGAACCAAACCTCTCTCAGTACCACAGAACTGAGGCGACACATAAATCATTCCCTCCCAAGTTAGAGACACACAGTCGTCCATCCAAAGAACACACGCAAGCATAGGCGCCTTTGGCCAGGAAACAGGAGACGGCAAGAGGCAATCCTTTCACCCTGGACTGGCGTCAAGGACCTGCAAGCATCCCAACTGAACAAGATGCGTATTTCGAACTCTGGAGGCAGGAGATACAAACGTTAAAACAAAAAATACAGTTACAGTGTAAGGTACTATGCTTTACAAAAGCATAGTTTCCTTACTCATGAAGATTTTGACCCTCATATTAAACACAAATCATTCATCCTATGTACAGAAACTGGTCTCGTCACTCAGTCACATTTATTACACAGACATAAGGGTATTTTCATTTCTTCGGCCCGGCAAGGGTACTACTCCCCAGGTCAGGGTTTCCTGGACGATAGGCCTGTAATGCTGGCCCTTCAATTACAAGATTCTATCGCCTAGGGGCGCAAAGGGAGCAGTCCCAAAAGCATGCACATACAGACGGATTAATTTAGTTCCCCGCATTCGTGTACTGCCCCGTCACGAGATTGTGTTTTTTCCATTATTCCATATATCTTTACACTTCTGGCCCACGTCTCCTCCTTCAAGTCCTATATTAAGCTAAGCTATGAGATTTCGTGGCCTCTGTCACAATATCTTTTCACATGCAATTTAAAGATACTGCAAACAGGACCTAAACTCGTAGACAATGACATAGACAACAACAAAAACACAGTTAAAACCTGTAAAGCAAGTTAGAGTTAGAGTTCTCTGCTGAGCCTTCAGTATGCCACACACACACATTCCATTCCTGTACATACACTTTCCAGTCTCTCTTACAGAAATTACAACAGGGCATGGCCCTCATGGCCCTTGTGAAATTCCTGCCCTGGAGGGGGGTGTCAGTTAGTGCTTGGTGTTTTTTTCATGGTCTATTTTGATTTTTACAGTTACAAAATCCATGCAAAAATAGAATCAGTAACTAGAAAAGCACTCAGAGAGTGCAAACTTCCACCAGGGCAGCTCAGATCACCATCAAAATCTACTTTTAAGTTAGCCCATTTTTGACCTACCCTGAAAATTACATCAAAATCCATCCAGTACTTTTTAAGATCTTGCTACTGCAACCAACCAACAAACAAATGCCAATTATTACATACCCTCCTTGCGGAGGTAATTATCAAAGTGAAGTCCCAGATCCAAGGAATGTGGAACTGGAAGTCCATGTCAAAAGAAGACTTCCTGGAAGAAGTGGACTACTATGTGGGCACATATCGAAAGGGCCGTGAGAAATGTAGAATTGTAGGTGATTTTCATTAATTCTCTGTATTTGTCAAATGAATACCATTATCTGTAAATGTGACGCACATGTCTGTTCAACACCAGTACAAGCCATGCCCGAGATAAATTTAGCAGGTCATCTTGACCAGTATGGAGAGGGTCACAAGGAGACCCTAGGCTTAACTCGATATAATTGTGTACCTATATCATCGAAAGCAACAAGACATGGAGGCAGAAGGCAAAGTCCACCAAATGAAAATATAGGGACTAGTGCAGCCAGCAAAGTGAAAAAAGTGCAAAAAGTCTCGCTCTGTGAGAAGAAGACTCCTCGGAAGAAGAAGAGAAAAAGCCCAAACAAATGGCCCTGTTAACCTTCCCACCACCTCAACAGCTGCAGACAATACAACAGAACCCTGCACCACAATATCAAATCACCCCCTTCCAGTCTCAAGGACAATGACTCTCCTCCACAGTACAGTAGCTGCTACAACAACTCATGTATCAGCCACAGCAGACACAGTCATAGCTTGCACAGCTATGGCAGCAACCAAGCCAAAGAAAATGAGCAGCCCCAGCATGTCCGGCAGCCCCAACAACAACAAGTGCAGCAGAGTCAACAAGACTCCAACCACCCAAGGCAGGCTGAGAGAAACAAAGGCCAGAGCCGAGCGCCATTTGTCTGTTACAACTGTGGAGGAACCGGACGTACAGTATGTTTAAAAACTGCCCTAGCCCACTATCAAAGATACAGAATGACAGCTGACCAGGGCCAAGAGGTCCAGTGAACCCCTACAGAGGGGTATATTTCTGAAAAGGCCCAGAGGAGCTGAGGGTGGAGGGCCAGCTTCCAATGATATCTGAAGGTGCTGATGAGGAACCAATGCTGCAGGTTTTTATTAAGGGCAAGAAAATAGAATGCCTTCTGGATACAGGGGCCACACACACCTGTGTGAAACCGAACGACGCCCTACACCTCCCCATGTCAAGAAAATCAGCAAATACAATCTGCTTCTTGGGACAAGTGCAGCTCATCTCTTTTACGGCCCCAGTAGACATCAGAATTGGACAACAAACCATCAAAATGCCTATACTAGTGTCCCAACACACCCCTGTCAACCTATTAAGATGAGACACACTGTACAAACTTCAGCTTCAAATCAATTGCACCCCCAAAGAATTATCCCTCACAGAACTGGCAGGACAATTGGCGTCTCTTGCCTTAAATTCCCCATACAACAGAAACCTTGCCTTCAAGAAATTCTGGGACAGATGGGGCCAACTGATCCACTATGAAATTCTGCCCATGACAAGAAGGCTGCAATGCCTCTCAGGAGTAATCAGGGGCTATAGGGCCAGACACCTACAGTAGGACCCATGATGCTGGAAGCAACAAAAGCGAAGTGGAAGGATGTGACACCAGTGTTCAGACACCAGTTCGAAGAAGTGTTCAGACAACCATCCTGTCAAGTCACCCATCTTAGAGGATGAGCTTTAAACACACCCTGAAGGGAGCAGCAGAAGTTGTACAGCTCACCAAAGGAGAAATCTCCTACATGCCATGAAGGACATATCGTGGAGGAACAGGAGCTTCAAGATTTCAACACACGATGGCTATTTTGGATGAAGGCATGCAGAAACCACCCTCGGTGTGGTCGCAAGGAGATGGAGATATTGGCTTAGTAAAGTCAGCAAACCCCATGGAGTTCAAACTTAAACCAGGAATGAAACTACCCTTCAGACCACAATACCCACTCACCAAAGTGACAGCTGAAGGAATAATGGGGAAAATAGAGGACTTCTTAAAAGCAGGAGTTCTGGAAGAAACACACACGCAACGATGCAACACCGCTATCTTCCCTGTGCTCAAATTGGATGGCAAGAGGTGGGGCATGGTCCAGACTTTAAGGCCAATTAACAACATTATTGAAGATTTCCTAGCGGACGTGCCCAATCCCCATACTCTGTTGACAAACATCCCAGTCATCGACCTGGTGCAAGCCTTCTTCACAGTTTTGACAATGCATAATTTAGGACATGGTTAAGTACTAATTAACATTATTTTGCATCAAACAATCAATCAGAACTTGTGATTACAAAAAACAACCACAAGTAAGATTTTACTTATAGGGCTCAAAAAATGATTTTCATGAATAACGTTTGATTGGTATGGCATAAAGACTTTTAGAAAGAAGCTCTCCTGAGGGTTTTGCATGCTGAATGTACAGACGGAAGTGCATTGATCTTGAAAAAAATGATTTGTTTCATTTGTTTCATGTTTCAATTGACCCAGCAGTCCCCTATAATGAAACCTAATTTCTAATAATATTATGACAGAAACTGAGAATTTGAGTTTAAAATAGCCATCATATTGGATATTTTTGGGCTCCAATGAACTTGTCATGCCACATTACCCAAATCATCACAATATGTCTAGCCATCAAATTTATAAATTGAAAACCTATATTTCACATTTAATGTGGTGGCCATCTTGAAAAATGGACGCCATCTTGGATTTTTAGGTGGCTAACGGGCTTTTCTAATAAAGAAGGTCCTAGTCATTATGGTAAACTTTTTTTTTACTAAAAAGTAAATAGCTTCAAATAGACAGTCCTATTAAGGCCATGTAGGGGTATTGTCGCAATAATCCCTACTAACATATCTTTTTCATTAGAAACCCTGAGAATGATGTGCTAATGGCAGGATGAGTTCAATATCTAGGCTATACAAGGCTTATCAATGTTCCCAAAGTGCTCCTGCTGCCTGCTTGCTCTGATGGGATGATTGCCGGTGTTGTCAGAAATGCAGCCTATAATTTGTTCCTTGCAGCCATGGCAGCTGAACTTGATGCTGCATCATAACAACCATTCTCATTGTCAGGAAGAGGCAATGTGTTGAATGCAGTCACAGGGGACAAGTGAGACCTCACATACATGATTCACATGTGTCATGCGAAGAGCTAAAAGTATAGGAGGGGAAAGGGTGACATTTTGAGTAAAGATAAAAATAAGTTTGAACAGAAACTACTTTAGAAAATTAACTATCTAAAAATACAAATGCCAAGAGCCTGGAATATCATTATATATTGGTGTTTACTAGTATACTACAGAGTGAAACCAGATAATCATTTCAATCTTTCTAGCAGATTGACAAATCACACCACAGTGACATGGAAGTAACTGCACAACCTAAGAAGACCTGCCAGACTGATGTACAGTAATGTATTACAAAAGTTTTAGGATGCTGTCAAGTAGGAATGCCTTCAAAAATGGAACTGTTAATCATTTATGTTCATCAATTAGCAAAATACAGGGGCTGAACAAAAGAGAAACCTAAATCAAATCAATATTTGGTGTGACCACCCTTTGCCTTCAAAAGAGCATCAATTCTTCTAGATATACTTGCAAAGAGTTTTTGAAGGAACTCGGCTGGTATCTTGCTCCAAACATCTTAAAGAACTAACCACAGATCTTCTGTGGATGTAGGCTTCCTGAGATAGGCTATACAACCAATTTGGTGTAATTGATTGATCATACACCTGACTATAATCCTGCAAAATTCCTGACTTTGTGTGTACCCCTTTGTGTGAATTGATGCTGGTTTGAAGGCGCCTGCCTAAGTCTTTGCACAGTACTGTATCTTTTTAGCCATCACGTTTACTGTTAAAACACCCATGAGGCTGAAAGGACTTGATGGGCATAAGTTGTTTTTTCACAAGTTTTAGGCAGGTGCACACAAAGTGTACACACACAGGGGTACACACAAAGTCAGGGATTAGTTGTTAGTCCAGTTGTTATTTTAGAGTTTTGTTTTTTAGCATTGCAATTTCCATTAACACGTGTTCTGCTTCAGTTTGTCGACCTCTGTGTGTCCCTGAAGAGTCTGAGTGTGCGTGCTTGTCTGTGTAATTGGCTGCTGCTTATGTAAGTCATCTGAAAGATTACCTGGAATGCACACAGATGTAAATGAGAATGTTATGAGCATCTCATGTGTTAATGACTCGTGGAAATTAAAGTAATTTATACAGTTCTCATAAGGTGAATTTGTGTATTACATATGTATTTCTGTAGAAAATAACTTCACCCCAAAAGTACAATCAGAATTGTCACAGTTAAATACAAATGCCATCACTATCACTATGAATAGCACCATCCCTAATTGTGGCTATGAGATTAACTGGGCCATATGTGATGGGTGTTCCAAGATAAAATAAAGAACAAATTCTGGTATCCATATACAGCTCTGTAAATAGGAAACAGAAATGGCTTAGATCAAGCTAAACACAAAAAGTAATCAACATGTTGCTCTTAAAAGGCATTAATCTGAGCTCAAATATTATTACTACAAACTATACTCTTTGCAAATATTTTCCAACTCCCTTTAAGTTAAACAGTTGACTTAATATTCTTGAATCCATTCAGCCGATCTCTGGATTTGGCAGTAGGATCTCCACATCTGGCATACTACTGGTTTGATCCCATTCAATGATTACCATCAATAATTGTATGATTCAATGATAGCCATTTTTGGTTGGATTTTGATTGGTCATTAAAAAGATTTTGTCACGCAGACAATGAGACATGCTCATTAGGCCCATTCCACCCCCATACACAGTAGAGTACAGCCAAGAGATCACATGCCCTCGCCGCTCCACACCAACCCCTGGGCATACCCACTGAGTGCCACAGACGAGTCATAAAAAGACACACTGCTATGCATCTCTGGTGATTTGTAGTGAAAGTGATTTGTACACTTACAAAGTTCCCAATGCGTCATTTTGAATACCAGGGCCCTTTTTTTTTTTTTTTTTAACCCAAACCACCACCCCCCCACAGTGGAGGACCCTTTTTTCCCTTCTTTTCTTTTTTTCTCATAATGGTGTATACAATCCTCAATCCACTCTGCCCACAACAAATAACAAACAAACAAAACAATGAAACAAAACTATAAAGATGGAGTCTGTGCAGTCCACATCATTCACAAAGAAAAGAACAAAAAAAAGAAAATAAGTACTAATATAGAAGAAAAATAAATCAATAGACAAAGATGACAGAGTGGATCACACACAATTACATCATCACATTAGCATCAACTAGCAGATTCCAACCAAAGTCATCAATCACTAGTCACTCCATCCAACGCTCTCCTTCCACAAGCCCTATCCACCTTACAACATAGTTCTCCTTCTTTGCTCCATATGCCATTCCAAGTTCCAGTTATACAGTATCATTTTACAAAGTTCTTAAAACCATTAATGTTAATTTTTTCCTTACACTGCTTTCCAAACAAGTATTTTTTCCCAACAGCAATATTATGTTTTGTACGTCCTCTGTTGCTGAAAGGTTACCAAGTAGCACAGTAAACATATCCGTGTGTAGCTGGATGTTATATTTAGATAACCAATTTTTAACTTCAAACCAAAAAAAAAAACAGCAGTTTGGCAATACCAAAATATATGTTCCAATGTTTCATCTTCTTTTTGGCAAAATCGACAGCTAGGAGATTACTCTAATTCCCATTTATTTAGCATGTATTTTGTTTCGAGGTATTTATAAACAAGTTTATATTGAAAGTATCTTATTTTATTATCAAGTGTTGTTTGTATAAGGTGTTAAAAACACACTTCCACGGTATTGGAGTATCCAGTTGGCCTTCCCAATAATTAATATATTTGTATGGAATGTCTGTAAGTTTGCTGTCCACTAAGAAGAATCTACACATAACATTATTTATTTTTAATTTTGTGGTCCATTTAGCCACTTTTATTGATGGTCTACACACCCAATGTGAGGTAAACCTGTTCTTTATTTTTTTCTTACATGTTTGTGGTATTGACCCAACCGGTTGTATTGTTGTAATGTACCTATATTTCCAAACGTTTTCTGTACTTGTGTGTATGACAATATTTTCCCTTCCTCCACTATATCATTTAAGAAAATTATTCCAACTTTAAACATATTTTCAAAAAAGAGAGTTTCCTCTTAGCAATAATGTTGGAATTCAGCCAGAGTATTTGTTGTAATACTCTGTCCGCATTATCAGGTGGATGATATTGAAATTGTAACCATCTCATTAAAGCTTCGGCCAGAAAGCCTGAAATCTTAACAAATATGTTCTGTATCAATTCATACTGTATATTTTTTACTTGTAAGAAGGGGAAATAATTATTTTCAAAAATTGGATGCGCCTTTTGCAGCAGTTGGCTTGAGAACCAGCTCTTATTGAAGTACAACTTAGGTATAATAGAAGCTTTTAAGGACATATTTAAGGCCCTAAGATTTCATAACTTAATCCCACCAATCTCATAGTCATTATGTAGGTAAGCGCGTTTGACTTTATCCTTTTTATTGTTCCATATAAACTTAAATATTTTTTGATCAAATTCCTTGAAGAGAATTTGGGGCGCTTCTCTTGATCCGGGGGCTCTCCGCGGAAGAGCCGCCTGCTGCGGCAGGACGGATCAAAAAGTGCATGCGCGGCAGAAGACTGGCAGGACGTGCGAGCACCCGAGAAGCATTCGGGATCGATCTGAGGTGGCGATAAGAATGAGCATGTACAAATACAGTTGGCGAGCGTCTCTTGATCCAGGCTCTACGCGGTACAAGGTGCATCCACGAGGCCCCAGCAGAACGACTGCGCGGCAGAAGTCCGACGAGACACGCGAGCACCCGAGAGGCATGATCGATCCCGAATAAGATTTAGAATGTATTTCATGAGATAGTGTGAAACATTTTAAATTGATGGCAAGTGAGACATTTAAATGATATGCGAGTAGAGCGTATTTGGGCAAGTTCGCAGGCCAGGGTCCTGATGTGCTAACAAGTCTTCGCATGACCCTACGCAGGCAGGTGTCATGAGAAAAACCGAGCAAGCACCCCAAAAGAGGCAAATGTTTAAGGTATCCTTGGCCAGGACCGTGCAGTACGAATCACAAGTGTTAGCTGAGCTTTCTTTAGATCTGATGGATTACATCAGATGTATAACTGATAAGCATCCGAGGACCATCGGCCGAGGGTTTTGAATAATAGCTCGGGGAGACCGTTAGATGCTGCGGTGGTGGCTGTGCCAATTCGAGAAGAGTGAGAGGAGTAACAATCTGCTGGGATTCTTACTTGAGTAGTTATGGATTTAAGGTGGGATTAAAACAGTGAGCGTGTAATTGGCCGTCCGTCGGACATGAAGAGGGGATCATTCTGAGAGGTGACGGAGGCACAGTAATTGATATAATGAATGAATCTAGAATTGTAGGTTGCGGACGTGTAGGTGAATTTGAGGGTTGAAACTGGCACTGGAAGTCGTGAATTCGTTACATCTAAGCAGCCCAAAATACGCCAGAAAGAACACAGCCATCAGCGTTAGGCCTGTATGGGGTTTGAACGCAGGAAATCAGCAAATGAATGGTGATGGGGAGCCGAAAGTCAAGAGTAACCGGTTTGGCCTTACGGATACCTTTAATCATTAGAGAAATGCAGTAGCATAAATTACTCTTTATGTAGCCACCCTTTTTATTTATTTATTATTTTTATTTATTTACTTACTTATTTTTGGACCTACAGAACATGACTAAATTATTTCCGATTATTACACTCTCGGGGAAAGGCGAAAACCCACTTTACCCAAAGAAAAAACACTCTCTTGCCAATTTTGTGGAAAAAACATTGGGAAGTCTGGGAAAAATTCCTTTACCAGCACCATAACAAATGGCTACTCAGGGTTGGACAGCCAAGAGTGGACGTGTGCTACACCACTGTTAAGATTATGAAAAATAAGATAACCGTTACAGGCAAAGCACTATTAACCTACGTGTAAAATTATTCGATTTCAAAGTGGCGCTAAAAAGCATAAGTCTATAAAATGCTACTGGGCCATTTTCAGGAGGTCCCGTTTTGCGTGGGTGGTTCAACCTCCGAAATATATTCCTGCCCACCTGCCCAGGACGACACAGTAATGCAGTTCAACATCCAGCAGTCGCATGGTTCCAAGCCCTACACTGGCAGCCGCAGTGTAGCCTAAAACAAGCAGCGGTGCTGTTTAACATTCGGCGCTCTCCAATAGGGGCACTGGTTTCGAGCCCTACGCTAGCAGTGGCTGTGTAGCCTAAAACGAGCAGCGGTGCGGTTCAACATCCAGCGCTCTCCAGTAGGGGCACGGTTCCGAGCCTTACACTGGCAGTGGCAGTGTAGCCTAATACGAGCAGCAGTCCAGTTCAACATTCGGCGCTCTCCAATAGGGGCACTGGCTTCGGGCCCTACGCTAGCAGCGGCAGTGTAGCCTAAAACGAGTAGCGGTGCAGTGCAACATCCGGCGCTCCCCAGTAGGGGCACGGTTCCAAGCCTTACACTGGCAGCGGCAGTGTAGCCTAATACAAGCAGCGGTCCAGTTCAACATTCGGCGCTCTCCAGTAGGGGCACTGGTTTCAAGCTCTACGCTAGCAGCGGCAGTGTAGCCTAAAACGAGTAGCGGTGCAGTTCAACGTCCGGCGCTCTCCAACAGGGGCACAGGCTCCAAGCCCTACACTGGCAGTGGCAGAGTAGCCCAAATGCTTTAAACTACTGTGCGAGATCTGCTGGCCTGTAGTGATTGATAAAGTAGTTAGCAAGTGTACTCCATCTGCAGCCATGCAGGCTGCAGTGTAAGGAATCCTGCAAGTATCGGACCAATATGGATACCAGTACCCAACAAAACATGTGCATATTGTACGCGATCCACTAAAATAGCTAGATTCCGGACATATGAAATCTAATTGGCAAATAAACGAAACGATGGAACGAGAACGATGCATGTTGAGACACTGCACACTTGTGCCTCAGGACAACTGCAAAGGAGACATAACGAGGTAATGTGAAAGCCAAGTCCCTGCGTGGGAAAACCATGCCAGCCCAGCAAGAATGCCAAAATGTTATTTGTCATTCGTGGTGACTAGTAGGCCAATTCGGCTTGATGGCACAGGAGTGTAATACCTTGTTTCGCCTTATAGCCCCAATGGACAATGTTAGGGGAAGCGGGGGCGCTATTTCATTCAATACAAATGCTGGCTCAAAAACGGGAGAGGGATGACTATAATGGGAGTGAAGGAACGACCCGGTAAATTAAGGACCAGATTATTTGATAAAGATGTCTGCTAATGTGGAATTCGAAGTTTGCACATGCGTACAGGGTACACCGTGACGGGTTTGATGGAAAAGTAAAACCACTCTGCGGAGTGGTGGGCGATTCAACTGTGTGTAAGCACCAGCATGGGGAAATGAGAGCCGCTTCATCAGGGCACTGATCAGCATGAACCACTTTTAAAGGGGTTTTTAAAGGGTTGTTAAACACGGTTAGTTGCTCAGCGTTTTAGAATGGTTAGCTTCATTACCAGCCTGCTAACATACATACGAGTGCCACAACCGATTTCCCGTGCGCTGATTACCCAAACGCACGTCTATTCAGTGCAAACATACGCAAAATCTGAATAAATTGCATTTGCTTGGTAGCAAAGGTTGCCAATATCCCACCACGTATTGAGGCCTTGTAAGTATAGCTGCGTTGTTAGTATTAGCATCGAAATTAGCAGTATTAGCAGCGAAATTAGCCAGTAGCACAGGTAAGGCAGCTAGTATCACGGCTAACAAACACTAGCTAATCACTGTTGCACAGTTAGTTGATGAGCAGTCATAGCATGGTTAGCATCGTTATCAGACTGCTAACGGGCACACGAGTACCGCAATGTCTTTTTCACGCGCTAATTATCCAAAATAAACCCACTGAAGACGAACGAATTGAGCGCCCAACCTAAGAGATACAAACTACGGATGCATAGTACGCCTTTACGGCATACAATACAGAGGTGTAAGTGCGGCCATTTATGTCTGCATCAACACGGATTGATATAGACATGTAAGTAACAGGGTGGGAGGAACCGAGGCTTGGTATTGAAGCGAGCAGAGGCCTGTAGAGTACCGCAACGGGTTAGGTGGTGGTGGCACGGCTCCGGGGAAGAGACACCATAACGGCGGGGATGGGGTGCCGGTGCGAACGCGGTTCGAGCCGGCGAGACATTAAGGGGATAGGGAAGGTGTAGCGACGCGATCGCTACATCTTTGGAGGTGGCGCAGCACACACCTTTGGTTTTGTATCCGCAAGCCTCGCAAATGTGGAAGTCAAATGACGCTCCCGATGCAAAGGGCAGTGTGTATGGCCGCTTTGGTGGGCAGCGGGAGAGAAGCAGAAGGGTAGGCTCCGTAGCGATGCCAGAATTCGCCCGGGCAGAAGAGGGATACCGGGAAGTCGACTGAAGCTCGGAGAAAGTAGCTGCTGGCGGTTTGTAGCTGCTGGCGGTTTGAAGTAGTTGGAGAATGTTGGTGTTTGCTATCGAGCAGCGATCGGAGTAAGACATCCTTAGGAGCAACACTGGAAAACAGGCGAGCAAGCAGAGGCCTTGCGAGCGGAAAGAAGCGAGCAGAAACACTGACAGGTGAGCGGTGAATAAGTTACCAGAAAAGGTTAATTAGAAGGGCGTGACAAATTTCGTCACGCTCCTCCTGAACCTCAGTTTTTTAGGAAACGCCATATTGATCAAGGTGGCCTTCCCGTAGATTGTTAGTTTTTGGCCACACCATGGCTGCAGGATTTTAGAAGCCCTACTGATCTTATTTTGGAAGTTTATTATTGATATTTTTCCAATGTCTTCTGGGATCAGGATGCCTAACAGATTTATTGAGCCATCTGTCCATACGATTGGTAGCTCACATGGAAGGGTGAAGTTGGTGTTCTTCAAGGAACCTAGCCTCATGATGCTACATTTGTCATAATTTGGCTTCAACCCTGATATTATTGAGAAGTTGTTTAATTCCAGTATGAGGCTCTGGACAGAAGTTATATCAGGCTCAATCATAAAAGTAGTATCGTCTGCATACATGGAAACTTTAGATTGTAATTGTTGTAAACATAAACCTTTAATGTTTGCATTTCCACGTATCTTATTTGCTAGGATCTCTATTGCTATAATAAATAAATATGGTGATAAGGGGCAGCCTTGTTTCACACCTTTTGCAAGTCTAATAGAGTTTGACAGATATCCATAATTTATTATTTTACTGATGGATTTATTATAGATGACCTTCACCCAAGAGATCAGGCTTTCTCCAAAGTTAAAGGATCTCAAACATTTGTAGACAAAGTCCCATTTTATTGTATTAAAAGCCTTTTCAAAGTCTGCAACAAAAAATAATTTCTTATTTTTGTTCTTAGTTTTGTCATAATATTCTATTATTTCCACCACCTGTCTAATTTTATTTGCAATATTTCTTCCTTGTATGAAACCTGTTTGATCGTGGTGTATTATCTGCTCTATAATATTTTTAATCCGTGATGCAATACATTTCGCTAAGATTTTTGTGTCATAGTTTTGTAGCGTTATTGGTCTCCAGTTTCTTAGATGTACTGGGTCAATATAATGCCTATTGGGCTCCTGCTTTAATAGCAGTGATATCACACGTTCTCTTTGAGTTTCGGAAAGAACACCATTATTGTATGCAAACCTCCATAGGGATACCATCAAGGCCTGGTGTTTTCCCTTTCTGAAAGGACATAACTACATCTAGCAATTCCTCTTCTGTTATTTCCCCTTCACATGCCTGTCTTTGAACTTCAGTTAATTTAACATTTTGTTGATACAGGAACTCACCTTCATTATTGTCACTATTTGGAGGTTCAACATCACCTCTAAATAATTCTTTATAATACTTTTGCATTTCTTCTAAAATTGCTGTTGGGTTATTTAATGTAATTGAGTCATTCACTAAAAGTTTCTGTACATTCTTTTTAGCTGAATTTGTTTATGTAATTCTAAGAAAAAGCTATTGCACCTTTCTCCCTTTTGCATCCATATTGCTCATATTGCATACTTTCATATTCTTTTTGTTTTTCTTCCAATTTGTCCAGCTTCTCCTGTGTAGCCGCAGTTTTATCTATATCTGAAGTCATTACTTCTATCTCCTTTTTAATATTCTTTTCTCCTTCTCTATATAATTTCTGTCTGTATGACCCAAATTTTATAGTGCGTCCTCTAAGTGCACTTTTGAAAGCATCCCAAACTATTAGTGGATTTGCAGATCCCACATTGACAGTGAAGAAGTCTGTGATAAAAGTTTTGGCCTTTTCTACAAATACTGAGTCATCCAACAGTTTTTGGTTAAATTTCCAGTACCCTGGTCCCCGTGGATATTCTACCATCTGCATATGCAAAGAGATATAAGTTGATGGTGTGATTTCAGCTTATCCACCATCATCACACATTTAACCTTGGATGCAAATGAAAAGGAGATAAGAAAGTAATCAATTCTGCTGGCTAGATTTTGCCTCCTCCATGTGAACCTTTGCAATTAGGATGCTTTAGTCTCCAAACATCAACAAGGTCCTGCTCATCCATCATTAGTTTAAGTTGTTTTTGAGCTTGAGGGTTATAAGTAATGGGGTTCAGTTCTTTTTGGTCCAATTTACCATTTTGTATAAGATTAAAATCACCAACCACTATATAACAATCATTTAAAAACTTAGAGCATCCAATGGTGTTGTTAATATTCTCATAGAAAGTAGGGCAATCAGAGTTTGGTCCATATAAATTAACCAAACATATATGTCTTCCATCAATAGCCAGCTTCAAGGTAATCCACCTACCATCATTGTCAGATTCCATATGTTCTATACCTATTTTAACATGTTTTGTGAAAAGTATCAGTACCCCTTGAGAGTTTGTTGAGCCATGAGAAAACACCACTGGACCACCCCATTCTTTAGCCCAAGTTATTTCGTCAGCTTGTACTGAATGAGTTTCTTGTAAACATATTATTGTATATTTTTTTCTTTCAGCCATGAAAATACATGTTGTCTTTTCTTACTGTTACCTAGACCATTGCAATTATAGCTCGCAATTTTTAATCACAATACACTCCATTTCCACGTAGACATTGTCCTCCTCCTCCCACTCCAAAAAACCCCATCCTCCCACCAAAAAAAAAAAAAAACACACACCCACACACACAGGGAGAGACAGAGAGAGAGACCGAAAATGCAACATCGCACTCGACAGGCATAGCTGTTCGAGAGAGAGAGAGAGACGGAAAATGCGACATCGCACCCGACAGGTATAGTCGTTCGAGAG
Organism: Coilia nasus; assembly: GCA_027475355.1. Lineage (NCBI taxonomy): Eukaryota > Metazoa > Chordata > Actinopteri > Clupeiformes > Engraulidae > Coilia > Coilia nasus. The sequence continues at coordinate 1,384,076 of CM050216.1, read as the reverse complement.
AGAGAGAGAGAGAGAGAGAGAGAGAGAGAGACAACCAGGCCCTAGACTCAGACTAGAGATTTTACAAGTTTGTCTGTGTCTGCGATACAGAGGCAAGCAGGGGAGTGCAGTTCATATTAAGCATGTGCTGGCAAGAGTCATAACCAAATTGTTACTTTATGGTCACGATAAAGGACCCCCTCAATGTATAATTTGTCCACCGATAATGCTGCCTGTTTCCCCTTCTCACGGTAGCTCTTCATAATAGGGACGAGAATTCTCCTGCTACCAGGGCCCTTGTTACATTACCAAATACATATGAAGCAACTTCAGGCTTTTTTAATGATTAAAAAAATTGTTATATCTCCAAGCTTCCATCGTGCCCTGATCACTAGCATTGTGACCCTATTCTACAGAAACAGTAAAAATAGTTTAGTTCTGAATGCAACAGTTTTGCTCTTCAGCAAATATACCAACTCAGTATAATGTTTTAACATGCCAATTTTCATTTTGCAAGTTTTCCTTTAAGAGACCTTTGCATAATTGTCAAGTCACATTAATTTTCTTAGGGGCTGTTTAAAGTGCAATGCCATTGCAATGCACCTTGTTGTGTTTTGTGTGCAAGGAAAAATATGCAAACAGTGATTAATGGGGTCCAAGCATTTCAGCCATGGGTAGGGCTCGAACCGACCCTACCACTCTCTGATCACAAGGCCAACTCTCTAACCACTGGACCCCAGCCAGTGTATTCAAATGGCACACAGTATTGACTTACCAGATTTTTAGCTTTTCTGGATTTTAGACATTAACCATTGCCATTTATAGTGCCCCCTAAAATTGGAATTTTAGGGCGCTTTCACACCTATTTTTGTTCCGATACAAACCCTAAACCGATACAGATTCATGACATTGTTCCGGGATCGTTTCGTGTTCACACAGCACATTTTTAGAACGGAACAAATGATGTAAAGTTTGTAAACAAACACACGTGCAATGAAATCCATTCCATTCTAACCTAGGCTAAGCCGTACTCACATTCGTTACATTTTAACGTGTTACCGCCTAGCCTACTACCATAGCTAAATAACTATCTCGAAAATGCATCGTAAGCTGATAATACTAGCTTTTGTTGTAGTCTTTTGGATGCCATACCAATGTGTATGTTATCAAGAATACATTCAATTTGAGCGTGAGTCTAGACTCTTGAAAATAATGTGACACTACACCTTATAAGGAGATGCGCTGCCAACAGAAGATATCGCAGGAGAAGACGAGCTCTCATTAATTTACACAACCAAATTTACATTGTACTGTACAGTGAAAATAACGTGATATCCCACTACACTGGCCCGATAGCTTTCACACTGTAAACAAACCGTTCTAGAGATCGATAGAAAAGGGGCCGAGAACACCCCCTCCAAGCAGTCTGGATCGGTTTATTTTGTTCTGGAACAGAGTACAATTGTTGCTTTCGCATATGCCCAAACGAACCGATCCCGAGGGACAAGCGATCCACGTTCTGTTTCAAAGAGCTAGGTGTGAAAGCGCCCTTAGTTACAGTCTCTGGAGCAGTGTGGGGTTGGATGCCTTGCTCAAGAGCATTTCAGCCATGGGTAAGGCGGGATTGGAACCTGCAACGCTCTGATTACAAGACCAAGCCCCCTAACCACTAGACCACAGCTACTCCAATTGCCAATATAAATGATCCCATACCAAATTTCAGATTTTTAGCTTTTTCTGATTTTGAGATATTAGCACTTGCCATTCCAATGGTAATATATTGGTTACTGAATTTTGATTGGACGTTTGGCAGCCATTTTGGCAAAGCAGCCACTTGTCACCTTAGACAATGTATTCAAATGGGACACAGTATTGGCGTACCAAATTTCAGATTTTTAGGTTTTGTGTTTTTTCAGATATCAATAGGCTATTTGGCATTTATAGCACCCCCTATAATCAGAATTTCACCAAAATTGGGGCCTATACAAAGTTTGTTGTAGAGCTGAAGCATGCCAAGTTTTGTTGTATATTTGGATGTTCCAATGAGAAGATATTGGCTGAAAAGTGTTTAGAGAAATTTGATTGACATATAACTTCGAAACGCGTGCAAATCAAAAATCCGAAGAGACACTTCAGACACACACAACCCCTGCACACTCATACAAGCATGAGAGATGGTTAGTAAAGATTAGTTTTATTACGAAGGGAAGCAGTCTTGGAAAAGAAGGGTTTTCACAAGCTTTTTAAAGGTTGAGAGGAATGTTGCTGCTCTTGTAGCGACTGGTCGATCGCGAAGGTAGTGCTGGTAAATCGCATGTTGTCTAAAACTTTTTGTTAGGTTACCATAACAACTAGAACGGCTACTGGAAAACTGCAGCAAAGAATGAGTCCTAGCTAGTTCGCTAACTTGTATCTAGCCCATACTGTTCATAAAAACTATGGCAGTGAACTGAGCAATGTGACGGAAATAAAAATGCAGTTAACTGGGCAGCAGTCGCGTCATTATGCGGAAAATGCATGAAAGAGAGATCGTTGATGTCGCAACCAAAATAGCCTGTTGTATTCGAGCGAGCTCTCTTCAAAGACCCGTGCACAGTTGGAAGAGGCTTCCTAACTATTCTGACCTCTTGCTGACTGACGTGAGATAGCTTAGTTTGGGGAAATTCTTGCAGAGATTTCGACAGCTCTGTCTGCTGAGTAAGATGTTTCTTCTTGTCACTAAACAAGCAACTTAATGACAATCAGTGGCTGCTAGACTTGGCGTTTGTAACTGATCTTACTAACATGTTGAACGAACTTGGAGCTTCAAGGAAAAGACAACAGCGTGGTCGACACGAGACATGATCAGCTCAGTTAATGCATCAATGCATTCAAACAAAAAATGAAATTGCTGTCCTCAAAGTTACAGCGCTATGATTTGGAAAACTTCTGAAACCTCGCATCGGAGCTGGAGAAACAAGGGAGGGCCGGCGTGTGCGCAAATTGACAGTGTGTGCTACACACAGCAGCTCCGGACTATGCAACCCTGACTCCCTTCAGTACAGGTTATCATCAGATTAATTAAGTCCTGGCAATAGATAATTAGAAATGCATTAAAGTTCTAATGCTCTAAAGGATCATTCGAAAACTATACAAATGTAATATAACTGTGCTGTAAACGTTCATTATATCATAATACAATTGTATTAAAGTTGTGCTGTGAAGGTTTATGCATGGATGCATGTATTTTACTATGCTGCATGTGTAATGTAACATGTATATCAATAAACAAACTGCATACAGAAACGCATACTGACTGATTTATCATCATCATCTTCAGCGTCACCATCGTTATCTTTATCATCATCATCCTCAGTAGATCGCGGTGACATTGTCTTTTTAAAAGTAGCTCACGAGCCAAAAAATAGTGGGCACCCCTGGTTTAGAGTGACGTCACTTTGTGTTAGGAAAGGGTACAGCCAGACGGTTCGTGTTAGAGGATCGTAACACTCTGGATGGGATGTAATAATATAAGCCTTTAGTACGACGCTGAGATAGACAAGGGCATATCCGGAAGTGACTTTGTAGGCTAGAGTCAAAGCCTTGTGCTGAATTCTGGCAATGGCCTCTACCACAGTGCCATTATCTCTTCAAACCTCTAGGTGGCGCTACAATAAGCCCATTTGCCTTTTGGGTCATATCTCGGGCACTGTGTGGAATTTTTGCTAAATTATTCTGAACCTAATGCAGCAAAGGGACCTAGTCACGCCCATTTTCGTCATGAAAAATTTTCTGCAATTTTGAAATCGTACTCTTCCTAGGCCCTTCAACCAATCCTCATGAAATTTGGCATACATCATCTCTGGACCATGTGGACAGAAATTACTTTTTCGGATTTTTGATTTATGCATCTGTTTCGAAGTTAAAGTCAATCAAATCTCTAGGTGTGGCCTCTAGACACTTTTCAGCCAATATCTTCTGATTGGAACATCCAAATATAACAAAACATAACAAACTTGCCTTGCTTTATCTCTACAACAAACTTTGGACACACAACAAATGTTATGAAATTGAATGACTGCAAGTTGCTCTGCATAAGAGCATCAGGAAGTGTAATGTAATGAATGATCTAATGGTCATTAGCAGGTTGTCAAGGTGAGCATAAATCAGTGTCTGTCTCCTTAATGGCACCCCAGCAAGAGGAATGATTCCAGCACTAGCCCCACAACTGCCACAGGCATTCATCTCACAGACACTGTAAATGGCTTTCTTTATTACAAATTTTAATCTTTTTCTGCATGAACACTTTTCATTTTTATCATTACACAAAAGTAGATCATTCTAATTAGATAATATGTGAAATATTTCTTGTGTGTGTGTGATGTGAGGGAAGTCTGGAGGTGCAGTGATGACTACTTGTAAAGAGATTCAGACTAGTTACCCTAAGACACTAATGTATTTTTTAAAAAGCTTCCATGCACAGAAATGTCCTTGTGAACTATTCAGAAAAAAGCCAGTAGCTCAAAAAAAACAGTCACACTCCACATGCATTTAACACCGAGGCAAATAATGTGTGTGTGTGTGTGTGTGTGTGTGTGTGTGTGTGGAGGGAAGGAAATGGGGGAGAGAGAGGAAGAGAAAGATATCAGGAAGGAAAAACCTTTCAAGCAGTAATTATAAAATCTGAAAATGATTAGCAACTTTAAATGTGTCAATTAAAGATCATAAATTGAGCAGAAACACATTCACACAAACATAACAGTTCTGGACAGGGGGAGAACAGATTTGCCTCTCACACTAGACTGCTTTATTGAGGTAATCCTTGAGGACAAATCCAGCCTTGAGGAAGGAGAATATTTTTCTACAATTTCATGACAGCAAACAATTGTGTTGGCTTTAAATGCAATATTAAATGTTTACTTTTTAACATTTACTTTTTCCACATGTACCGATGTAGATATGAAATTATGTCAGAGTCAATGCTGTTTTAGTCAATGCCTTTTTAATCAGCCTTTTCAAATATAGGAATAAAACGCTGTGCATGGAGTCATTGTCCCACATGACCATTTCTCTGCATTTCTGCCCATTTGTACTTCAAGTTTCTCAGAGGCAAGCCCAGCCTCCAGGCCTGGCCAGGCCCAGCCCTCACTGAGCTCCACTCATCCGCACCACTTGCGTCTGTTCATGGGGGTCCCCTCTGAGTGGGGCAGGGAGCCCACCATCAGCACTCTTGCTCTGGGCACAGAATTTACACGCTTTGAAGATATACCCATCTACCCCCTCCCCCCACCACTCTCCTGCTGCTCTGGGCAAAAGAATGCATGTGCTTTAAAAGATACTCCTCCCAGTGACATAGCAACAGCTATTTTTTTCTTTATGTAGACATCCATATGGTTAAATCTGCTGCAAAATAAGGGGGGGGGGGGGGGGGTGTTCTGTGTACAGGGACAGAAATGGGTGTATTTTAGAGTCCATCACAGATTATACACAGCTAGGTAAGCATATAGGAGTTCTGTTTTAAATCAGCATCTGCATACCTTGAAGTACATTATGACATGAGACAGTCTAGCCTACTACTTGACTTGCAACATACAACTGACAACCAACCTTAACAGCTGCTACAAAAGCTATTGCTACTTCGAATTAGGGCAGGTAATCATTATATAAGTAAATAAATGGAGATATGTGCTTATATTCTACCTCAGTTTAGTTTTACGTTGATTTTGTGTTGATAACATTTGTATCATACAATACCACAGCAATTAAAATCCAACTACCTGTGGTTTAGAACTCCACATTTTCTACTCCACATTAAAAGATATCTAAGGCCTACACTTAAGGTTTATACAATTGTCTCAAAAAGTAATGATCATCAGCATTTCGTCTTGTAATAAATGGAATATGAAAGGCCATATAGCCAACTCCAGCTGCAAAGGAAAAGAAGGCTTCATTTTTTGACAGGATCTGAAGGTGGCCTAGTTGAACCACCATAATATATACAGTCTACGAATCAGCCCTTAGAAGTATGCAGCACCTACAATGAGATACAGTGTATAAATTGTACAGCAAAGATCTATATTCATTTTATTTTACTCCCATTCCCTCACCTGGCGAAAGGTTTGTTACATCAAAGGCATGAATGGATCTATAGCAAGTGTACTGTTGTCTTGTTTTGCATTGGGAGGCTCTGTGTCACTAAAGGTGAGGAGGCAGAAAGTTCTTGGAAAAAATGGAAGGGCTGATGAATCCTCTGCATTTCCTGCAAGTACTTGTGCCCTGACCATGTCTAGAAAAGTCCCTAAAGCTAAGGCAGGGAACCTTAAATCAATACCAGCCGTTGCCTGGTAAACGGAATGAGCATCCTAATGGTCAATGTATATTTCATGGACATCGTCTAAGGGTGAATAAACAAAGGCATGCTGCTATATGGTTACTGTACTTATCCAGTTAGTTCCACACCAGTGTCTGCATCCAACATGACAGGCTTACAGTGCTCTGGCTTCAAAAGGCAAATTCTTAATGCTTTTAGGCTACAGAGCCTTAGGGACAAGACGGGGCCAATATTGTTCGCTGTATTCGGTGGGCCTGTGAGTTTGAGCATCTCCCTCTGAATTATACCCTGTACACTTTATATTTAATGCTGCAAGGTTTATGGCCAGACAGCAAGCTGGGCAGCAAGCAGGACACAAAGTGGACAAATTATGTTATAAGAGAGGAAGCAAGCATCTGTGTCTGCTTAAGCACATTGGCTATTTTACAAGCCCAGCAATGCATCTGCTGTAATTCAACAGCACCAAACCTCCCCATCAGGTTATTATTCAGTGCTTAATAAAAAACAGTGAACTGACCTTGCTCTAATGCATGTTTCTATTGAGAATAAAAATATTACATATTTATATAAGTCTACCTGTCTATCTGACTGTGTATTGGAATTTCAACAGGAAGGAAGACTGTTAAAAATTCAGTTAGCAGAGGACATGTTTGAAATCAAATTGTATTTAACCTAGAAATGGACATCAACTTAGGATGAGCTTCTCTCTCAAGATGAAGGTCAATTGTGAAATGTCTCCTAGTAAAGTCTTTTTGCCAGCAGTAAACCATATTCCCTCTTCAACAGACTTGCCTGGGTCGAGCTGATCTTCTGGGTTAATGAAATATTTAAGTGTCCAGCGGGATCAAAGTCAACCAAACAACATTTGCCAAAGTACACCCCTCCAAATGATCCTATTTAGTGCTGGTTGCTGTCCCATCCCTTCACCATGTGATTTGAGCATTTCCCCAATTTGCTCTTTAACTGAGCTTCAAATGAAACCACTGGCATGGAGGACTGCTGTCGCCTTCACTGCTGCTACACATTTCAGTAAAACTAGGACATATGGATGCGGGCTGTAGAATTCTTAGTTTGACCTCACCTGATGTTTTTACAGAGATGTCTAATGTTTTGTGTTTTGAAGTCCAGTACCAGTGATAAGCTGGCAGATGAATCACCATGAAATGAAATATCCTGACAGACTATGACACTTTGTCTCAGAAAAAAATTAGGCGTAGAAAGTTATGGTCTTCTGTTCTGCAAAGCTGGCTGAAGAGATGCCACACAGGATGCTGCCATGTTACGGAAGTCCTGATTACCACCAGCACTGCCACCAGCACTGCTGAGCAGTCACTGAATAATGCAGCCCAATGAGTGAAAAAAGGGGATGTGTGCCTGTGTGGTTTTCAAAGTATCTTTTAGTTGCGGTGTAACAGGAGCATTTTTGGGACGTTGGGATTGTTCCGTCTTCCGCTTTTGTTCTCCATTTAGTAATGTTGTAGATGTTGTTCCAATAGCTGTATCAGGGATGAAAAACAGAGTCTGTGAAGATTGGTCACTGGGGAGCTACATCAAAGGAAGCCATGCTGGATAGAATTGATCTGAAATGGTTCCTGGGGGTATTTAGTAGTGTTACAGTGTAAACATATTAATTTATGTGTTTGTGTGTGTGTGTGTGTGTGTCTGTCTGTCTATCTTGTGTCTTTCTTAGCTCGCACACTGGCCCTCTTGAATCAGACATTTGGACACATCAACATCACAGGTGAGTGGTCTGCAGCTCAACTGTACTCTAGGGGTCACGGCCATATCTGTGTCAAATGGCTGAAAATGACAATTGGTTTTGTAGCGACTCATTGAATAGCAAAAGAAACTATTAAGAGCCATATTAGCCCTATCCATGAGTGCTTGCCTCTACTGAACTTGTAACAGTGTGAAATCTTGTGCTGTATTTGAGAACCATGTAGTACAAAAAAGGAGTGGACATTCAGAACGCCAAAGGTTATAGTGCATATGTCATTCTGACTATTACTAACAGTTTATATTTTTCCTAAAATATTTTGGTACACTTTAAAATTTTTAAAGATTTTTTATATAATGTTGCAGTTTTAGTATTGCACATTATATTGTTTAAAATGTTTGCTAAGTACATGGGGGGCCATAATGATAGGAGACATTTAAATGCTTATAGAGTACATTTATGATAATAAAGGGAATTATTTACATATCTGATATACAACAGTTTAACATGTTATGTAAGAGTGGACAAATAACACTAAAAATCTAGGTAACTATGTCTTCTCAGTCTTAGTCAAATTAAAAGCCATTCGGTTCTCTTTCCAGTGATATCATAGTTTATGACCATCCAAGCAAGGGTATGACTACCATGGCCATTTGAAAATAACTTGCCACATGCTTTCTCAGATTTGCATTTGAATTTTGACAGTTCTCAGAAACTGACAAGTTCAGATGGCAGAAAAGGTGTTTAATGTGTCCCCATGCTTTTTGAAAATGGCAACATCTTCATCCAGAAGCAAAGGGGTGCTAACTAGTTCAACAATCTTCCTGGAGATAAAGAATGCCGATGGAAAACCATAAACGATCAGGTTATGAAGTTAAAAGTAATTAGCAACATTTTTTGAATGGGAAGTGGTGGTCATACATTTCTTGCATGGTGATAAACCAAGACGAACTGAATGAACTTTAATTTGCATGGCTTTAATTGTGATAGCCTCAGTGTTTGAGGAGATATAGTCATTTCAACTATGTATACTGGAATCCCACCCTTCAAGAAATAGCAAAATCTTAGTATATTTATGTGTTTTTATAATCCAACATATTAGCTTTCAAGATGTGTCCCATCTTTATGGCCCATCCTGTATTATAAACATATGTGTTTACAAAGAACACAAAGTACTTGTGCATGTAGGAAGAGCACCTTAGGGAAAAACTATAGCTATTACACCTACCCCTACACTATCTATAATCAAGTAAATAGTTCAGGCTGTTAGTCCCTACTCCCAGGTGTAACACGCACAACTGGCCGCTGACTACAGCTATTCACACAACCGCATGTGAGCTGTACAGGACAGAGCAGCTGAGGGGATGGCCAACTGGAGCCGTACAGACAGATGCTCAACAAGGGTTAACCTGAACCAGCCGGCTACCGTTACAGTGACTGGGGCTGCTGGGGCCGTTTACATGATCCACTCAGCAGCACCTACCTATCGCTTTCCCCCATGGCTTTCACCATGCCAACAACATGCCTTCCATCCAAGACCACTGGCAAGCCTTTGCAGTTTCCTCCAACATTTCCTTAACAATTAAAATAAATAGATAAATAAATAAATAAATACAAGACACTTGCACATGTGGGGAGAGCACCCATTGTACCACACATCAGGCTTTCCTAACTACAGCCATTACAATTATCCATACACTATGTGGGACACATCCTCAGCAGTGTACCTCAGGATCAACGGGTGTTTCGGGCCTTTATTCACTGTACACCCTCCCCTGAGGCGGCCCCAAAGGTGATCAATCCTTTAGTGTGTGTCCACAGTTCAGCTACCTGCTACCCAAATTTCCAAAATGTACTTCCTCAATTCACTTACAACCAAAGTTTACTTCCAAAATTTACTACCTACTGTTCATTACCACCTGTTTGCACGACTTCCAAAGTTTTACTTACAAAATTAACTACCACCACAATTTACTTCCAAAATGACCTGCTTACTTACTAATTAGGACTTATTATCGAATATTTGCACTTTACCACCATTTTACCACAAATACTATCACTTTGCAGTCACTAACGCATATGCCATTACACAAACAACCCTGCCAATGCTAGTTCTAAAGACGATTCTACCCACTTACTTAACATTAAGTGTATACACCTCTTGAATCTAATGGTGACTAATGCTCAGTTATAGTAATACAGTAATAATCACATATTGATCCTTTTATGGGTGACTGTTATATAATAATAATAAACTGGCTGTTGCCACTTACCAGTAGGAGAGAACCTCAGAGAACTGACCCGTATCTCTGGCTTAAAGTGGCGAGAGGTCCCGATTCTACCCGCTGACTTAACATTAAATGTATACACCTCTTGAATCTAATGGTGTCTAATGCTCAGCTATCCCGTGTTCCATACACTGCAAAACCCCGGGAAACTTGGCCACTCTGTATCCCAATACACCGCACGATCCCAGAGAGCCTGATTCTAAGCTGCCCATGTGTGTAATGGCTGCCATTTATAACCTCTTCTGTGTTTCTATTGACCCACTAAACGCACTACTGCCATCTGCTGGTCTGGGGTGCCCATCCTTCTCTGCACAAACAGCCCTAGGTTGCACTAATCTCCACCACCTTACTAATGTCCTGTGCTGAACCAGTACCCACGCTAACCACTCCCAGCCTCCACTGCCACATTAATAAAATAAAATAATAATAATAATAATAACAATACTAATAATAATAATGACGCAATCACGCAATGCCCCGTTGCATGCGGGCTCTTGCGTGATGCAACAACGCAGTATCACTATAATAATGATAATAATGACGCAATCACGCAATGCCCCGTTGCATGCGGGCTCTTGCGTGATGCAACAACGCAGTATCACTATACACTATAATGACGTAATGACGCTTCACCGCCCCATTCAAACATGGCAACCCTACTGCTTGCCCCAGGCAGATACCGCCCTTCTCATCCAGATCCAATTACTAGTCCTAGCTGCTTCCTCTGACATCTCCCTAACAGTTTTACGTAGATTCTTACCACCAACCCCAAGCTCCCCTAGCAGTGAAATGACTGACCTCCCTACAAACCCTCTACAACCCACTTCTACTGGAAATATTCTTGCCCTCCATCCACATTTAAAGTTGTTATATGACAGTTTGGTAAAACTGTTTGTCATCTTGATTTCTTGATTGATTTAATTTTAAACGTGTACGTCGGGTGCACATGTATGGATATTTCTACCGTGTGAACATAGATCGATTCTCTCGAGGAGGCAAAGGCAGGCTGGCTTCCCTTCATACTGTGCTGGCCAATCACAGATGGGTAGTATAACTAATCTGATTGGTTGATCGTTCGTTTTTTTTCACCCTTACCTAGTGATAGGGATGCCAATTCAGGCTGGCTTCCACTTGGATACGACAGTGTAATACACTGTTTCACCACACAGCCTAATGGTCTACATCTGGGAGTTGGGGGGCGCCATTTCACTCAAAGCAAAATACTGAGTGAGAAAACGGCAGATGGATTACTGAAGAGAGAAGAAGGAGCAAAACCGGTACATTAATAGGCCGGATGTTTCAATTAAAATGCCCGCTATTGTCGGACAAAATAGGGGAAGCATGGCTTCCCTTGGCCTCTGGGAGAAAACGCCACTGGCACAAACTGGATACCTTTTTTATGACTACCTTCTGCATTTACCTGCTGCCTCCTACTCTCAATTCCTGCTGCTAAGCATTTTAATACTTGGTTGTGCCGCCACTTATAGCGACCCTGTGCCAAGCTAACTTTACAGCCAGATACTATATGTCTCACTGTGGCTACACCTGAACAGAGTGTGCATGACGGATCCCCATCCGTCCATATTTTCAGGTTATCTGGCGATGGGAGCACGTCGTACGTCGCTCCCAATAAAAACTTCAGCCTGTTAGACTCCATACTCCACAAATCCCTCCAAGTAACCTGTTTTCTCTCTACTCCCTCCCAATTCAACCACTGGCCCTGCTTTGCTAGTGACACAGCTTTTACCTGTCTACTAGCTTCTTCTTGCCTGCGTATCTGCTCTACAACCAATCTCCTTTTCTCCTTCTGATCTGCCTTTCTCCACATTGGCTTCCCTGATGTACGCCCCAAGCCTCCCCGCCCAATCTGGACATTCCCCACTATCTCTCCATGCCTAAGGGCTGCCTCTGCCTCCTGCACTGCTACCTTTGGTTTCCACTTTCTCCCTTTGCTCGGGTTAGGGACCAGACCACTGACTATCCTGTCCTTGCTCCCTGTTAACAACAGCTCTGTCCTAACCTTAGTACACTTAAATTCCTCTACCAGACTATTTATTGGCAGCTGCAGTATGCCCTTCCCATACAGAGCTACACTGCTTAGGCACCGTGGAACCCCTAACCACTTTTTAACGTATGAATTAACCACCCTTTCTAGCTTCTCTACTTTTGATAATGGTACTTCATACACTGAGATGGGCCACATTACTCTAGGGAACAGTCCAAATTGCATGCACCACAATTTCAGCTTTCCTGGTAGCCCTGACCTGTCAATTTTTTCCAATCCCTCCACCACGTCTTTTCTAAGCTGCTCTACTTGCTCTCGATCACTCAGGTCTGCATTATACCACCTCCCCAGGCTTTTCACTGGTCTCACCCTGATGGATGGGATTTTCTCACCTTCCACCGTGAACTTCTGCTCTACCACTTTTCCCTTGGTGACTGAGATACTCCTTGACTTACTAGGCTTTATCTTCATCCTTGCCCACCTGAGATTTGTATTTATCCTTTCCAACAACCTTTTTGTACATGGCACCGTTGTTGTTAACAGAGTCATGTCATCCATGAAAGCTCTAATTGGCGGGAGACGCAGTCCCTCCTTACGCCTTTCCCCTCCCACCACCCACTTAGAAGCTCTTATTACCATTTCCATTGCCATTGTAAAAGCAAGTGGTGAGATCGTACACCCCGCCATAATGCCTACTTCTAGCTTCTGCCAGTCTGATACAAACTCCCCTGTACCTATACACAATCTAATATCTTTAAAGTATTCTTTCATTAATTTCACAATCTCAACTGGCACTCTAAAGTATTCACACGCACTCCAAATCAGACTATGCGGCACCGAGCCAAAGGCATTAGCTAGGTCCAAAAAAACTACATGAAGCTCCCTACCCTCTTGCTTTGCTGTCTGAATTTGGTGCCAAATTACACTAGTGTGCTCAATGCATCCAGCAAAACCTGGGATTCCTGCCTTCTGCACTGTTGTGTCAATTAACCCATTCTTTTCCAAATACTGCACAAGTCTCTTAGCCACTATACTGAAGAAGATTTCCCCTCAACATTAAGCAAAGAGATCATTCTAAACTGGTCTATTCTAACATACTCTTTTTCTTTTGGAATCAACACACCCCCTGCCCTACACCATGCTGTTGGAATGCTCTGCTTATGCCACACAACCTTAAACAACTTCCACAGAAACCTAAGAACCCCTGGGGCATTCTTATATACCCGATATGGCACCCCATTAGGCCCTGGAGCTGATGAAGCCTTAGCTTTTCTCACCACAGCCTCTACCTCTTTCCACCTAGGTGGCACAACATCCATCTGACTTTCTATCTCCCCCAAAGGTGGCATGTCAGGCGGAAAACCTAATCCTCCCTCCCTCCCTGGATCTGAATGAGTTTTCCTCAAGTACTCCTCTACTTCCTCTTTTGAGGTTCTCAATATCCCTCCCTTTTCCTGGTTAAACAACCCTTTCACAAATTTAAATGGGTCCTTATAAAACAGTGTTCTTACCCGCTCCTTCTCTTTCCTCTTCCTTCTAAGATTCTCAGCTCTCCTAAGAGTTGCTAATCTACATCGTAACTCTTCCTGCAGGGCATCTATACCTTCTTTCTCCTCAATTGTGGCCCTTTTCCAATGTTTTCTTAGCTGCCTCCTTCTTAACACCAATTCACGAATGTCTTTCTGTCGTCTCGACTGACAATGTTGTGCTGGCTCCCTTTTCCTTCTATCACTACTTCCAAACCTATCTAAGCCATAACTATAGATCACTTCCCCCATCCTTTCCAACTTTGCCGTGGCTGTCCCTTTTAATCCTTCCAACACCATTGCCAAGTCTCTGTCTACGGACTCCCAAGTCATCTTATCTTTCGCCTGTGGCCAACTAACCCTAGCTTTCTGCTCCCAGGCTTTCTCCCTTTTTGACTGGCTAGGCTCTCCTCTTCCCTCAGTCCCTCTGACCTCCTCCCTCTCTTCCAAGACTGGGTTTCTGATATCCTGCGAACTGTGGTTTTCTACCTGCCGCTGGACTTCAGCCAACTTACTCCGCAGACTTCTTAGAAAGTACTGCTCAATGCGGTTCCCCTGTCCCACTTTTCCTCCACACCCCTTCTTCCCCTGATGAATTTTAAGGCCTCTCACTGTTGTAATCTTCTGCCAGCCACAGGAACAAACCTGTACTTTCTTTTCCAATTGTTCTCTCATTACTCTTTCGCTACTTTCTTCTTCCCTTTCAATTCTACCAGATAACCCCACCTCCCCATTCTCCCTTAAGTCGCTCGACCTTCTCATAGTCATTACCGTTCCAGTGTCTAAAGCCGTGAATCCTGCCTGTGAGTCATCTTCCACCCCTGCTCTCGCTGACTCTAGGGGTATATCTCTTCTATTAGACGTAGCAGAATGTGGACATGGCTCAGTTCAATGAACTTGCCACTGCATATCTGGGGAGCTAACCCATATAAGTTCCAGTGGGGTCTATTCTCTCCTGTCAGCTGTCTTTCCCGTCTGTCACAAAGTCTTTCCCTTGTTGTCAGCTGCCCTGTTCACAGCAGTCACTAGCTATGCTAGACCAAAGTTTACAAAGAACACAAAGTACTTGTGCATGTAGGAAGAGCACCTTAGGGAGAAACTATAGCTATTACACCTACCCCTACACTATCTATAATCAAGTAAATAGTTCAGGCTGTTAGTCCCTACTCCCAGGTGTAACACGCACAACTGGCTGCTGACTACAGCTATTCACGCAACCGCATGTGAGCTGTACAGGACAGAGCAGCTGAGGGGATGGCCAACTGGAGCCGTACAGACAGATGCTCAACAAGGGTTAACCTGAACCCTTTACAGTTACAGTTACCGTTACAGTGACTGGGGCTGCTGGGGCCGTTTACATGATCCACTCAGCAGCACCTACCTATCGCTTTCCCCCATGGCTTTCACCATGCCAACAACATGCCTCCCATCCAAGACCACTGGCAAGCCTTTGCAGTTTCCTCCAACATTTCCTTAACAATTAAAATAAATGGATAAATAAATAAATAAATACAAGACACTTGCACATGTGGGGAGAGCACCCATTGTACCACACATCAGGCTTTCCTAACTACAGCCATTACAATTATCCATACACTATGTGGGACACATCCTCAGCAGTGTACCTCAGGATCAACGGGTGTTTCGGGCCTTTATTCACTGTACACCCTCCCCTGAGGCGGCCCCACTAAAGGTGATCAATCCTTTAGTGTGTGTCCACAGTTCAGCTACCTGCTACCCAAATTTCCAAAATGTACTTCCTCAATTCACTTACAACCAAAGTTTACTTCCAAAATTTACTACCTACTGTTCATTACCACCTGTTTGCACGACTTCCAAAGTTTACAAAATTAACTACCACCACAATTTACCACCACAAATGACCTGCTTACTTACTAATTAGGACTTATTATCGAATATTTGCACTTTACCACCATTTTACCACAAATACTATCACTTTGCAGTCACTAACGCATATGCCATTACACAAACAACCCTGCCAATGCTAGTTCTAAAGTCGATTCTACCCACTTACTTAACATTAAGTGTATACACCTCTTGAATCTAATGGTGACTAATGCTCAGTTATAGTAATACAGTAATAATCACATATTGATCCTTTTATGGGTGACTGTTATATAATAATCTCTAGGGAGCTTTCCCATGGGACAGTGAGTTCAATAAATTACACTACCTGTTGGCTGGTTGACCAATAGACTATGTCTGGCCACGTCGTACGTCGCTCCCAATAAAAACTTCAGCCTGTTAGACTCCATACTCCACAAATCCCTCCAAGTAACCTGTTTTCTCTCTACTCCCTCCCAATTCAACCACTGGCCCTGCTTTGCTAGTGACACAGCTTTTACCTGTCTACTAGCTTCTTCTTGCCTGCGTATCTGCTCTACAACCAATCTCCTTTTCTCCTTCTGATCTGCCTTTCTCCACATTGGCTTCCCTGATGTACGCCCCAATGTGAATTTATGAGGACATTTTTATTCATTTTTTGGGCCTTTTTTATGTTTTTCAGCTCACACTTTGGCCCTGTTGAATCAGTCGCTGACTCACACCAACATCACTGGTGAGTTATCTCTGCTGCTATGGTGAAACAATAAATGCTTTGTTTAAATGTCCTGGGTTTTAATAGTGCTTCTCTGGTTGCCTAGCAAACTATAACATAGTTTGGCAGTTAAGGTACAGGCTGACCTTCTGTTGTGAGCGTAATATATAAAACCCCTTAGTCACTCAAAAAAAAAAAAAAAAAATATATATATCAAATAAAGCAACATTGTCAAAAATGGACCCATGAATTGTGAATTTGTTGTTTTTATTTGACCCAAACACTTTTAAAACTTACTTCTCTGTTGTTTGCGCATGTGCCATGTTGAGTGAAATGAATCCTAGTATGGGAGAAAGGAGGCCGCAAAGGATCCACCACCAGTAGTGCATACTGCATGGCAAATAAAGTGCGGGTTTGTCGGGTGGATTTAGAGGCACCTTCCAAATGGGGCAGTGCTTGATGTGCCACTGTGATGTATGTAGCTGACAAATCAGAACTTTGAAGTGATTATACCCTTAACTGAGACACAGGGCCAGATGTACAAATATATTCGCATCCACTTTTGACATAATTGTTGCAAGTACTGCTTCTGCTACATACATATGCAAATCATGGGAGTGTTGATGGGAATGTGGGCATTAAGGGTAAATTATTGGAAGATAGACTTAAAGAATGGCTAAGTATTTAAGCCCTTGTATTTACAAAACCTGCTGGTGAAAGTGCATGTCTAATTCTTTGACTCATGACAGCAGGTATAAACCAGGAAGCGCAGTGTTACACTAAGGCGTCAAAGCCACCTCAACTTTTCATTAATGATTAATTAATTATCTTTTTTTTTTCATTCCATGATGACCACACAAATGGACACTCAATTGTGCCTTTCAAACCACTGATAATTACACTAGAAGGTAAGGTAAAGCTCTGATTAGGTGATGAGCTTCAGGCATGATACTGTACATACCACACAAAATTTTTGTGCAAACTGAAGAGGGTCCAAAATATGTTACATTCACAAATGTACATACATCTGGCCCAAATTTTAACACCATATTAGTACATTTGCTCACTGAACCAGCTCATAAATCAGCAAATTAACTCTTCAGCCAGGTAGATCAGCTAATTGGTGAAATCCCCTGTTTAAAGCAAAGGCAAAAGGAATACATGGCAGGATTTTTACCTTCTCAATCTGGTTTAAACCATATTCCTTCGACATACTTGAACACAGCCTTGCCTGGGGCATCCTAGTCATCTGGGTCTATAAAATATTTAACCATGTCCGATGGGATCAGAGGCACAGAAGTTGTAAATGCTCTTTAGAGCAGTAAAGACTGTTTAATGTCTTTGCCTCTGATCCCACATGCAGAACAATGCACAGCAAAACGGCTCATCCTGTTGACACTGGAATTATACTTGAGTTGGGGTTACTCAGGCAACCAGAGACTCTGCTATGGGACTTAGACATGGACTTGGTCTATGGCTAACCTGTCCTTTCAACATCACACTTAGAATTTCTGTAACCTTAAACTTACATTTTGATTATTCTCCCTTGCAGACACATACACAGTAAGAGCACTGGTCACCACAGGTTGTTGTTCTTTAGCACAGTTGTTCTTTTCATGTTATTTTGGTTAGGTTGTTGCCTCTGTTTCTGTGGGGGTACTAGTTGTGTATTCCTTGATGGACTCTTGTAAGTGTGAGATAGGCCTTAGGGTCACCCTGGGTAACTCCTTGAAAAATGTGGCATTAAGAACTGATTCAGTTAGTAAGGCACAAGTGAGTGGATAGATATAAATCTGATCCCTGAGAAGGCACTCCCCACCAAATGTGAGGTCCAGTGAGCTTATGCAGCTGCCCTTTAGATGGCAACGACACTGCTAAAGATGCAACACTGAGCACCTTACACCCTGCAGACTTTGCTGAAGGAAATGCTAGAGAACTCAAACAAGCCCCATGCCTGTTTTGCACCTGTGTGAATGTTGCCTAGATTGGAGTGCAGTCTGCTAGGTTTGGATCTGTGCCACAATCCAGAGCATGTGAGCGGAGCGGAGCACGGAGCGAGCGGGAAGCGGAGCGTGCGAAATATAGTCGGAGCGCGGAGCGGATTTTAATCCAAAGGCCCGAGCGGTGGTTCTGTTTCGCTCCAGTTCCGCTCCGATACCGAGTCTGGGGCGTGTCTACACAGACTCACGTGTGCCTTCAAAGGTTAGCCTACAGAGATCGTTGAGAGATGGAGTTTGGTTCAAAACGTGGATGTTCACACTTGTGTTGATTTCAAATAAATACGTTCTATTTTTTGTTGATGCTGCGGTTGCTGGGACTTCCTTATATTATAGGATAGGCTACATTTCCTCAATACATTTCCTCAATACATGTCTGACATGTCACATTTTGTAGTTTTTTGCCTATTAATATTATGATAATTAAGGAGTACATTCGTGCTGTTCCATGTGTTTCATTAAAATAGTAACGTATTTTTTTTAGAAAAATATGCTGTTCAGCCAAATATGACAGCTTACGCTCAAAGTAAATAAAAAATACTATGACAGGGTCAATTAAGAGGATACACATGTGAGTTATTGATCACACAATGAAATTATTTGTATCTGTTACATGATTTTTGGAAAAGAAGTTTAAAGGGTTTCAATCAACAGGCTAACAAAGACGCTGCGCGTTAGTTCAGGCCACATTGGGCAGCGTGTCCCAGATGCAATTCGGTGGAAAATGTTAGCCATTGCTCCCTCATTTGAGCGAGCGAGTCCACAGTTTGAACACAGTCCACTCTTTTTGCTTTCTTTTTAACACACTGACTTTACTGTACATTTCTATTTGGACATGAGCCATTTGTTTGCACACAACCTACATTTTCTCCTTCCCCTACAGCGGTCATAACAGGATTAGTCACATTGCTCATAGGACAGTTGATGTTTTGTTATGTGCAGTGTTGGATAGCACCGTCAACAAAATCTGCTGGGTGCTTCTCTAACCCTAGCACCGCCCTGGATCATTTTCTCACACACACACTGTTCTCTCCCTGTCTCTTTATCGCACTTCCTCTTTACCCTTTCCTTTTCCACTGTCACTCCCCATTTGTTCATGAATCATTTCTTTCCCATATTTCTGTTACAGTAACAATCAGTTCTTTCCTCCTTTGCTGCTCATCAGTTTTCATCTATCTATTACCCTTCTTCCTTAGGCCATCTTTCTCTTTCTTCCCCCATGCCCCTCTCTTTATCTTTATTTCTCCTACTCCATCTTCCACTTTGTTTTATTCTGTCCCCTTATCCTCTTCTTTTTCCCTTTGTCTTTCCTTCATCTTTCTATACTTCAACCCCCCTCCATCCTCTCTCTCTCACTCTCTCAGTTTCTCTTTACCTTATGGACAGAACCAGCTGTTTCCAGGCAGCTGTTCTGCTGTCAGGTTGCGTTAAATGTGCACAGATGTGTATGCTCTCCATCTGGGAGCTCGTTTTCCTGGATGTCTCTGATTGACTTCATTTCCTCTCTGGAATTAATGTGTGTGTCTTGCTCGCTTTTCCTCTCTAACATACTGTCATTACATCCTCAAATGTGTATGTTGGTTTCTGTGTGTTTGTTTTTGTGTGTGTGTGTGTGCGCGCGCTTTCATGTTTGTGAAGGTGAACATGTCAGTGTGTGGGGATGATCTGTATGTAATATGCAGGTCTTTTTATTCTCTGTTAGAAAATTACTGATTAAATTGTCTAAACTGGCACAATTAGGGGGAAACTGTTTTGTTCTATACACAATAATAGAGCCCAGTTGATGGGTAGGATTCAGCTGATAGCTAGGATGCCATGACAACAGGAAATAATGTGAGTAGCTGAGCAGTGTTATGTTACAGTTTTATGAAAGCTTTGTTTTTTGTGATGGCACCCTGGTCTTAGCCATGTCTGTTTCTTTTGTTTATACAGAATAGCTTTATGATTTTGGGATAAATCTCTGGTTTCGACCAGCTTACAAATGATATAGCTTATCAGTTACAGTGATTGCAAAACAGAGCAGCATAGCCAAATGAGCCTGGAAATTGGTTCTGTGTTTCCTATGTAAAATTTTCACTGGCCTTCTACCAGTTTTCGTGGTGGTTAGGTTAGGTGAAGATGATTTATGTGTGTTTATAGTAGGCCAACATAATAAATGCAGCATGCTGTCACCTAAGTATATGCATATTTTCTTCCCAAAACATGGACTGTAACATCACAAAACAGCGGAAGTAGCCATTACTATGCATATAATTTTTGAGTACTACATCATTTCATTCAAAAATATGTCAATTGCGCTGTGTTTTAGCAGATCAAAAAATATGTAAAATATGATAAATTCTGATTAAATATTTAAATTTCACACAATTTCAAATATAAACATGTAGCAGAGATTGTGTTTCACACACACACACACACACACACACACACACACACACACACACAAGTATAATTAATTTATAAATTTGCCATGAAACAGGACATATACATATACACATACATACTTACATGCAGAGAGAGAGGGAGCGAGAGGGGAAAAAAAAATCTACATTTCCACCCTGCAAGACAGATAGAAATCGCACGCACACTCTCTCTCTCTTTCTCTCTCTCTCTCTCACACACACACACACACACACTAAGGTTAGGAATAGAGATGCACCGACTGCAATTTTCTGGGCAGATTTAGATTTCCGATTTTTTATGCAGTGTGACCTGCCGATACCGATTTTGGCCGATTTCGATTAATTTTTTTCAAACTACTTTACAGCACACACAAAGACTATTTTCTTTTTTTATCTTTCTTTTTAATAGAACATGAAGAGAACACCGGAGTATGCTCTGAACACTCTCAGAGTGTGACACTCTGAATAAACGAATGACAGTTCCATAAGTACTCTGAATTTACAAACGGTTTAAAAGTATCAGTGTGCTCCGAGCGCTCAGAGTGGCAGTTTACGAATGCACCCCTTGTGTGTTTGTGTGTGCCTCCGAGAAGGAGCCTCCGAGGGCGTGCTGAGCATGTTGCAGGATCATGTTATTTTTTCTACACAAAGCAGGCCTGAAGGAATTAAAAGTAATCCAAACAAAATAGACAAAATGGACAAAATAATCGGCCAATAGTGTATCATGGCCGATTATGTGAAAATTGTCAGATTTCGAACACCAGCCGGTCAAGCGGTGCATCCCTAGTTAAGAGATAATATGATAATAAGGTGTTCCACAGTATCTAAAAATAACAATGTATCAGTTCCATTACTTATGCATAAAGGCCTATAGGGACCTAACTCTCTAGGCACCAAACTCGCAAAATTGCATCAAGATGCTGTATTGAATAAAACAGCCTGGTATGTCGAACAGAGTGCCAAATCTTGTTAATACTTCTCTCCACTAGTTGGCAGACAGATTGTACTTTAGATCTGGCTCAGAATTATGACATCTTGGCTTCTAATTGCCCACATTCATAAAGAAATTGACACATTACATCCATTCAGAATTTTGAAAGTGCACGACAAATTTTGTGAATTTTGTCAAGGGGGCTGTGTTTCCCCTCAAAGCTACAGGTTTGGAGAAAGCTTTCATTAAATAACTTGCCAACCATTTCATCTGAGACAATGATTTTTTTCCGGTATATCAGTGTCACTGAGTCTTGTTTGTAGCATAGCACCAGCTAGTGAAATGGGTAAATGTAAAAATGGGATTTTGAATTGCCAATATCTTGAACCAAGAAGGCTGGAACTACACATTTGTCATGTACAATCAGCAAGACAACCTCTGAAAGCCTGCCAAGTACTGTAAAATTTCATGCATAGGAGACACTATAATTTTACAAGATCTTGTTGGTTATTATTAAACACTATGGTTTAAAACCAAATTTCCTTTTTTTTTTTTTATTCACTGGAAGCCCTAGAAAATTACCTGTTCATGCCCACTTCCAACGATGAAAACATGAAAACATTGAAGTACAAGAACAAAATCAGCTTGAAGTGAGAACAGGCTCCGCGTATCATTCATTCATTTGATTTGATTTTCAATTCAAAAAACAAATAATGACTTGTTTTTCTGTCATTTCATTTAATGCTCAAGTTAAAAATGAAACATTTAAAAAACAATCTTGGGTCAACTTACTGTATGTGTCATCCATTACCAGAAGTTGATCCGGAGCATTAACTATTTTGGTAGACTGGCAGCTAGTACAATGATTATCTTAAACCATTCTGAATGGGTAGTTACACATATTTGCTTTGACGTGTCATTAAACGTTTCTTATAAAGGAGGAGATTGTGAGATATTTTCCCATTTTTTTTACCTGTAGGCTATTAGTCTAAATATCAATCTCAATATTGTAAAATATTTTTAATACAACATTTGCCACCACCCACATTCAATGTTGTATATGTTTACTACATGAATTCTTATTTGACTTTGTGAAAAAAGAAACAATACTATACAATTACGATGCTGATGCCTTTAATATTTCACTTTTGTACAACAATGCAACTTCAATCTCACATTTGCAAGGCTTTGTGTCAGCCTGTAGGACAGATGTAGGGATGAGCTGTCATTTGCAGTGCTTAGGCATCACCTCGTTGGCATTTCACAAGTGATATATTACATGCGCCCTCTCAAATGTTTACATTCTTCACACAATTGTTGTCACAAATGGAAAATGCACAGATTTGAACTCTTTAGTGTATTATAAAAGTGAAATGTTTGATGTGAAAATTCACAGCTCTCTCCAACTTTGTGTCCATTATAAGTCTTTTTGTTTCAGGTTGTGAAACAGACAGAATTTTCTGACACTGATTTATGAACAGCTCTCAACCCCTATCTGTTGCATACAACATTGTACAACAACAAATGGTCTTGCTGTGTTTTGCTACCAATCAAATATCGAGCCTATAGTTGCCCTGGCTACTAGCTGTACAGAAAGGCATTTATTATTATTATTATTATTATTATTATTATTATTACAACAGACACCCCAGCCTGCAGAGCCCCCCATCCCCAGGAAAAAAGAAATCTACAAAAAAAAAAAACATTATTATATTACATTATATTATGTTACATTATGTTACAGCGTTTAAAGTTTCTGAGGAATTCAACATTATCATAGGCCCAGATGCAAAATGCAGTCGCTGTAAGCAGTTGAGCAGTCAGATATACTATAAAATACCAAAAAGAAGAACTGAATTGTAAGCCTAACAGCTGTCCTTTAAACAGTAACATCAAGCACAGTGAAACTGTACTATATATCTACTGTACACAGCACACATTACTTGAGAACAAAATGTGTTTTTTCTTCACGCTGGAATA
The DNA here is from genome assembly GCA_027475355.1 of Coilia nasus. Classification (NCBI taxonomy): domain Eukaryota; kingdom Metazoa; phylum Chordata; class Actinopteri; order Clupeiformes; family Engraulidae; genus Coilia; species Coilia nasus. The sequence continues at coordinate 1,360,384 of CM050216.1, read as the reverse complement.
CATTTTCAATTTACCTCACTCCACCTCCCGGTCACTTGTTGCATGTAGTAATAATAATAATAATGAAAATAGCTCCGTAGAGCAAACATTTGTGTGGTTGCATTAATAGCAGACACAAATGCAAATTGTAGCCATAGTCGGGTCCACTATGTTGAGCTTCATGCGTTCGTTCAATTTTTTTGGGGATTTGTAAAACTATATATTTTTGGAATTCTTAGACCCTAAAGAGTCAGAAAAACGATGTTTGACAATTTGTAAAAGTCATTATCACAGTAATTTTGGGTCTTGAATATAGTGTACTTTTATTTTAAAACGCCTAGGCTAATTTGCTGATTTGGTGAGGAGTTGAAGAAGTCTGAGGTAAATATTTTTCAGGAAAAGTTATTTTAAAATAGTTTTAGCATTTCTACACTGTTGAAAGGGTACCTAATACAAATTCAACAAATTTATTTAAAAATAGGACCCCACTTTAGTGGAATTTCCATTCAAAATGAATGGCCGGTTTTCGGCGAGAAAATTAGCTACTAGTTGATTGGGTAAAAAATTAAGCTTCTATCCATCACCAGGAAACTTTACCAGTTAATCACTTACACTAAGACAAGACTTTTTTGTATTACAGGTTTTCTTGAATATAACATATCATTATGCAAATGAGGCTTAATGTAGTGAAATGTGCGCTATTTTATCAAATGTCCAAACTTCACTGCATTGGATAAAGACACCATAACAGTTATCATTGCAGTTTAATCATAGGCATGTAGCTCTAGTCAGAAATAGGTAAACTATATATTTTTGGAATTCTTAGACCCTAAAGAGTCAGAAAAACGATGTTTGACAATTTTTAAAAGTCATTAACACAGTAATTTTGGGTCTTGAATATAGTGTACTTTTATTTTAAAATGCCTAGGCTAATTTGCTGATTTGGTGAGGAGTTGAAGAAGTCTGAGGTAAATATTTTTCGGGAAAAGTTATTTTAAAATAGTTTTAGCATTTCTACACTGTTCAAAGGGTACTTAATACAAATTCAACAAATTTAATTCATTTGTTTATTTCTTTCATTTCTTTGATTTATACAAGATTTAAGTTTAAATAGAATACAGGAATAAACGGAATAAAAACGGAGTAAAATGATCACAGAATGTGTCTTCGAATATTTTTGGTCTTGATACAGAAAAATGTCCATGACATGTCAGTGGTGCTGACTAGGGGTGTGGCCTCCTAGTCTATATTTTAAAAACTAAGAAGTAAAAAGTCCTCTGTGTCTGTCAAATATATAGAGGGTTCTTTCGAGAGAGAGCTCACTCTGACTGATCTTCTCGGTTTGAATCTTTGCCACAAGCTAATACAAGATTTTGCTGAATTTTCCTTATTTTGCTATAGAGTTGAATATAATCCAGTGTTCCACATTTACCTCACAAACTATTAATTCAAATCATTATCTTGCATTGATCTCTTTTCCTTTTCTCTTACACACACACCCACACACACACACACACACAATGAACATTTCTATCCCTCAGTCTAGTGACCGGCGTGAGGAAATTGACTGGAAGTTATGCATGATATGTCAGTCAGATAAGCCTGTATCAAAATTGGTGTGCAAGCCTCAGATGCACTCCTATCAGAAGATACTGGATATAGTGAAGGAAAGAGGTACCATTAATGATGGAAAGTATGCGGAATTATACAGGCGACTTAGAGATGTTGATGAACAAACACTTCTTATGAAGCAGGCATTTTGGCACCGTAGCTGTTATCAAGACACCACAAACATCAAAAATGTTAGGCTAGCCCGAGACCGTTACGAACAAGCATTATCAAATGGGTCATGCGCTGACAAAATGTGTGGTAGGAAAAGACGAAGACTGGAGATGGAACAAAGTTCACATCAGTCTACCCCATTCACAAGGTCATGCACAGTGCCACTGAACAATAATATAGGTTTCTTCTGTCAAGAAATGGGCAATGAGCAGTTGTTCAAAGTCTGCACTGAAAATGCTGGACAAGCTCTCAGGGCAGCTGTTGAGAAATCCCAAAACCCAGTGTTCATAACAAGACTAAACACAAGTCTCTCACCAACGGATGCTCATGCGATTGATATTAGATATCACAAATCCTGTTGGAGAAAGCATGTGTTCCATGTTATACGAGAGGAGAGTGAATCAAAGCATGCATCTAAAGTAAAACCACTGAAGACTGCATGTTTAATTGAGTTGATCAACCTGGTTGATTTACTGACTCAAAAGAAAGCTTTCCTTTCCATTGAACATATTGAGACCACATATGTATCTATGCTTGGAACAGAGGGTTTGCAAAACCACTTCCCAGCCTTCACCAGACAGTGGTTAAAGGACAAGATCCTTAATGCGTTGCCAAACATCAGATCAGTTCTTCAGAAGAACAGAAGGAAGCCTGCAGTCCTGTATGCTCTTGATGCATGCGAAGAAGATATGGTTTATTCTGCTATGACAAGGGACAGTAATGCTGAAGACAACATGAATACAATCTTTAAAGCGGCAACAATCATACGCAATGTTGTCAGTAGTTTCAAACCAGAAAAAACATCAAACGGCATTCCTGTATCAAGTACCACCAATGATATTCCTGATGAATTGTACAGTATGATCCGCTGGATCATTGTGGGGCCTGTGCATGAATTGGAAACCAAAACAAGAACCAATGTGGTTGACCGAACGGCACTCACAATAAGCCAAAACATCCTCTACAGATTTAAGTCCAATAGACAGGTGAGGTACAAGCCAAGCCAAGACTCTGTGATATTCAGGCATCAACAGTCCACAAGAGAAAACCCACAAGTCCTGGGACTAGCTGTGACAGCTTACCATGACACAAGAAGCAAAAAATTGATGGGTCTTCTGAATAAGCAGGGCTTTTGTGTGTCATATGGCAGGACCCTACTCTTAGAAGCAGCTCTTGCCAATGCGGTGGTAGATAACACAAAACACTTTCAAGGCATGTATGTACCCCCTTTCCTGAAGAAGGGGACATTTCTTTGCTTTGCTGCTGACAACATTGATTTTTCAGAGGACACAGCTGATGGCAAGGGCACCACTCATGGAACCGTTCTGGCAGTTTACCAAAGAGCTGATGCTCCTGGTGAAGCAGTTGCCCCACCTCTGAAAATAAGCGACACTAACAGTTTGTCAGTCACACCATATCATGTACAGCTGGTGCATTGCGATAAGCCCAAACCAAAGCAAAATAAACCTGTGACAGTTTGCAGTTGACAAAGATGGGATCTCTGAATCCCATCAGCTGCATCACCTAGGTTGGGTAGTTGCCTCTGCAGTATCCAGGTTAAAATCACAACAGGGCACAAGTACTATTCCATGTTGGGCTGGCTATAATTCATTAATCTCTGAGAGTCTTCCTGTGACTAACATTGGATCTTTACCACTACTTCCTGAGGTGGCCCATGAGTGGTCAACCCTCCTCACAGTTATGATGCAGGCAAATCAAATCCGCCACCTGGTAGTTGGTGAAGAACATCCAACGGTCATCTCCTTTGATATGGCACTTTATGAGAAGGTTATAAAGATGTTGGACTCAAGACCTGATCTAAAGCACTCCATTTTTCCCCGCCTAGGGGAACTCCACAGCACAATGGCTGCTCTTAGAGCTCTTGGTTCCTCCATGGAGAATTCAGGTATAGATGATGCCTGGATAGAGTCCAATGTCTTCGGGGCCGCAACAACTAGGCAAATCTTGACATGCACACATTACAAACGTTCGTTGCGTGCTCATATCTACTCTTATGGGGCTTTGTACGAGTTGGTTCTGGAGGAATTCTTTAAAGAGAACCCTCACCTGAGAGATGTCTGCTGGCAGGCGACAGAGCAAGTTGAACTGGCTTGCTCTGAGAACAACAAATCTACCAAGGCTGAGTACACAAAGCAGGCTAATATGACATTCCTTGAAGCTTTGACTAATGCTGAATTTATGAAGTTTTTCAATGAGTGGGAAGCAAAGAAAGCTAAAAACGCGATGTTCAGATCCATAATGAACTACTTACATCGAGTGGAGACCATTCTCTTCTTTGTTGCAGCTTCTCACACTGCTGATCTTGCACTCCATCTCCAAGCTGCTGAAGGACTTAGCAAACTTTTCTTTGCATTTGACAGGATCAGATACAAGAGACTGTGGCCAAGGTACATTGCTGATATGCATGACCTCAAAGTTAAGCATCCTCAGACCTGGAGGGAACTTCAGGAGGGAGGTCTCTCAGTCACACGGAGTAGCATTCCATTTGTGTCAGTTGGTGCAGACCATGCGTGTGAACATCTCAACAAAGAGATAAAGGACCAATGTGGTTTGATAGGCATCTCCAACAATGCCAATGCTAGGCAGAGGTTTTTTCTAGCAACACCTGAAATGTCATGCTTGGCAAGAGAGTTTAAGAGTCAGTTTGGATTTGGGACAGCATACAAAAGTGAACATCCTGGACTAGGACCAAGGGAGATCAAAAGAGCCCATCAGGCAATTAACAAAATAAAAGCTGCCATACTTAGTCATGGTAATCCAGTTACTGCTGAAGGTGACAGGTTGTATAACATGATTACCCATGCATTTGTCCCACAGGAGTTTGTGCCATAAATACTGAGCGCTGATGAAAATGGACAGAAATTATATGAGGACTATGTCAAACATAGACTCAATGGTGACATCAGTCTTTGGTCAACTGTCCAGAGAGAAAAAAACAAAATGTTCATGTCAGGCAACTTCAAATCCAGTGTCAAAGTTAGATACAAAACAGTGGATCAAACCAAACCAAAGATCAGAGACCAAAGATCTGTATGGAAGACTACTGGTCCTTGCGAGATCAAACAGACATGTAGACCAGAAACAGGCTGTGGGCCACTATGAGTTCACGCAGACACCACGAGCTCTCTTTGCTCCCAGTGGGGATGTACTTCCATGCTTAGACAAGAGTAAATTGATACATCTTCTAGATGATTTGGCAAAGGAATGCAAAGATGATCAACCACAAACTGATTGTGAGCACATAGAATGTGATGGTTCTGTTCAAAATGCTCACTCCACTCGAAAAATCGCCCTTGTGGATGGCATGGTGGTTGTCCAAAAATTGACAAAGCCACCATCAAGGATCTCAGTGAGTGCTTCTATGATCAGGTAATGTCTTTAACAAGAGACTGTGACGAGGTTATTGTGGCCTTCGATACCTACAAGGCAGATTCTTTAAAACAAGTGACTAGGCAGAAAAGAAGAGGTGCAAATGTTCCAATTCAGTATAAGATAACAGATGACACAAACATCAACAGCATCCCAATGAGCCGTTTGCTATCGCATGACCAAACAAAGGCAGATCTTACAGTGTATCTGGCAGCAAAAACAATTGAATATGGAAAAAACTCCACAAAGCTAATCATATCCTCTGCTGCAGGAGACTCGTTTAGCAACTCCCAAATACAATTCGAAAGAAATAACCATGAAGAAGCAGACACCTTGCTGATTTACCATGCCATTTTGGCATCACACCATAACCCCCCTGATGCAAAGCTGATTATCTATTCTCCTGACACTGATGTTCTGTTACTGACCATAGCAAACTATGAGAGGCTTTTGAAAGATACTTTTATCTCAATGAATTCAGGGATACTGCAAGTGGAACCAATTTGGAAAGCTCTAGGTGAAAAACGTGCCAATTCTTTACTGGCATTTCATGCTTTCACAGGAACAGACAACACTGGACGCTTTTCTGGAATAGGAAAGACCAAATGGTTCAACATCTTTATAAAAGCAGATGACTCTGTTCTAAGTGCTCTACAGATGCTTTCACAAACAAGTGAAGTAACAGAGGATCAGCTATGCACTTTGGCAAAATTTGTATGTGCAGCATACTTACCAAAGGGGGTTCGCATTGATACCATCCCAGAATTGAGGTGGTATCTTTTCTGCAAGCACATGGCAGAGAGTGACAAGCTTCCACCAACATGTGCTGCACTGAAGGAGCATGTCCTGAGAGCCCATGTTCAGGCCAGAGTATGGGGACAAGCAGATATTGCACAGCAGGAGTTCCTTGACCCATTACTCAATGGCTATATCAAAGACGGAGATGGCCAGATGAGACCTATCACAACAAAGGCTCTCCCTGCTCCTGAAGCCATCATTGAAATGGTTAGATGTCAGTGCAAAAAAAATGTGTTTCTCACAAGTGTTCATGTAAATCAGAGGGACTGCCATGCACTGAGCTATGCCAGTGTGGAACAGACTGCCAGAATGATGACGATTCTCAGAATATAACACTTTACAGTGACAGTGATGATGACAGCGAGGATGATGCTATGCAATAAGAAAATATATAAAACAATGATGAAATTAATAAGATCACAGAAACAATACATGATCACATAAAATTAAATTTCTTCTATCAGGGAGTGGTGGTGGGCACAAGAACAACAAAAAAAGTAGGAACCTCAAACGGCTATTAGGCAGATTTTGTCACAATTAAAAAAAAAAAAAAGCTCCTAATATAAGTCATTGGTCATCTAAATCTATTTGTCTAGGTTCCTTGTCATCCAAAATAAGCATTTTGACTGCTAAAAATATGTTTGTAAGTAATCTTAAGGGCTAAATACATTGAATACATTGAAAAAATGAGCATTTGAAGGCGGCCATTTTGAATGTTCTATATCGTTGCCATGGTGACCTTTAAAAATTGTCAAACATCACTTTTCTGACTCTTTAGGGTCTAAGGGTTCCAAAAATATATAGGTTTACAAATCCCCATAAAAATTGAACGAAATTACACAAGGATCCTGACTACCAGTGAAAACCAATGCAATCTGATTTCATTTGACGTAAAATGTTACAAATAATGGCTGGGTTTCCCAGATGCAGTTAAGAAATTCTTAGCGCTAAGAACTTCTTTAGACCCTTCTTAGGGCTCCCATAAGAAGCAACCGTGTTTCCCAAAATGTTTCTTAGCCTAAGAAGACCTGCTGTTAAGAAGGATCTCTAAGAAGGGTCTGGAACATTCTTAACACTTCTTAGCGACAAAAAAGTGCAAACAGCGTCCCCTCTGGCAGGTAAAACAATGTGACACTAAGCAGGGAGATATTAATGCAGTGTGTCTGTCCCGATGGTGTTTTTTCCCCTTTTCCCTTTCTTTCATGCATCCCTACTACCCATTAAGTGTTAAAAATTAGGCGAAAATATGTCCTCTATGGTACCATGTGTTAAAAATGTTTTACCACAGTTTCCTAATTTCTCCCTAGTATTTTTTTCCATGGCTAGTCAGGCACTCACACACTTGGCAGAGAAACGAAACTTATGACGCAATTCGAGTAAGCAGGGATCCACGAGCGGTGGATCTTGGTTATGCCTGTTGGATCCTTGCAGTCAAGTCGGGTAAGTTAAGTTTCATTTCTCTGCCAACCGAGTGAGTGAGTGGCTGAGTGCCTCTGGTTGCACTGCTTACTTGGATCCACTAGTAGTGCTAAAGTGACAAGTCACGTACGTTTCCTTTCTCTGCCAAATGAGATGTAAGATGTTTGATTTACCGTCAATAAACGGCACAATTCAATCAAATGTGGTAGGACTCAACTGAGTCGGTTAGATAGACGTCTAGATCCATGGTTCTTGAGTGATATTAGAGATCCAGATAAATAACCCGACTCCCAAGTTTTTTTTACACTTCTAATAGAGACAAAGTTGACGTCAGTAAAAATGAATTTGCATCATACGCTTACTTAGTTTTGAGGAACTCATATCTATCCCTAAAGAATTTAGAGGGTAAAAATGTTTTCATCTTAATGTTTTAAAACCCACCCATCAATTTAATATCCAATGATGGATTGGCAGAATGGTGAACCTTTCTACATGTCACATAGGCATGTGGAGTTTGAATCCCTCTGTGCACTTTTTTATCTTTAGGTGACCAAACAATAGTATACCTAATCACACATTACATTTAAAATATCAAGCCATTAAGCCTACCTTTACCCATATGCCCATGGATAACTTGGTAAAGAACTTAACACACCTACAAATAAAGTTATTTAGGTTAAGGAGTTATTTAATCCACAGCATCAAGGTGGGCAATTTAAATGTTACCAGCCAAATATGAGACATAGAGAGAATGTAGAATTAAGTTTGCTTGAGTAAAAGCAATTCAAATTTATTTATTGTGGTGAAAGGGGATTGGTTTGTTAAACCATGACATTTTTTAGCTGTAGGTATTTTATGCTTCTCGTGAATTTGCTGGGTTGTTTACTGAATGCCCAACCTGGCAGGTTGCTGTGGTTATTAGTGGTGTAACTGGTAGAGTGGTACCAGGGTGGAGGGTGGGATCATCAGGGTGGAGAGTGGGATGCGAACCCATGACTCTTTGATCTCGAGACCAACTCCTTCTTCACTAGACCACAGCTGAATAGATTTTCACCAACTGATATCAGTACACCTTTTGTTTGTCATGACTAAACATTCCCAGTGTTGGCACAGTAAATGTTCCATTTCATGGCCAACTTCTAATGCAAATATCTTACAGTTGTGCTGTCCAAACTCAGCAAAACTCAATCGGTTTGTAGAAATGACTATAATACTGCTGTTGAAATTGTTTAACTTTGAGGTCATGGCATATGGTTTTCACAAGGAAAACGAGATGACGTAAATTTGCTTTTTAAACGTTTTGACAGCTGTACGTTTTGTCACTATCTCTACACATCGATTTGTAATTGTAATTGTACTGTAAATGTAAATGTAATTGCTCATATGGATGTGGGTGCTGTCTGAATAAGGGAATAGTTGTGTCCAAAGGGGGAATTATACAAGGATATATCCTGATGTTAAATCTGGCCTGAGAAGTCACAAGCATATTGCTGAATGTGGGGCAAAGTCAATTGATCAAGGTGTGAACCAGGTCTTTGGGTTCAAGTCTGTGTCTCCTTTAATCTTATTGCATAATTGGACCGGTTTTGATATCAAAAGCTTCGTCGATTATATGCACTTTTTGCTACTTGGAGTCACAAAACAGTCTTTAGATTTAGATTAGATTAGTTTAACAGCAAATACCATAATGAACAATGCTATATCGATACATCAAAAAACTAAATTTAAGAAACACTGTTGCCACGCTGTGATGTGCCCAGAGTGCCACACACTGTGCATGTGGCATGCAAATGGAAAGCTGCTGAATGCATGAGCCGGTTGCTTTTTTTAAACAGCCTACCCATCCTATATGATTTTGTCAAACAAATATCTAAAACATTGGTCAATGTTAGTTAGTATAGTTAGTGTCAGTTAATATTTGTCCTTCTAAAAGACAAAGTGACAGAAATAGATTTGGCCAGTGCTTCAACTTATATTAACCAATTGTTAACCAGATCCAGAAATGTATGGAATGTGCCATACGTCCTACAATGTCCACAATTAACCTTATTTGTTCTGTGGAGTTACATGGGCCGCTATGGTCATCTTCAGCATTTGTGTTTGAAGGACATAATCAAAAGCTAACTCAGTAATACCATGGAACACAGTCGATACCAAATCAAACAGCATTTCACTTCAAACTACTTCAGTCTTTGCCAAGTTTCCTTGAACAATCAAACAGTCCAGACAACATCTCTCACAGAGTAAATAAGGCTGTCAATGATTAGATAAATGGCTATTCTTTGAGGTCCAAAGCAGTAAGATTGCAGCATATAGTTTTGTTGTCCACAACACAAAAAATAGGTGAAGTAGAACACTCTTTGTTACCCCAAGATAACCCCAAGATATAAAGTAATTGGTAATTAGTAATTACTACTAGAATGCAGTTTTGAAGGGAAATATATTTACAACAGAGGAATATGGAAAAGGACAATCATAACAGCTGTGGTGTCGAGTTGAGAATCATTTCTGCATAGTGAGTGTTGTGTATCATGTTGATAAATGATATGAGTAAACCGGGTTCAGGATTCCGTGTGATACTTTACTTAATTAATTTCAGAGCATTACAAATATGCAGCCTGACTGTAACCGTACTAGTAACCAACTGACAAAATTAGAATTAGAATGTTACTGTTTCATTAAGTGCACGCGCACTCTAGTGTTTACTTGTAACAACATGGGGAAACACAAAGACATTACATAAATGTTCTACATCCTCTTTCTTTAGCTTAAGGCTGTGGAAACAGAATTAACACCTTCAGTATTATGCATAAACAATTGATTCCATTCTATACCAACATTAACCATCAATGCAGCCATTAACTCACCTGAACAATTAACCATTAATAATGTCATTCTCGTTACAAACTGTTATATGTCTCCCTGGTGCTGATATCATAGCATTTTACATTCCAGGTTGTAAACATCAAATTCTAGATCATTTTCAAATTATACAGTGTACATCCGTCTTTTTTTTTTTTTTTTTTTTTTTTTTTTTTTTTTATAAACAGTCCATGTCCTACTGACTATACTTGGGGTTTGGCTTGCAAACTCTTCCAAAGCGTGTGACATATGTACAACTTGCAGGGCAATGGGGAGACTGGACAGGAGCTGGTGATGGATTGTGTGTGCGGGTAGGTATGTGTCCATCAGTGTGTTGTGCAGGTGTTGGAGACTGCTGTTGGGGACGGGTAGGTGATGGCTGGACGACAGGAGAGTCGTCGTGGAGATCTCTGTGTTGTTGTGGTGGTGGTTCAGAGACAGGGAGGATATGTCTGCGGTTCCGCCTGTACTCGCCTCCTTCTGAGTGGACAATATATGATCTGGGTTCCTGGCAGACTTCCTTGACAGTCCCTAGGCGGTCATGTCCATGACGTGTCTGCATTCTCACTACCTCACCTGGCAGTAGAGGACGAAGGGGCCTACTGGACTTATCGTAGTGCTGCTTTTGTGCGTGCCGTTTGCGAACTAGGCCTGCTTTGACAGCAGTGTTGCTTTTGGGTGTTGGGGCTAACAGTTCTTTGCAAACAGGAAGGGTGGTGCGTGTCTGCCTTGACATGAGCCTTTCAGCTGGGGAGCCAAGTGTTTGGTCGCGTGGCACATTGCGTAAATTGAGAAGGTTGAGGAAGACATCCGTCCCATCTCTCTTGGACTTTTCCATAAGCTGCTTGGCACTGCGAACAGCACGCTCAGCCAGACCATTGGCCTGTGGGTATTCTGGGCTACTTTTGACATGAACGAAGTCCCAGGCCAGGGCAAAGTCTGTGAAGCGTTGGCTGGAGAACTGGGTGCCATTGTCAGACAGCACTTTGTGTGGGCAGCCGTGGACTGAAAAGTGTCTCTTGAGCTTAGTGATGACGGTGTTTGTTGTTAGATCAGGGAGCAAGTCAATCTCGAACCAACCTGAGTATGAGTCGACAACGACAAGGTAGTGTTTGCCATTCCACTCGAAGATATCCGTGGCGACGGTTGACCAAGGTAAGTCTGGCACTGGATGTGGCTTGAGTGGCTCTTTGCGTTGGTGTGGCCTTGTGCTGTTGCACACCGGGCATGCAGATGTTTCTTGCTCGATGTCGTCAGTCATGGAGGGCCAGAACACTATGCCACGAGCACGGCGCTTGGTGGACTCTGTGCCTGGGTGTCCTCTGTGAAGAATGGTGATGTAGTCCTTCTGCAATGACTTGGGGATCACCGTCTTCGGGCCTTTCATGACGATTCCATCTTCTATGGTGAGTTCATCTCGGAATGGATAGAACTGACGAATCTCTGTGGGCAGCTGGATTTGTCGGCGAGGCCATCCCCTCATGATGACTGTGCTCAGCTGCTGTAGATCTGGATCAGATGCTGTATGTTCTTTCAGTTCGTTCAGCCTTGTGGAGGAGATGTGCTGGATCGACATGACCTCGTAATCCGTTCCTTCATTGCTGTGTTGGTCTGTTGATGTTGTGGGAGCACGAGAGAGAGTGTCAGCAAGGTACATCAGTGAGCCTTTCTTGTAAACGATCTGGAAGTTGTACTTTTGCAGTCTCAGCATCATGCGTTGCAATCTAGCTGGAGCTGAGTGTATGGGCTTGTTGAGGATTGTGACTAATGGCTGATGATCTGTTTCAATCTGGATCTGCTTCCCATAGATGTAGTCGTTGAATTTGGAGCATGCAAAGACGACAGCGAGGAGCTCTTTCTCAATCTGCGCGTAGCGCATCTCCGTCTGTGTGAGGGTACGAGAGGAGTAGGCGATGGGAGCACCTTCCTGAAGACATGCTGCACCGAGTCCGTACTGCGAGGCATCACAGGTAAGAGTAACAGGTTTTCGGACGTCATAGTAGCTGAGAGTTGGTGTACTGGTGAGGCTCTTTTTTAAAGCGTCGAATGCGTCTTGATGTTGCTTCAGCCAGCACCACTGGGTGTCTTTGCATGTCAGCTCGCGGAGTGGGGCTGAGATCTCGCTGAAGTTGGGAATGAATTTACCTAAATAGTTGATCATGCCTAAAAAGCGCTGGAGGGCTGTGACATTCTCTGGTATGGGCATTTCGTTGATAGCCTTGGTCTTGGCCGGATCAGGTTTCAGTCCCTCACTTGTGAACACATGACCCACATAGCACACTTCTTTCAAGCCAAATTTGCATTTTGAGGGGTTGAGTCTCAGTTTGACTTCTCTTGCACGGTCAAGTACCTTTCTGAGGTTCTCCTCATGCTCTTTCATGTCTCTCCCACCAATGATGATGTCGTCAACGATCACAGCACAGGGGTACCCTGAGAAGATCTGCTCCATGGCACGCTGGTACACCTCGCTGGCTGAGTTGATCCCGTATGGCATTCTGAGAAAGCGGAATCTGCCAAATGGAGAGCTGAAAGTGGTGAGCATGGAGGACTTGTGATCGAGCATGATCTGCCAAAAGGAGCATTTAGCGTCCAGGACAGAGAAGACAGTGGAGTTTGGCATTTGTGTGGCTACTTCCTCTATGGTGCGCATAGGGTGATGTGGGCGTTTCAGTGCTTTGTTTAGATCTCTCGGGTCGATACAGAGTCTGATGTCATCTGAATTTTTCTTGTGGGTTGCCACCATAGATGATACCCACTCTGTAGGTTCAGTGACGGGAGTGATCACACCTAAATTGACCATCCGGGCTAACTCTGCTTTGACCTTGTCTTGCATTGGTACTGCAATTTTGCGTGCGGGCTTCACGACTGGCTGGACCTCGGGGTCTAATTTCATTGAGTAAGTGACTGGGAGTTTGCCAAGTTTGTCTTCAAAGAGGTCAGCATATTCTGAGAAGATTTGTTTTGAGAATTCTTTTCCGTTGCCAATGTCAATGTGGTGGACTTCTTTGTTCAGTGTGATTAAGTCTAAACGTAAACAGTCTGGTAGGCCAAGTAGGGGTTGTACATCTCGTGTCACTATGTAGAATTGCAAGGGGTATTCTTTGCCTGCAGAGTAGCATGAAAGTGTGGCTGAACCCGCTGTGTAAATTTCCTCACCTCCGTATGCCACCAGTTTCGTACCTTGGGATGACTGGAGCCGTCTACTTTGTCCCAGTTGTGCCAAGAGGTCAGCTGGCATGACGTTGCACTTGGCACCTGTGTCCACTTTGAGCTCGACTGCTTTTCCGTTAATGTGCACTGTGGTGAATATATCATTTCTATGCAGAAGACGATTATCAACAGTGTTCACGTCCACTCCATTCACATAAAACATTTCTTCATCACTGCAATGCTGTTGTACCTCGACCTGGTTCACTGATCTCTTTCTAAATTCACCTGTGTGTGATGACTTGCAGCAGTGTTGGAAGTGATTGCGTTTTCTGCATTTGTGACATTGTTGGCCATATGCAGGACATTTCTCTCTTTTAGCCTCGTGGTTGCCTCCACAATTGTTGCAGTTAGTTATAGTCTTGGCGCTTTGTCCATTGCTTGGCTTTGTTTTGAACGTGTGGGGACGTCCTTTCTTAAATTTGTGGTTTACACTGTCCACATTGGCTACTGCTTGTTTTGGGGCTGCTAGGGTTTTGGTGTGTTGATCGGTCTGTTCGTGAATTTGGCACATTTCAATCGCTTTGGCTAATGTCAAGTCACTGTCACGAAGTAGTTGTTTTCTCAAACTGTCGCTGGCTATGCCACAGACGAGTCTGTCTCTGACGAGTTCGTCTTTGAGCTGGCCGAATCTGCAGCTCACAGCTTTGTTTTTTAAGTCACTCACATACGCCTCTATCGTTTCATCCGGTCTTTGGTTTCTACTATTAAATTTGTGCCTTTCCATCGTGACGTTCATTTGGGGATTACAGAGTTCGCTGAATTTTCGTTTCAGACATTCAGGATCTTCCCTAGATTCTGCTCTGGTCACAAGCCGTCTATTCTCTCCTTCCCCTGTGTACACAGCTGGTGCGTAGACGAATGCCCTTTCCCGCTCAATGGCTTCCGAGCCGGCTAAATTTAACAGAATAAACGCTCGGGTTCTGGCATCTTTGTCGGAATGAGCAGCCGCTACGAATATGTCGTATTCCTGCTGAAACACACGCCACTTCTCTGCTATGTTTCCATTAAATGTCAATGGATCAGGTCTACGGAATCCGTCTGCCATGGTTAGTTTGTTGACGTTTCGCTGATTAGCCTTTGATACGATAGCTGGCAACGCTAGCTGGTTACTTGTTTGCTATGTCTTCAAAGCGCTGAGGAAAGTCTGGTCTTACCACACCGTAGGCAGAGCTGAAACTTCTGACACCATGTTGTGTATCATGTTGATAAATGATATGAGTAAACCGGGTTCAGGATTCCGTGTGATACTTTACTTAATTAATTTCAGAGCATTACAAATATGCAGCCTGACTGTAACCGTACTAGTAACCAACTGACAAAATTAGAATTAGAATGTTACTGTTTCATTAAGTGCACGCGCACTCTAGTGTTTACTTGTAACAACATGGGGAAACACAAAGACATTACATAAATGTTCTACAGTGAGGATTTAGCCTGTGTGCTAGATTTTGTCTTTAAGGGAGCAACTGTGTCTAGGATTTCTCTTCAGTTGCCATTAAAACTAACCACCATTTTATCAAGTGACTGGTGCCCACTGAAGAGGTCACGGGCATCAGCAAGGTCAGTAATTTTTTGTTCCACTGATGCATTTATTCAATGTTTCCGGAAACAGTCCTCTCATCAAATAGCACACAGTAATGATCAGAAATAGTGGTCTCTACTCTGTACTGTGCCATTTTCATCTTTCCTATATTTGTAATTTTTATATTGATTCTGTCCACCTCTCTTGCCCTCTCCCCTTTTTATAGGGTTAAACTATGACAGTGGTTTGAAGTTGTGTTGAATCTCTACATTATTTTAGTTTATTTAGAATCTCTCTCTCTCTCTCTCTCTCTCTCTCTCAGGAGTGTACTGTGACACTTCTATAGATGGCATTGGTACTTGCTGGCCCAGAAGCAGTGGTGGGGTGGTGGCTCTACCTTGCCCGGAGTTCCTCAATGGTGTCCGCTATAACACCTCCAGTAAGTACCCATTCATGTGCAATAATGTGCATAATTATGTGTGTGTTAAAAGAAGAATCAATGACTAGTTACGGTTCCAAGCCCAACCCACCATTAAATGACGGCTAGGTCACTACAATAATCCTCAATATTCTTTATTAAAAGCTCATTACATATGATAACGTGTGTGGTTTCTAAAAAAACACAAAAATATAAAATGTAATACTATGGTCTCAAGTAAATACAAAACTTACAAATACAAAGGCTAATCCGACCTAGCTAGTTAGCTTGTCCTAATGACAGCTTAAAAGACAAATTATCAACAAAAGTCATAACTAATGTAACTAATTTGACAGAAAGTGACCACTATGTGCAAATTATACGATAAACTACAATATTACTATGGAACTTACAGTTTGATGTACACACACAGACTAAAGAAGACACACCACTGCTTCTCACCATTAAATGGAACATTCCAAGTCAGTGGGGGAGTTGGAATAATCCATGTAGAAGTGGGCCTTTTCCACAGTGTGCATGTGTTTTTTTCTTTTTTTGAATGTAAATGTTTTCCTGAAATTCACTGTCATACACATATGCGTACACAAAAGCGTGCGCACATATAGGCGCAAACACACATACACACACACCTGCACATCTAGAGTGCAAGTGTGGCTAATCAGGTAAAGGACATAGCGACAGGTCCAGAAGTGGAGCAGCTGGATGTGCTGCAACTTCAGGCCTAGTGTGTCAGCCTGTCAAAGTAATAAGGCCAAACTGAGCATCTGCGTGTGTGTGTGTGTGTGTGTGTATGTGTGTGTGTGATTGTTGCAAAACAGAGAATGAGAAAGATGTAACTTGTCTCCTCGGGCCATTTGTCACAGGTGTGTCTTTTTGTGGGAATTAGTTTCTGTGTGTGTTGTGTTAGGATAGGCAACAGCTAGATGCATTAGGTAGACACCACACGCAATATTGACACACCTCATCCACCAGGGGGGAGTGTTTGTTTACTGTGCCTGCCCATAAAATGGGAAGAGGTCACAGGAAAGGTGGATCTTGTCGGGAACCGGAAGGCCTGTGGAAGAAGACAGTATGGCAGGCTCTCTTCTTGGTCGAACTTGGTTTTGCGTGTCTGACGCTGTTGGAAATAACTTTGCTGTGTGGGACTCGCCGGAGCCATCCTATGCTCTTTCCCCTCTCTTCAACTGAACGACCGAACGATAGACCAGCTTGGGTTAGTCCGGCATGGTGCCGCAGCTTGGGCTCGCCAAACTCGGGTAAGCTGACACTAACCCCCTGGTACACACACCCACACACTAGCCTCACACACCTTTACACGTTCACGTATGATGCAACGTACTTAATGTTAGGAACTCCTGTGTATTCAGCAAGAGTAGGTTAAACTCCCCTAGACCACGTTAGCCGGGTAGTATTGTGTGCAGCAGAGGAGCTAAATTCCTAACAATTGGGCGCTCGGTCCGGGATGTAATTTAATTTGTTTGTGTGGTTTGATTATTGTGGGTGAAGTGGTGTTGAGCGTTTATGAACGTTTGTGTTGTGGAATTCGTAGAATAGCAGTTAATAAAAAGGTTTGGTCATGGTTGGTCTCGCATGGTTTGTTCAACGGTGTTGGACGTGTTTTTTTTTGTAGTTTAACGGCTGTGTGAAATGCCAGTGTTTTTGAGCGTTTGTTTAGTTACTTAGGCTGTTTACGACAGTATTTGGGAGTAAATGAACTGTGCGCCGGGGAGTGTGCAAGGCAGCAGTAACTGTTTGGTCCCGAGAAATCTCGCATGGTTTGTTCAACGGTGTTGAACTTGTTTGTGTTTGCATAGTTTAATAGCTGTGCGTAGTGCGAGTGTGGAATTGGTTAGGTTGTTTTGATAGTCCTGGTTAAACGGCAATAAACTTTTGGGATTTGGCGTGACCACTATAAGCGGTTTGTTAAACTGTAAGTATAGTGTGTGGGTGGACGAAGCAGTTTGGTTGTGACGCTACGGTTGGTGGCGTGTTAATTGCTTCGTGGTGAAAGTCCCACCTGTTCGTCTCAAATGACGGTGTAGTTCATCGATTTACATAGACTGTTTAGAGAGAGTGGCACGTTTTCAGTGTTTTGTTTTTTTCCTCGACTTTTTGTGAGTTTTTGTGTGTTGTTGTGGTAACAGGTAAGCTATAATGACTTCCTTTGATCCCGTAGAGTTCTTTTCTAAAGAGCTCGTGCGCCAGGATTGGCTAAGGCTAACCAAAGCGCAGTTAGTGCAGATAGCAGAATTTCAGGACATCGAGATGGCCGACGGTCTAAAAAAGCTGGAGATGGTCGATTTACTTGTTAGAAAACTTGGATTTATGGGATCGGAGAGCGAAGAGCAGAAAACAAAGCTTGAAATGGCAAAACTGGAAACTCAACTAGAGATGACAAAAATTGAGGAACAGAGTAAATTGGAAAGGGCGAGATTAGAGTTTGAACGTGATAAAATCCACAGTATGGATAGGCAACATCAGCGTAAACATGAAGCTAGGTTTGATCTCAGTAGCTGTTTAAGATTAATGCCGAAATTCCACCAGGAAGATGTTGATTTTTTTTATTCCTTTGAGAAAGTAGCAACAGAGTTGGAGTGGCCTGAGGAAAAATGGCCTATTCTTGTCCAGAGTGTTTTCGTTGGGAAAGCCTTGGAGGAGTATGCCTCCTTAAATGCCTCTCAAAGCACAGACTATAGGGTTATAAAAGACGCTGTGTTACAGGCATACGAAGTAGTGCCGGAAGGGCATCGTCAGAGATTTAGGTCGCTTAGACGAAAGCCAGGGGAAACGTATCTGGACCTAGTGAGACAGCAGGAGTCTTCTTTTGAGAGATGGCTACGAAGTACTCATACTTATTGTTTTAAAGAGCTGAAGGATTTGGTTTTAATTGAACAATTTAAAAACAGTGTCCCTCGTCATATTGAAGTGTACTTGCATAGTCAGGAGGTAACTGATATTCGAAAAGCAGCGATGATGGCAGACTCGTACGAATTGACTCAGAGATGTTGGGTTTAGAGAGAGAACTGTGCCGGTAAAAAAATCACCTGTGGACAGTAGGAAGTGGCAGGAATGGAGTGAGCCAGCAGGTAGGCCCCCTAATAAGTCGTATCGAGGTACAGAAAGGAGAGATGTGATTTGCCATTTTTGTAAGAAGCCTGGACATATAAAACCTAACTGTCGGGAATGGGAAAAGAAAAGGTCTCATCAGGCGAAAGCTATGGCCTTGATCAGAGCAGATGAGGAGGTGGAGCCTCAGAATAATGCCTGTTCAGAGAAGGAAAGTGTTGCTTTTGATATTTTTGGCAGTTTTGTGTCAGGGGGTTTCCTTTCTGTAGCTGCTGGGGACTGTGAGGTCCCTGTGACCATGTTGCGTGACACTGGTGCAGCTCAGTCTGTTGTATGCAAAGATGTGTTAAACTTGTCTCCTTCTACTGAAATGAAACGGTCTGTCTTGCTTAAAGGTTTGGGTGGTACATTCGAAGCAGTGCCCCTGCACAAATTCCACTTAAGAAGTAGTTTGGTTACTGGTGAAGTGGTTTTAGGTGTGGTGCCATCTCTGCCTGTTGAGGGTGTTCAAGTGCTCCTGGGCAATGATCTGTGTAGTGATAGGGTTTATGCCAATCCAGTCGTAACTGACACCCCCTGTGAAAGCCTTGAGACTCAGGCATTAGTAACAGAGTATCCAGAGGTGTTTAGCGCCTGTGTGGTAACTCGTTCTCAGGCTAACTCTGAGACGAGGGAAGTGACTTATTCTAAGAATCAGCCGAGTGTAGACCTTAGTGACACCATAGTAGGCCAATCTCTCGGTGGGTCAACTGAGCTTGTGTGTAATCGTGAAGCCCTTATTCAAGAACAACAGAGGGATCCATCACTTGCCCCTCTACTAAAAACAGCTGCCTCTGAGGAGGAAGTGGGTGAGCTATCTGAGGGTTGTTATTTTAAAAATGGTGTACTGTTGCGTAAATGGCGACCGCCACTGCGTCCTGCAACGGAGCATTGGTCAGTGCGGTGTCAGATAGTATTGCCATGTTATCGTAAAGAGGTGTTAAAGCTGGCTCATGAACAGCCTATGGCTGGCCATTTTGGTATTCGTAAGACCCAAGAAAGACTGTCAAGACATTTTTATTGGCCAAGATTGCATGCAGATGTTGTAGAGTATTGTCGAACATGCCATACATGTCAAATTGTGGGCAAGCCAAATCAAGTAATTCCTGTAGCTCCGTTGAAATCACCTCCGGTTGTGGAGGAACCTTTTTCAAGGGTGTTGTGTGATTGTGTGGGTCCCTTGAAGAAAACTAAAAGGGGTAACGAGTATTTAGTTACTATCATGGATGTGACCACCAGGTTTCCCGAAGCCGTGCCTTTACGAAACATCAAGGCTCGTCCAGTCATTGAGGCTTTGCTTCAGTTTTTTTCTAAGTTTGGCCTTCCCCAGGAATTGCAAACTGACAGGGGGTCTAATTTTGCATCTGGTGTTTTCCAGGAAGTTATGTCAGAGTTGGGCATTGAACAAATTATGTCCTCAGCTTATCACCCGCAGTCACAAGGGGCCATAGAGCGATGTCATCAAACGCTGATTAAAAAAAAGACAATGATTAAAACTTTTTGTGAGCAGTGTGGGAGTGACTGGGATGTAGCTATGCCATTTCTGTTGTTTGCCCTCCGAGATGCTGTGAATGATTCTACCGGCTTCAGTCCTTTTGAGTTGGTTTATGGGCATGAAGTGAGAGGGCCCTTAAAAATCCTGAAGGACAGGTTTCTGGAACCTAAAGGAAAAAGTAGTCTCCTGCAGTATGTAGCGGTGTTTAAGGACCGGTTGCAAGCAGCTTGTGAGGTAGCTCGCACGAATTTGCAGAAGTCCAAAGAAGTGATGAAAAAACACTTTGATAGGAAGGCTGTGGAATGTTCTTTTAATGTCGGGGAACGGGTACTGGTGCTCCTGCCTATGCGAGGGGAAGGGCTTGGTACGCGCTTTTGTGGCCCCTACTCCATTGTAAAGAAGGTGGGGGATAGAAATTATGTTGTTAGTACCCCATATCGTCGCAAGCCAACCCAATTGTGTCATGTCAACCTGTTGGAAAAAGTATTATGAACGGTCCGCCCCTGAAGCTGTGTGTAGTGTGGTCAGTACAAATCAGAGCAGGTCTGTTGTGTCAGTGGTGGAAGAGCAGTCCACTGAGGTAGACTGTAGGAGTCCAGTCAGTGCACGTCTGCAGAATTCTGCTGCCCTGGCTGACTTGGACCATCTACTTACTCATTTGTTGCCAGCCCAGCAAGAGGACATGAAAGCATTGATTCATTCTCATCTTCCTTTATTTAGAGATAGGCCAGGGCTCACCTCTCTTACTGTGCATGATGTGGAGACTGGGGATGCCCCAGCCATCAAGCAGCATCCTTATCGTTTGCATCCTTCGAAGCTTGCTCTTGTGAGAGAAGAGCTCAAGTATATGATGGAGATTGGTGCTGTTGAACCAGCTCAAAGTGAATGGAGTTGTCCCATTGTGTTGATTCCTAAGCCAGACGGCTCTGCTCGTTTCTGCATAGATTATCGCAGAGTAAATGTAGTGACTAAAACCGATGCATTTCCAATTCCTCGTCTGGAGGACTGTATTGACCAAATTGGGAAAGCCAAATTTGTCTCCAAATTTGATCTATTGAAAGGCTATTGGCAGGTTCCATTAACCGATCATGCCAAGGAGGTGTCTGCTTTTGTCACTCCGGAAGCTTTGTATTGCTGTAAAGTTCTCCCGTTTGGAATGAAAAACGCGCCAGCATCCTTTCAAAGGCTTATGAATCATGTGACCTTAGGATTAACCAATGTTGTTACTTACATCGATGATGTGGTGACAGTAATTCCTGGGTAGAACACGTGCAGCATATTAAACAGCTGTTTGAGAAGTTGGAGTGGGCAGGGCTTGTTGTGAATTTACCAAAGTGCGAATTGGGGAAGGGACAGGTGACCTATTTGGGACATCAGGTGGGCCAAGGGGCAGTATTACCCAGGGCCGCAAAGGTCCAGGCCATCTTGGATTTACTTGTTCCCCAAACCCGTCGCCAGCTAATGCGGCTACTTGGAATGTGTGGCTTCTACAGAAAGTTTGTGCCGAATTTTGCTGCAATAACAGAGCCATTGACTAATTTACTCGGTAAAGGGGTTAAGTTTGTTTGGACCGAGGGGTGCCAGTCAGCGCTGGAAAAAGTCAAAGCCATTCTGTCATGTGAGCCGGTGTTGGCAGCCCCAGATTTTGAAGTTCCTTTTAAACTGGCTGTTGACGCCTGTGATGTGGGGGTAGGTTCAGTGCTTTTGCAGCCTGATTCTTTGGGAATAGATAAACCTGTAGCTTATTTTTCCAAAAAGTTAAATAAACATCAGCGTGGGTATTCTACGGTGGAAAAAGAAGCATTAGGGCTTGTCTTGGCTGTACAGCACTTTGTCTCGCATTTGATATTGAATTTGACAAGTATAATATGGCTCTTTGATGGGTCTTAGGATTGATACTAGGGCCTTGCGCCCCTTTAGCCTATTAGGACCTGAACTCTTTTCCACATCTGGGTGAGGTAGAGTTGTTTTAGAAAAAAGGGTAAAAGTTGGGAAAAAAATTATTATTATTATTTATTTTTTTATTTTTTTTTTTGAGGGGGGGAGGGATGTTAGGATAGGCAATAGCTAGATGCATTAGGTAGACACCACACGCAATATTGACACACCTCATCCACCAGGGGGGAGTGTTTGTTTACTGTGCCTGCCCATAAAATGGGAAGAGGTCACAGGAAAGGTGGATCTTGTCGGGAACCGGAAGGCCTGTGGAAGAAGACAGTGTGGCAGGCTCTCTTCTTGGTCGAACTTGGTTTTGCGTGTCTGACGCTGTTGGAAATAACTTTGCTGTGTGGGACTCGCCGGAGCCATCCTATGCTCTTTCCCCTCTCTTCAACTGAACGACCGAACGATAGACCAGCTTGGGTTAGTCCGGCATGGTGCCGCAGCTTGGGCTCGCCAAACTCGGGTAAGCTGACACTAACCCCCTGGTACACACACCCACACACTAGCCTCACACACCTTTACACGTTCACGTATGATGCAACGCACTTAATGTTAGGAACTCCTGTGTATTTAGCAAGAGTAGATTAAACTCCCCTAGACCACGCTAGCCGGGTAGTGTTGTGTGCAGCAGAGGAGCTAAATTCCTAACAGTTGTTTTTCATTCAGGAGGTGAGTCTGTTGTCTGTTATTCATTATAGTGTGCATAGACTTATGAGCCCCTTGTCACAGTGAAATCAGATATACCGATCAATCAATGCCTGACTCAATATTCTCATAAACATCAAATTCAAAATAAAATTTTCCCACTTGCAATTCACTTCAATCAACACACTAACCCCATGCAGTTCAACCCAAAACTCGGAATAAATGTTGGTGCGATAACTATTTCAAAATCAGAAGATGCTGTCTTTTTTTGTTTTTGTTTGTGATGTTCATTCAAAAAAGTGTGGGTAAATCAAGTTCTTAACAAAAAAGTATTGCTGGCGAAGATGTGTGCAAAATCAGTGTTTGATTAGCATTAGTTCCTATGACCCGAATAATTAGTGTAGGTGCGTTATGTGTGTTGTGGGGAAGACAACAATGCTCCGACGGTACCTTCGGAATGAAGGGTATCAGACCGGCTTCTCAGTGTCTTGACTGGGTTTGACTACAGTCACAGGGAGAAGGTGTACAGGGCACTCTGAGGCCTAACCGGACGCAGGCGAAGACAGCGGTGGACAGAGTAAGCCTTGCAGCTCCAAGGTAAGTTTCCCAGGTCCTTGACAGTCAGTGGGGAAAGCTCAACTCCAAAGCCGATGTGGACTAAGCTTTGTGGCTAGTAACATCATTTTAGCTGGGTCATTCCGTGTCAAATCAACAAATGTCACCCTCTCCAAAAAATCTGAAAAAAATCACAGCTGTTTGTACATCCAACCTATGTATAAATCTTAAATATTAAGTCTGTATCACTAATAGCTCCAAAACTACACTCCTTTGAAATTTCAGGTCATTTTGGGAATTCTGGTGAACAAGCCTTTTGCTCAACTTCCGACATTGCTGGCTCTTTTTGTATTCCACACACATTAGTGTAACTATGTGAAAAGAAATGCATTTTCCTGTAGAATTCAAAAATCAAATCAGATCAAATGTATCTTGTGTAATTCTTCCTCTCCAAAGCTGTGAAAATGGCTATAGATTCAATATGTGAAATGACACCACCACTTTTGAGGGCTTCTCGTTCAAAAAGTATGGATCACAAATTTATCTGATTATTTTTCCCAGTCATATACGGATTATAATGTCATGCCTATGCATTAACCTTTGTTGATATTGTTTTCATATGGTCAGTGTATTTTCTTGAAGTTAGGCTTGATTTTCAAAAAGGCTGTTTTCATCTTGTCATTTCACCATGTGGACAGTTTACAGGATTTTTTAAACATTTTTCCATAATCATCCTGTATGTAAGGAACATTTGTCCAAAATTTGGATTTGTTGCTGAGTCTCTTTATTGTAAGTCAATGATAGGGTAGCATGTCATTTACAGGAAAAGCTGCCAAACAATTTTGTATTATAATGCCATTTTTTCAGTTTTGCCTTGCTTTTTGTGTGCTGTACAATAAAACCCTGCTCAAAAATGACCTTGACAGTGCAATTGGTTTAATTGTAACACAAAGGGCCCTGTTTTGCTGCGGCGCATTGTGCATTCGCGACATGCGCATGCTGTCATTGCTATTCTGTGCCAGCGCATCGTTCATTTCACGTTGTTGACATTGCGCCGTGCCGGGCGTGTCAGCGAAAAGAAGAGGTGTGGGCTGGCGCAAAGCGCACCAGATGCTATTATGAGGACGCAAAAACCATTTTCCTATAGACCAGCGCAAACCATGTTTTTTGTCAATTGTCAGTCGCGCAAGGCTGAAAAGCTATTTTAGGGGCGCACAACGCTTGAACCCCGATGCATCTGCTGTTGCGCCAGAGAGGCAAGCTGAACTGGCAGAAAAGTTGCAACATGTATAGCCTGTATAGCCATGTATTTTTATGTGTTAATAAGCAAACAGGCACAAATAATGAGAGTATAGCAATGTTTTGCAGTTTATAGCAATGTTCTGCAGTTTATTTATGATTTCTTTTGTGGTTTTAAATAAACAGCGTGGCAAGTTGTAAGGAATGAAATGGACAAATCATCAAAAAGAAAACTCGATGGACCTCCACCTTCCGTTTTTTTATGTTTCCTTTGAGTTTAAAGCTTTTGTTTCCCTGTCTTCTAACGTTGTTGTACTGCTTTCGGCACTGTTCGAAAGTTCTCTTCTTGCCAAATTACTGAAGATATTTCCTCCCATACTTCTTTGACCCACGGAGGTTTGGGGGGAATATTAACTGCTCACGCGCTTTTACTTCATGCACGAGCAGATCGGTCTCCTCCACCGAAAAGCTCCTCGTCCGGGTAAATCCTCCATCGTAATAGCAACAGACCATGAACAATGCGCCCGCTGGCTCTTAAAGGGAATGAGAGTATAAATTCTCATTGGTTAATTGTATGTTACGCCCAAAACACACCCATGACTAATGGAGTAATTTAAGACCAACCCTTTTGAAGAATGCGCCTGGCGCAATGTTCACTTTTGGCGCAAATATCAAAATACCAAATTGTGTCGGGAACGCCCCCAAAGCAACTTGCGCTTCAGACTTTAGACAATGGGCATATGATCGTGAAAATAGAGCCCAAAGTTTGTTTGGCAGCTTTTCCTGTAAATGACATGCTACCCTATCATTGACTTCCATTGTATTAAAAGAGCACAACATGTGGTGGAAAGAGGTGCTGCCGATCAATCCAACTCCATGGAATTACTGACATTTTTTTCCAAAACATCATATCTCAATAAAGAGACTCAGCAACAAGTCCAAATTTTACCTGGTAACTGACAGACCCCAGTTTCTTAGTTCTAAACACTACATTATTTTCTATTAAGAAGTAGCCAGCAATAGTAAACCATCAAGTGTATCAGCAACAAGCCAGACAGGCCTTGATCAAAAAAACAAGTGAACTCCACTGGTGCCTAGAGCTACAGTACTTACTTAAAATGCTGACAACAAAATCCAAATACACAATTTCATATTATAGAGTACTGTTTATTTACTAATATGGTCCAAAATCAGTTCTCAATCATGTTCTTACCTTTGTTACTTATTTTCAAAAAACTGAAAAAAGTGATGGTCTTCCAAATAGGTGTAATTTTTAAATCAATACTTTTTGTGCTTTGCAAAAATCCTACTCAAGTGGTTCTGGTGTTTTTTGGCTTGGTTGACAAAAATGCATTCCTTGGACTTCTTGGTCCATGGATCTTCTGGGCAAATTGATTTTCGTTTCATAAATCAGAATGGATAAACAAAAAATAAAGAATATTTCACGTTTTTGTTTGACAACTGAAAAACTGAAAACGCAGATCAAGTCATTTTCTGTTTTCATCAGTGTTTTTCATACATGGAATCACAGACAACAAATAAATAAATAAATAAATAATAATAACAAAAAAAAATCCAAAAGCAACCCTAGCGCCTATGAATATGAAAAAAGCGGATTTGTTTTTTATTTGAATTTTGTTTTGTTCTTAGTTTCACCTGGCGAAATAACATGCTATTTTCCGACAGAAAAAAATTCACGATCCCACTAAAGTTTTTGGCGACCCCACTAGGGGTTGTGACCCCTAGTTTAAGAATCACTGATCTAAGCGACATAGCCATAGGACCCATGAAGATCCTGTAGATCTTTCTGAAACAATTCTGTGCAAGGCTGTCGTTAGATGTAGGCTAGCAAGCTGGATGACTATGCTGGCCATCCAGGGACATTGCTACGAGGCTGGTCGGCAAAGTGATCGCTGACATCTGGATGTGAATCGTGTGGTGTGTTAGAGATGTCATCTGTGGGGATAATCTGGCCCGATCCACCCGCGACTAGGCCACAGTCCTCTTCTCACTGTGGCTGAAGTGATGGACATGGATGTAGGGTGGATAGGGAAGGAGTGGAGAGGTAATGGAAAGTAGAGGGTGTGAAGGGTTCGATCTGACACCTACTCCTATAAGGCTGTGGTAATGGGCTCTGCTGCGTACTGAATAGGGTCTTGCTGTTGAGTGAGACATATCAATTTACCTGGAGAGTGTTGTTCTGACTGCCCCAGAAAGAAGAAAGAACAGATGGCTGTTTCACAAGGGATGCTGGAGCAATCTGTAATTTTGTCCTTGTCTGACTATCACTCTTTCTCACTCATTTACATCCCCTAACACTATAGTAATGACACATGAACAATGATCCATAATGTGTGCAGCGGCACACAAACACACCTATTTACACGACTAGCTACCGAATCCATTTCCCTCGCCCCAACACACACACACACACCTTTGTGATCGTCCATAGATAGCTTTAGTCATCCATAGATGGCTTTTCCTGTTTTCACGTTAAAAAGCTTAGCAAAACATTAAACATTGTTTATTAGCAGCTGCCCTGATCCCAATCTAGACTCCTTTGGCTTGGAGGGAGAAGGGTCACGTGAAGGAGGCTGAGCCCTGTGCTCACTGTGCTGGTAAAGGGGGGTGTGGAAATAACACATAGATGTTTATTTAACGTCTTTCTTCCTTAATAGAATGTGTTGAGTTAAATATATATGAACACTGGATGTTTTTGTATGTTTTCATCCTGGCTTGTTATTGTCAATGTCCAAGCACTCGGATAACTTAGCAGGGAGCCCACACTTGGTCCCAGTCAGATAAGGTCACAAACGTGAGTAAACAAGTACCTAATAGCCTGACTCCTTAGCTGCACTGACAGAGAGTGCTTCATGGCCAGCACTCATCGCATGGCCTGGGGGCACGACCACAGGAAGTTTCACTGTCGTCATAGTGACTCATTCTCTCAGGGTTGTTGTAGTCATTCAGTACCTAAAGACTTTCAGACTACCAGAGAAAATACAACTATCATATCTGAAAATATAGAAACAACTGGGAAAAAATAAGTTTGAACAATGAAAATCTGGTGACATTTTACTTTACAGATATAATTATTACAATGACTTGGTTAGTCTCTTTCATGACTGTGTTGTTATGTCATAACATACAGTAGTAGCCAATGTTTCCTCCTTTCCTAATTGGAATAAAAACAACTGTGGCCTATGTATCAAACAATTCTGAATGTCAGCTTTACGACAGATATATTTAATACTCTGTATCATTTTTATAATCCAAAATATAATCATTTAAAATGTGTCCCATATTTTTGGCCTAGCCTGTAGAAGCATAGATCACTGTCTCTGCCCCATACCTCCTGGCCTGTCAGTGACTTAGTGGCACTGCACGTCCAGACACACACACACACATGAACACATAGGGTGAGAGTGTACACAGAGAGAGTCAAAGAGAAACAAGCAGATGTCATTTACATACCCACCTACACACACACACACACACACACACACACTCACACACACACACGCATACACACACAGATTTAAACATTTGAACTGCTTCAAATGACATGCAGGCAGACAGTACACAAACCTTTGTATGTTCACATACACACTGGCCCACACACAGATGCACCCTGATATTGACACTGTATTGATTAATGGGTGTGGATCAGAAATTGACAATGGTAAAAATGATTGGAGATAGAACCTATAAAATGAATGAATGCATCCTTTATGTTCTTTCTATTTAATGTTGGTGTCTTTGTATGACTTTTCAAACTTGGATGGAGGAGTAACTAATCATTTTGGTCAGCCTTGATGAATGTCCTATCAATAGTCATTGACAGCCATTCCATATAAGCCAAATGTATTAAGTCATGCTCTACCAGACCAAGGTTTGACTGCTGGGCTGGGGGCTTATTCAAGGTTGAAGCGATGGCATCATTGACCTGATGAGACATCAATCGTAGTGTCCCGTAGGAAAGGCCTCTCAGTATTACATGTTCTGTGCTTCCTTGGAAAGCCTCCACCCAGTGATTCACTGCAAACTTACATGACAAGACAACAGGGTCAGGTCTGCGGACTGACCTTCATTGCCACAACTAATACTTTTTTTTTTCCTGGAAATGCTTTAAATTACGTCTTTTAGAGTCGGCTGTCACTGGGTACACCTCTGACTCCATGGAAGGCCTCTTACACTTATTACACCTGGGGAGGGGCAGAGTGTGGCAGCTGAGTGGTGGACCTGGGCAACTAACTGACCAGGGGTGCGTTTCCCAAACAACCAACCAACTTAGCTTTAAACTAACATGGTACGATGCACCGTTGAACTGACCAACATCCAAAGTGCGACTGTGTCCCAAACACTGTCGTACCTTCATAGTCTGAACCAAGTTGGTTTGAACCAATATAGTCCAAACCACAATGGTTTCCAGATGTGTTCGGATATGCTCGTGCATTGTCGGAAGCAGAGAGAAACAATCCGAAGTAGGCTATGACCTTTTGAACGGAATTTAACAGAGATCAATTATGTAGCCGATTATTTATAGCCTGTTAATAGGCTATTTCACATGATGTCGGGAATAACTGTGTACTAGGAAATAAACAATAGACACTGAATAAATCTAACGGTGGAAAGTATCACTGAACCCTATATACTGCTGGCTAGTGTTCATTTGTAATATAGTGACAGATTTGCAAGACATTTCAGTGATTAAATAAACTTTAACATTGTTTATTTAATGACGCAGACCTCTGGATATGAACACAGATGAGTTGTGACTGCACGTCTCAAAAGCAGCCTATAGTTCTAGGCAATACATTAAGCTATAGGAAATCTCCCTGACTTTGAAGTAATGTGGAAGCCAAAGTCTATATAATGCTTTTATTTTATTTAAATCACATAGAGTACGAGCCATCACAGCTAGCCTGATTAAAATAGCTTTCAAAATGCTACTTTTCATAGACACCAGGCGATGTGCCATCTGTAAATGCATGTGCTTATATATGCTACACGCTATCAACATTAGGTTTATTGCTTACAATGCACGTAATGACGGAGGAGCTGGAAGTTTATTTTCACCTTGGCGACCTGCATTCTGAAGTTTATGAACACAAGCCCAAGAATATGCAGGCTGGCATAAATTGGCCACACTATGTTAATACGCAACAGGGGAGACACGTTCACCCTGAAACTACGTTAAGAAAAGCAACGTAGCAGTTGAGAATGTCAACAATTTCATGTAGCATCTTAATTATGCATCATCCCGGATTGGAACCAGAGTACTATCTACAAACACAGGTGTGCATGACCTGCGCTCTACCAATAGCACCACAGAAACCAGCTCCTAGCTCACGGAATTTGGAGGTACTTGAAGGTACGTCACATCATGAGTCGCTTAAGCCAAACTGCCAAACGAGTTGCAAATATCCTCCTAGAACAATTGTTTTGCTACAACAACGGGCTTTTTAGATTCTACACTGTATATTTCTCACCTCGTTTTGTAAAATCTGAGTGATACAACGTCAAACAACGAAGATATTTACAATGATCGAGGATTTCGAGACATTCGGTCCGCCATGTTGGATGCCGTCGAGACCTTCAAACAACGTTGGTTAGGTGGAACTAAGCACCGAGAGCTGTGGTTGCAAACCTCACTAGTTACCAACGTGGTTGCGAATGTTCGTGTTTTGGGACACGCCTGTGTCGGTCGCACTATGTTGGGACTATGTTGGGACTATGTTGGTTTACACTATGTTGGTTCAAACTATGTTGGTTCACATGAACGAAGGTTTTGAGACACACTTGCATCGCACCTACATAGTTTGAACCAAGTAAGTTGCTAACAACGTTAGCAACTATGCTTTTGGGAAACGCACCCTAGATCGATTAGTGGGATCAAAGACCAACCGTTTCCTTTCCTCAACGTATTGATCCAGTGTTGTAAATGGTATCCCCCCTCGTGGTCTCTCCCTGGATGGCACCATATGGGAGACTAAACTAATAGGTCTTCAATCCTTTACAAAGATTTTGTTCGTCAGATGCCTCCTAATGCATCCTTTATATGTGTGCTTGTTTGTTTCCATGTAAATGTGTGTGGGTAAGTGTGTTTGTGTGTATGTATTTGTTTGTGTATTTTTTTATGTGTTTTTATTACATTTCAGCATACGAATACAAAACTGAACAGAACATTTCCCTCCTACTGCCACCCACTACAGATAACACAGCCATATAACACAGACATTACATACAACAGGTAATAAAAAAACTAGATGTATGGTATGACCATGGTATGACCGCCGCAGTGTACTGAAATGTGGGAACTGTTGGTATGATGAATGTGTGGTAGAGCAGTGTTGTGAGGTGAGAAATTGTGTGAATTTCCCAGAAGTGGGCATGGATGTGGGTTTTGAATAAATTACATTGTGTGTGTTTGTGTGGTGTGTAGTGATTTGTGAAAGAAATAGGCAAAATGAGATTTTGTACAATTACAGCGCCCCCTATGGGCCCAATTTTTTGACATGTACTGTGCTTTTAGAGGTCTTTGTGCTGATCGTGCATGATATATTTTGTGCAGTTCCCACCTTCTTGGTCCAAGATTCAAAATCCCAATTTTTGCATTTACCCATATCACTAGGTGGCGCTATGCTTCAAGTGAGTGTTAACGGGCTGTGTCAATACGACTCTGTAACACCGACATACTAACACAAAATCGTTGTCTTGGGCAAAATTGTTGACGAGTTATTTAACAAAAACTGTTTTTCGACACCTAGCTTCGATGATAAACATATGACGAAATGTCACAAAATTCAGTACACATGAAAAGAAATCTGTTTAGAGTTGGCATGTCAACTTTGACAAAATTTGAGCAATTAGAAGCCAAGATATGGACTTTTGAAGAATTTTAAGCTACGTGGTAAATGTTCATTGACATGTAACTTTGAAACGGTTTATGTCAAGATAAATCCTTTCATAACTTTTTGTCAGCATTGTCTGTAGATGACATATACCAAATTTGATTAGATTCATATGAACGGCCTATGACGAGTTCGTTTGGATTCATTTTCGCAGTGTGAAAATTTCACGTAAATTGTTTTTGTTGGAAGTGGGCGTCGACCAGTGTTTTCAATGCGTGAGGGTCAATAGATTTCACGATAAAAAAAGATTGGTTGTAAACGTTAGCATTCTCTAGATAATAGACAAAATGACATTTTCTACAATTACAGCGCCCCCTATGGACCAAATTTTATGGCATGTTCTGTGGTGTTAGAGGTCTTTGTGCTGATCGTGCATGACGTATTTTGCGCAGTTCCCACCTTCTCGGTCCAAGATATTGGCAACTCAAAATCCCAATTTTTGCATTTACCATTTATTTATTTTTTCACTGATTTTTCGTCAACGATTCCCGGGACACAGAAACTCGGGGAGACATGAATGTTTGTAGGCATGTAGCCCAAGAAGTTTGTGAGCGAATAACGCCTTTTGGTCCCTCAGGGCCACCCCCCCGCTGTGCCAGTGTCCGTTAAAGAGGGGGAGACCTGCAAAAGTTTTTGCTGAATAACTCAATGAACGTTTCACCCAACAACATGACATTTTTGTGATATGTCAGTGTTACAGAGACGTATTGACCCAGCCCATAAACTCTCACTTGAAGCGTAGCGCCACCTAGTGATATGGGTAAATGCAAAAATTGGGATTTTGAGTTGCCAATATCTTGGACCGAGAAAGTGGGAACTGCGCAAAATACGTCATGCACGATCACCACAAAGACCTCTAACACCACAGAACATGCCATAAAATTTGGTCCATAGGGGGCGCTGTAATTGTAGAAAATGTCATTTTGCCTATTATCTAGAGAATGCTTACATTTACAACATTTTTTTTTTCTATCGATCTATCTATCTATTGACCCTCACGCATTGGAAACACTGGTCAACGCCCACTTTCAACGAGAACAATTTCCGTGAAATTTTAATATTGTGAAAACGAATCTGAACAAACTCGTCATAGGCCGTTCATGTGAATCTCACCAAATTTGGTATATGTCATCTACAGACAATGTTGACAAAGTTATCAAAGGATTTATCTTGAGATAAACCGTTCCGAAGTTACACGTCAATAAACATTTAACACGTACAGATGGCTAGCTTTCCCGATGCTCATTTAATTCTCACAAGTCGAGATTCCTGCAGTCGCGAGAAGTGTTTACCACTGCCGCCGCTAGGGACAGCATAGGACCACAAAGGTTTACGCTGAAGTAAAGATCTCACTTCCGAGGTTGACCCACCCACAGCAAGACTTGCAGTATTTAGTTGACTGTAAAAGTGCTATTATCTCGTAATCCTCACGAGAACCTCACGAGATTCCTTCTGAGAACTGAGAATCGGAAAGCTAACCATCTGTAGCTTAAAATTCTTCAAATGGCCGTATCTTGGCTATTAATTGCTCAAATTTGGTCAAAGTTGACATGCCATCTCTAAACCGCTTTCTTTTCATGTGTACTAAATTTTGTGACATTTTGTCATAGGGGGCGATGTTTATTGGCGAAGCTAGGTGTCAAAAAACAGTTTTTGTTAAATAACTTGTCAACAATTTTGCCCAAGACAACGATTTTGTGTTAGTATGTCGGTGTTACAGAGATGTATCGACCCAGCCCATAAACTCTCACTTGAAGCATAGCGCCACCTAGTGATATGGGTAAATGCAAAAATTGGGATTTTGAGTTGCCAATATCTTGGACCGAGAAGGTGGGAACCGCGCAAAATACGTCATGCACGATCACCATAAAGACCTCTAACACCACAGAACATGCCATACAATTTGGTCCATAGGGGGCGCTGTAATTGTACAAAATAGCATTCTCTAGATAATAGACAAAATGACCGTTTACAACCAATCTTTTTTTATCGTGAAATCTATTGACCCTCACGCATTGAAAACACTGGTCGACGCCCACTTCCAACAAAAACAATTTACGTGAAATTTTCACACTGCGAAAATGAATCCAAACGAACTCGTCATAGGCCGTTCATATGAATCTAATCAAATTTGGTATATGTCATCTACAGACAATGCTGACAAAAAGTTATGAAAGGATTTATCTTGACATAAACCGTTTCAAAGTTACATGTCAATGAACATTTACCACGTAGCTTAAAATTCCTCAAAAGTCCATATCTTGGCTTCTAATTGCTCAAATTTTGTCAAAGTTGACATGCCAACTCTAAACAGATTTCTTTTCATGTGTACTGAATTTTGTGACATTTCGTCATAGGGGGCGATGTTTATTGGCAAAGCTAGGTGTCAAAAAACTGTGGGAACTGCACAAAATACGTCATGCACGATCAGCACAAAGACCTTCTATAGGGGGTCCATAGGGGGCGCTGTAATTGTAGAAAATCTCATTTTGCTTATTCCTTGCCTTGACAAATCACTCCTACACACTACACAAACACACACAATGTCATTCATTCAAAACCCACACAATGTCATTCATTCAAACCCCACATCCATGCCCACTTCCAGGAGATCATTTCCATAGAAATTCTCACCTTACAACACTGCTCTACAACACACTCATCATACCAACAGTTCCCACATTTCAATATACTGCGACGGTCATACCATGTACCGCTATGCGGTACATCTAGTTTAGAATGCACGTTAGCAGATGAGCCCATTCCCACCGCAAGCGTGTTCTGAGCGTATTCTGTCCCTATACAAACCTATTGTATACGCCCACGCGCTGAATACGGCCACGTGCTGAACAAGGCGGTGGAAATGAGCCCTTACATTACTAATTGAGTAGTGCCCACAGATAAAACCTGTCTGATCAGGGTACATGAGAATTAGGAGCAGATTCTCCAAATGTCTTGCCAGAAGCTTGGAGAGTATTTTACTGTCAACTGAAAGTAAAATAATGGGTCTGTAGGATCCACAATGATCTGCTGGTTTGCCCTTCTTCAAAATAACAGAAATATGGGCAAAGTTTGAAGTAGGGGGGAGGTAGCCCTTGCCAAAAGAATCTAAATACATGTCTGTCAGGGGACCAGCTAACAGTTCTTTGAAGGTTTTAAGGAAATCAGGACTAAAGCCATCCCTGGAGGTCGCTGATAGTTTCCAAGACTTCTGCGGTACTAATTGGCCTATTTAATTCTGCTTTTTGTTTATCAGACAAAGATCAGAATTTGATTACATGTGCTTTGTAAAGAAGATTCGGGTTTCAGCTTTTTGAGTTAGTAGTTGATTCAGAGCAGAGCGGGCAGCCTGCAACTGTTTTGTTAAGACAATACTGCATGAGAGTCTGAGTTGAGCGTCAAGGTCAAGCACAATCTTTTCTAATTCCAATTGTTACCTCCACCAAGGAGGTTATGTTTTTGCCCGAGTTGGTTTGTTTGTTTGTCTGTCCGTTTGTTTGTTTGTTTGTTAATAGCATAACTCAGAAAGTTGTGGACGGATTTCGATAAAAATTTTCAGGATACATCAGAAGTTGGCTAACTTAGAACTGATTAGTTTTTGGTGGTGATCCAGATCACCATCTGGATCCAGGATTTTTTAAAGCATTCTTCACCATTGCGAGAGAGGGCTAATTTTGACATTTTTGGTCATAACTCTACAAGTAATGCTCAGAATGCTTGGTAAAATCACAGTATAAGACCACCATATAGACTAACAATTCCCATAAAATGGTCTAGGTCCTGGGATTATTACGGATCTGGTGATACAGAATGTTACATTTTCGAGCTTTGTGGAAAATAGGCTACTGTAAAAAAGAAAAAAACAAATCAAGCTAGAAACATGCAACAAACACCAAATTGTTCACTATCCTATTTAAAACTGATCTTGATGACAAAAAGTAGTCAGTTCTAGAGAATGTTTGGTGAGGAATAGAGAAAAAAGTGTAATCTTTGTCAAAAGGATGTGATACTCTCCAAATATCATATACGTCTAAATCCTTAACAAATCCAAGCATCCTAGTGTTCTTCCCTGAGAGAGCTGAGCCAGGGGGTGACATGTCTACATTCGGGTTGAGTACACAGTTGAAGTCTCCTCCAATGACCACATAGGGAGAAGAAAGTAAAGCCAGATCTGAAAAAAGCTGTGGAAGAAAACAAACTTCAAAAGCATTAGGGCCATGACATGCTCACCATATAGATACCCTGACAGGAGAACATAGTGGCCTTCCTTGTCGGGTATTGTCCTATCAAGGGTAAAGGGAAGGCTGTGAGAAAGTAGAGTATTTTCTGACATTTTACCACATGAGTAATGCCTTTTACATTAAGAAAAATTATTTTGATAATACTCATAGTTGTTTAGATATGTTTTAAAGCACGTATAACTGTGTGTTTGGGCAGAGAAAAGTCATGGGTAGATTGAGTGGGTACATACACAAAAGCACATAAAAACCAAAAGCTAATAAAACAGCCAATGAAGGTATCTGTTCATCCCCAAATGATGGAACACATCCCTTAGAACAGCAAACCTCAGCCAGAACAGAAAGAAACAGCCAGAACATGGCATAAAGTGTCTTGGGACAAGTGAAGCAAAGAGGTCTCTCTCTATCGTAAAGGGAGAACAACACAAGAGCAGGTGAATCCATTCTTCTACTAATGCATTGTGCCAACAACCCCAACCCCCCGGGGCAGCTTCGACTACAAAGTAGATAAACCATATTCTGAATGACAAAATAAGAAGTGAGTCAGTGTGAAAATTAAAAAGGGGAGAAGAAACATGAAACAAATCAGACTTACCGTCAATGTCAGTCAGACCCAACCCTGTTCAAAAGTTTGTCTGCATCGGTTGGAGACTCAAAGGAATATTCCAGTCCATTGATGGCGAAACACAGAGTAGCAGGATAACGCATCTGAAAGCGTATTCCTTTCTGAATTAGTTGTTCACACGTTGCGCTGAATTTGCGTCTTGCCTTCCTCACCCGGGGTGACAGGTCCTGGCTGATGTAAAGCCTGCGTCCCTGCTATTGGATTTTTTTCTTTTCTCTGACAGCTGCGAGAATTTGTTTGGTTGTCGCTGTAGTTGTGCAGTTTTAAGATAACGGGTCGGTTAATCTGAATAGTCTCACGTTTGGTTTCCACGCCCAGCATATCTGGAAGCCAAGATTCAAAAAAGCTAACTGCCCGTTCACCTTCAGTGCCTTCTGCGAGGCCTACGCGATACGTACAGTAATGTGCCAAAAGTTGTAGGCATGGGTGACTGCCTTGAAAAATGGAAATGTTAATCATTTATGTTCGTCAATTAACAAAATGCAGTGACTGAACAAAAGAGAAACCTAAATCAAATCAATATTTGGTGTGACCACCCTTTCCCTTCAAAAGAGCGTCAATTCTTCTAGGTATACTTGCATAGAGTTTTTGAAGGAACTCGGCTGGTAGGTTGCGCCAGGGATTTTGCAAGATTATAGTCAGGTGTATGATCAACCAACTACACCAATTGGTTGTATATGTCAGGAAGCCTACATCCACAGAGGTTTGTGGTTAGTTCTTCAAGATGTTTGCTGTACCAGCCAAGTTCCTTCAAAAACCCTATGCAAGTATACCTAGAAGAATTAATGCTCTTTTGAAGGCAAAGGGTGGTCACACCAAATATTGATTTGATTTAGGTTTCTCCTTTGTTTAGTCAC
The DNA here is from genome assembly GCA_027475355.1 of Coilia nasus. Classification (NCBI taxonomy): domain Eukaryota; kingdom Metazoa; phylum Chordata; class Actinopteri; order Clupeiformes; family Engraulidae; genus Coilia; species Coilia nasus. Next base: position 1,323,369 of record CM050216.1, on the reverse strand, counting down.
TGCATTTTGTCTAATGATGAACATAAATTATTAATACTTAAATTTTTGAAGGCCTTCCTAGTTGACCGCATTTTTTTCCACACCTGCCTAAGGGCCTCCGCACACCGGTTCCGACAGCATTGCGGAGCACTTTCGAATTCAACAATTTCGCTTGCTCCCGCACACTGGCGGCGCAGTGCGGAGCCGCGGTCGTCATAGTAGTCTTTTTGGAATCACCGTCTTCCAAGGATTATCAACGGTCACTATAAAATAGTGGGCCTCTTCCCTTTCTTGACAGCACATTTGCTGACAGAGAAACGGGCAGTAGCTGCCCTTCTGCTTCTTCGCCGCAGACGGAAGGAAAGAGGTCGTTTATGGGACCATCCAGTAAATGAGAGACGCCAGCAACAAGGAGCCTATCACAACTTGGTCCAAGAGCTGGCTCTGGATTCAGAGAGGCACCAAAGATACTTTAGAATGACACCAGGGCAGATGGACGAAATCCTTAACATAATTGGACCAGATATAACAAGACAACATTCAAACTTTAGACAACCGATTGAAGCTCGACAAAGATTAGCCGTGGTAAGTAGCAAACAAACAAATACTTACGTTAGGCTATTTAAAAAAAAAAACGTAGGCCATATGCATCCAATTTGCCCACATTTGTGTCTTTGGCCTACCTGTGGCCTTTTTCTTCTTCCTCATCTCAAATTGTGATGCGGCAAAGAGATATTCAGACCAATTTAATGGGCAATGGCAAACAAAAGAAGGAAAACTGCCATTAAATGAATTTCACATTAAGGCCTCATGATAACATCATTATAATCACCATTATTTTTGGTTCATCCTACTTATTTTGCAACAACTATTTCAAGACATGAAATAAAGAGAATGCTATAACTTTAGCAACATGCAAATTTTTGAGCTATTCAGATATATTTGAAGACATTGTAAAGGGATCAAACAAAAATTACAGCTCGTAATTCTCCCAAGGCCGTACGCCTCTGAAGTGTGACGTGTAATGCGCTTGGGGTTCCCACGGCATGTTTGGTGCAAGGGATCCTCCTTCAAAGCTGTTATTTACGGGTGGTGAGGGTGTTTGATTAGGCTGTCTAAACTTCTGAAGTTCCAAATTGCTTAAAATTGTCAACATTTTTACTTTGGCCGCTGTTTGCTGTCTTTGGGTGAGCCGTCTCATTTGAGGTGCCAGAATTAATAAAAACATTCTACTTCATCTTGTTGTTTTGGAGTTGGTGGGGGCTGGTTTAGAATCTCCAATAATTTTTCGTCTACTACATCCGACCTTTTTTTATTTACTGTCTTTTTTGGTCTTTTTTCCGGAATATCTTCTCTGGTTTGGCTGCTATTCATGCTGTCCAATGGTGAATGCAAGTCCACATTTGCATCTTCATCTTCATCTCCCATATTTGTGATCGAACTGTAAAATGAATAATATATTTAGTTATCTCAGCAATACTGTACCAAAACATCAGTGCTAAACCGTCTGGGCCTATACCTGCTGTAAAGCTGTAAATAATAGCCGTGCCCCGCATGTCCCTTAGCCCGGGTCTTACCTTCTGCATGCCAGGTAAGGTGCAATGAACCCCATAGCATCTGCATATCTCCAGTCTTTTGGGGTTACTGCTCCAGAACCACTTGGCTGTTGCTGTCTCTTTTTCCACTTCTGATATGCTTCCCGTAGCTGTGTCCATCTCAGCTTACATTCACTTCCTACACAGAAACAGAAATATATCATCAGTGCCACCTACATGTCTTTTTTTGTGCAAAATGGGCCTCGCTGTGTTTTGTCATAGTGTAAACCTTGTGCTAATTGTGTATAACTCTTTTTTTTTTTTTTCAGATATCATGCAACAGGGGAGACATTTAGCAGCCTGGCCTTTAGCTACAGGTTAGGAGAGCAAACCGTGTCACAGGCAGTCCTTCAAACCTGTGACGTTATTGTGTGCCATTTAAAGACATCACAGCTGCCAAAACCAACTGCGGACACATGGAGGGCAACAGCACGACGGTTCCATGATAAATTTGATTTTCCTCATTGTCTTGGAGCGCTTGATGGAAATCATGTCAATGTTTTTGCACCTGCAAATTTGGGTAGCCAATTTTTTTAATTATAAGAGAGCATTCTCAATTGTGCTCATGGCGCTTGTCGATGCCGATTAAAAAATTTTGGCCGTTCAGATAGGGGATTATGGAAGGTGTAGTGATGGGGGCGTTTTTGCGAACTCGGCCCTCGAAAGAGGGCTTCAAAACAAGACATTAGAGCACCTGAAGTCATCCCTGGTGCTGAAGACCTTGGAGAGCTACCATACTTTTTTGTGGCAGATGATGCTTTTCCTTTAAAAACAAACCTGATGCGCCCATATCCTGGTCACAACCTTTCACACGCCAAAAAGACATTCAGTTACAGACTGTCAAGAGCAAGAAATACAGTGGAAGACGCATTTGGCATTTTATCATCTCGCTGGAGGGTTTTGCTTAGCAGAATTATGCTAGAACCACACAAGGTTGACAAAGTTGTTATGGCGACGTGCATCCTTCATAATTACTTAAAGGAGAACTTCGGTGTAAAATGAAAATTGGCATGTTAAAACATCATACCGAGTTGGTATGTGTACGGAGGAGCAAAATTGATTTAGCCTGTTGCATTCAGAGTTTAACTATTTTTTATAGTTTGACCCAGAAGGCTAACAATAGAAGTGGTAGGTGCCCTTAGACGAAGCATGACGACTACGCTATTTTTAAACCATTAAAACAGCTTGAAGAAACTCCACATTCCATTGGTAGTACAACAAAGGCTCTGCCATTCAAAATGAACCACTGAGAATATTGTAAATGTACACAACATTTATTTAAAAAGCTGTTCTTACATGCAGTCGTTTGCAGTTGTTTTTCGTTGCCGCCATGATGAAAGTCCAAACAAGTTGATTGTACTACCTCTCCTCCTATTCTTCCTGCTGGTTCGTGTTCGTCAATCGACCTGTGCAGACTTTCATCATGGCGGCAACGAGAAACTACAGCAAGGTACTGCTTGTCAAAACTGTTTTATTAATAAATGTTGTGTACACTTACAAAGTTCTCAGTGCCTTGTTTTTTAATGTCAGGGCCTTTGTTGTACTACCGATGGAGTGTGGAGTTTCTTCGAGCTGTTTTAATGGTTTAAAAATAGGGTAGCCGTCATGCTACGTCTAAGGGCACCTACCAATTCCATTGTTAGCCTTCTGGGACAAACGATAAAAAATAGTTAAACTCTGAATGCAACAGGCTAAATCAATTTTGCTCCTCCGTACACATACCAACTCGGTGTGATGTTTTAACATGCCAATTTTCATTTTACACCGAAGTTCTCCTTTAACACAGCCCTCACATCAGACAGGCACTGAGACAGACAGACATCTAAGTGAACTGAACTCTGTGCCAGCAATGGGAGGCAATATGGGAAGCAATGCTGCCTATGAAGTCCGGGATACATTTGCTCGATATTTCAATTCGCCAGTGGGCAGCATTGCCTGTATCACAGAATAGGCCAGACTATAATGTCAACTTAAGTTTACGAGCTACATCTATTTCTAAATGTGATGAACATTTGATTAAAGAGAACTAACTTAAATGAACTTAAAACAATAAATTAAACAATAAAACTGCTTACCTGTAGCTCCAACAGCTTCACCGACTTCATTCCATTTGTTGTCTCTTCTCAAATTGTTTTTGTAGTGCTTATCCCTTGGGTTGAATAAACATTCATGTTTTTGAACCTCAATAATACGTTTTTCGTCGTCCAACATGTCTCCAACACGGGTAGGTGAAAGTAGTAGTAAACAACGGTCTAAATTTAAATTGTTCGCGTGCATTCGGCAAATAGAATTCCAGGAAATATTAGGGAAACACTGTATCACTGTTGTTTCAGATTAATTTAGACAATTAATTACAGGCTAGACATTACACTAAACTGTCTATATGCCTAGGCTGGCTGTCACGTTGATATCAATAGATAATTAAAGATGTCGTGATCAAGGCAATGATAACCGAGTCTATAGCCATTTCGAGAGAGGAAATCTATCAGAAATGTATCAGAACTTGTCAGAATATATCATAACTTTACCATTCGTGTTTTTAATGCATTTACCCATCGTATGGACCTACAGAAATGGTTAGTTTCGTCACAATAGAGCATGGATAAACAGCGGGCGGCTCCGACAAAAATAGAACTCAATCGTATCGACACAGTTCGGTGCTGGTGTGCGGGGTTGCATTGAAACCAATAGAATGGAATGTTGGAAGCGCAGTGCTCTGCACTTTGTCGGAACCGGTGTGCGGAGGCCTTAAAACTTTTGCACATTAGTGTATGTTGTCCCTACGGCTCTATTTTTCAGAATCCTTAACCCTGTCGGTGAGGGACTTCACTGTTTGCTCAAGTTCAGCCGCTTTATTCTTCAGAGAGACAGTACGATTATCACCTTCTGAGATGTCGGACTCTGCGTCATTCATTATTTTAGTATCGTCTTCAATGCAGCTGTTTAAAACATCCAATGAGGATTGTAGCTTGGTGAATTTCAGCTTCATTAAGGCACTGATCTTCTCCGTGACATTTTGGGGAATCAAGTTAGCAAGGCTATCCTCAGGTGAGGGGTCGCCATGGACCACGTCGAGTTCAAGATTAGCTGTTTGCATTTTCTTCTCAGTATGTGTTTTCCTTTTCATAGATTCTCATTGGTTTCTGTTCCCATCAGTAACAGAGATGTTTACCAAATAAAATGTGCATTTGTGTGTGATTGGGTGGGTGTGTGTGGGTGGGTGTGTGTGGGCAACATGCACAGTGCACAGTTACACCTGCTCTTTTATTACTGACAGCAATTGACTCTGGTTGATCTCACAGCCTCCTCCAACCTTGCATCTAGATGCTTAACTGATCTGTGAGGCCTGCATCTCTATGGGAACAGAGAAGGACGTGCCAGCTGATAGTCAGGTGGAAGAAAAGACCTTCATCATCTGGGGGCTACGCTGCCTGCCTACTCGCACTGATCTGGGCTGCGTTTCCCGAAAGCCCTACGAGCGATGTTAAGTAGTACTTAAGCCTAAGTAGTACTCAACTTCACACTTAGGACCATCGTAGAGTTTACGGACCGTTTCCCGAAACCTTCCTTGGCCAAGAACCATCGTGGAATCACACGTAACTCTACGTGTGGTCCAGAGCACCCGTAGAGCTCTAAGATTGATCTTAACTGGCGTGGCACAGTGGAGACACCCAGAGGATGTGAAGTGAAATAGGCTACGCGTGCCTGAAGATGTTGTCATAAGACATTATTCTTGTAACTATCATGCAACTACCATATAACTACCATGACATCATGTAGCTGACACAGCAGACTGACGGAAATAAAGAAGTAGCCCAAATTGCGCAAGGGCCTGGAATCAAATCAATATGATTGCAGCCACATACGTCAACTATATTTGATAGTAAGATTGGGCATAATGAAACGGTGATCCTACATGTGATTTGTATGTGCATTACATGAACGGGAGCGTTTCGAGGCAACTAAGAGAAATATAGCCCAGAAGCGATATAAAGTCCGTCAAAACAAAAAGCTTGGAACATGACAGTTCCATGGGCATAACAAAAAGGGAGTGGCGAAGACATTGTTGACGGGCAGTATTTAAAAACAGCAGGGATAGTGTGGCCTTGAACCTGATGAAAATCAAAATGACAGTAGGCCTATACTGTACGGCTTAATTCGCCTTATCACACTGCTGCAATCTTAAACTATATCAAAGACAGTCCTCATTTTCTGTAGGCATACTGTTTTTACGTCTCCCGTCTTGTCCCCCGATGCCTTCAAATAGCCTATATCCAGCGCCTTTAGCACAGCCGCACAAGGACAGTCACAGTAAGTGGGCTTATTTTGGACGTGTGCAGAAAACATGTAACAAAACATCTGAATACAGTGTCCTACATAGACTATTTAAATCAAATATATTTTTGTTTGTGTACTCAGACTGGTCAGAGATCTTTTTTGCTTACATTTGAATGAGATAAATTATAGAAGAGAGATACGCAAACGTTACAAGTTTTGTTTGTCTTTTAAAAATGTATTTTCTTGCATTGAAGCCAACTTTACCGTATGCCCAATGAAGTTCAAAAGAAAGCTCCAACGTCACTTAATAGCGCCAACTTTCAGCTCTAAGAACCATCTTAAGAGCAGGGCACGCACGTTCACGTACGATCATGTTCGAGAAACGGTCCGTGAACACTGTAGAAACGTTCGTGGGATCAATCGTTTACGTTGCTCTTAAGGCTAAGATCCATCGTTATCGGGAAACGCAGCCCTGTTTAATAGCTGTTTTAGAAGGGAGATGCCTCTGTCAGTCTGTGCTAATGGTAGGACAGGAGAACAAAAAGAAGTCTAGTTATTGCCTGATACCTGGTGCATATCAGTCATTCAGTCAGGCAGTCAATCAATTCGGCTTTATGAAAGCTCACAAGAATGTTACGCAAATGTCACAACATATGCCAGAGAGTCAGGTTATAAACAAAACAACAAATATAATAATAATAATAACAACAACAATAACAAAAACAACAATAATAATAACAGTATAATACATTAAATAATAAACAAATACACAATTAAAAAATAAATACTGAATTTGCAAATGATTCATCTGTAATAATTATATTTCAGAGCAAAATATACTCTGATTCTAACCACATATTCTTGCCCTAAAATAAATTTCAGTGCTAAGACTGTTTGCTGGGTTTTCCTAATAATGTGCTGATTGTTTATGTTTATGCAGGATTTGATCAGGTAATGGGAATTTTACTAGGAAAAGTTGCCATCTTCTATTAATAATCATATTACCAAAGTTTGAATATTAACCAGAAGGTTTAGCGATACAGGCCATCCTAAAGAAAAAACATCTCACCACTCATTTCTCTTTTCATACCATATATCTCTATACTAAGTGGACTTCCCTCTTTGGCCACCCAGCCTGTTCTTCCATTTATTGTGGAGATTGTCTTATCATAGACAAGCTATGACAAAATTCCACTCTTGAGCTGTCAAGGCCAAAATATGGATCTGTTTGCGAAGGTCAAGCAATATGTTACCAGACAATCATGAGGTCAACCGGAGTGCACTGAGAATAGTCTGTCATTCACTGGTGTGTTTATTTCTGTCTTTGCATGAACATCTGTGTGTTAGACTGAATTCGTTCAGTTCAGGACAATTACACCCCAGGGTTCAACTACACTAGGATGTCAATATCCTGGATTGGAATATAGGAGTGTGTGTGTGTATGTGTGACTATGTGTGTGTGCAGGCTTGTGCATGTGTGTGATTGCTTGTGTGAAAAAAGAACAGAAATCAAAGCAATCAGTTTGCTCATCCCACAATTTTATTGCCTCTGTTTCTGTCAATTATGAGTGAACATACAACACATACCACACAAAGCTGAATGATATAATGCAGTAACATTGTCATTGATTGCAATCTAGTGGTTGTTTATCCTTCCATCACTTCCACAGTGCACACTCTATAAGCACGTGTTTGTTCCCTTTTCTCTGCCATTTCCTTTTCATCAACGTATTTTGTAAAAGCAAAAAAAAAAAATCTTTATGTGTAAAATTTCTAGTATACTATATATTAATGCTGCAATAAAATTCATGGCTTGTGTGTGTAATAAGCATGCTAATAAATAGACAGCGTGTTCCTGACCAATGTGTTCTTGATGGTTGTCTGCTCTCTCTAACCATAGAGCCAGAGTGGATACTTTTTAGGATGACCAAACATCCCTATTTTTCGTGGTCTGCCTCCAGTAAAACATGCAAAACCCACTGTGTCTTTTTTGTAGCTGAAATTTTACTTAAATAATATTGTTTTTTTTGTACCTGTTAATAATAACTTTTTTTCTTACAAAAACCTCACAGGTTACCCTACTGTGTTGTGGTGTTTCCAGAACATGTGTATTAGCAAGTTAGCTCACTGTTTTTACATTGCTTAACACAGCACTTTGCTTCTCTCTCCCACAGATAATGTTTACAGAGAATGCCTCAGCAATGGAACCTGGGCAATGAAAGGAAACTACTCACAGTGCCATCCCATTCTGACAGAGGAGGTGAGCACCCTGCTTACACACACACTCCCCCGCTCCCCGGCATGGTGTTCTAATAATTTAGGCTGGCATAATGTGGTATGTTATGTTACTTGTACTGTTCGCATGATATGGTTCGAGAACAGAGGCATATTTTCCCACATAGTCCCTAGAAGGTGATAAAAAGGGTTCATGGAGTAAACAGCTTTAACAGACAGACTTACAAACACTGCCCTTAAGCTACCCATTGTTTGGCCTAAGGCTGTACCAGTGTGGTATGTTCTGTGTGTATTTTGGCATCTCTGTTTATGTGTGTGTGTGTGTGTGTGTGTGTTTCTTTCTTTTTTATCCATTTCTTTAGTTTTCCCTTTTTTATGTTCAGTTACTTAAGGTACCCCAAAATCCAAAAAGACTTTAATATCTTAAGCTTTGTCATCATAGGTATCACTATCACTGAGCCCTGTTTTTTGACAGCTGTCACTGCAGATAGTTTCTGGCTGTGGCAAAGATTTGTCCATGAGCCGTGGTGAATCTGTCCCACACTGGGTCCAGATCTGGCCAAAAATCCTGCTCTGTCAGGGGATGCCTTTCATGATGGTCTGGGTTATTCTGTGTGTGTGAGGGACATAAGTCTCAACCATCTCCCTCTCATGTGTGTTATTGCTGAAGGAGATGGATTTATTGCAGCTGGGTAAGCCTGTCACCCCTCCTCTGGGCTTCACTGCATGAAAAGTGAGAGTTCTATCCCCTTAAACGCCCAGAAATCTCCCTAATTTCTGTCAGTTATTGACAATTTTCAGCATGTGAATGTCGCGTTCGTCTGTGCCATAAACCATCACATATGTGGAGAGCTTGCGGAAGGTTGCTAATGACTGTTGTTAGCAAATGAATAGGAGCGAAACCAGTCTGGTTGGCCTGTGTTTTCTAACTCAGTATTGGACGAAACCTCTACTTTTAAACAAGAAAAATTGTGATTGGACGGCAGATCTGGTCATCTAGTGGTGACCTTATTATAGATGTCATATATCATATGATATGCTATTATATTATATATCCATGTTTTTGTTATTGTATGGACTACACTGGTATTACCATAATTGACATGAATTTAAAGGAGAACTTCGGTGTAAAATGAAAATTGGCATGTTAAAACATCATACCGAGTTGGTATGTGTACTGGGGAGCAAAACTGATTTAGCCTGTTGCATTCAGAGTTTAACTATTTTTTAGCGTTTGTCCCAGAAGGCTAACAATGGAAGTGGTAGGTGCCCTCAGACGACTACGCTATTTTTAAACCATTAAAACAGCTCGAAGAAACTCCACATTCCATCGGTAGTATAACACAGGTCCTGACATTAAAAACGAGGCACTGAGAACTTTGTAAGTGTACACAACATTTATTAATAAAATAATTTTGACAGGCAGTACCTTGCTGTAGTTTCTCGTCGCCGCCATGATGAAAGTCCGCACAAGTTGATTGAGGAACACGAACCAGCAGGAAGAATAGGAGAAGAGGTAGTACAATCGACTTGTTTGGGCAGACAGACATCATGATGTAATGACATATTGTTTCCAGTGAATTAACAATCAGAGAGAGGCATTAGACACAGCTGTGATCCAATCAGGAGTTGAGAGCCTACAGTAATCCGTAAAAAACAAACAACACAGAAGAATGATATAGCGTGAGATTTCTTTGTTGAGTGTGAGAACGTGAGATTGAGGCTGAAATGGTGATAGTCACGCCAGATGCGTGAGAGTTGGCAACACTGCCTCAATTATCTCATGGAAAATTATTTTAACGCTATTCCATAACTGCACTTGACTGAACTTGAGCAAGCAGGAATAACCTACATGAGGCACGACTTGGTAGGTGGGTCATATTATGGGTCAATTTTATTATACTTTCCATTAGACGAAGTTTTGTAATGTACTGAAATGAGTGCTATTTTTTCCTTTCTTTAAAGCGGTGGAGACAAAATTAGCGATGACCAATTGCAAATCACCTACTGACTGTAGAGTGAGGGAGTTGCACGTAACAACAGGAGAAGATACAGTTTAGCTCCAGCAACCATGATCACGCACACTCCGCCTTGCCCCTAAAGCACACAAACAAACTACTTGCGCTTTTTACACAGACAATGTATATTTTAAGGCAATGTATCTCTATCTGCATTAATGTTTCGGTAACATTATTGTCAAAGGTAAATTATGTGTAGCCTGCCGCCCCGTAGCCAGATTGTATGCATAGGAGCCTACATTCAGCCGTACACCTGCAGGCGCTAATGACTAATTAAAACAATATGATCACACAGACAGACAAGTGCTGGGTTTCTCAAATGCAGTTCAGAAGCGCTTAGCGCTAAGAAGGAAAGGAAACCTGGCGGTCAATGACAATGTTGAGAGATAAGCCAAATCTGTTTGCATGTCTGAAATTCAGTTAAAATATGAAATACTGTATCTCTGAGAAGTGTGCCCCTTACTGTCACTCAAGTATATTTCCAAATTCAAGCATTTTGTAAAAATTTATTTTATCCCTTTGCCTTTTCCTTTGAACTCTTGAAAGTGGTCTGGTTATGTTGCCACTGAAGATTGTTTGCTTGTGCAAAATGCCTTGTGGTAGATTCCAGAGGCTTCTGAACTTCTTATTTCATTGTGAAATTCTATGCAACATTGTTCACCACCTTTGCAACACAGCCCCACATTCTCACAACACCTAATTCAAGCTGTTAAAGGGTCGGACCACTGGGATCTACACCAAGCCAATGCTGATTTGGGCAGAATGCAAGGCAGAGTGGCCTGCGTTTAAGAAGGTAATTTGGAGCTGTGGCCCTTTTGCTCCAGATATTCTGTGCCTTAAACTCTGAGCAACATTTGTCTCATGTGCTAGCCTGGGTGTGCCCATACTGCCGGTGACGCTGCATTTACATTTCGCGAGCAAGTCAGTCTGGCCAAGCTGCCTATCTAAACCATTTCTGCTCAGTCCTCAGATAGGGGGCCAATGAAAATCGAGCATTTCAAAAGGCAATGACGCGGTAGTTCAGCGACCGGAAATCTATCTCAGTCACTGTGTACATGGCGAACGTGGAGCAAACGCAAGATTTCAATGCATCTGTAGCTGCTGTTTAGGATGAATTCAAAGGGAAGTTCTATATGAAAATAGAGCAAAGGGCAGCCCTTGAAGCATTTGTTGCGGGAAAGGGCGTTTTTGCAATGCTACCGACCGGCTTCAGTAAAAGTTTAATTTATCAGTTAGCCCCGCTGGTAGCCAAGTCCATTGGGCTTTGCGAGGACGCTGTTGTTGTGGACATTTCGCCTTTGATCGCACTGATTCGTTTTTCGAATATCAATATTAAATGGCCAACACCAGCCACTCTCATGTTCACCTCACAAGTCCGACAAAAATCATTTAACGCCATTTCTATATGACTACAGGCTACTACTACTTTTTGTTTGGATCAAGCAGTTTCTTCTGCTGGGGTATACGTCAGAGGGCAGAGGGGTGTGATTGATTGAAGCTTCGTCCAGTAGCAAACAGAGGCATTTGAAAGAGGCGGGTTAAGCCCGCCTTCTGAGAAATGGGTTTACAGCACAGCTTGGCCAGACCAATGCTCGCAGAGAATTGACAAGTCGCGATAGCCAGGCTACTCATGTGCACCCTTACACCCTAAACCAACACCTCCAGGCACCACTTTTGTGATTGCAGTGTTTCCCACAGACCAAGTAGCATTGTGTGGTGCTAGACCATGCACCAGCAGGCAAACAGCAGGAGGAACACAGACATCATGCTTGGAAGGACAAAGAGACTGGATGTTTGGTCCCATTTCCAGTGTTTAGATTTTTTTTTTTATAGAAGCATGCTTGATTTAATGATAGGAGGTACTGATATTGTGATTTTTGGAGGTGACTGGAACATGGGCCTTAAACCTAAACTGGATTATTCTAAACCATCTAGTTTGACTCCACTACACAAAAAACTGAAGGCTCTCATGTCAGAACTAGGAGTGATTGACCTTTGGAGAGATTGTAATCCAGCTAGTCATAACTACACCCATTATTCTCACCCACATGCAGTGTATGCCAGAATTTTTTTTTTTTTTTTTTCAAAAGAGACCACCATAGAATACACAATTGTGAAATAGGAAATATTGACTTATCTGATCATGCTCCTTTTGTCTTACTATTACAAATCAACAACAACCCCAGGAATACACTATGGAGACTAAATACAGGTACATTAAATAGTGAACAATTTAAAATGACTATGAAACAAGACATTACAAGAACTTTGGCAGAGAATGATAATGGATAGGTAGGTCCGGGTATACTGTGGGACACATTGAAAAATATCCTTAGAGGGAGTGTTATTTCATACTGCTGATACAAAAAGAAAGAGAGACGAATAAGATTATCAGCGCTGAACATGGAATTAACAGATCTTGAAATGTAAATTTGCAATTTACATAGAACCCCTTGCTCAGTGGGTAACACAATCCAAGAGCACTAAAGGTATATCAATACATGCCAACCAACACAAGGTCGCATTGTTTTCAGATGATGTCCTTCTTTATTTAGAAGAACCTACTAACTCACTTCCTGAACTATTCAAACTTTTGGATACCTTTAGAAAATATGCAGGATATAAGCTTAACATTCACAAAACACAAATTCTAGATACATTTTCTCTGAGATAGGACCGGATGACACTGAAATATTTGGGGGTGTTGATACCTAAAGATATGTCATTAGTCACTAAAATTATGATTCCTCTCTTACTTATCTCTTTCCTCTCTTAGAATAAAACTAGACATACAGAGATGGAACACTAATGGTCTTATTCAAAGGGTTGAGTCTGTGAAAATGAACATTCTCCCGAGACTGTTGTTCCTGTTTCAGTCCCTGCCTGTAGAAATTTGTACTAAACAGTTCTCTGAGTGGGATACAATGATCTCCAGATTAATCTGGCATGGTAAAAAATCAAGAGTTAGATATAACACCTTACAATTGTCAAAGAAAGAAGGAGGTTTGACTCTGCCAAATTTGAGAGATTATTTCCTCTCCGCTCAGATTAAACCTCCCCTGACTCTATGTAACCAACATTACTATGCCAGATGGGAAGACATTGAATTATCGTTGATCCAGAACCCTCCCATAGAAACAGTACTAGGTAACACAAACCTGAGAAAATTCATTACTACCATTCAAAACCCATGCATAAAATACTTAGAATATGGAATTCTGTAAAAGAAGAACATCACTTACGGGATAAATTCAAAATACTCAAATGGTGTGCTTTTGACCCAAATTTCAAACCTAACAAACTGGATGGTAGATTTAGGGCTTGGATATCAAATGGTATAACAACATTCTATTCTATAATGGAGAAAGGAAATTTGAAAGATTTTCAAACTCTCCAAGAAAAACATGGCCTAGGAAAACAAGACTTTTACAGATATCTGTAGTTACGCCATTATTTTGACCAGGACATCAAAAAACATGTAGATAATGATGATCCAGTAGTCAAGGAAGTTTTTTTTATCTAAAAAGCCCATTCTACACAGTATGTTAAGAATAAATGGGAAGTTGAAGGCAACCTGATAATATCAGAGGAAGACTGGTCTAATTGTTGTGAATTCCAATGGAAATGCACTAACTCACATATGTGGAGAGAGTTTGGATGGAAATGTTTGATTAGATTTTTTATTACTCCAAATCAATCAATATATATATATATATATATTATTATTTATCTATATTTGTTTTATGTAAATGCCTGGTCTCTGTGATGTCTTTTATTCATTGTTCAGTAAATAAAGATTATTTTTTTAAAAATCACCAACCTGAAAGGCATATTACATTACACTCAGCCACCCGAATATTAAGGTAAGCTAACTGGCACACATCTGCATACACTTGTTGATTAAGCTAGTCATAGCAGCTAGCATGCATGTAAGTACCGATAACATGTGTTCGTATTGAACCATTTTGGTATGGGACATTTGGTTGGGTACAGGGCTGGCTTTCTTTTACTGTCTGTGCTCACTACACGTGCAGCTACACTCGCAGCTGGTGTGCATCATCAAAGATATTAGCGTTAGATATTAGTAAAACGAGCTAACAAACTGACCCATCCAAGTGAATTAACTATGACAAGTTCGCTAGCCTGCTAACAACCACATTTTTTGTTTGCCTGACTTGAAATGAAGTTAATTTTCTCAAAATCCAAAATGTAACAATTTCCACTATTAGGCTTGGCATTATTATAAATAGTTGCAGATTGACGCACATAGTTCCAAAATAATAATAATAATAATAATAATAAAACTTTACTTGTATAGCACAGTTCATACATGCAATATGCAACTCAAAGTGCTTTACAGTTTGGCAGGGTTGTTGCAAGACAACATTTCTTGCGGTTCAGTGATGTCAGAGCAGATAAATACAGAAGCAGACTGACTCTTGCATGAACACAGGTAGGCAGTCCTTGTAGGCCCTAGTCAGCAATCTTTGTAGTCCAGTGGCGTTAGAGCTATGCAAAAACACTCAACAACCCTAGAAAGGTGTTGTGACCAATTTATTGGTTAAATTCCACATGTGTCTCATTCATTTCAATGAAACAAGGCTTGCCCCTGGTCTGCATAAAAGGGGTTTTTTTCCCCTCCCTAGTGTGAGGGTATTTTATTTTTGGGATCATTTTAACTGCCAGGAGATCTGCACTTACTGACAATGTGGACTAGTTAATTAACAGTCATACAGTTAGGCACTCACTGAAAAATACTCAACTACGGCAAGTGCATTTGAACATAATGAACGTAGTAAAATGAATATGATACAAGCCTTCAACAGCCTGCACTGGAGCCCATCCCCAAGGCATAAACATATACTAACACACAATATACAAATGATAGACAACTGAGGACATACCAGTAATTAACACATCTTTTAACAATAATATTTCATACATTTGTTGTTTATTTGAGAGTATTGTATTTAACTTATTACTTATTTATTTTACTTATTATCATTTCACCCCTACACTGATTTAGTTTACACTGTTTTAGTTTAACATTTAGTGGCTATGATATAGCTTTGTAACGTGCCCTACCAGTAACACGTCATACTTTTAGTAGATGCAACTGGCGTATTTGTAATGCCAGTGTATTGAATCCACAGACAACACTTTTTGCAAAGTTGCATTGAAAATTCATTCATTCAATTCAATTCATTCAAGATGTTTGGTAATCCAGACATTTAATCAATATGTTAGCTGAGGAACATAAGTCAACTGGAATTAATAAACAAAAAATATCTCTGAAATAAACAGAAAAATACAAAAATGCTTTGACTAAAATACATTAATACACCAAAATACATTTGACTAAAACTAGACTAAATGTTGAGACTTGTAGTCGACTAAAACATGACTAACAAAAAATGGTATATGAATGACTAAATGTGACTAAGACTAAATTGAAAAATGGGTGACAAAATTAAAACAGCCTGTGTGATACTGACATACCAAAATAAATTAATTGTTTAATAAAAACCTTTTCCAGACTTCTAGCTTTGAGGGGGAACACTGCCCCCATGATGAAATTTCACAAAATCTGTTGTGCATGCTAAACACACTGTGTAGATATAATGTGTGAAGTTGTATAAATTGTGGGGGATTAGAAGCCAAGATATTGACTGTCAAGCTATTTTAAGCTGTGTGTTCAATTTTGATTGTGGTGTAACTGTGAAACAGCTCATGTGAAGATTATTTGTGATAACTTTTTGTTATTGCTAGCTAAGTTTAGCAACATAATATAATTTGCATCATATTCTCTTCATTTCAGTCCAAGGATTTCTCTATTCAACAGTATATGCAGCATTATAAGTACAGTAAGAGCCTTGTACAATAGGTGTTTAAACACAAGATGGTCCTTTGACCTTAGTGTGCTATACTGACCCTGTTCATCTGAATTTGAACTACCGTAAAATACCAAATAGTAGCCGGGGCTATTATTTGTTTCAATCACTTAACAGACCAGGCATTTATTTGAGAACAGGCGGCTATTTGGGACAGGCGATTAATTCCTTCCTCACAAAAATCTTGCTCAACAAAACTGGTAAAATATGGTATTCAAATTCTTTTAATCAATACAACTACAACTTTCACTGTTTTAAATTAACTAAATAACATTGTGACCAAAAATAATAATTAAAGGAAACATACAAAATGCACAATAATTCAAAATAATTTTCATTAACCAAAAAGCCTTATGTGCAGAATAAAATGCCCGTTTCCCATTCACCCGTAAAACACCCCTATCATAATAGTTGAAACTCCCCCATATCCAGCCTGTGGTACAGTCCCTCGGTTTCTCCACGGAAACCAGGAAGTTCGGAGAGTTTGCATGGTGGTGAGTAACAGAAACACAGTTGTGCTTTTAAAATGCTAAAAACCAATAAACTTTGATGTTTAAAATGGGCAGTGTGTGTATAATGGTGTTTCTTTGCTAGTAGATGTGCTTAAAACAGTCGATAGATGATAATGATTACATCTATGAAATGTGCATTGTAGGCTACACGTGAGATTGACAAACATTATCGTTACTTCGGATTTGGAATGCCGGTAGGCCCTCCCTGCACCCCTCGTAACATTGCTATATGAATGAAAGGTTATCAAAAGAGTTTTGTTGTAAGCCATCATTTGCAATAACACGACCTGAAAGAAGGATCATTTTCTCACACATCTCCCCTGATTGTGTAGTAAAGACTTACTGAAAGAAACCACAGCTATGTGAACAGTAAACAAAACAGGCGAAAAAGAACAACGTGCAGCTACAGTGGTCACGTCTTTTTCCTTGATTTTTTAATGAATTACACCGGGCATTTATTTGGAACCGGCCTTTATTTATCAAAATTTACACCTGCACCCGGCAATTAAAGGGAATCCGGCGATTGATTGGAACTCGGCTATTATTAGGTATTTTACGGTAACCCGCTTGCTCCTCTGCTGACTGTGGCCAATGTTTGAAGGAGGCCACCTTTGTAGCCTGCAGTACCTCAGTGTTTACATCCTTGAACCTGCCTCCAATGCTGTCAACAAGCCTGTTAATCAATTTATCCTTAGATGACATCATCTGCTTTTCGGCTTTTCCAGTATGGAGATAGATTTGTCTCATAAAGATTTGTATAAATAAAAAAAGATATATATAAATATAAATACATTTATAAATATTCAAACACAAAATACAAATACAAAAACGCGACATACAAATAAATGATAGAATGTATATAAATACACAGGCATTTTTTATATTTTTTCGAGATTTGTAAATATATTTTCGAGATTTGAAAACAAATGTAGTTGATATGTATGTGGAGTCTGCATTTGTGGATCCATTTTTTGCTTTTGTGTCTATTACGTAATTGTGAGACATTCCTACCGCACACCACGGTTTCACAAATAAATGTCACCGGATTTGAATACAAATACTCTTGACTGGACATCCAGCAGATGGCAGTCTTGAGCAAAGGTGTCGTGCAGCTCGTCGGTAGCTGCTAGTTTGGTATTATATCCAGCTATCCAGTAAATGCAACTACATGACAACATGGAAGCAACTATCAGTGGTTTAAATGGATGGGTTAAGTAGTGTTATTTATTAAACATAAAACAAGTGTTGCCCACAGAGTGCAATATTGTTACTGGATAAACCATACATTTTCGCTTGCATGGATATCAATACCTGGGATGGCCCAGTTTATGGGGTGACCACTCTCCCGTTTTCTGACAGAGCGCCCTGTCAGATGTATGGTTTAGCCAGTAACAATATAGCACTGTGTGGGCAACACTTGTTTTAGATGAAAACAGGGAGTAGCGTCCTTATTCACTCTGTTACCATATAGTCTAGCCGGTGCTCAAACTGTTTGATCTGTTTAGTTTTCTAGGGACGTGAGGTGTGATTTTGTTGGTGCCTCTTCACCGTCTCAGGTTAGCAGCTATCGGTACCTGGCAAACACTCACAGACGTCGCGTCAACATCTGTAGAGCTATATCTGTACAGTGAAGTACACTCCAGTTGGGGAAGACGAACTAAAACACAAGTAATAAATAACACTACTTAACCTATCCATTTAAACCACTGATCGTCGCTTCCATGTTGTCATGTAGTTGCATTTACTGGATAGCTGGATGTAATACCAAACTAGCAGCTGCCGACGAGCTGCACGACACCTTTGCTCAAGACTGCCATCTGCTGGATGTCCAGTCAAGGGTATTTGTATTCAAATCCGGTGACATTTATTTGTGAAACCGTGGTGTGCGGTAGGAATGTCTCACAATTACGTAATAGACACAAAAGCAAAAAATGGATCCACAAATGCAGACTCCACATACATATCAACTACATTTGTTTTCAAATCTCGAAAATATATTTACAAATCTCGAAAAAATATAAAAAATGCCTGTGTATTTATATACATTCTATCATTTATTTGTATGTCGCGTTTTTGTATTTGTATTTTGTGTTTGAATATTTATAAATGTATTTATATTTATGTATATCTTTTTTATTTATACAAATCTTCATGAGACAAATCTATCTCCATATTCCAGCAATTAAGACCACTTCTTTGAAAGTGTAGCCATGTGCTGCCCTCATCATCGGTCCCTCTGTAATTAATGACATCTTACATCGGTATCCTGATTAATTAATGACATCTTACATCAGTATCCTGCACTTCTCTCATTTATACATCATTTAATGAAGATTTCTTTTTAATAATACCTGGTTTTGTATGTCACCACCACAGTTTCGGTGGAGCAAATGCAACTGTGAGCCTCAGCAATGTTAATGTTGGATCTTTGGAGTGACAGGCTCATAAGATGGGAGAGGAGGTCATACAGAAATCCACAAAACCTGAGAACCACAGTGTCTTTTGCCAGCTGTACAAACGTTTTGGCCTTGCACTGCTGCACAGCCCATACACCAGCATCACTGGATATCAACTAGACAAGAGTGAAATGGAAAATCACAAAAACATTCACATTAATATATTTTAAAACCATTGGGTGGGGGCTATGAGACACATTATTAAATGCTATAGGCCTACATTACTGTTTAAAGGTGTACTTCCACGAGAAACCGTTTAGTACTTGATGGGTCACCCCGAGTTGCATATGCATGCTGCATATCAAAATGTTTTTCTACCCCCATTTTCTATATCAGTCAAAAGAAGACAATAGGTGGGAAAAACGACCCAATGCGAAAAGGGCCTGCAGCGTGACGTAAACGTGTGCAAATGCATAAAAGAAACTGACCGAATAGGCTTTAAATGATGTTAGCCTGTGACTGACTCGCATAAGATTAGCAGGCTAGATGAATGACTTAACTGCATTTAGCCGGGCACTTGCACTGTTTTGTCATGCAAATATTACCATTCTGAAACGTTCATTGACAAATGGTCAGGAAGCGACTGTGCTTGTGCCATCTCTCCTTCCTCTTCGGATTCAGGATCAAACACATAAGGCTGTATCTCCGAAGACATTCTGTGTGCAGTTTTAGCGCTGTCAAGTTGACTTTTCCCCTTTACCTTTCTCTGCCATCAAGTTGACTGTGGGGCAAAGGAAGCTGCAGGGAGCGTGTCATGCCTCTGGTGAAATCGTGTCGTTCTCCCGGCCCCACCCCTCCACCAAACTAAAACAGCCTGAAATGGAAGCACTAGAACATTTTTTTCATCAAAACCAGCACACAGGGCAATTATTAATAACAGAGAACACCGCAAAATTAATGAAAACACGATGGAAGTACACCTTTAATTATGTAACATTTTTTTCACATCTTATTGTCAGCCAAGAAATGTATATATAAGGGACCAACCTGCTGTAGATGTTGACCAATGGATATCCTCATAGGAAATGATTGACTGCTCTTGAGAGTAGTGCTACCCAACTGGTGCCACCAATTCTTGTTGGCATGAGAGGGGTCATTACTGAAGATTTGTAAGTCTTAATCAGGTTTGAGTGATTTAGAGGACTCATATGATAGAAATTGTACAGCCCTGAGAGCAGATCATCAATGGTCTGATAAAAACGAATTTTCTTGACTGCATACAATCGACACCGACTACATACTTGATTTCCTTGAGACGTGGATGACCCCTCTCCTGGCTCCCTCCATCACTGCTGCACCGTCTGTTAAAAAGGCAACCACCTTCTCCTTCCAGTTACTGTACATCGACTCCATTATTCCCTTGACTGCACTGCATCAACCTTCTCTACTGCGGTTATGCCAATGAATGATGTCCCCACTGTGCCATGTGTGTCCTGTACAGCATCTCCTCCCCTTTTACAGAGCTGTCCGTTGATCCATCCGTTATAACGCCACCGCTTTAAGTCAGTCTCAAATTTTCTGTCTTATTTTGCGTAATGAGACAATTTGGCATTTTGAGAATGTGAAAAGTGAACATTGTGCCTGCCGCATGTGTAGCAGCAGCTACTAGATGATCCGACTACGCCACCCCTATATGGTCACTAGGAGAACTCAAATTACCACTGATCTTATAACATGACACACAGGTCCGGTACTGAGGTGACAGAGACTGGATTCTATACACCAAAAGAATTTACAAACAAGTTTAAAAACTGACATCCGACTAATTAAAACACCACACTGGGCTTAGAATCATCACACAAATTATTAAATAAGACTACTGCAAGTTCTTAGTTTGGCCATAAACACAGCAATTGACAGACGTTGTTAGTGTACACCAGAAAAGAAGTAAGTGGGCGAGTGTATGGGCTTGTTTCAGTGGACTGGAAATTGATATGACACAAACACATACACACACTCAGACAAATAAGACAGACACACACACACACAAGCAGGATTAACTGAGGAGTACCAGTGGGCGTCCAGCCGCCCCCCCGTATGGACAGCCAAGAATCCACCCCAGGCACATGTGCTCGTAACCGCACTCACACAGTTAACCACACGGTGAGAACACTCACTACACACAGAAGAGGACCCACCACCTGAAGGACGCTGTCCCCACCACCGGCGCTCAGCTCCTGAACATGTAACAAAGACAGAGAACACACAATTAGTTATGGGTCCCTCTCACACACACACACGCACACCCACACACACACCCCAGCGTGTGCACACACACACACACACACACACACACCTACACACACACACACGGAGGTCAAAAGGGCCCAAAGAAAAGAGACAAACCAAACAAAAACAAAAAACGCAAACATCAACAAGAAGATCCACGGCAATAAGCCTCCTCTCTATGATGCTTAAATCAAATAATAAAATAATAACACCTAACTACAAAACAAAACAATACCAAAGAAAAAAAAACCCAACAAAGTACAATAGGCCCTGGCACGACGCCTAGGGCTATACCACAATCACTATGCACACACGCACACAAGCTCATTCACACAAAGTTCGAGGGCAAATCCAGAATCGGCCACCAATTGCCAATAAGCCAGTGTTGGAGAACAGAGTCGTTGATCTGTCGCTTACAGTAACAAACAAATCAGGCGAAGCAGCAGTTGTTCTAGCCGGCACACAGTCACATGAACAAAGTAACAAACCAATGCGGGATAAGCAGACTGCATTCACCCAGTCCATCTTGCCACACGTTTCAAAAGGGTTGGTTTTTAAGTTATTTCATGAATCATTATGGGCGACTCATAATATAAGCCAAGGGAATCCAAAAATAGTGACAATAATAAACAAATCAATATTCATTGATAAAATACTGCAGCTACACATTCTAGGTTCTATATAGATATGTGTTTTGTGTACATTGTATTTTAAACAGGGACTGATTAAAATCACAGTTTTACCATGCTAAATTTATGCCGCATTTTCTTGTGTACAAGCTTGCGCTTGGGGAATAGCATAGAATAGCAATAGGGAACGTAAGCTACTGCTATGACCTCGCCAAGGGAAGCCAGGTTTAGTTAACGCCCATTTGGGTTCCACACTTTCTTTTTTAGTGAGACAACAGTTAGGAGAATCAACCAATCAGATGTGGCTGCCATACTGGGCACTGTACAATGCAACAAACGGAAAAAAAACTCTCTGTGGGGGTGTAAGAGAATTTGGCGAAAACCGGCTTCCACGAAACTTCACTCTAAATTGTTTGTGGGCATGTTTAATAAACCCGTCCAAAGTTGTTGTTTACCAATCAGTATCAGATATGCAGATATAAAAAACAAAATTTCACACGAGAAAGCTTGTACTCTTGGCCAGGGCTTCAGTCAGTCATTCAGTGACAGTGCAGAGTTATTACAATGGAGAACAACGTTGATTTGTTTTTGCAAAACTATTTCACGAAATTGCCATTTGAGCAACAACTTCAGGTAAAGGATAATGGGTGGCCTACGTCGGATGTTGTAATTGTTCAGAAACACCAATAAAATCAGAAAACCGAGTGGTGAACTGCTAGCACGACTTCAGCAAAGCTTTTCTGCATGCTTACTGTTTGAGAGGGCAGTGGCAGCTGGCAATCCCAGGATTTTATGCGATTATTCTGATTTAATCAATTTGGGAAAGGCAATTGAGAGACACAAGAAATCTAAATTACACATAGTTGCAACCATGAAATTGAAGGTGTTTGGTAAGGTAAGGATAGATCAAGGCTCAGTCAAGCAGCTACTGTACGCTTGGTGTTCAGCAACACAATACAGTTAGAACTGCGTCTACTTTTGTCAAAAGGGCAATGCTGTGAATGCTGATTTCAACTGGAGTTACCACAAAGAATGACGCTAAAGGCGCAACTCAACGTCTTATTCATTATATTTACTGCACACTCCGTTTCTGTGAAACTATTGGCAGTGGGCTTCCCTATCCAAAATGCTCTTCCGCCGCTACTGTTAATCATAGGTGTGTTCGGGGCGTAGCATGCAATCAAAAGAGGTGGACGAAGTACACAATTCCTTTACTTAAGTCAAAGTATAGGTACTCCTAGTCAAATAATACTCCACTACAAGTGAAAGTTGCTATGCCAATTTTCTAACCAAGTACAAGTACAAAAGTAATTGTATCTTTTGTCTTCCTTTTTTGATCATGTTGGGCCACAGACAGATCACTAGAACTTGACCTGACCTTACGTTCTTTATACACAACATCACTATTTTCATATTTTTGGGCCTACCTGACAATTTGTTCAACTATACAAGGTTTTTACCTTTTACCCTAATGTAAGTTAGATGCAAATAAACTTCCAATAAGGATACTTGCAGTCAGTATAGCCTAGCTCATTGAAAATGATCATTGCTGGTTTCTATCCTTCGTCTTGTAAGTAGGTCCATGTATAGTTGCAGGAATTTAAGGTAATGGTGTAAATTACAAAACAATATGTACTTGGGGAAGCTAGTTTAAAAAATTCTTTGGAAAAGTGTAATTCCTAGTCCGTGTTTAAAACCATCAATGGAATTACTGTTGTTATTCATTCTCTACTAACAAATCTGAAACACCTGAACACAAACACAAGTTGGAGTGGTAAATGTAATGTTTAGTTGTAAAGATGTGTGCTGAATGTCTTTTTTCATTCCAACTTTATCATAGTCACAAATGTTTTGATAAAGAATTGTCATTATCTGCCTGTGATGGAGTGACCATCACTACAGTTGTGGGTGTGCTCTGACTGCCATCCCCACGAGCCTGGCTCTTTGGCGTTGCGGTCAGAGCCCACATTTGGTACTGCTACCCTGCCATTGCAAGTTCAAATTCAGTGACTGAAAGTAAAGACACTTCAGACTTTGATATGATGTATCACATTATTGTAAAATCACTTCAAAGCCATGTTTCAATGTAACTTGTACTGGAACTGTGCTGATCATACTTTTTCAACAGGAGTTAAGTGCATCCACCTCTCATCAATGTAATGAGTACTTCATGCACATTTCAAATGTAGTGGAGTAAAAAGTACAATATTTGTCTTAAAAATGTAGTGAAGTGAAAGTCACAAGTTGCCAAAATGTTTAATACTCAAGTCAAGTACAGATACTTCAAAATTGTACTTAAGTACAGTACTTGAGTAAATTTACTTAGTTACTGTCCACCTCTGGCAATAAACCAATCAGAGTTTATACTACTCTTAAAAGCCAGCTGTTGCTATTACGATGGTGAATTTGCCTGGATGTCAAGAGCGTTTTTCTTTAAAGAGAGCACCAATCTGCCCGTAAGCAGTTAATCTTTGGGAATGGAAGAAATCCATCAAAGCCCTCATGTGTTCGTTATTTTTTTTAGGTCTGTTTTTTTTTTTTTTACTTACTTGTGTGGAACACATAATTTTCCTTCAGTTATGAACAATGTGGGTAGGTTTATTTTAAAACAGATTTAAGGAACAGATTGCTTAATAAATGTGCATTGCTGTGAAGTGTTGTATGATTATTTTCCGCATTTTTTCCTTTGGCTGGCTGCTGTACCCCGGCAATATGTTGCCACATACTTGCTATAGCTGTCTTTGCTCCGATCGATCTCTCTGACTCTGACCACAGCCGTAGACAAATATCGCTCTGACTCTGACTGACAGAACGTAAAACACAATTACATTTTCGAATGTTGAGTGACGATGGACAGCCAAAATTAAAACGCTATCACACTAGTTGTAGTCTTAATGTGTTTTAGCCTACTTCAGCTTTACTCCAACTTTAGGTTGTAACAGATCATTTGCTCCCATTTTGTCTGCAGATGCTGATTTTGTGGTGAGTTTTTTATGTCCTAATACCTTTGATGGGCATGTTGTGGTGGATGGTAGCTGCTAGAGGTTCAAGAAAGATAGTGAAGAAAAGTGGTAAGAGTGGGCATCCTTGCCTAATCCCATCTGTACAAGGTGACGCTTTGTGAAGTTAGTCCATTGGTGGTTATAGTGGCTGATGGTGAGGTATACAGCAGTTTGACCCAACTAATGAATGACTCCCGAAGTCAAACCACTCCAGTGAGGAAAACAGAAATTTCCAATTGACGATCTCTATCAAATGCCTTCTCTGCATCTAATGTGACTATGGTTGTATCTTTTTTCATTGTACAGTAATATATGATATTAAATAACCTGCGGGTGTTACTGGAGCCTGCCTTTAACAAATTCTGTTTGGTCAGGACAGAATATGGATGGTATAACCTTTTCTAATCTGAGGGCTAAGGCTTTGGCAATGCCTTTTGTGTCTACATTGATTAGAGAAATCGGTCAGTAGCTTGATTGTAAGGTTGGATATGCATTGGGTTTGAGTAGGCCAAAGGAATTTTTGACATTGTTCCAAAACATTTAATTGTTTTTAAATTAGCAGCAGTCATTTTTTCAGGTAAATAGCCAAGGGTGGGGCTAACACCCCTGGACCTAGGGTAAATCTCCTGTGCAGAGGACAGTTTTTTTTTTTTTTGTCTGTTTGGGGCCTGTTTACACGAGAACGCTTATGGGTAAAAACGATAAAATATTTTATCGGAAGTGCCTTTCGTTTAGACGGTGACCCCGTTTTTGGGGCTTAAAAACGCAAAAATCTGAAACCACCCTCCAGAGTGTAAAAGTTGATTACGCTCCGTCATAGCGATTCCGTCTACACGGCCCATATACATAATTTGTATATATACTATTACTGAATCGAGAAGGATCTGTAACCACCTCTGTCAAATTCTGGATGCACCGGTTCGTTGCAGGCGAGCCAGACTGTTATGGACGAGACCTTGGAGAATGTCTACCTAGCCGCCTGGCATGCATACCCCAATGGAATTCCACACACTTTTGCATCACCGTATGCACGCAGATTTCCTTCCGAAAACGCTTGTCTAAACGCGGACTAAAAAGTGAAGACGTGACACCACTTTTGCGTCTTCTGTTTAGAGTCATCATGTAAACGTTGCCTTGGACTTACCCTCTGTTGCCTGGAACAGAATTAAAAAAAAAAATCATCTGGTTTCAATATCAGTTCAATATTGATAGTTTTCTAGGTCTTGCAGTTGTAGGCGAGTGGTAATATTTTTCACACAGTCGGGAGGCTTTTAAGGTATTCCTGTTAACCCTATGGGCCCTAGGCTATTTTCAAGGTATTTTTACTACTTTTACTTTTAAGCTCATATCTTGGTGATTGTAAGGGCCATACTGTACATACATGCTATATCTTGTTTCTTTCAGGACAGACTAGGCTATCCAGATCTGGTTTCATTTGGTGAGCTACTATTTGCACTGATTTTATAAAAAATAGTAAACCAATAAAAAATCATAGTGCGTGTAAAAAAAATCTTGTATTCTTTCAAGTACCTGTCCTTGGGATGCTGTCAGTAGGGATATTGTAGTGTTTTCATGTAAAGAATGACGGCGGGAGCACAGTATACTCGAACTTTACTAGGCACATCTCCAGGGCACATACACAGGTGTCTTAGCAACATACACACTATAACAACGTACTTCCTGCATTCAAAATAAAAGCACAGGATACAACATTTTCCCCCTTCTTAAAAGATGAACCACATACTCCAGATAATACTTAAAGACAATGGTAGGCAGTGTGGGGTCAAACAAAGCAAGGGCCTGACTATTGACCAGCATTTTCTTAACAGTGTCAAAACTAGCCCGTGCCTCATCTGTCCATTGAAAAGCACTATCAGACACCCTCAGACATGCTCGCATGGGTTCCACCACAGTAGCATGGTTCGGCAGAAACTTTGAGTACCATGAGAGCAGTCCATGGGAGCGAAGGGTTGAGGCATCAGTAGGTGCAGGCGCATCAGCAATAGCTTGTATGCGTTCAGGGTCAGATTGCAGTCCATCTGCTGATACTATATGTCCAAGGAAAGGCAGTTTAGGCTGGCGGAAGCTGCACTTCTCTACATTGAGTTGTAGGCCAGCAGTCTTCAGATGGTGTAGTACAGCCGCCAAAGCTTTGTCATGAGCAGGCATGTCGCAACCATGTATGATTATGTCGTCAAGGTAGTTCTCTACCCCTGACAGGCCATCTAGGACTATGCTCATCATTTTCTGGAATGCGGCAGGGGCTGCAGCAAGTCCATATTGTACACAACAAAAGCGAAACAGGCCATTATGGGTGATAAATGCTCTAAGGTCACGGCTTTGTTCATGTAAAGGCATTTGGTAGTAAACACTAGCCAGATCAATTGTAGAAAAGACGGTGGCACCCTTTAAGCTGGAGAGCAGTTCATCCATATGGGGCAATGGATATGCATCAATGATGACTGCCTTGTTGGGTTCACACAGATCAACGCACATGCAAATTTTGCCTGACTTTTTCTGAGTAACAACAATTGGTGACACCCATGCTGAAGCATCAACGCGCTCAATTATGCCCGCTGCCTGCAGGTTGTTCAGTTCCTCTGTTACTGCATCTCAAACCGACAATGGCAGGCGACTGAGCTTTTGACGCACTGGTGTAACGGCATTATCAATTTTTACCAGATGAACAAAGTTCTTTGCACACCCAATAGCAGGTGTAGATGTAGCAGTGGCACATTCCAGTACTGGTGCAGGAGCAGTAGGAAGCAGGACTCTGTTGTGCTGTATGCGCACCTGTAATGATGCCATGAGGTCACGCCCAAGTAGCGGAGTTCCATTCTTCACAATAAAGAAAGTGCATGTAGCTGTGCAACCATGTAGCGACACATTCGCGGACAGGCAGCCAAGGGTAGGAATTTGCGTTTTAGAGTAAGCCACAAGCCTGACCTTGCGCTGAGTCAGCAGATCGTGTTTGAAATGGCGCACATAGAGGCTCTATGGCAATATGGAAACAGAAGATCCAGTGTCAACAACTAAGTCCACTGTGCATGGCAGTGAATGTTGGGTTGAAATCTCCACAGTGCATGTAATTTTAGCGGTTGGGCTATCAGCATCATCTGTATATAGCACCAAAACCTTGGGGAGCTCTACTTCGCGTACCTCCTGTGTATTAGGCTGAGTAGAACGACACACTTTAGAGAAGTGTCCAGTCTTTTTGCAAAGCCTGCATGCTGCTGTAGTTGCTGGGCAGTTAGGTGCATTGACTAAATGAGCATCTGCTCCACAGCGATAGCATGTCTTTTGTTTACCTTTATTGGCAGAAACGTTGGCGCCTGTAGCATTCGCCTTGTGACCTCTCCACCTTCATTTGGAGGTTTGCTGCACGACTTGTACTGGAGCCACACGTGTATCAGTAATCGCTTGGCTTGATCTGCAGCTGATTCGATTTGAGTAGCCAAATTTATAGCCCTTTGCAAAGTAAGTTCAGGGTCCAACAACAGTCTCTCACATATTCTTGGGTTACACACATGTTCTATCAACTGGTCACTTATCATTTTGTCTGTACGCTCACCGAACTGACAGAAGCAAGGTCACGTAGCACAGCAAGATACTGTAGTATCGATTCGTGGGAAGCCTTAGCACATTTACGAAAAGCATGATGCTCCGCCACTGTGTTAGTCCTTGGGTTAAAATGCGCTGCTAATGCAGTTAAGGCAGAATCATAAGTGGCACCTGTATTAGGCAGGGAGTAAAAGATTCGCTGGCCCTCTGTGCAGAGGCAGTGTAGAAGTATTGTCCTTCTCCTGGCAACTGGCCATTCCTCTCCAGTCACATTGATAACCAGCAGATAGTTTTCAAAGATTCGTTGCCACGTCTTAAATGGCATTGCAGGCTCACCCGGGCACGGTAGAAAAAAAGTCGGAAAAGGTACATTTGCAGCCGTCATCGTTGCAAAAAAGAACTAGAAATCTCGTCGCCAATTTTGTAGTGTTTTCATGTAAAGAATGACGGCAGCAGCACAGTATACTCGAACTTTACTAGGCACATCTCCAGGGCACATACACAGGTGTCTTAGCAACATACACACTACAACAACATACTTCCTGCATTGAAAATAAAAGCACGGGACACAACAGATATCTTTTCATATGTTTGTAGAGGATATTGTCTGGAATCTGGCAATATAAGAACCATGATGGTGGGATATTCAGTGGCTTATCAATGTTGATAAATATGTAACCTGTGCCTGACAGAAATAAGGGCCTATTTTCCATGTAATGAAGGATGTTATATCAGGATTATGCAGGATTATGGATATTATGCAGACATTTGCAGTAATTTCAAAACTGTATGAAATGTGTCTTGACAGAAATGCACGATAGGAGTAGAATGGTTAAGTTCTGCTATTGTTTACATTATTGACTGATAACCGTGAGTGTAAAAATTTAAAAAAAAAAAAAAAAAAAAGTCAAAATTTGTCAAATCATTACATGGCAAATATTTGATCCCTTGCTTTAACGTGATAAATTAACGTGATAATATGTGCTCGGTGTCGTTGGAAAGCTGAGATTCTGTCCTTTCTTCTGACGTGCCTTATCTATCCGATCACCGGTTAGCGAGTAATTGCAACGAGAGTAATGCATGTGCAAAGCGTAATATGAGACATTTTGGCGAATTTTTAAATATTAATATCTTGCCGATACTTGATCACAAAAATAAGCAGGAGGTCACGTATTATATAGAAAGCCCTGGTTCTGCTGTTTTGTTTGGTACCATCTTTCTACAATGTACCTTTCCAGAGTAATTCAACAGACAAGAATATGTGTACATTTGGACGCATTTTGCGTCTATCAGGCCCATAGGGTTAATATGTGCATTAAGAAATGTATTGATAGCATAGTTGACATGAAAGTGTATTAATGGCATAGTTGACATGAAATGTATAGTTTTGCTGTAGGATTTTGGCTGAAAACACTCATGCCGCTACCCTCCCCTGCAGAAAAATAGACTTGATTTCTATTTTCTAGTTGCAGCATGGTGGCTGCATGGCCGGGCCACTTAGAAAACGTGTGTGTGTGTACCGTATGGGGTGTGCATGGTCTAATCTGGTCTAATTAACATGCATTCTAAATGAAAATGGACACAAACTGTGTACACACTGCAAACTCATAGGTTTTGGTGTGATTGAGTCTTCAGAGTTATCAGGGACCGGAAAAGTACTGAAACACACCAAAACAGTTTTTTGAACCAGGCTGTAAATAAGGTTTTCTTTTTTTGTGAAAATTGACTTTTCAACATGGGAGTCTACAGGAAGTAGCTTGCTTTTGCAACCAGCCCCCAATGGATGTGTGAGGTATTGCAAGTTTAGAACGTTCAGTTTGGTTTCAGCAATTGGATGTACTGATAGGTTTGCCACTACTATGACTTGTGTTTAAAGTGGCTAATGCTAAATCTGTTTGGAATATTCTCCAAGCTCTGGGCTCGTTGGCCTTAGTGCTTAGATTTGGCAACCAGCTCCATTGTTCGGACAGAAGGGTAGACACACACTGGTAGTTAAACAACCTGTAAGTGCTCTTTCATTTGTTTGTTACGTTTGTTTGCATTTGTGTCTTGTAGAAGAGAAAGGAGAATGAAAAAAGGAGAATGTGTGCAGCGGGCTGCCAGCTGCTCCAGCGCCCCAGAAGGAAAATGAATGAAGGAGAATTTTTTTTTCGGTGTGATCAAATAAACGTGTTGCATGAATTTATGGTCTCTGCATTATATTCATTTTAGCGCTGAATCGTTAGGACATCAGCCCATGGTCATTTTTTACTTCTGGGTGACATCATAGCAGTGAGGAAGTAAGCTCCATACAGAGGCCGTCGGTAAGATGTGTGCTTTCTGGGATGGGGCCTGTTCTGTTATTGAGATCAATTTTTAAAAAATCTGAAGCATGGGAGAGAATTTCGAAGGTAGTTGGAAAGTCCATTGCTATTCCTTTAAGTTGGATGAGGTGTGTTTTCTCACTACTTTGCCATACTTTATGATCGTCATAAAAGTTACAACCAGTTCATTCAGGTTGAATATGCCGCTGAGTGCCAGATTATCAGTGCAAGAAGATCGGCATCCAGCAGTTCACATTGTGTGTGTGCACGCATCCTTTTTCAGTTTTGTGTTGCGTCAAGCTTTCATTCAAATGCCATTTAAAGTCTTTGGTTTAAAATGATTAATAGACATTAGGTGATATATGGTTTAAGTATTCAAGGGCACTATATAGCCTACATGTATACAGTTTTTATACAATTTTTAAGCCAGTTGCGCCTGCAGGAATAAGGCAGCGATCTCAAAAAAAAAAAGGTTATCGTGTTCATTGTTGCCCATTTAGCAACTTTGTCACTATATTTAGTGACTTTTGGCCATCCCTAGCGAAAAAAAAAGTCTTATTTAGCGACTAGTGACAAATTTGGTGACTTGTCATAACTTTGGCAAACTCTGGAACGCTCGGTTCGCTGTTGAACATCAATAATCTCCCTTCTTATACCACTCTGCATTAGTGTTTCTACCTCTTTGACCTGCTGTGCTGCCTGCTGCGGCCTGGCTGCCTGCTTTGTTTGTGAATGACTTCACATGCATGATGCGTCCGCCCAAAGCGTTGCTCCCACGATTATAAAAGTAAAGATTGGCCTATGTAGAATAAGCCGCTATTGCTACATGGAAGTGGATGTTTTGTAGATTTACGAGCTTAGCTAATGTCATTGGATCCGAGCCCTATGCTACTGTGTGATGCCAGCCTGTCACAGAGAGGTGTAGAAAAACTTGCTTACTGTATATTAATCAGTTCAGGCTATTGTGCTGTGTAACTGTGTAATGCATGACGACGAATTAAAATATCTTTAAAACATACTTTACTGACGATGTTAAAACATCGTGGAAAGAGCGTGCGGGCAAAAGTGGGTAATGTGGTGAATGGGGAACTCTGAGTAGCCACTTTTTTTTAGGAATGCCAACACAACATAATGATGTTAAGGGTTTGTAAATTACCATGTGATGTCATCTAGCAACTTTTGGAGCTGTCTTTAGTTACTTTCTATTGGAAATAGTTGGTAAGTCTCAGAGACAGTTATAGCAATTAAAATCACATATTGCCAGGTTATTATGCCATTTCTGACATGCGGCAGAAAATGACTTTTTACACTAATATAAATACACTTGCCGGAACCTAAGTGATCTTCACTTGCACAATAATGTGATGCAGAAGTTGGTACCTTAGATTTTAGCAATTTGATTATAAGGCTATCTCCCAACTAACACGGAAAGTTACAAAATGCAATAGTGTGTTGAACCAACTCTGATTTAATAGAGTGGCTGCAATCAAATATCCCAACGTGTAACTTTCTGTACAATGATGTGGAGTTTTGCGCAACAACAACACAGGTTTCAAGTTCATGATTGTGGTTCCTTTAGATGAAAAGCATGATTAAATGTTCAAATGTTTCACGACATGGCCTACTTTGCCTCTTTTAACGCTGTCGTTCTGAATGTAGCTTTTTGGGCATCGACGGTTACATGAAAAGTGTTGAGTTATGTTAAACTTTTGTAGCAGCTAACGTTGCGTTCGGATGAAAAAGTAAAAGACGGCAGATTACATTTCTTCAGCCTTTCTCGGCATATGTATTGAAGAGCCGCAGACACCAAAACTCACGATCATACAACTACTCATGAACTGACTCAACTACGGCAAGCCTAGTTGTACAAACATAACCATACACCTTCTATGGCCTGTGTTGTAGCGTCCTTGTGACACGATTATACACACATAATGTACAACTGAGGGCATAACTAACATATCTTAACACCCCCACTTGTACTCAGGTTGTTATACTAACAAAAACAGAATGAACGTAAACTCATAATGAATGTAGACTCAGAATGTTCCAATCAATCTCCAAAAAGAACACCGGCAAACCTCTTCAATTTCAACTTATTTACAGGTTTGGTCATTACAACAGCGACCATGTCATCAGTAGAACAATACATCAAAGTCACTCTCCCCTCATTCACAGTAGATCTAATAAAGTGGTACTTTATGTCTACATGTTTACACCTCTGTCTGTTTACTGGGTTTTTGGCAAGAGCTATTGTTTCCTGATTGTCCTCATGTACTATAGTTTGTGTGTACTGTGTGTAGTTATCTATACCTCCCAGTAACTGCTCTAGGTATAGACACTCCTGTATGGTTGAAGCCAGTGCCATATATTCTGCCTCGCATGTGGAGAGTGCAACTTTAGGTTGTTTTCTAGTCTTCCATGAGACAAGGGCGCTGTTATGACTAAGGCTCACACAATATCCTGTTGTACTGCGCCTATCACTGGTATCAGCTGCCCAGTCGGCATCGCTGTAGGCCTGTATACCTAGGTTCTCACTGTCGTTTGTCCTAAAACTTTTCTCTGCTGTGCCCTTAAGGTACCTCAGTACATGTTTCACAGTGACCCACCCTCTGTAAGCTCAGCAAAGTAGTGTGATAACCTGCTCACCACAAAACTCAAATCTGGCCTGGTGCAGGTAGCCAGGTATATAAGAGTTCCCACAGCTTCCCTATACAGCCTGACATCTTCCATCTTTACAGCATCCTCGTTATAGTCTAGCTTTTGTTCACAGGGTGTCTCTCTGATCCTACAGTCTTGCATATTAAAACGCTGTAGTATCTTGTTAGTATACCTTTCCTGTGACATCTTTATTCACCCATCTGAATGACTGAAATCGATACCCAGAAAATGCTTGAGTTGCCCCAAATCTTTGATTTTAAACTGGTCTGCAAGCATCCCTTTCACCGTTTTCAGTATCTCTTCATTGCTTGCTGCGATGATTAAGTCATCGACCCATATGATGATAATCACCTTCCTTTCTTTTGACTCTTGGGCATATACACAGTGGTCGGCTGGGTTTTGTGTGAATCCATTCTCAGTTAAACAATCATGTAAAACCCTGTTCCAATTGTGTCCGGATTGTTTAAGACCATAAAGTGATTTCTCTAGCTTATAGACTACACCCTCTTTCTCGTCATAACCCTCTGGTGGATTGATGTAGATCTCATAGTCTATGGGAACGTGCAAGTACGCTGTTTTTACGTCCATTTGGTGCAGGAGTAAATTCTCTTGTACTACCTTCTGTAGAACCACGCTTACACTCGTCAGGTCTGCTGTGGGCAAAAAAAACGTCTCTCCATAGTCTACTCCCATTCTCTGGCTGTAACCCTTCGCCACAAATCTTGCTTTGTATTTATCTCTCCCATCTATTACATTACATTACTTTACACTTAGCAGACGCTTTTATCCAAAGCGACTTACACAAGGAGGACATAATAGCAAACAGATGTGTAGAGAACATCGAAGGTACCTATGTAAAGAGATGGTTAGTAGAATTTGGTTTTGTTAAGCAGTCTCGGAAAAGAAGGGTCTTCACGAGCTTTTTGAAGGTCGAGAGGGAAGTTGCTGCTCTTGTAGGGACTGGTAGGTTGTTCCACAACTGAGGGACAACAACCGAGAAAAGTTTGGAGTGACCTCGCTTTGTCTTGGGAGAGGGTACGGCCAGGCGGTTCGTATTGGAGGATCGCAGCATTCTGGACGGGATGTAAGCATTCAGTATGACATTGAGATAGGCGGGGGCAGATCCAGAAGTGACTTTGTAGGCTAGAGTCAAAGCTTTGTGTTGAATTCTGGCAGCCACCGGGAGCCAATGCAGGCCGATGAAGAGAGGAGTGACATGCAACCTTTTGGGTTGATTGAAAACCAGTCGTGCTGCTGCATTCTGAACCATTTGCAATGGTTTGATTGCACAAGCAGGAAGGCCAACCAGAAGGGCGTTGCAATAGTCGAGGCAAGAGATGACCATAGCCTGAACCAGGAGCTGAGTAGCATATTGGGTCAGGTACGGTCTGATTTTTCTAATGTTATATAGCGCATAACGGCACGACCGCGCTACGGAGGCAATGTGGTCAGATTGTCAGATGGCCATCTACATCAGATTTAATCGCGTAAACCCATCTAGCCCCCACTGTTTTCTTGCCTACTGGCAGTGCTGTCGGGGTAAAGGTGTTGTTCTCATTTAGGGACTGGATTTCCTCGTCCATGGCCTTTATCCATTCTTTTGAGTTAGCTGACGCCATTGCTTCCCCAAATGTCTGTGGAATGCCATACACTGCTCTGCAGCAATAGTCTACCATGATATGAACCCCATCAAAACTATCATCATCATTGTCTTTAGTTACAAAGTCACGCGAGTAACTCGGTGTCCTTCTTTCTCTAGCCAGATACCTTTTACTCTCGAACTCACCACTTGTCACACTCTGTTGTGTTTGATTTTGGTCAGTAGACCTCGTTACTGCACCTGGACTACCACTACGCAGACTTCTACTTGGTACACTTGGCTCTAGAGCATTTTCTGTACTCCTACTGACTCCTTGCGCCTCACTAGTCCTGACCCTCACACTGTCATCACCATCACTTGGATCTGGCTCACCTGTCTTTGTCTGTTTTTCCACAGCTGCCTTGTTCACAAACTTCACTAACCTGTGTTTTTGCACTTGTTCGTATCTGGGTGATACACCAAATAAGCTGGGCTGTTTTTATCATATCCCACAAAACACCCCTGGTCACATCTGGAGTCAAGTTTTGTTTGTAAGTGTAGCATACAGACCCAAACTTTTGCATTTTAGACACATTGGGCTTCTTGTCTGTCAGCAGCTCATAAGGAGTCTGCCCTGTACGCTGACTGAAACACCTGTTGCGTACCACTGCTGCTGTTTGTACTGCGTATTGCCATAGCTGCTTTGGTAGTTCACTTTCAACTAGCATGCACCTACCCATCTCAAAAAGAGTACGCCAACCCCTCTCTGCAGTTCCATTTTGATGTGGGGAATATGGAGCTGACGTTTCATGTCTGATCTTGTTTTTCCCTTAAGAGCGCTTGGAAATCACTGCATGTGAACTCAGTTCCATTATCGGATCTGATGCACCTCACTTTCCCGTAAGGGGATACATCTGCTAGGAACTTTTCCGTAGCCTGTACCGTGTCACTTTTCTTCTTTAGAAAATATACAAACACGTTTGAGTAATCGTCAGTGAATGACTGCACGTATTTGTACACACATTTGTCTGCACATCTATTGACTCTGTGGCTACAGGACCTGCAAGATCTGTGTGTACCATCTGTAAGGGAGCTTTTGCTCTGCTATCAGGGTCCCTATTTCTGGTTTGGGCAAACTTTCCCTGTATACACACCTCACACTCTCGTTCGGGTCTACCCACTTTTCCTTTGATCTGCATACCTTGGACAACATTCTGCAACCTAAGGATATCACCATAGTTACAATGGCCTAATATCTCATGCCATGTTTGTATGTCGTGACATGCATTACACTTCATTAGACTCAGTTTCAGTATGCAAATAATACAACTTGCCACACATATGAATGTCAAACCTGGTACTGTCTCTGGTTATCAGGACAACCGTAGCCACATTCACAGTTGCCGCCTTCACTTGGAAAATGCTTTGGGGGTATGACGGTAAAAACAAAGCGTCTCTCAGCATCGCCTTGCATCGCTGTCCTCTGCATCCTCAGCATCTTCTGAGACTTTATTCACACCTTCCACTTTGTCCTTATTGTCCTTGTTCTTACGCCTACATGTGGTGTCTTTGTGTGTGTCATTTTTGCAAACACTACACCACATTTTCTGTCGACATGCTTTCGCTCGGTGGCCTTTGGTGCCACATTTGAAACACAATACCTTTGTGTCATCTTTGTGCCAACCACGTGCGCCTGTCTTGGTAGGCCGTCGTCCAGTTTTCCCTTGAGTTTTCATCACACTGTCGCTGGACTCGGCTGCTTTTATCTTCTCTGTCTCTTCAAACCTCGTAGTTTAGTCTTAAATTCTGCAAACATGATGTTATCGTCTGTATGTGCCACATGTATTGCGAATGGCCTAAAGCTCTCTGGCAATCCCTTTAGGGCCATAGCTACTAGCAGGCCGTCCCCAAACTTTTCTCCCACGTTCCGCAGTGCTGTTATGGCGGTTTCTGCTCTGATAATGTAGTCCATTACACTTTCATCGTTTGCCTTCTGGAGCGATGTCAATGTGGTGTACAGTACAAGTTCATTATACAGGGCTTTCCCCTCCCTGCATAATACTCCCTCAATATTTTCAGAGCTTTTCTTCCATTATTGGGTGAATCCCTCATAACTAATGAGAGGCTTTTGTCGTCTAACAGTAAGATCAACTCACCATTTGCGTCAGCGTTTTTTCTCTGGATCTTCTGCTAAATCTGCTTCTGTCCTAGGTTCTTCTAGCACCGTATTCTATTCTTACCTATCCTACCTTCTTACCTATTCTTTAGCCCTAATAAATGAAAATGTTCCAACATTTTGGTATCCCAAAGTTCATACTTAGTCTCATCTCCGTCGAACGTCAGTCGAGGCAACCTGCTTGTCTTTTGTTGCTCCGCTATGCTTGCTCTTTTTCTCAGTTGGTAGTCTCGTTAGCACACAGTCCGTTGCGACTTTCTAGATGTTGGAAACTGACTTATCTTCCGAACGACTCCTGGGCCCATAACCTGTTGAGTTATGTTAAGCTTTTGTAGCAGCTAACGTTGCGTTTGGATAAAAAAGTAAAAGACGGCAGATGAAATTTCTTCAGCCTTTCTCGGCATATTTATTGATCAGCCGCAGA
The DNA here is from genome assembly GCA_027475355.1 of Coilia nasus. Lineage (NCBI taxonomy): Eukaryota > Metazoa > Chordata > Actinopteri > Clupeiformes > Engraulidae > Coilia > Coilia nasus. The sequence continues at coordinate 1,285,841 of CM050216.1, read as the reverse complement.
CACCAAAACTCACGATCATACAACTACTCACGAACTGACTCAACTACGGCAAGCCTAGTTGTACAAACATAACCATACATACACACACGCCTTCTATGGACTGTGTTGTAGCGCCTCCTTGTGACACGAACATACACACATAATGTACAACTGAGGGCATAATTAACATATCTTAACAAAAAGCATGATCGAATGTTTCATGTTATGGCCTACTTTGCTGCTTTTACCACTTTTGGTCTGAATGCACAGTTCCTTTGTCTTTATTTTTCTCTCTCTCTCTATCTCATTCTCTTTCACTCTCTTTCTCTTTCTCTCTCTTCCTCTCTCTTGTTTTTTCTCCTTGCACACACACATACATACACACACATACTTACTGTAACAGAGGTCTTTTTATTGTCAAAATCCCTAAATTCAAAATTGTCAAAATTCTAGCAGACCCAGCCATTGTCCGTATCTAGCAGCACTTACCTTAGCTTAGCTGAGCATAGTCGCTGTATTCTAGTGTTCGCAACTAGCGCACTGCGGCAAAAGTGAATCAATTCACTTGAATTTTTTTGTAATTACTTCTCGTGACCTGTGAAATCAGATAGAGTAGAAATTACAATGCAAATTAACACGAAGGGATTGACCAAGTGGCATTTAGATGGGGGACTATATTCCACGAAAGCACAGGCAAAGCACAGGCAAAGCACCGCTGAAAAGCCCCAAAGACACCACACAAAGACACCAGGGTGTTGGATCTTGGTAATCGAAGTCATTATCTTCGTCTGTCATATAATCTTCAATATTCGTCGCCATTTTTACTCAGTATATGAAAACTTCTAAACACTGTAACAATCTCACTGCCTACCAGTAACAACTCCACGCTCGTGTGTTGACGGAAGGTGGGGGATGTGGGTTTCCTGGTGCTGCATGGTGTCTTTGCGCCTCTCAGCGGTGCTTTGCCTGTGCTTGTGCCTGTTCTGAACTGAACGAGCTTGTTTGATGTGGTGCTTATGCTTTAGCTTGAACAAGAGGTATGCTATATTGTATGGTAACTGGTGACTACGTTCTGACATGGAAGCTTCCCACTACCTGGCGCCCAACTCTCATACCCACCGTTATTTTAACATTATCTTTTTTGTACATCAGACACACCTTTATATTTCACAGGCAGTTGTTGATACAGTAAATGTCTCTTCAACCAGTTGTGACATACCTAAGTCCCATATCTGTTGACCTGAATGCTTATGATTACAATGTACACTGCAAGTCAGTGTCACGACTGACTGTATCAGTCCCACAGAGTGTCCCAGTTCACTGTAGAGATCAGTTGCCAGATTAGCCCGCTAGAAGACCTTAGTTCTCCAAGGCTGGTCAGTGGCCCCCTGGTGGGGGGCCATCTGTCCCTAATGGGGGAGTGGCTTTAATTATTAATAACAGTGCCCAACAGTGGGCCTTAAATGTGCAGAGCACAGGGAAAGGCGACACAACATACACAATCTAAGCATATGACAAGAGCAGGAGGTGAGAATTATTTTGTGTAGTATCGCACACACACACATACACAAGCTCTCTTTCTCTATCTCTTTCTCTCCTTCTCTCTATCTCTGTCTATCTATACACACATGTATGCGCACACACACACAGGATAAACAGCGTTCACACACATTTGCATGTGCAAACACACACACACACACACAAACACACACAAACCTTTGTAGCCTGCATCCTATCTGTTTTTTTCACAGTTGCATTCACTAAGCAGTGAAGTAATTGCTAGAACAAAGCTAGTAAAAGAAGCTAATTTTCTCTCTCTACTCGCATTCTATTTGACCGGGCCATAAGAACATATTCCTTAGACCCTTTATAATGCATTTATAAAGCTTTATAATGATTCACATAAAACAGACAGATTGGGCTTCACAGTCACTGCATCACAGACTTACACAGCCCATACATGAATAACAAACATGCAACATGCAAACAATACATACACCACCACGACACCACAATAACACCAACAGACAACTCAGTCAGAACTGTGCACTGCATAACATATTATAAGTAAGATATCCTGCTGTTGTTGTCTGTTGTTTTGCATCTTTATAGCAGATGGTATAAAGGGGTTTTTATGCAGGATGTGTGTGGGGTCATCTAAAATCTTAAGTGCCTCCTGAGCACTGACTTTTCGTAGAGACACTGCATGTAGTCCTGGTCTGGGTACAATCTTCAGGGCAGTTTTGACCAGATGACCGAACTTGGACTTGTTTGCATGCCATACTCTGTCACACTCTCTAAGACCATTGAAAAAATAAAATCAGTAGCCTGCTGCTGACACCATACAGTATTCTCTTCTTAAAAAATACATTCTCTGCTGGAGCTTAGTGCAAAAACACTCTATGGACGTGTCATGAGAGTGAGCAGTCTATAAAAACACTAAGGTACTAATAGGAAAACATCTAATGTAATTATTAAATGTAATCATACTGACTTATGTTGTGTTTATAGTTGCCATGGCAACCACGTCTACAGGATATGATGTGACCCCTGGCATGTGGGGTAACATAGCGAGAACACAGGACCAGTTTGTCAATAAATGAGTTATACCTTACACCTGTAGTATATGTCATGTGATTTTCTTAAACACATTTACACTTATAGACTTATAGATCTTTCACTCCCTTAGTCGTTCACAGCAATGAAATAAAACTTTTACCATTGGTATCTGGATTTTTACATGCTGCTGTACAGTGTGTGTGCATGTGTGGATGTTTACATTCCTATGCAAACATGGAAATAAAATTGTCTGTGCATGCATGCCTGCATTCATGTTTGTGTGTCTGTGGAGCTAATTTGACATCTGGCTTGTCCTGTACGCAGTCAGAGGCTTTCACTAGAGTGATGGATTTGCAAGTTCTCTATACTTTAGGACTGTACACCCAGCCCTGGCGTGATGCTACAGTAACTGCAGTATATCTGCTAAGCAGAAACAAGGGAGAGGGGCACACAAGAAGGCCCATTCAGTATATTTTCAGCTGGGGAAAATTAAGCTTTAGCTGTGGCTTCAGGAACCAATTCACATCATCACAACTGACCTGGCCTAGTCCACATCTGTTTGTGATCCAACTGCAAAATTAGCCAAACTCCTTGACATCCTTGAGAGGCCTTATTGGTAAAATCACAGCCTTGGTGCATCTAACCCAGCCCGTAACAAGATAGATGGATAGATGGATGGATGGATGGATGGATGTACTTTATTAATGCCGGGGGGAAATTAATGTGTAGTAGCAGCAAACACCATACACACAGAGACAGTCACAACACAATGGATAAAAGAGCACAGCCTTGACATAATAAAAAATATAGAATATAAAAAAACCATAAAAATATAAATACAATATAATACAAAAGTATAAATATGCAGTATTGATTGTAGTGCAATACATAAAAAAGGTGCAGTGAACAGATAAGGCACAGTTAACAGATTAGGTGCAGGAGACAATGTACTTAATACCACATAAAGTGCGTATACATTAGCGTGTCTTGACCAGAGACATAGTTATCATTGTACAGTGTAATGGCATATGGCAGGAAAGATTTCCTGTATCTGTCCCTACAACAGCAGAGTTGGAGCAGTCTATGACAGATTACACTCCGTTGTCTGTCCACATTGTGATGGAGAGGGTGCTTATCATTGTCCATGATGATTGACAGTTTATTTAAGCAATAAGGCACGAGAGGCCGTGGCGAGGCGGAGTGCTATAAAACTCCCCTTAGCCATTGTAAATACAGCACAAAACACACAGAGTGGCTCACAGCTTATCTAAAACTGTTTAAACGAATCTTTGACAAGATTTCAATAAATACAACACAACCACATAAATTAAAAACATAAATAGTGTATTGTAATAACCATTCTTCCAGTGAAACAAATATTTCCTTGGGGAAGTGGTTATGTCACGGGATCCGGACAGACAGACACATAGACAAATGCGTAACCTCGAATGTAGTTTATTAAAGGGTTGGGGGAAGTGGAAAAAAGTCAAGGGCTCCGGAGAGCAGGTAAGTATCCACCAGCGGAGCGTCGAGACACCCAGGCAGGCGGGCAGTGGAAACTCGCCCCCGGGGACAGACGAACAGCGGAGTCGTGGGCAGGAGAGTAGAGCTGGGTCGAGGACAGGCGAGGGTCGAGACCAGGGCTGGAGCGTGGAGCAGAGTCGAGGACGGGCAGGAGTCGTTCACCGGGGCTGGAGCGTGGAGCAGAGTCGAGGACGGGCAGGAGTCGTTCACCGGGGCTGGAGCGTGGAGCAGTGTCGAGGACGGACAGGAGTCGTTCACCGGGGCTGGAGCGAAGAGCAGAACCAGGGACAGGCAGAGGTCGGCACCGGAGGGCTGGAGCGTAGAGTAAAACCTGGGGCAGGCAGAGGTCGTCACCGGAGGGCTGGAGCATAGAGCAGAACCAGGGACAGGCGGAGGTCGGCACCTGAGGACTGAAGAGGCAGGGAGAGCCAGGGACGGTCCGAAGTCATAGCCGGGAGCGGGAGAGCCAAGCAGAGTCAGGGACAGGCAGGAGTCGGCAACCGAAGACTGGAGATAAACAGGCAGGGCAAAACAGGAACAAACAGGGAACAGACAGACACCGGGAGAACTGCTACGCAGACAAAGGAGAGCCAGGAGTCAAAAAGCTTGCCGAGGAATACACCGTGGGTTCGCAGACGGACTGACAAAGAGTGAGTGAACGAGGCGAGTATAAGTAGTGGAAACCCCGGGAACTAAACGAGCGTGAACGAGGAGTGCAGGTGAGAAGACTGATTGAATAACTGGTGATTGTCACAAACCAGGAAGTGCAGGTGAGACGGATGAGTACAGCGAGCGTGAAGCGAGAAGGGCGAGTGAAAAGGATAATCTAATGAGGGTCTAAACAAGGAAGTACAGGTGCAGTGAACTAGCAGACAACCTGGAGAGTGAACCTAATTGACTAACAGGTGGGTAACAGCGAAAAGTAAACATGAAAAAATCCAACGCCCAGAGCAACACCGTGACAGGTTAGAACGCTAGACACTGCTTCGGTGAGATGGGCTATGGCTGTAGACCATTTAGAATTCTATATGAGATCAGACGAATAAAATGTAAACAAGGCCAACATTTATGAGTGCTTATTAACATTTATTTGAATGTCGCCATTAATTGTGCAATTGCTGAAGAAAGATTCAAACAATTTTTTTTGCTGGGACAGGGCTGTTTGAGTCTGGACAGTGTGCACATTTCAGTGCACTGCCAGACTTAAGGATGTTGCTTCACTCTCTTCTATCGGTGTAGTTGGGGTGCCAGTAGGATTGCAAAGACAATTCATTCCTGTGGCCCGTCACCGACATGATCTCTCTCATGATCTCCCTTGCTTTGAGGCCGGCACACACTTTTTCTAAATGTGAATGTAAATTGCTGTTTAACAAAGTTTGTGTAATGCTTACCAGACATCACTGCCTGCGTAACCACTGTGCTGTGGATGGAGATAAAAGGCCGGCGGATTGGGCGGTAGCAGTGACTTCTCCAATGAAGCAACAAGGCACAGTGTGTTCCCTGGCCGTTCAAACTGTACGGCTCACCTTTGCCATTCTTCACAGTGGCATAAAACTGTCTCAGTCCGGTGGAAATGGTCATATGCTCAGATTACGCCCCCACGCTGAACACGGCTACGCGCTGTACACAGTGAAGTCGGTGGAAATGAGCCCTAAGCCAACAGCCCGGCTTTTAGCTCACTTGGTAGCACGTCTACTAACCACTAAACAATGGCGAGTTTCTGACTTTTAAAATCACCACAATAGAAGACATCACTAGGACTTTAATGTCTTCTCTGAAGAAACTGTGACTTTAATCCTTTTGCTAATCACCAGTAGATTTTCATTTCTCATATCCAGTATTTACTTTAATTGTTTAAGGATGCACACACGTTAATGTACATGTGAATTCATTAAGTCTTCAAAGAGCTTTACCATCCTCCTGAAACTCCAGTGTAAATAAGCTTAGAAACAATTATGTCCATAGCTCAATATCCTTTTACTCAGGGACCAGTGAGAAGAGGCAACATTGTGGCCACTGGATGTGACCAGATTCAGAGGGTTCATTTTTGTACTGATTCTCACACAATAAAAACACACTGGGCTCTATTTTCACGATAATATTCACATTGTCTGAAGTCTGTCGCTCAAGTTGCTGTGGGGGCATTCCCGGGACAATATGCTATTTTGACGATGGGAAAAGTGAACATTGCGCAAGGCACATGGTTCAAAAGGGTTGGTCTTAAGTTACCTAATTAATCATAGGTGTGATCTGGGCATAACATGCAATAAACCAATCTGAGTTTATACTCTCGTTCCCTTTAAGCCAGTCGTGCTATTTCCATGGCTATTACGATGGCGGGTTTGCCTGGACATCGTTTTTCTTTCAAGACCGATCTGCTCGTGCGTGAGCAGTTAATCCAGCCACTCATCAAGAGGGGAAGCCCTCTCGTTATATCCCAAAGTGTTATGCACCCAAAAATAGCTTTTCAGCAATGCACGACTGACTACAGACCAGGTTTTTCTTGGTCATTGGCGGACTTGGTTTTTGCGTCCTTATTGTAGCATCTGGTGAGCTTTGCGCCAGAGGACACCTCTTCTTTTTGATGACACGCCCATGAGGGTGCAGTGTCATCTCCTATCTAGACAACATGAATTGATGCTGAAAAAAAACAAACGATGCACTTGCACAGAATAGTAATGACAGCATCCGCATGTCACGAATGCACAGTGCACCGCGGCATGATAGGGCCCTCAGTGTTTCCAGTTTATTTGAAGAACTATGGGAGAGATCAAGACATGTAGTTCTGAAAATACAGTGGGTGCCACTTTGGTTTGCTCAGCTTCACGTATGAATCACGCCAGATTCACGCAGCATTGTTTGTGAGAACTTTGTGAGAAGCTGCAATGTACCCACACATTGACTGTATACAGTATACAGTCAATGTACCCACACAACCACCAGGTGGCACTTGGGAACTCTGCCTTTAAAACACAATGAACGGTATGGTGGCCTATTGTATTTGCACCACTGGTTGACACCAGTCTAAAAAATGATTCAGGAGGTTAGTTAGTATTACTTAAAAGCATGAGCTTTTTCAGCATGAAAAACACAATTTGTTAAATGTCTATTATTTTATTAAGTAAAGAAAGATGTCTTAACTCAGCAATACATTGATTTTGGAGAAGCATTTTTGCTTTCACTTAACAAGGAAAAGTATTAAGTGTAACTTCCGATGAAGTTGGGACGTTGTGTTAAATGTAAATAAAAGAAATGCTATAATTCTCAAATCATACAAGCAATATATGTTTTTGAGAATAGTCCAAGGACAACATATCAGTTATTGAAACTGGATTTTTTTGTTGTTGTATGGGATATTTATGCTCAATTCAAATGTTAGGCCAGCAACATGGTTTAAAAAAGTTGGGACGGTGTCAATAAAAGGCAGGAAAAGTTGAGTAAAACTAAAGAAAAAACAACGGTGGACACTTCACAGTTAATTATGTCAACTGACAAGATGATTTTGTATAAAAAAGGGGCTTTCTTTCTTCTCCTTGACATGATTTCAGCGGCCCAACTAGTAGGTGTCTTCTTGTCATCATGTTTTCCTTTTTATTATGCTTAAAATGTGGCAGATCTGGACAGCACGCCGGCCATTTTAGCATCTGGTGGCCCTTATGATGGAGCCACACTGTTGGAATTTTGTATAGAATGCAGTTTGGCCTGATTATCTGGTACTATTTCAGGTCTACCCTCAAAATATAATGTCAGAGTGCCATCTTTTGCAGTTTAAAACTTATACTCATTTGGCATTCATTTTAATTCTTCAGATGAATAAGCACACCATAACCAAGGCACTACTGCACCTCCATACCATCATAAATGCTGTCTTTTGAACTTACCGCTAAAACAAGAAGGATGATTTGTCTCCTCTGTATCTTGTACAATGCAAGACTCCATTATTTCAAAATGAATGACAAATTTTCAACTTTTGTAATTTGAGATGCACCCAAAAGACATGGGAAACTGTCTTGTCATTAATTTTGCAGCAATCTGCGGGTGGCCATCTCCAAAGTTATACCTAGAGTGGACCTGCTTTGCTCTATGCACAGCGCCCATCCATCACATTGAGTTTTTTCTGCATACATAACTTTATAACTGTTCCATGTTACTTGCTTGTTTATAAGTTATGATGGGATGTTGCCTATTTGTTTTCGCTCGTAAGTTCGGTAATAAAATACACTAGGTTAGATTATTGTATAGGTTACTGTGGTTTTTTTTTTTTTTTTTTGCTTTACTGCCTTGTACGCGTAGAGCCGAACATTTTTGCCTTATGTTCAGTATTAATATGTTTTATTTAAATTTAAATAACTATATTGGATGGAGTTATACCATCCTTATATTCAACAGTCAGAAGCAACAGAACCATGCAACCTAGTCCTATGTCTATATAAACGGCACATTTGTTGCAAGTCTCCTGGATGTGAAGTGGCCTTTAATTTAAAGGTCTTACATTGGCGATGGTCTACAGTTTTAAAAGAAAATTTACCGTAGCTCATTGTCATATAGCCAAGATTATTAATGAAAGTCTGGCGTTAGATGGCGTTCCGCAGCAAGTCTTTTCACATAAATACGTTGAGCCAAATGGCATAAGGACATTCAAAGCGGCCCTCGACAGCCTAGAGCGGAGACATACAACAGAGGCATATTAAGGCTCTTCAGTTTTTCAAATATACACGACAAATATGCCAGTCTTGTCAACCAGTCATCTCTTCTTCACCCAGTCAGCTATCTATCCTTGTTGAAATTATACAATGGTGATAATAATGATTAAGGTATGGTAAACATCTGGTAAAACCAACTAATGTATGAAATGTGGCCATATGGCAAAGCCGGTGCATGTAGTGGAAGAAATTATATTCTTATAAATCTATAACTTTTACAAGGAAGCGCAATAAACAAGTAAAAATCAGGGTGGACAGGGTGGGACTCAAACCTACGACACTCCGATCTCACGACCAACTCCCCAGCCACTAGACCACAGCTGCACAGCTGAATAGATTTCCACTAACTGATATCCGTGCACTTTTTGTTTGTGTCATGACGAAACATTCCCGGTGTTAGTGTAGTGGTCCATTTCATGGCCAACTTCTAATGCAAATATCTTACAGTTGTGCTGTCCAAACTCAGCGAAACTCAATCGGTTCAAATGGAAGTGAGGTAAATGGGGCTACATGCGTTTGGACACATGATCAATTTGGATAAACTCGACATAGGGCGTTCGTGAGAATGTCACCAAATTTGGTAAATATCGTCTGCAAACAATGCTAACAAAAAGTTATCAAAGGATTTATCTTGAGATGAACCATTTCAAAGTTAAATGTCAATCAAAATTGAAGACGTAGCAGATGTATGTAAACTCTACACAGCTTTCTTTTCTGACATTTGGTCAAAGGGGGTGCTGTTTCCCATCAAAGATATAAGTCCGAAAACAGTTTTCGGTTAATAACTCGGCAAAAAAATTGGCCAAGATAATGCACTTGTTTGTAGCTTAGCGTCATTTAATAAAATGAGTAAATGTAAAAATTGAATGCAGAATGTGTTGAACTGAGAAGGCGGGAACTGCACAAAATTTGTCATGCACAATCAGCAGGACAACCTTTGAAAACACTCCAAGTACCATGAAGTTTGGCCTTTTTACAAAATGACATTTTGGATATGATCTGGATACACTATAGTTTAAAAACATTTATTTTTACTTAAATTCCCTTAAACCTCATGCATAGAAAAGCACCCATCTACACCAACTTCCAACAAAAATAATCTCCCACAAATTTTAAAACAATGTGAAAGTGCATTCATCCAAATTCCCAAAATTGCACCAAATTTGGTATATATCATCTGCAGACAATGGCAACAAAAAGTTATGAAAGGATATATCAGTGAATGAAAAACATGGGATTTTGAATTACCAATATCTTGGACCAAGAAGGCAGAAACTGCACAATATGCAACATGTACTATCAGCAAGACAACCTCTGAAAGCATGTAGAGTAGAGTAGAGTTACTTTTTTTGATCTCGAAGGAAATTAAGGTGTCTAGCAGCATACACATATTACACATTACAAAACAGCTCAAATATATTGCACACATCTGCATACATACAAACATTCTAAGTGAATGTTTGTATGTATGCAGATGTGTGCAATATATTGGGAAAAAAGTACTGTGATATTTAATGCATAAGAGGGCCTTTTATCTGTAAAATGCTATGGTTTAAAACCAAAATTCTTTTTTCTTTTATTCAGTGGAACCTCTTGCATGAAAATCGCCTGTCCATGCCCACTTCCAATGATAAAAATGTTGAAATAGAAAAACAAAATCAAGTTCAAGTGAGACAAACAGCACAAACAGGACTCAGGCATACAGAACAGGTGAAATGCCTGCGGGACCAGAGGTGCGAGGGTCCGTCATTGTGGCTTACGGCTAAATTAATCTTAGTTTCATTCCGCGCTGTTTGGCCTTTTTTGACTCATGAAGTTTGGCACACTTGTCAGAAATTCTGCCAGCTACTGACCCGCTGTTGGGGCCCAGGGACACTAGAGAGCCCCCTGTTGTTATGGAGGCTCATGGTTGGCGTAGACTTTCAGGTACATGCACAAACTTTGGTACAGATGTCACCAGTTCAAAATGCTCGTTTCACTCGCACAATGTGTGATTCACGCAGTCGCGTGAAATGTCAGAACAACTGCAGCCGCTAGGGGCAGCACAAGAACACTGAAGTTTACGCTGACCTTAAGATTTGGTTTCGAAGGTTGACCCACACCCAGCAAAATCTGCAGTATTTAATTAACTGTAAACGTGCCAACATCTCATAATTCTGTGGTTCAAAAGCAGTGAAAAGCAAATTCACGTTGTTTCGTTTCCCTTGTTAAAACCGTAGGCCATGACTTCAAAGTTTAACAACTTCAACAGCAGTACTATAGTCATTTCTACAAACCATTTCGCTGAGTTTGGACAGCACAACTGAAAGACATTTGCATTAAAAGTTGGCCATGAAATGGAACATTTACCGCGCTAATACCGGGAATATTTCGGATTTATAAGAATATAACTTCCTCCATTACATGCATCAGCTTTGCTATATGGCCATGTTTTCACATGTTAGTTGGTTTTACCAGATGTTTACCATACCTTAATCATTATTATCACCATCATATAATTTCAAAAAGGACAGCATGTCTGTATCTGCGTGTCCACTGAGCAGAAAGGGGGAGGGGAGGGCACATGAGCGGTGAGCATACATACACTGGAGGAAGGGAGAGCCAGCGAGCGAGCCAGAGAGGCTATTTGGGATAATTGCCTGTGCCACCAGCACGATGTGATATCACACCCCACCTTGTTTAGCTCACTAAAATCCATGGAGTAAAAGTGTCATGGTGATGTGTATTTGTGTGTGTTGTGGGCATTGATCCACGGAACGGATCCGTGTACTAAATCATGCAGTTTTATGTTTGCCTTATGTTTGGCATTAATATGTGTCATTTAAATTGAAATAACTATGAAAGTAATATTGGATGCGATTACACCATCCTTATATTCAACAGTCAGAAGCAACAGAACCATGCAACTTAGCCCTACATCTACATAAACTGCACATTTAAAAGTTTCTGGGTGCGTCCACTGTAGTCTGACAGCCAGGCCATGTTAACCTTCGCCGAGGCCCAGGGCAGACACAGCCCCAGGCCCCACCCCCACTATTGTTAACAGCATCTAGGAAGCTGCACCCTCACCAGCAAGCAGGACAGACATGCAGATAACAACATAGGCTAATCAATCAAATCATGACACTGGGGTCTAACACAGTTAGAAATATCCTTGAACGATATAACTTTATGTATGTATCAAAACAAGAATGGACAGGCTACAATATTTTTCTTGAACAAAGAACGTTCAGTTTAACATATAACGTAAACTGTGGTAGAACAATTCAGAGATTTTTCTTGTCCTTTTTGAACTTATATGTAAAAAAGAGTGATAACAAAGAAATAAAAGAAATCCCATGCAGACAAGATTGACAGATTTAAGTTTTAAAATTAAAAATTTTAAAACATTGTATCCTATCAAATGCACACATGCTCACACACGCACCAGCAGTGGCACAGCTTTATGCATTCAAGTTGAAAGCCATTGACTTACAAGGGAAGCTGTTCTGCTGGCCTGCTGGTTTGAGAGGGCAGCAGCAGCTGGCAATCCCTGGGTTTCATGAGGTTATTCTGATTTGACCAATTTGGCAAGGGTAATTGAGAGACACGAGAAATCTAAATCACACATAGTTGCAACCATGAAATTGAAGGTGTTAGATAAGGTAAGGATAAATCAGGCCCTCAGTCAAGCAGCTACGCTTAGCTTAGTGCAGGGAGAATTAATTGACAGTTTAGTTCTTGTTGTGGAAAACCCCGACAAGGAGCCTCGCCCCTCAGCACTCTAAATATTGTAGGTTGTCAATTCGTTGTTCTCGCAATGCAATAACCCAGATGAAGTCGGTTGTTGACAAATACTTTTATTCACTAAGCTTACACCAGTGTACACAGGCAAAGTACCCAAAGTTACACAAAGTGCATAGCAGAGTGAATTCACTACCAACAGTTGTGAAGGCTGATCAACCTGGAGAGTTGCCTAAGATGCATCTCGAAAGTCGGTCCCAGCAAGTTTCAGAGTTCTGGCTGCAGATCGTTGCCTTATATACTTTTCCTGAGCACTCTGAACCCTTTTGATGTTTTTTTCTGCTTACGCTAGGGAAATCCACCCAGCCAATTGAAACTCAGGTGTGATTGAATGAGAGACCTGTGGGCCAATCAGAACCGCATGAGTTACATCATGTTGGTGGTTTTCCCTTTCGTGTAACTTATTAAAATAGTCATTCAGCCATGAGCTTTTAAGATATCTTCTTGCTGCCCTCTTGGTTGTTGTTAGTAATCAATCTTCCTTTCGTATCAGGGCCTGTCATTAACATGGCGATTTCTCATTCTTATCAGCTCCCCGCATCAGCCTGTTGGTAGTGGACTCACACCTTCTTTGTTTCGCAAAGGTTCATATGACAAACATTGCATTTTGTAAGTTAACACATCTTGCTTTGGACCTCAGTTGATGGACATTCACTTTCACATTCTGGCATTCCCACTCTTTCCTATTCTCATATTCCCGTTTCCCCACTCTTTTCTAGCATCTATCCACTGCGCTGTGTATGTGGATGAGCGTCCGGGCATGCATGCGTGTGCATGTGTGTGTGTGTGCCTTAGACTCTTGGCACTCTCAGCGTCTCTTTTCTCTTTCTCTGTTTGGAACCTGTTCCTTGCACAAAGTTCTGTAACAACTGTTTTATATCACACATAAGTTTAGTAATTCCACATTCTTCTTAATTTGCGTCACTAATTCCACCCTGAGAACTGTGCCTACTTTTGTGAGCTACCCGTGTAGTAATCACGCAGTCTCTCATGTCCAAAGGGCAATGCTGTGAATGCTGTCATGAATAAGACGTCCCTCAGCGGTGCAAAGGTATCCAGCTGGCCAAGGGGTTTACCTCCTGGATGCGCGCTCTTATAGAATATGTTTATAACTCTTATAAACATATTATAACGTCTCTTATAATGTCTTTTTAGATGGACCAAAACAGGCTACAATTGTGCATACACATAGCCTATATATAAAAATATTCACCAATTCCCAACATATATAGTCTACAGTAAGCCTAACCTGGGCTTGGTAGTCCAATAATAATAATAATAATAAACTTTATGTGTATAGCACAATTCATACATACAATATGCAGCTCAAAGTGCTTTACAGTTTAGCAGGGTCGTCACAGGACAACATTTCTTGCAGTCCAGTGGCGCTGGAGCAGATGAATACAGTAGCAAACTGACTCTTGCGTGAACATGGGTAGACAGTCCTTGTAGGCCCTAGTTAGCAGTCTTTGTAGTCCAGAGGCGCTAGAACTATGCAATGCTCTGTTGATGCAGGCTCTTATGTGAACATAGGTCAAAAGTCCTTGCAAACCAGAGGCGCTAGAGGAGGAAAATTCATTTAGGCGCAATTGGTTGTTAGTGTCCTCAGGGAGCAACAGGGGTGAGGAAAAACTCCCTGTTTGTTTGATTTGTGTAAAATTCAGGAAGAAACCTCAGGAATCAGTGAGCAAAACTCACTGTTTTTCTAGGAAGAAACCTCAGGCAGAACCACGTCCTCCAGGGGAGCCCATATGCCGGGGTGATAATGGGAAGTCTCTGACTGTTTGAAGGGCCTCATCTGAGCAGGGGAGTCTGACTGAAATGACTTTGGTCCGAGTAGTTAGGTATAGGCAAGGTTGAATAGGTAGGTCTTTAGTTGTCATTCGAAGACGTCGATGGATTCTGCTTCTCTGATGTGCTGTGGTAGGGCATTCCATCTCTTTGGGGCGTAGTATGAGAAGGCTGATTCCCCGATCCTTTTGGGTGGTGTGTCTGGAATCCTTAGGAGACCGGCATCAGCGGATTTAAAGGCTCGTGCAGGGGTATAAGAAGAAAGTGCGTCAGTAATATAGCATGGGCCAAGGCCATTTACAGCTTTGAATACTAGTAGTGGTACTTTTAAGTCAATTCTGTAAGATACGGGTAGCCAGTGTAGTTCAGCCAGTACAGGAGTAATGTGCTCCATCTTTCTTGTTTTTGTTAGTAATCTTGCAGCCAAATTTTGAATAAGCTGAAGTTTTTCAATTGATTTTTTTGGGAGGCTTGTGAATAAGGCATTGCAGTAGTCTAATCTACTTGTGATAAATGTGTAAACAAGTTTTTCAGCGTCTGGCTGGGTCAAGAAGGAACGACTTTTGCAATATTTCTCAGATGGAAGTATGCTGTTTTAGTAACTTTGTTGATGTGTGGTGAGGCTTAGGTCAGAGTCAAGGATGACACCTAGGCTAATTACCTGTTCTCTGACATGTTGGTTTAGGTTACCTAGACTGGGGACGAGAGCTTTACATTTGTCTTTAGGGCCAATAAGTAGTAGTTCAGTTTTGTTTTCGTTTAATTTTAGAAAGTTATTGCTCATCCAATGCGTGACAGCTGACAAACAGGAGGTTAAAGACTTAAGAGCTGTGGTTTTGTTTGGCTCAACTGAGATATAAAGTTGTGTATCATCCGCATAACTATGAAAGTCTATATTATGTTTTTTGAATAATGTTATCCAGCATGTATAGCATGTATAATGGGAAAAGGAGGGGGCCAAGACAGTTGCCTTGAGCAACACCGAAGGGTACGTCGTGATTTTTAGGTACATGATCTCCTATGCTAATATAGAATTGTCTTCCGGTTATGTATGACTCAAGCCATTTTAGTACATGACCTGAGAGGCCGACCCAAGTTTTGAGACGATGTAGTAGTATGTTGTGGTCGATTGTGTCAAAGGCGGCACTTAGGTCCAAGAGGACCAGGGCAGAGACTGTTTGTGGCTGTACTGAGACTGAGGTCATTTACTATTTTGTTTAAGGCAGTCTCTGTACTATGATTTGCTCTAAAGCCTGACTGGAATTTTTCTAAGATGTTGTTTTTATTAAGGAATTGGTTGAGCTGTACGAAGACAGCCTTTTCAAGTATCTTGCTTATAAATGGGAGGTTGGAGATCGGTCTATAGTTATTTAGCATGTTTTAGTCCAGATTTGGTTCCTTTAGCAATGGCTCCACTACAGCAGTTTTAAAGGTGCTTGGGAAAACACCTGTGAGAATGGAGGTGTTAATGATCTGTAATAGGGGTGTGGAGACGTAGTTAAAATTATTTTTCATAAGGAGAGTGGGCATAGGGTCAAGGCTGCATGTTGACTGCTTGCTGTGTTTAACAAGTTTATAGAGTTCGTCTTCTGTAATGGCGCTAAAATTCTGTAGGGTTGGTGGTTCCCTGCATATTATTACTTATAACAATGCAATATGCACGGAAAGAAAAAACTATTCATCAAAAATTATTGCAGACCATCACAACAACACAAGAGTATTATTCTGTACAATTGAAAAAGTACTAAATCCTGCGCCAGTTTGTGATATGCTTAGTTTAGCCACCACTCCAAAATGCGAAGAGTTTGCAGAATTCTTCACGAACAAAATACTATCCATTACAGCAGAAATCACTCGAGACCCTAACTAGTTGCATAAAAAGGTTGGTGAGCTTTTTGGCGGTCTGTATAGTGTGATAAGGATTTAGGTGTGATCGGTCTTAACTTTAATCGCTAGGTACTCAAATGACGCGAACGTGCCTAAATTTACAGTGGCGCCACTTGGTATTGGCACCCTTTCGTTTTATTCACATTTTTTGTAATATCTCCATAAATAAATGGAAAGTGACACAATTCTGAATTCCCAGATCTTTTTATTGAGGGTCTAAAGCAACTGAAGAGTTGTTTTCCCTGAAAATAGGCATTGTCATTACAAACACAGCAAAAAACAGAAATACAAGAGGTTCATGAGTATTGGCACCCCTTCTCAGTATTTGGTTGCACACCCTTTGGCAGCGATGACGGCCTCCAAACGCCTCCTGTAGCCATCAATGAGCGTCTTACATCTCTCTTGTGGTATTTTTTCCCACTCCTCCTTTGCTATTTCTTCTAGCCCTTTGACACTTGATGGATTCCTTCTGCCAATGGCAGATTTCAACTCCATCCAAAGGTTTTCGATTGGGTTGAGGTCAGGACTCATTGCTGGCCACTTCAAAACAGTCAATTTCTTCTTGTCTATCCAGGTTTGTGTGCTTTTGGATGTATGTTTTGGGTCTTTGTCCTGTTGGAGTACCCAGGATCGTCGCCTCAGACCAAGCTTTCTCACACTGGGCAGGACATTTTCCTCCAAAATCTGCTGATAATCCTCGGATTTCATGATTCCTGTGATACGGGTAATGCCTCCAGTCCCAGATGCAGCGAAGCAGCCCCACAGCATAATGGATCCTCCACCGTGCTTTACTGTCGGTATGGTGTTCTTTTCTTTGAAAGCTTCATTTGGGCGCCTGTAAACATACTGCTGGTGCGAATTCCCAAAAAGTTCAACTTTTGTCTCATCCGTCCATAGTACATTTTCCCAGAAGGACTGTGGCTTGTCCAGGTTCTCTTTTGCGAAATGTAGACGCTCCTTTTTGTGTCTGTTCTTCAACAATGGGGTCCTCCTTGGCCTCCGCCCATGTAGCCCTACAGTGTTGAGTGTGTGCCTTATGGTGCTTCTTGCAACTGTTACCCCAGACTGTTCCAGGTGGGCCTGCAGGTCCTTAGATGTCAGCTGAGGTGATTCTGCCACCAATCGGACCAACCTTCGACGAGTTCTGTCACCGATTTTTCTCTTACCCCCACGCCCAGAGAGGTTCTTCACAGTTCCATGCTTTGAATATTTCTTGATAACATTACGCACTGTTGATACAGGGATACCAAGCTCTTTGGAGATGGTTTTGTATCCTTTGGAGCTTTTGTGTTTCTCAACAATTGCATTTCTGCTGTCTTCAGACAGCTCTTTTGTCTTCACCATTGTGAAAAAGAGTGAAAGAAGCTGAGACTAAATTGGCATTTCAACCACACATCTCATCATTCATTGGCTAGTTCATGTCACATGGGCACACACAGGTCTTCACAGGTGATTTTCATTTGTAATTGACCATAAGTGAGTCAAATTAGGTTGGGTTTAAGGACTAACAGCAAAGGGTGCCAATACTAGTGATCAAGCAATATTTACCTTTTTATTTTTTATCACTCTAATTGTTAATGTTTTTATTTAGTTTTTACTTTCACCTTTTATTTTAACCAGGAGCTATCGGGGGGAAAAAATCTGCATCACTACATCACTTTCGTTCAGGAGATTTTTAAAATTAGGAACATACACTTCATGGGTGCCAATAGTAGCTGGCGGCGCTGTATCTCATCACAGCTGAGTTTACTGGAGAAAATAACAGCTACACCGCCAGCCCTTTTAATGTCTCTTATTGACTGATAGAATTTATAGTTAGGCGGACAGGCTTCGGTTCGGGGTTAATATAAGCTGTGTTTCCATTAGGGGAGGTTCCATTGGTAGTTCACGGAGAGGGAAGATCTCAGGGAATGTTGTTTGCGTGGTCCTCTCACCCCACATGTCTCCACTACAACAGAGCCCCACATAAACAAAGGAAAATGCCAGTGTCTCAGAGCAGTGAACATGACTGATTGTAGGCTTGCATATGTGTTGATTTATGGATTAAACTGGATAAATCCTAAACGTTTGTGGTTAGTGTTCCTATTTATTGTGAGTATTATTAGCCCATTTATG